>OY740787.1:27633051-28233051 GCA_963514005.1 Raja brachyura
TTCAACAGTGGCTGAATGGGAGATGCCAGAGAGTAATGGTGGATGGCTGTTTGTCAGGTTGGAAGCCGGTGACCAGTGGGGTGCCTCAGGGATCTGTGTTGGGTCCACTGTTGTTTGTCATGTACATCAATGATCTAGATGATGGGTGGAAAATTGGATAAGTAAGTATGCAGATGATACTAAGATAGGGGGTGCTGTGTATAATGAAGTAGATTTTCAAAGTCTACAGAGAGATTTGGGCCATTTGGAAGAGTGGGCTGAAAAATGGCAGATGGAGTTTAATGCTGATAAGTGTGAGGTGCTACACCTTGGCAGGACAAATCAAAATAGAACGTACATGGTAAATGGTAGGGAATTGAGGAATGCTGTGGAACAGAGGGATCTAGGAATAACTGTACATTGTTCCCTGACGGTGGAATCCCCTGTAGATAGGGTGGTAAAGAAAGCTTTTGGTGTGCTGGCCTTTATGAATCAGAGCATTGAATATAGGAGTAGAGAAGTAATGTTAAAATTGTACAAGGCATAGGTAAGACCAATTCTGGAGTATGGTGTACAATTTTAGTTGCCTAATTATAGGAAGGATGTCAACAAACATAGAACATAGAAATTAGGTGCAGGAATAGGCCATTCGGCCCTTCGAGCCTACACCGCCATTCAATATGATCATGGCTGATCATCCAACTCAGTATCCGTACCTGCCTTCTCTCCATACCCTCTGATCCCCTTAGCCACAAGGGCCACATCTAACTCCCTCTTAAATATATCCAATGAACTGGCCTCAACTACCCTCTGTGGCAGAGAATTCCAGAGACCCACCACTCTCTGTGTGAAAAAATTCCTTCTCATCTCGGTCCTAAAGGATTTCCCCCTTATCCTTAAGCTGTGACCCCTTGTCCTGGACCTCCCCAACATCGGGAACAATCTTCCTGCATCTAGCCTGTCCAACCCTTAAGAATCTTGTAAGTTTAGAGAGAGTTTAAGTTTAAAAATAGAGAGAGTACAGAGGAGATTTACTAGAATGTTGCCTGGGTTCCAGCAACTAAGTTACAGAGAAAGGTTGAACAAGTTAGGTCTTTATTTTTTGGAGCGCAGAAGGTTAAGGGGGGACTTGATTGAGGTCTTTAAAATGATGAAAGGGATAGACAGAGTTGACGTGGATAAGCTTTTCCCATTGAGGATAGGAAAGATTCAAACAAGAGGGCATGACATGAGAATTAAGGAACAGAAGTTTAGGGGTAACATGAGGGGGAACTTCTTTACTCAGAGAGTGATGGCTGTGCGGAATGATCTTCCTGCAGAAGTGGTGGAGGCAGGATCGATTTTAACATTTAAAAGCAAAGTGGATAGGTATATGGACGGGAAGGGAATGGAGGGGTATGGTCTGAGTGCAGGTAGATGGGACTAGGGGAAAATAAATGGTCGGCACGGACTGGAAGGGCCGTGAAGGCCTGTTTTTGTGCTGTAATTGTTATATGGTTATTATATGGTTACAGGAATAAGCAACTGTAGAAAATTGCACATTATAACAGATTCTGAAATGCACTGTCTGCAGATGTGATGGCGACAGGTACTACTGTGGCCTTATATTGGGAATTGAACAAATACGTAGCAACAGAAAACTTGCCAGGGGGTTGATAGAGGGTGGAATTACTTAGTCACTCTGGTAGAGGGCTGGGAGGGATATGTTGGGCTTAATAGCCTTCTTTTGTAGAAGGTAACCATTCTACGAAGGTTATATTAACGACAGCTTCGGCACGAGAGTTTCCACCACGTAAAATGTTTACTTATGAAGTAGGATGACAATGCATTAACTGTCATCATTAGCAATAATGTGCTTCTCTTGAGCCTGTTTACTAGCTGACTAGTTTTGTGTTCACCATCATACTGTTTGACAAGTTTCTGAACATGTGACTGATTCTGAGTTAAAAACAATGCAGGAATATTTTAAAGGATTTATACAAGAAATACTCAAAAGCTTCTAATTGAATAGAATTGTATATATCATGATCTTTAAAGCAGTTACAATTACTTCAACTTTATGGAGCACAATACATTCAGAAATGTGAATTATCAAATTCAAATTGCGTACATGACTCCGGAACTACGCTAAAACGGTATACAATAGCGCTAAAAATCTTACTCACAATTGTCCTGTGATGGTTTGTGTCAAGTTTTGTTCAGATTGATGTTATATTTTACAAGTTATTAACACTTTTAGCTTGACAAAGTCCCACTTTGTGAAGGATTTCTTCAAATCTGCACTGGCAGTTCCCAGCTATGATGTCAGAATGGGATTGTAGCCCTACCCACTACATTGTTGCTATTCCAGGACACTGAGTCATGCCAGAAAATGTCCTTCAGGGGAAGAATCTGCAGCCTAACTCAGCACATATGTGATCGCAAAACCTTTTAATTGCTCTATGTTAAAAGAATAATGATTAGATTTGGGTAACAAAAAAAGACTTGTCGGTGGCACCTTCATCACATTAAAGAATAAAAAAATGTTAGTGCAATTGCATTTTTTTTAGTTTAAAATGAGGGAGGGCGAAAAAAATTAGCCAACCTGCACAGATGGGGGCAATGGGTGAGTGGTGGAAAATTGTGTTAGGGGAACGGGGCCCAATGGGTCATTGGGGTACAGCGGGAAGAGGAGTTATGGAGGGAGGAAGTTACTGAGAGTAGGGAGTGGCAGACAGTGGGGAAAAGGAGTGGGAGAGGTGAAGGAGGGCGTGTTGAGCGAGGGAGTGGAGGAGGGGAGAGAAGAGGGAGGGTGAAGAGGAAGGGGAGAGTGTCGGGGGATGTGGGGAAATGAGCCACACCCTGCACAGTTGGGGGCTAAGGGTGAGTGACGGAATATTGCGTTTGTGGACCAGCCCTCCCGTGTGACAGGGATCCAACGGGTCCTATTTGGTCTAGTGCTAACTAAATTGGGAAGTCCAATTTTAAATAATGTATTTTAAATTGATTTCTAGAATTGAAGCACTGGTGCGTAGCAAGTAAAATAGGAACATAAAAGGAGAATAAGTGAAGCCCACAGAAAATAAATGCTTTGTAATGATTTAATTGAATTGAATACATTTTATTAGCCAAGTATGTATACATACAAAAAAATTGCCTTGGTGCTTTGCTCGCAGGTAACGATATACAGTAGACAATTAAAAATAAAACATTATAATTTAAACACGTGAAGAATTAAATAAAATACCAGGGCAAAAGGAGGCGACAGACTTTTAACTGTTGAGTAGAGCTACTGCTTGTGGAAAAAAGCTGTTTTTGTGTTGCCTTCCAGAGGGGAGCGCTTCAAAGAGTTTGCGGCCAGGGTGAGAGGGGTCAGAGATGATCTTACCCGCTCGCTTCCTGGTAATGTAGTTTGTGGATGGCGGGGCGAAGGTTGCAGCCAAAAATCTTCTCGAATGATCGAACGATGCTCTGCAGAGCCTGGATGTCATGCTTGGTGGCTGAGCCAAACCAGACCATGATGTAGAAGGTGAGGGACAGACTCTATGATGCAGTATCCAGTATGCAGACTGGAGTCAGGCTGTAAGTGGGTGTGAAGTGGTGATAGGGGAGGAGAATTGTGGGGAAGGGTCCAGTCTTTGCAGATGTGTGAAGGAGGTGTGAAGTGGTGATTGGGCAGGAATGGGTGGGGGAAGGAGGGAGGATGGGTTATGTTTTTGTCTGTCGAACCTGCTGTAGAACTCGTTCAGGTCGTTGGTCAGCTGAAGGAGCGGGGTTTTTTCCTCTTGTAGCTAGTGATTTCTTACAAGCCCTTCCACACAGCTGTCTGAGTTCTGCTGTAAACCAGGGCTTGTCGTTGTTGAACCAGATCTGGGTCCTTGTGAGAATGCAACTGTCCTCACAAAACTTGACATATGACGTCACGGTGTTTGCATATTCATTGAGGCTTGTGGTTGCTTCCTGAACACATTCCAATCAGTGCAGTCAAAGCAGGACTGTAGGTTTTTAATGCCCTCGCTTGTCCCCTTTTTAATTGTTCTGACCGCAGGCTTAGCAGATTTTAGTTTCTGCCTGTAGGTCGGAATAAGGTGAAATAAACAATGATCGGAGAGTCCCAGAGCTGTACTGGGAACAGGGCGATATGTGTTCTTAATTGTAGTATAACAATGATTGAGTGTTTTCTCCCCAGACATGATGTCTGTAATTTGGAAGTTCTCGGCTGAGGTTAGCCTTGTTAAAATCCCCCAAAACAATGACCATGGAGTCCGGGAAGTCACTCTATACTCTCATTATCTGGTTAGCGACTTGTGTTTGCGTCTCATGTATGCAGGCATGGGGGGGGGGGGGGGGGGGGGGGGGGGGATGTAAACTCCAGCGACATTAAAAGAGGTAAAATCCCTCGGAGAATAAAAGGGTTTGCCATTAATAAAAAAAGATTCCAGATTAGAAGAACAGAAGTTACAGTACTGTGATGTCGCTGCACCAGCCCTGGTTAGTATAGAAGCATATTCCACCGCCTCTTGATTTCCCCGCTGCCCCCTTCGCAGTCCGCTCTGTGTAGTTGAAAGCCAGCCAGTTGCAGCGCATTGTCCGGGGTCGACTCACACAGCAGGTCTCGATGAAGCACAGGTCAGCGGCTCGAGAGAAGTCCTTGTTTGTTTGGCACAGGAGTTGCAGTTCGTCCACTTTGTTGTTGACATTTGCAAGGAATATACTCGGGAGCAGCATGTGTATTCCTCATCGCTGGAGTCGGATGAGTGCTCCAGAGCGCTTCGCACGGGTCCTCTTCTTTCTCAAGACGTTGAACGCAGCCACAGCCCCGTCGATGAGTATGGCCAAATAATCCAGCAAGCGAGAGAAATCCGGAACAATGTTTGGAGGTACTGAATAGCTGATGCTAATGAGTACCCCTCTCATGAAAGTGATGTTTGTGGGATTTTCACAAACGACATAAACGGACAAACACAGACAAAACAAGGAGCAACACGCCGTGGCAGCACAGAAAGTAGGATTTTGTAGAAAGTAGGATTACAGATATTGTAAAATAAATACCAATATAACCCCAATAATCTTTCCCCCTTGGGATCTCCATGGTACACGACTGTTTTTTTCCCCACAGATTGTTGGAAAATAAATTTGTGCTTGAACAACACATTGTTTTATTTCAAATGTTACACAGCCCTATAATAGATTTTCCAATGAATTACAAGTTCATACAGTGTGAGAGAACAGGGCCCCAGTATGTTTGAAGGGAGCAAGGAAAACTGGGCCTGCTGTGCTTAAGGGGAATGCAGAAAAAAAAGAATATCACAATCACAATAATACTTTATTAGCCAAGTATGTTCTGTGACATACGAGGATTTTTATTTGCCACGTCAGTGATACAAATAAAAAGCAACAGGCACCCCCCCCCCCCCCATCATCAAACAAACCAGAGAATATTTACACAAACTTATAATAAGTCACAAAAAAAATTAAAAAAGACAAAAAAAGACTTGGTGGGGCTGCCAATCATTTTGCACCCCTTGTGGAATATGATGGGCCAGATGCTAAACCATTAGAATTTTGAAACAATAGTATAGTAAAGCAGTGTTTTATTGTATTACAATTTGCTAGAAGTGATTGTAAGATCTCCCATTTATGCCTCATGAGTAATGTACCAAATGAAAAATAATACTGATCCAGTTCAGGGCTTGTATTTCTTAACAATGGTCAAGAAAATTGGAAGTGAATGATTCAAATAAAGCAAACTTATATGGCAATATTTTACATAAAAATGCATTTGTAATTTAAAACCTTCACCTACTTCACAAAACAGCGTAAGTTTATCATCTGGAAGAAGACCGTTCGCCTCATCTAGAAGAAAGTCTCTACGAATAAATTTTTTGAAACCCCAGTCCTTGCCTTGGACAAATCGATATGCCCTTTGACTTTCTATTATAAACACATTAAAAGAAGAAAGGTTAAATAAAAAGAACATTTATGTAGCAATAACATTGAACAATATGCAGAATGGATTTCCAATATTTGACATTTCTGGTAAAACCTATTTATTATGCAATTAATGAAGAAGAAATGTCCTTTTTGCATCCAAATAATTTAATTTCATATTCAATCTTTTTATGAAGTAATTGTCATTCTGCACTTTGTTTAATAAAACATGTTTAATTCTTAAACAGATTACTTTAATGTCCACTCTTTGTAGTCTGTAGAATTAGCAGGATTCTAGCTGAGATGGAGACATATGTGAGGTTCTGGAGGACTGGATGGTGGCTAATATCATTCCACTCAAATTGAAGAGATCTTCCATGCACAAAACCATGCTGACTATCCTTAAGCCCCATCTTTCCAAATGCATATATATCATATCCATCAGAATTCGCTCCAGTAACAACCACAAATGATAGGCTGTCTATAGTTCCCAGGTTTTGGAGTCAGTCACACAGCACCAAAACAGGCCCTATTCCCCAACTCGTGCTATGACTCTAAAAACCTGGGAACTATAGACCAGTAAGCCTACCATCTGTGGTCGGAAAGTTACTGGAGAGGATTCTGAAGGATAAGGTAAGAAACATGTGCTTGGAAAGACAGGGTTTGAATAGGAATAGTCAACCTGTTGTTGTGCGTGGGAGATCATAGCTCACGAGTTTGAATTTTTTGAAGAAGTAACAAGAAGATTGAGGAGGGCAGAGCCACTGATGTTGCCAATATGGATTTCTGCAAGGTCTTTGATAAGATTCCAAATTATAGGCTGCTCCGGAAGATTAGATTGCATGTGTCTGGAGAGAGATAATTAACTAGGTACAGAATTAGCTTCATGGGAGGAAACGGAGGGAGGTGGTGGAAGTCCTTTTTCAAATTGGAGGCCTCGGGAGTCAGTGCAGAGTCCATTGGTGTCTGCAGTCAATATCAATGGTTTGGATGAGAATATAGACGGCATGATTAGCAAGTTTAAAGATG
This sequence comes from Raja brachyura, assembly GCA_963514005.1. Next base: position 27,639,970 of record OY740787.1, read on the forward strand.
ACATTAAAATAGGTGGTATTGTAGACAGTTAAAATAGCAAGTAAGCCGGTGCCTGGCAAATCTAGTTTAATGCAGATGTGTTGCATTTTGAGAAGTGAATCTGGGGCAGGCCCTTCACAATGAAAGGTAGGCCATTGGAGGTGGGTAGTAGAGCAGAGGGATGGTGGAGTAAAAGTAGATAGTTCTCTGAAAGTGGTGTCACAGGAATATATAGTGAATAAGGCATTTGGCATACCGGTCAAATCAATTAGGGCGAAGATAGACACAAAAAGTTGGAATAACTCAGCGTGACAGGCAGCATCTCTGGAGAGAGAGAATGGGTGACGTTTCGGGTAGAGACCCTTCATCTATTAGGGCATTTTGTACTGAAATTAGGATAGTATGTTACAGTTTTATAAGACGTTGGTGAGGTTGCATTAGGAGTATTATGTTCATTTTCAGTCATACTGCTTTGGGAAACATACCATTAAACTGGAAAGAGTGCAGAGAAGATTTACATGGATGTTGCTGAGGGCCTAAGCTGGGCATGCTAAGACACTATATCTTTGAGGTCAGAGACTGAGGGGGTGATTTTGCAGAGGCATAAAATCATGAGAGGAATAGGGTGATGGCACAGTCTTTTTTCAGAGTAGGAGAAATCAAGAAACAGAGGGAAAAGATTTAAAGAGGAGGGGGGAAAGATTTAATAAGAAATTGGGGAGCAACATTTTCCAAACAGTATTTGGTGGGCATATGAAACTAGCTGCCAGAGGAAGTAGTTGAGGAAGTTACACTAACAGCATTAAAAAGATGTCTGGATAGGCACATGGATAGGAAAGATTTAGAGGGAAATGGGCAAAATGCGACAAATGGATATCAGCTTGGATGGGGCATCTTGGTCGCCATGGACAAGTTGGACCGAAGGGTCAGTTTCCGTACTGTGAGAGTCTACAACTCCATAATACCGATTACAGCTCTCCAGAAAAGATTGTAATGTAAAATATTTATTGGTCTTAACATTAATGCTCAAAAGAAACAAACACTGCACGTTTTTGTTAACAATTTTGATCTCTTGATTTGAGGTTGGATATCGTACGTATAAACTCTTTGCATGTGTCCTAGCCTGAGTAAACTGGAATCAATTACATATCCATTATGCAAGATAGTCCTGGATCCAACCAGCTGCCTGATCATACCACCCACACACAGTGCCTTCCTCCACTGACACATTCCGGATATCAAAGCCAGTCAAGCTGAGCTTTCATCCACAAAGTGTTACCCAAGAGATGAAGTGCTTTTCTTATTAAAAGTAGACCTTAGGCATTAGATCATGAAGCCCCACAACGAAAACATCTTGATGTCATTGACACTTGCTGCACTCCAAAACCTTTAGAACAATGTTTTTGATAGTTAATGGCATCTTAAAATTGTTCAAATGAGTTTAAAAGAATAATTAATAATATCAAAAGACTTAAACCTGCAGGAGACCATTAACTTTTAACAGGGAAGACTGCAGGTGCATTGCATGAAGTTTTCCAGCAGTTTTAAGCCCAAAAGGCATATCAATGGGCTGCATCACTTTGATAGTCGATTAGCAGGCTAGTTGGTTGACAGGCAAACAAGGGTACTGCTAGAGTGTCAGACATGTACACCTGAACACCTCAGCATGAGAAAGTAAAGAGAATGGTGCTCTACAGAGCTATTGCCAATTCCCAAGCATGAGTCACACACTCAGAGTAAATTGTTGGGGCTGCTGAGTAACATGGCAAGTCATGGAACATTGCAAACAACACCCAGTCTGAAACTGCCATTGTTGCTATGCCTGCGGGCAGCTTTTACTTGCAATGCTACCAGGAGCAACAGGCGACATTGGTGTAAATGGAGGTGTGCACCACTTTACACAACTTTTCAGCTCCTTGCTTGTGGTTCATTCATCACATGTACGGAGGTGCTGTGAAATTAAGAAATTTTTTAGACATTTCTGTACAAGTATCACTATATATAAGCACTTAGATGCATCTTAGAATCAAAATGTTAAAGAAAGAACTGCAGATGCTGGAAAATCAAGGGTACACGCAATGCTTGAGAAACTCAGCGGGCAGGCAGCATCTCTGGAGACAAGGAATGGGTGATGTTTCAGGGCGAAACCCTTTCTTCAGTCTGAAGAAGGGTCTCGACCCGAAACGTCACCCTTTCCTACTCTCCAGAAATGCTGCCTGTCCCGCTGAGTTACTCCAACATTTTGTGTCTATCTTCAATTTAAACGAGCATCTGCAGTTCTTTCCTGCACAAGTGTATAGCAGTAGTACAACGGGTCAATACATAAATGCGCCAGACTTGGCAGCATTTTCAAGTCCGAGTTATAAGTTCAGGGTTCTTGGCCACGCACTTGGCCTATTGGAGCGGCACCTGGTCCAACCAAGCCACAGGCTGTCGCAAGGCCTGCAGTGGTCTACTCCATCATCATTGCAGTGCACTGCCTCCCGCCATGGGTCTGTTTACCGACCCTCTGTCAAGCTCCTTTCACTCTAGGTGGGCGGGCCATGGTCCGTGGGAAATAATCCGGGCGGGTTCCTGGTCCGCGGCATGCAATCTGGGCCTTCTGGGCAGGTACCCGGTTCATGGCACGCATCGTGTGCTCGTGTGGGTTATCCTGACCATCCATATTGATCCTCTGAAGGCAGAGTGGAGGTCCTGTTGGTGTCTTGGCACCGGCTTGCTCCCACTACGTGGCTTACAGCAGCGCTGTATTCGCCGCAAGAAATATTCACACAATTTCAACGGCCCTTCAAGCAAGAAGGTTCCAAAGACAGGCAGCGCTCACAAAAAATTATGTCTTCTCTGTCCTAAATAAATTACCCTTTATTATTAAAAGGTAATCTCTAACAAAGAGCATCTACCTTATTGAAAACCGCTCAAGATCTTGAATGTTTGAGTCATTCCATCTCATTCTCTTAATTGCACTGAACACAAGTCTGTTCAGGAGAAGACCAGTTGCCACATAGCAAACTAAAATGCCAACCAATTCAGGACGGATATATTAATTTATTGGGGTCCCGCTGTCATTGACATTTGGTGGTGGTGGGGTGGTGGAGAGCGGTGCTGGACAAAGCCTGGCGAATAATAAGTGGATACAGCTTCGGGGGGGGGGGGGGGGGGAATGATATGAGAATGATGTGCTGGATGCAGAGCCTGGTTGGATTAAAGGTAAGGATCAGGGGAGCTCCTCTCCTTGTCTTGTCGCAGGGGGAAAGCAAGATTAAAACTACGGGACACATGAGGGATACATCCATAACAGCAGGTGGGTAACCACATTTGCTAAAGAAAGAGGACATCTTTGATATCTTAGAATGGAAAGCCTCATCTTGGGAGCAGTGCAGCAGAGTTGGAGAAAATAATAGGGGATAGTATATTTGCAAATATGGTAAGGATAAGGAATGGGGGCCTAGAAATTGAATGTTATCAAAGAGTTGTATGGTGTGCGAGGCGTCTCGGATGCCGGTCGGAAGGGACTGGACAAGGAGGAATAGTATGGATTCAAGGTATTTGGAGAGGAGTTCTGTGGGGCAGGAGTAGGCAGAAACAATGGGTCTGCCAGGGCAGTCCTGGGAAGGAGATAGAAGCAGGCAAGGACTGGAGAACTTCAAGGCTGGAGGCTGTGGAGGGAAGATTGCCAGAGGTGATGGAGATAGTTAACAGACTGGGAGATAGGAAATTATATGGGTATACCTTTACAGAAGGTTTGCAGTGGTTCAAAGCAATGGAAGGTGGAAATGTTGGGGATGGGGAAGGGAAAGGGACTTGTCAGGAGGCAAATCAGTCATCACAGGATCCAATGAAGGCGAAGAATGGAATTAAAATCCTGGCCAATGGAGATCCATAGGATGTCAATAATGGGAGGTTGTCATTGAACATCCATGTAGACTTTCTCTTGTTGGAGATATTCAGCGCCCGGTAGTTTTGTGACGTGAATGCTACTTGCCACTCAACGGTCTCCGTATGAATGTGTCTGGCTCTTGTTGCATGTGAGCATGGACTATTTAATATGCTTTGCCGTTACAAATGGAACTACACACTGTGATTCTATAAATCTTCTTTTACAAATGCAAAGTCTCCTATCCTTTGTCCTTGCCTCAAGTGTAAGATCCAATATCTTAAGTGCTGTTTCCATGCCATCTTTCAAAACATGTCAAGAGATTGTATTGTGACTACAAAATTAAGAGTGTGACTGCATCATCTTTCCAACCATTGATGACCTGTTTGCAGTTTTAGGATATGTGAATAGACAATAAAATAAGAGTAAAGCATTGTGCAGGAATTGGGGGGAGAAGGCAGTTAATGTCAGAAGTAGGAGGATTTTGAAGTAGAGAGGTACATATTTACTCCATGTGCAGGTTGTATATTAGAAGAATGTGTGGACTGAGGGGTAAGACATTGTCCTCTTTGATTTGGCCTTTGATTTAAGTCAGACTTAAATTCTGTTGCCTCTTTTGTCTATAACCTTCTGCAAGGGGCAACTTAATAGTGAATACTGTGCAATTTATTTATATGACGTGACCAACCAACAAAGTGCACATGTACGATTTGTGGGTCGTGGTGTCACACAGCATGGAAACAGGCCCTTCTGCTCAACTTACCCATGCCGATTCCCAATTGGGATTTAAAATGCTAAAAGGACTAGGAAGAGGTTTTTGTTAAAGGAGTACAAGTAGTTGAGGTCTAAATGAAAAAGGCCAGAGGGACAATTTCAGGGTTAGTCCATTTTCTGAGCTATGAGCAAAGTGGCATAGATTCAATAAGGTCACAGAATTCAATTGAAAATTAAATCAATGTAAATGCTGGAAATTTAAAATAAAAATAGAAAATCATTGAGAACTCAGTACGTCAGGCACCAACTGTGGCAGAGCTCTGACATCGGCTCTTCATCCAAATATTTTTACTCTGTATCTCTTTCCACAGATGTTGCCTGACCTTGCAGAACGTTACAACATTTTCTGAATTTAAAGCTCAACGGCTCGCTTGAGAAAAGTTCATGCAACATTGGTACCAGTACGCTGAAAAGTAGGAGCGATTCTGTTGGGGTAGTCGTCAATTCAATTAACCTGGTGCCAATGCCTTGTGAACTCAATAAATAGAGTTGTGATTAAGACTTTATCTTAGCTGGTGGAAAGAAAGAAAGAGAGCTCAGGCAAGGCAACAATCCATAAAGTTGAGAGAAAAGACAAGAGAAGAAACTATCAAGAAAGCAGAGGGCACACAAACTACAGTCCTTTTTGATTTGGCCAATAAAGACAGAATAAGAAAAATGGTAAAAAAGACAACTTACCTGAAAGTAGAGATGTCATAACAATATGGTCAAATCAGTGGGGACAAATAGAAATAAATTGATTAATTTAATGGTTATTCTTCAGACTTGGTAGTGAGGTGAGCAGAGTTTGGAATTAAATAGGCCAGGATAGTTGATATTTAAAATAATTATGTAAACTCGGAAAAGGGTAGCTCTGAAAATAAGGATGTGAGAAACAGTGCTGAGAGAAAGCTCATCTTAAATTCATGAAGTGGGAACAACAGTCAGGAAACGCTAGCTCATTTAATTTAGTTTATTGTCACGTGTACAGAGTACAGTGAAAAGCTTTTGTTGCATGCTCACCAGTCAGCGGAAAAACAATACATGTTTACAATCGAGCTATTCACAGTGTACATGATAAGAGAATAATGTTTAATGCAAGATAAATCCAGTAAAGTCTAATCAAACTCTAGTCCGAGGATCACAAATGAGATAGATTGTAGTTCAAGGCTGCTCTCTAGTTGTGATAGGATAATTAAGTGCCTGATAACAGCTGGGAAGACACTAGTGTACCTGAATTTGGAGGCATGCGTTTTCACACTTCTATGCCTTTTTGCCATGGATTCTCAAACATAAGTGAGAAGTAAGGCATGCTATAAATCAAGGAATTAGTTACATTTAACAATGATAATAGTAAGATTAAACGAGAACTTACCAGTTTGAAGTTTGATCTTTATTTTATGAGAAGTTGCAATGAGGGATTTCGTGAAGAACCCGCCGGCACGCATGCGCGACATTCTTCAAAGCAGCGGTGTGGAATCACAGAACCAACAAACAAAGAAATGACTTGTTATAGTAAGATTGAAGAGATTCTAATTACCAGTTGACTTTATGATCGAGGGTTGGGAGCGGAGGGCACGAAATCCCTCATCGCAACTCCTCATAAAATAAAGATCAAACTTCAAACTGGTAAGTTCTCGTTTAATCTTACTATTTCATTTCGGAGTCACGTGAGTGACTTCGTGGAGACTTCAAAGCTCTGTGATTTCATGCCCTGGACAACGTCCATGCTGTCACACACGCCACTGTAAGGATGGATAGGAGTAATCAAATTTTCAGACTGCTTGTACTGAAAAATAATAATATTTATTAACAACAAAGAAAAAACCCTCACTGGGGAGTAGCTGTATGTTCTCGACCCGCATTCAGCACGGCCTCTGCGAACAATACAGGAGCGGTAACAGGTTTATTATAAAACAGTTGAAAGGTGGCTTCTCTGGCCCATCCCGCTGTGGCAAGAATATGGTCCATGGGCACCTCCATGACCTTTGCTGCCGACATTGATGCAGCCCTGGTGGAATGGGATTTAAAGACATTAGTGTCAATACCTGCTTCGTTCAAGACGATCCTGAGCCATCTGGAGATCGTCTGTACCGTCACTCTATGGTGAGGTTTTTTGTGGCTGATTACCAGGTATTTTTCCATTCCCCTTAATTTCCGCGTCACTCTTATATAGTGGCCGATATGGGTGGCTAAACATAGCCTAGCATCAGCGGGGTATGCTGGAAACTCCAGCTGCAGCCCTGTGTATCCAGGTCTATGCTGCTTAAGTAATTAATCAACAAAGAAGATTACTTTCTCTGGGGTAGAGATCATTCTGTCAATCTTGACCTTGTGAAGTGTTTGTACCCTTTGTGCTTCAGTGCCAATAACATCACCAGCTTCAGGGTGAGTTTGTCCAATTCAAGCCCAGCCATGGGCGACCACGTCCTGAGTAGGGCTAGTACTTTCCCAATGTCCCAGGTGACGTTGTAACGGGGTCTTGGCGGATTGGAATTAAATATTCCCCGCATAGGTTTGGACACCAGTTTATTGGATCCTACCTCAATATTGAGGTAGAATGATAGCGCACTCCTGGCGCTGTTGATGGCACTGTAGCTGAGGTGTTCGTCATGATGCAACCCCGCAAGGAATTCCAGCACATCTGTGATTGTAACGGAGTCATATGCAATGTTCAAGCGGCCACAGTAGGTTTCCCATTTCCTGATATGCGTTAGATATTGCCGTCTTGTGGACTCCCTGCATGATGCTCCAATTGTATCCATTGTCCTTGATGAGAGACCATACTGCAGTAATGGTCTGTTCAGAACCTGCAAGCCAATAATTTCAAGTTACTATGGCAGGGATGTTGTTCCCCTGAAACAGGGTTCGTCACCAATTGTGGGCAACCCTCTAAGAGGACTCATGGTTGACTGATCATATCAAGGACCACCGGATACCATGGCTGAGTAGGCCAGTCGGGTATGACAAGAATGCCTTTAGCAGCATCTAGCTGGATTTTCCGCAATACCCGACTGATGAGGCAAAATGGAGGAAATGCAAAGAAAAACCATTTCCCCCAGTCTAGCAAGAAAGCGTCCATCGCCATTGCCCCAGGATCTGGTTCCCATGATACGTATGTTGGTACCTGATGGTTCAACCGTGTCGCAAAAAGGTCAATATCCGGTTTACCAAATTTGGCTGTAATTTTGGCGAATATTTGGGGATTTAACATCCACTCGATGTTGTCATTACATTTCCGTGACCTGGTGTCCGCCACTGTATTGAGCTTACCTGGTAAATAGGTAGCTGAAATCCAAATATTCCATTGTATGCACCAGAGCCAAATTGTATTTGCCAATTCATCACATGAAATTGACCTGGTACCGCCCATATGATTTAGATATGCCACTGCAGTGGTATTGTCTATTTGGAGACGGACATGAGTGTCAGTAAAGTTTGAACAATAAGCTCTAAGTCCGTGGAATGCTCCTAGCATCTCCAAATAATTTATCCCTTGTGATAACAACAGGGTAGATTCAAGGGTGTCCCATCTGCCTCCGCAACTAGTGTAGTCCGTAGCTCCCCAGCCATGGGAGCTTGCGTCTGTTTGTAAGTATACCACCGGACGAGGCACAATGATGGGTTTAAATGAGTTATGGATATTATCAATCCACCATTGTAACTCAATTTTTGACTTAAGGGGCAGTTGCATAGGTCTATCAGAATGTCCAGCATTCAATTTTAACGCTGAAATCTTGGATCTTTGCAAATTTTGATAATGTAAAGGTCCGAATTGAGCAGCTGGAAAAACTGCTATGATTTTCCCAATCACCTTAGCAGTTTGTCTAATTGATGGTATACTGGCGCAGACCAGATTCTTACATGCTTGAATGATATCCCCAACTTTGTTAGTTGGTATGGTGGCAATCATGCAATTGGAATCCACCGTGAATCCCAGATAGTCCATGATCTGTGAAGGACAGAACTTTGATTTATCTGGATGGATAATAAATCCCATTTTTTGAAATATTTCCAGTGGCTGAAACTGCCAATTTTGCTGATTCCAGAGTATTCCCAATGATTAGGATATCATCCAGGTAAGCCATAACCGTATGATTTTGCCTCCTCAGTGTTGCCAGCACTGGCTTGAGTAATTTAGTAAACAATCTGGGGGCTGTGGTAAGCCCATTAGGCAAAGCATTGTATTGCGAAAGTTGATCCATCCAGGTAAACTTCAAGAACTTCCTGTGATGTTTCTGAATGGATACTGAATAGTATGCATCTTTTAAATCAATGCATGCCATGAAGCAGCCCTCAGAAATCAAAGATTTGGCTGTTTCGAACGTGTCCATTTTGAAATGGGTATACTTTACAAAAGTTTTCAAATGGGTTAGATCTATAATGACCCGACATCCACCATCTTTCTTGGTTTTTGTGAATATGTTGGATACAAATTCAATTGGTTTGTGTATAGTTCTTTCTATCATGCCTTTTCCTTGTAGTCTCAAGATTTCAGCATAGCCTACTGCTGTTTCCTTCCTGGAAAGTGCAAATTTGCGATTCGGCATATGCTGAGGTGGAGGAATTTGACCATTTATGAACTCAATCTCATGGCCTTGAATACTTTGTAAGATAAACTCATCTGAGGTGATGGTTTCCCATGCCTCCTTAAAAAACCGTATTCTACCCCCAACATGTGAGGTTAGACATGCAAGTGCATGAAATCCAGACCGCCTTACCTTCATGGTTATCGGCGGTCCCTGACATGTTTGGTGGGACGTGGAGGTGCTGGGTTGTGCTGGTGATGTGGAGCCCGCATTTTCCATGCTGGCCGCTGCGGGCCTTGCCCTAAAAAAGGCCTGGGCTGTTGAGGCTGTTGGTATTGTGGAGGCGCCGGAACGTAGGTCCTTGCTGGCCTTTCGGTTTGACCTTGTGGCCTGAAATATGATGTTTTCCTGGCTGTTTGTCTGGTCAAGGTGTGTGACCTGATAAGACCCACTGTCTTGGCATGGTCATCTAAATCCTTGACCTGCTTCGGGAGGTCTTCTCCGAATAGCTGTCTGGGTGGTGGTGTTGGGGGTGCTCTGCATAGCCCCGCAAATTTGGGGTTTAATGTAGGGCTTGATGATGCTTTTCCAAAACGCATTTATCTCATTGAATAACTACTTTGGTTCTGTCTTCACTAAGGAAGACATAAATAATCTGCCGGAAATAGCAGTGGAACGGGGGTCAAATAAGATGGAGGAACTGAGTGAAATCCAGGTTAGCCGGGAGGTGGTGTTGGGTAAATTGAACGGATTGAAGGCCGATAAATCCCCAGGGCCAGATAGTCTGCATCCCAGAGTACTCAAGGAGGTAGCCACAGAAATAGTGGATGCATTAGTGATAATTTTTCAAAATTCCTTAGATTCTGGAGTAGTTCCTGAGGATTGGAGGGTAGCTAATGTAACCCCACTTTTTAAAAAAGGAGGGAGAGAGAAAGCGGGGAATTACAGACCAGTTAGTCTAACATCGGTAGTGGGGAAACTGCTAGAGTCAGTTATTAAAGATGGGATAGCAGCGCATTTGGAAAGTGGTGAAATCATTGGACAAAGTCAGCATGGATTTACGAAAGGTAAATCATGTCTGACAAATCTGATAGAATTTTTCGAGGATGTAACTAGTAGAGTGGATAAGGGAGAACCAGTGGATGTGTTATATCTAGACTTTCAGAAGGCTTTCGACAAGGTCCCGCATAAGAGATTAGCATACAAACTTAAAGCACACGGTATTGGGGGTTCAGTATTGATGTGGATAGAGAACTGGCTAGCAGACAGGAGGCAAAGGGTAGGAGTAAACGGGTCCTTTTCAGAATGGCAGGCAGTGACTAGTGGGGTGCCGCAAGGCTCAGTGCTGGGACCCCAGCTATTTACAATATATATTAATGATTTTGACGAGGGAATTCAATGCAACATCTCCAAATTTGCAGATGATACCAAGCTGGGGGGTATAGTTAGGTGTGAGGAGGATGCTTGGAGGCTGCAGGGTGATTTGGATAGGCTGAGTGAATGGGCAGATGCATGGCAGATGCAGTACAATGTGGATAAATGTGAGGTTATCCACTTTGGTGGCAAAAACATGAGGGTAGACTATTATCTGAATGGTGGCAGATTAGGTAAGGGGGAGATGCAACGAGACCTGGGTGTCATGGTACACCAGTCATTGAAAGTAGGCATGCAGGTGCAGCAGGCAGTGAAGAAAGCAAATGGTATGTTAGCATTCATAGCGAAAGGATTTGAGTATAGGAGCAGGGAGGTTCTACTGCAGTTGTACAGGGTTTTTGTGAGGCCACACCTGGAGGACTGCGTACAGTTTTGGTCTCCAAATCTGAGGAAAGACATCCTTGCCATAGAGGGGGTACAGAGAAGATTCACCAGACTGATTCCTGGGATGTCAGGACTTTCATATGAGGAAAGATTGGATAGACTCGGTTTGTACTCGATGGAATTTAGAAGATTGAGGGGGGATCTTATAGAAACCTACAAAATTCTTAAGGGGTTGGACAAGCTAGATGCTGGAAGATTGTTCCCGATGTTGGGGGAGTCCAGAACAAGGGGTCACAGTCTAAGGATAAGGGGGAATTCCTTTAGGACCGAAATGAGGAAAACATTCTTTACACAGAGAGTGGTGAGTCTCTGGAATTCTCTGCCACAGAAGGTAGTTGAGGCCAGTTCATTGGCTATATTTAAGAGGGCGTTAGATGTGGCACTTGTGGCTAAAGGGATCAGGGGGTATGGAGAGAGGGCAGGTACGGGATACTGAGTTGGATGATCAGCCATGATCACATTGAATGGCGGTGCAGGCTCGAAGGGCCGAATGGCCTACTCCTGCACCTATTTTCTATGTTTCTATGTTTCTATCTCGTATTGCGTGTTGCATAGCAGTGCCAGAGCATCCTCCTGTTCGGTGTTGAAGTCCACACCGTCCACCGACCTCGCAAAAGCGAAATCCCAGATGTGAGCAGTTTCAGGATTCTTTGTAGCTTCACTTCCTGTGCTCTAATGCCCGGGCTAATATTGCTCCAAATAGGCATGTTCACAATAGGCACATTGAGCGAGTTACAATTACTCGGTGCCTTGTGTCTGTTCATGGCCTCTGCAAGGACCTGCTCCTGTAGTTGATGGTTGGTGAGGAAATCAATGGTGGCGGCCATTTTGGTATTGAGGGGTTGTCCCGATGATTCGGGTAACGCAAACTTGGCTGCCACATCCAGGAGTTCTTCCTGAGGGACCTCAGGTGCTACTGGTGCGTGTACCAAGATCTCCTCTTCTTCTGGCTGCCTCATGCTATCCATTGATGATGGGGATATGTCCATGAGTCCCCTGGAACTGAATGTTTCCCGCCTTTGATTTTGCTGCAGGATTTGTTCCATAATCCTCTCCATCCGATCAATACGCCCTTCGTCATGCGTGAACGGGCGGTCAGAGTCCTCATGCCCGAAGGAACTTCTGAGGCTCCTATCATCGGCCCGTACCTCGTCGAGGTAATCTCGGTGCCGAGATGAAAAGTCGCTTCCAGCCGCCTCAGCGAAACTGAACGACTCCCGTGCGGATCTGCTCATATGCCTCCTTTTGGCTGAGCTAGGCCCGGCTGCCTCTAAGGGCATATGCGGTGTGAAGTCAGCACCCAACGCCGCAGCGTGGTGACCCGACATCCACGCGGGCTTGCCGACTGTCCTTTTCCTGGACCCAGACGGCGTACGGTCCCGTCCTGCCGCCAACGGGGGATGCGGTGACCGTGGCGAGACTCCACCTGTGTGACTCCTCCTGGTCCAACTAGGTGGTGAGTCTACACTGGCCCTCCCTGGTCTGCCAGTGGACTCTGGTCTCGCTGATCCACCAGTCCGCAATCTAGCGGCCTCTGGTGAAACCTCTGCCCGAAAAGGGCTAGGTTGTCGAGCTCTTCCACGAGGGCTCAGGTACAAGGGCCGTGCAGCAGCACGTGAAATCCGTTTGCTCGCATCAGCCAACGATCCTGTTGGCGATAATGAAATGGAGTCAGGGTCTACCTGCTCCGGCGCCGTACCGACTTCCTGCTCTGCGGGAACCCCGCTTGTGCTCAGCTGTGTCAGTGGGTCGGGTCCTGTGAATACAGGGCTCCCCGATTTATGCGCCTTTTTCCCGGCCTATCTAGTGGGTGCTGCCGTTGAAGAGAGCTCCGGGATAGGTGGCCGGCGACTCCTTTCGGACGACCTGCGGCCCGTACTCCTCTTATCCATGTCCCTGTTGGAGAGAAAAAATACTCAAAACAGCAGGGACAACCAAATCAAGGTTGCCTGTACTTACCTGAGTGGCCCTTATGAAGGGTTTGTGGTGAGCCGTGCTCCACCTCCAGCCGTCAACTCACGTGACTCCGAAATGAAATATAATGGCTATTGGGTGTTTGGTCAGAGGTTGAGCAGGCTGGAACTCTTATTCCTGGCAGCACAAGAGGATGAGAGGTGATCCTAGAGGTGTATAAAATCATGAGAGGAATAGATCAGGTAGATGCACAAAGTCTCTTGCCCAGAGTAGGGCAAATCGATGACCAGAGGACATAGGTTTAAGGTGAAGGGGTAAAGATTTGATAGGAATCTGAGGGGTAACTTTTTCCATACAAAAGGTACTGGGTGTATGAAATGAGCTTCCAGAGGAGTCAGTTCAGACAGGGACTATTGCAACATGTAGAAACAATTAGACAGTTACATGGTTAAGATAGGTTTAGAGGGATTTGGGCCAAAAGCAGGAAGGTGCGACTAGTGTAGATGGGACATGTTGGTCAGTGTGGACAAGTTGGGGCAAAGGGCCTGTTTCCACGCTGTGTGACTCTATAACAAATATTGGAGCATGTTATTTTAGATTTAGTATTCTGCAATGAGGAAGAACTAACAAGTAAAGTTTCAGTTTACTTAACAAAGATCATAATACAAGATCATTTTACATTAAGAATAAACAATGTTCAGTTTAATTTGAAACTCGGATCTTAAGATGCAGATATCGGCTGGGACAAACAAACCAACCCCACAATGGTACATCATATAATTTGAAAACATTAGCGACGCAGTGGTGCTGGTTTCCGACGGGCGTGGTGACGGATGCACCACACATCTTTGTCCTCTATGCAACTGGCAAGCTCCTCTTTTGTTTCTACACATGCGTCTTCCATCAATGTCTCAGCATCGTCTTGATCGGCCATCCCAGGTCACGTATTCCATGGGTGGGTTCCCACAGCACAACCTAGTTTGCTGGCATTTCTGGGTGGCGGTGGCAGTGACCAGCGAGCCTCATCGTTCTCGACCTGATCTTCTCGGTCATCATATAATAAATGTATGTAATGTAGTGCAGCTTAGTTTCCATGTCCTGCAGTTGTTGATAATGTACCAGCAAAAGATTGATTCTAAATCCTGATAACAATCCATAGATTGTTCAGAAAATGGATCAATAATTTCTCATGATTTTACTCAAGGATCCAGACGGCCCTTAAATTCAAGTTGTTCAAAATCTTCTACTGTTTTCACTGAGGAACAGAAAATGACTAAACCAAGTAATTGGGACCGAATGATATATAAGCGTATTTGGTGAATGGAAAACAAATGATTAACAAGGCAAAAAAATGTGCTTAAAGCAAATAATTTAACAAAATAGGAACATGCAGAGAACAACCTTAAGAGGTCTCTGGTAACTTCCAATGCTGCATCCCTGATGAGTTGGAGAGCCACTGTCCTACAGGAAATCACTAACAAACAAAATTAGGTGCTTAATTATTCAGAGACATTGTATTTCTAATGCTTATGACTTGATCTAAAGAAATCAAATCAGGAACACAACATCAAAATATTAGGAAGCAGCACTGGCAAACTCCAGTGAGAAGAAATGAACTACAAAATAAAGCCAATTGGCAATAATACAAGGGTATCCTAAAATGAAAAGCAAAGTTGAACCAATGAAGAGATAAAGTTGAGCCACTTTGGAGGGCTAAGGTTTTCTACTTCAAATAATCAGGTGATCTTCCGCAGCCACCACTGAGGACAGATAAGACTACAGCTGCTCCTCAGCCTACGATGGGGTTACTTTCTGATAAACCCATCGTAAATCGAAAATATCGTAAGTCGAAAACGCATGTAATATAATTTGATCACGTGACAGGAAGTGAGCTGCGGCTCACTACCGTTGCCCAGCGTTTGCGCCATTATAAAGTCGAAATATCGTAAGTTGAAGCATTGTAAATCAGGGAGCATCTGTACAAGGGTGCTCAGGAATTAAATATAGCTGATTCCACAGCGCAGTACTGTGCTCTAACATTGCAATTTCTGATTCTTCGATAAAGGATTTGAGCCCGAGACCTTATGAAATGAAAGATATTGAATGTCCAAGCCTGTGGAAGTATAAACCCCAATATACACATTGTTATTCCAATCTAAACATGCCAATAAATAATTACAAATTATTAGAAACTCAGCAAATTACATTTTCAAACTATGCAGCAAGAACAGCCACTGGTCATCCAGTAAATATCAATGTAACATATGTGTAGGCACTTACCCATAGCTTTTGTTTCCTCTCTTTTTGCATTCAATAAAGAAAATTTAAACTTTGCTCGAACTTCACTTTTTGGACAACTAACTAAAAGCAAATATAAGGAAAGGTAGTCTTTGCTTTCTTCATCTAAACCTTTTGGATTTACTCTGAGGCACCTGTAACATATGCATTAAACAAAAAGTATCAGTTAAAAGAAGATTTAAATATTTTCCCTGTTCAGCATATCACAATTTTTTCTAAGTAGAATTGCTAGCACCCACGGTATTCATTAAATATTCTGTACACTATGTAGATGCTGAATCTTATTCTCCAAGAATGGTTCAACACTATAAGGCATAGAAACAAAGTTGTCGTCCGCGAGTAAAGGGCTAACAAACTAACAGACCATTTAACATTTCTGCTGTGCTGAACTTCTAATAAAGCGTTTCTTTCATTGCCATAAATTAAGATTTATTTTGATCGTAGTCACAACAGTGGATTGTTCATCAAAAAGACTACTTTGAATCATCAGCTGTGATGGTTTATCTTTATGGAGCTAATTCATTCTATCATTTCCAAAGTCAGATCCATTACTTTGACATCTTATATGTATAGCATCTTTAGCACAGTAACATATCCCAAGGCACTGCACAGGAATGTGGCGGCACCCGGTGGTTCGGCCACTTGCTATGCGAACCGTCGGCATTTGGGAGTAGGGTCACCTGACTGGGCAATGGCGGGGAGAAGTTGTCACGGGTATAGGGTGGTGTCCTGGTGTATATATAACGAACCCTGGGTCAACCTTCACTCGCTCTTCCTCTTCTCGTGAGTGGCCTGCCACCTCAGCGGGAGCTCAGCTCGAGCCCACGAGGCAATAGCCTCGCAGCAGCAACAATGACTTTTGTGTTAGAGAACTAAACGTGCATGTATATCTAACCTATAATGCCTGAATAAAGAAACCGTTTATTCACAACGTTTGAGGTCTCTGCATTGGTTACCCGGACGTTCCAAAACGGATATTTTGGATTTCCCTACGCATGCAGCCGACCACCCACCTCTACCATGATGACCTGATGTCAGTAGCAAGCATCCCAGCTCAGTGATTACCGCTATGGATGCAGCCGTCAACTCTGCGCGGCACTCGGACACTGCTTTGGATCCCGCCGCTGCGATCGGGCTGCTCGCCCCCCGCCAGTAATGTGCCTTTGGGCCCCGCCGCCGCGATCTGCCACTCACTTCCTGCCTGTGCCTGGTCTCGCCGATCGCAGGCCGTTTGGGTCGATGGGTGCGATCCCGGCCTTGATTGATGGCTGCTGGCCCTCCATCTTTTCCGATCCAGCAGGCTAACCTGGGACAGATGTCCGCTGTCCTCCGCCTGCTCCTCGCAGTTTCCGAAGATCCCCGGCTGCTGCCGGTCCGTCTGGTCGAGCTGTGGTCAGCCCAGCAGCGGGGTGGTGCCTCGGTTGATCGTGAGTCGGCGGTCCCGCGACAGATTCCTTGGCCGCTTCCAGTCTCCGCCGAGGGCGTGGCAGTGCAGCTGGTCTCCGGCGACAGTGAGTGGAGTTCCTACCTACCCGTAGATGCCGGCCGCCCTGTACGTATCCGGGAATCGCCATGGTTGGCCGCCAGTAAAGGTTGTCGCGGCCGGTCGGAGGCGACGCTCGACCTGACTGACCGCCATCAACAGTGTCATCTCAGGTCGGATAGTGTCTCTCCAGCCTGACCGCCGTCAACAGCGTCACCTCAGGTCAGATGGTGTCACTACAGCCTCCAGTTTCAAGCACAGCTTCTTCTTATCATACATTGGACAGTTCAAACTTTGGTTTCCTGTCCTACCCTGCTTGATTCGAACCATAGAAACTTTGGCATTCAACCACTTTGGACTTTGCTGTATGTTTGCTCACTGTAGTTTTTTTTCCCCCATTTTACACTATAATGACCTAGCTTAATATTGCTATTAGTTTCTTGGTATTTCTTTGTTGCTGTATTTGCATTGTTGCCGACGTCTCCCAGCCGTTGCTGGGCGCCGTATTTGTCAGGACAAGATTCACTGCTGGTTGACGTGACAGGCCTGCAACTCGTCCATCCTGTGGCTTTTGCATTGGTCTCCTTGCACCCCTCGGCATACGGCTGGGATGCCTCCGACCCACAGGGTCACGTGACTGGGCAATGGCAGGGAGGAGTTGTCACAGGGTATAGGGGTGTGCCCTAGTATATATAACAAAGCCCGGGGTCAGCCTTCTCTCGCTCTTCCTCTACTCTTCGCGTGAGTGTCAAGCCACCTCAGCGGGAGCTCAGCTCGAGCCCACGAGGCAACAGCCTCGCAGCAGCAACAATAACTTTTGTGTGAGACTAAACGTGCATATCTAATCTATAATGCCTGAATACAGAAACTGTTTATTCACGATGTTTGGTGCCTCTACAATGCTACACCAGTCACTGAGACACAAAACACAACATTCAAATGTTTAGAAAAATAATTTTTAAGTATCCAAAATATTGGAAAGGTTCGAGAGATTTGCATGCATTCTTTTATTTTGTGCGTGGAGGGTCACAAATTGCAGCAAAAAAAAAATTCTGATCTTTGAATCATTAACTAATGACAAGGCCTGATGCGGCGAGGTCGTTAAAATCAGTAATGTGGGATTCTCAAGAAACTAGAGAACAGACATCTTAGCTGTCATGAGAGTAAAGACTGTAGTGATATAGAGGGCAGAGGAAAGGAGAGATCTAAAAACAATAATTTAAAAAAACGCTCAATGTTTAGTTGAAACCTATTGGAGGTTTGCATGCCCGGAGATAATGGGTAATCAGGGTTTAGTTAATTAGGGTACCAGCAAAGTTTTAGAATACCTAAAATGCAGCAAGGATACAAATGCAGCAGCCAGTTTACCACCCAGTGTGCTGCAAGGAAATTGAATTTCAGTGTTCTGTTGATTGTACTTATGACAATTAAACACTCTTGAATGGTGCTAACGTATTGATAAGAATTTCAGCAATAAATCAGTTGAATTAAGCACCATAACATAAAAGCAAACAGCCTGAGTGATGGCGTGACAAGCCCTATTTAACTCGTCTTGGAGTTATGTCTCAGACAACTCCAAGCAGGCGTAGTGAAATTGGTGGCTGGCAAAGGGAATTTATTGCGGGAACCAAATCATGTCTTTGGTCAATAGACAATAGATGCAGGAGTAGGCCATTCGGCCCTTGGAGCCAGCACCCCCATTCAATGTGATCATGGCTAATCATCCCCACTCAATACCCCGTTCCTGCCTTCTCCCCATCTCCCAGTTAGGTTAAAATAAATTATGTTCAATGCATACAGATTAGTCTGCATTGCATTCAGCTGATGCGTAATTGTACATCTCGAATCAATATATATATATTTTTTTATATATACTCCCCTGATAAATCAACCATGGCCTGTGGCCTATATGTTACAGTATTATTAAAAGTGCAATTGTTTAGATTTTCAAGGTGGTACAAAGTAAATAAATCTCATAATATGTTGGCATACAAATGTGCAGATTCCAGAAGGAAACCATAGTAATATGTCCCAAAATGGTAAAAAAAAAAATCTAATCTCACACCATACAGTTGATTTATTAACACATCACTATTAGTTTGAAAACTATTTCCACTACATTTTGTCAGAAAAAGTCCTAAATTTAAAAAAAAAAGCTATTGAGATAAAATTACAGCAAGCTGCCTCCCATCAATACTGCTAATTTCTTTCCACCAATTCAACACAACTTTATCAATAATGAATCTCCATCGCCATCCCCAAATGCATCTTTTATAAACTAGTGGCATTGCAGATAGAGGCAGAAAGGTTCTTAGTGGAATGACCACTGACATCGACTGCAAGAAATTAAGTTGTTTGAGTTATAGCTAACGAAGATCAAAATCCTTTCCTAGTCACCCTGTCCAAAATCAAACAAAGGCAATAATCCAGCCATATGAAAACTCTGAAGAAATGTCTGCAGGCCACTTGAGAGGACACCAACAGATTATAGTACTACAATGTAGGGCAGCAAACTGCATATGGCTCAAAAGACATCAACTCCATTTATAATAGTAGGCACCTTCATCTAAAAACGTGTTAAACCATTACATTTGAAAACTCATTTTTGTTTCCCCCCCACATCTTGTTAATCAGCAACAAGCCAAGAAACAATTGTCTCATACTGGAAAAAGTGAATGCAAATCAGCATCAGGCAAACTTTAGAATAAAATATCTACCACGGGAAGGCTAAGAAAAAAAAACAGCATTTAGGAAAATAAGGCAATAGCATGTAACATTGTTTATATGCATCCTCCAGACGTCTCAGTATCAAAGCCATTTTTCCTGGTTGAACTCATGAGCAGTAGGATGCAGTTGCGTGCACTGGCAAAAATAAAAACAATGGACTTCGAAACATCCTGGCAGAAGCGTTGAACACCAAGGAAATCGAACTAGGTCCCAAACACCAACTCTCCCCCCACCCAAGTTAACCTTTCTATTAACATGCATCCATCAATGTGAAAGACCACCAGGTTCAAAACAGAATAAATCAAGTCTAGGCAACATCTGACTCCTTTCAATCAATATGACTTCAACTTGTTAATAACAAGCTACATATACTCAGTTACTGTTCCACTATAACCATTTTCATTGACACTGACATGGAAACAAGAGCTGAGTAACAAGGGAGAACAATAAAACCTTGACACCAAAACAGTATTCCATTTAAGAGTGACACTAACCCACACAAATAAAATAAAGTTCAATGGTGATTAAAGGAAAAAAAGTCCGTGACTCGGGCCATATGTGACGGAAGTAGATTTGAATGGTCTTTGGCTCTGGATCTTTCTCTGAATGAATCAAAACCATCTTCTGACTGACCATCCTCAGCTAATTCAATGACCATTCTTCTATCATTTCCAGCTTTTTTACCCTCCACAACTCCAATTCTAATGTACCCAAAGGATACAAAATATATAGGATCAGGAGATAAAGGGGGTGGAAGATTGCAACCTTCACGTGGTCCGCCCTGTTTCGACTAATGCAATCAACTCGACGTGCACAAATGGAAGATCAAATAAAACAAGTTGTCCTACAACTTTAGGCTGTGCACGCCACACGAAAGAAGAAGCAGGAGATAAAGGATGTCAGAATATCAAGAAACAAATAATTATGCCACATAAGTAACAGTCAACTCCAAGCTGTTGATTTTTAACTGTGAGCCCAAATATTCCATTATCAAGATTTTACTAAAAAGCGATTAATATGGCAATAGCAATGATTTCAATAGCAAAGTATAAGAACAAAGAGTAATGCTGTGACCGATATTCTTCACTTGTTTGCAGAAACTCAACTCTAGGCAGAACTGTTCTGTCCAATGATCAAGATTCACTCCATCCCGGATGCATAATGACTGCTGTGTACATTTACAGATTACATTGCAATAATTTTACTACTTTGGTTGGACCCCCCCACCCCAAGGCACCTTGATGACAAAAGGAGCAATGCAAAAGCAACAGTCGATGCACGTTTATCTCAAAGTCACAATATAGCACCAGATATATAGTCTTCCATTACAACTGGGATTATATTCTGACAATCTCTACATACACCAAACAGAAGTTTGATATTCTCTTTAGCAAAGCAATTAAATAGAGTCATAGAGTGATACAGTGCGGAAACAGGCCCTTCGGCCCAACTGGCCCACACCGGCCAACAATGTCCCAGCTACCCTAGTCCCACTTGCCTGTGCTTGGTCCATAACCCTCCAAATCTGTCCTATCCATGTACCTGTCCAACTGTTTCTTAAACGATGGGATAGTCCCAGCCTTAACTACCTCCTCTGGCAGCTTGTTCCATACACCCACCAGTCTGTGTGAAAAAGTTACCCCTCGGATTCCTATTAAATCTTTTCCCCTTCACCTTGAGCCTATGTCTTCAGGTCCTCAATTCCCCTACTCTGGATAAAAGACTGTGCATCTATCCGATCTATTCCTCTCATGATTTTGTATACCTCTATACGATCTCCCCTCATCCTCCTACGTTCTCTATGGAATAGAGACCCCAGCCTACTTAACCTCTCCCTCTAGCTCACCTCTAGTCCTAACAACATCCTCGTAAATCTTTTCTAAACCCTTTCAAGCTTGACAATATCTTTCCTACAAGATGGTGCCCAGAACTGAACATAATATTCTAAATGCGGTCTCACCAACGTCTTATACAACTGCAACATGACCTCCCAACTTCTATACTCAATACTCTGACTGATGAAGGCCAATGTGCCAAAAGCCTTTTTGACCACCTTATCAACCTGCGACTCGACCTTCAAGGAACCATGCACTTGTACTCCTAGATCCCTCTGCTCCACAGAGGGGGTAAAGAAAGCTAGAAGAGAGGAGGGGCAGGACAAGGCCTGGCAGGTAATAGGTTGGTACAAGTAACGGGGGGTTTGAAAGACAGATGGTGGACAAAGGCCAGAGATGAAAAGACAGAAGGTCAGAGACAAAACATTACATAGATCGTTAAAAGTAAAATTTTCAGAACTACATCTTTTGAAGTCATATTAACAGAATATACAAGAATTTTGTTTAGGACTAAGCCGACTACATTCAAATGCTTGTACTGTAAGCATTTAAATAGTATACATTATCAACAATACCATCTACCAACAAATTAATGATGGGGGAGCAGTCACTGGCATAAATGAACAATAAATGTGTACAGAGTCTTAAGTGTTCACTGTGAGGTTTCCAAATTGATGAATGCAAACAAACATAGCTGCTGCATGTCTGTGTCCCAGCTAGCTATCTTCAGGATGCGCAATGTAACTTTTTCTTGCAACCTTCCAACTATAATTTCATAATTTAAACTTTTGCTTAAAAACACGTCTAATGAATATCTAATCTAGGAAATTGGCATCTGATGCAAAATGGAGGAGATAATGCTTCTCTTGTTTTTCTTCAATAACTAAATAAACGGTTCAGTCATAACTACATCAATACTGTAGCAAAAAAAATACTAAAAGTACACAGAAATAATTATTGCAAGAGTTTAGACTTTCACAAATGTGTAAAATAAGCTCTTCACAATGCTGGGCTATTTCTCTAGTGAAAGGAATAAATTAAGGAAATGAACTGGAGCAAAGCTCTCTCTGTATATTGGGACGGTGACTAAGATAGTCACAAGCTGATGCAGTGATAGTTTACCAAAATATTATTTCCATCTTGTAATGCAATTCTTAACTGTGACAATTGAGCAAATTAGAATAAACTTATCCATTACAGATATTTTATTTACATTTTTGAAAAATCTATTAGAACAATAAAACTTTGGACTCTATTTAAAATTAAAAAAAATAATTCAAACTCCCCATTCACAGTATAAAACATGTCATAAGGATTCTTCCTCGTGAAACCAATTGAACAATTCATGTTAAAAATTGACAGAACTAAGAATATCCTAGAAATTTACCTGGAAAATCTGGATTACATTAAAAGCCAAAGAATAATTATTTTACCTACTTTCTGGTATATATCCAAATCCGGAAAAGAAATACCCAATTTGCTGCAACTTATAATATAGCTCAAATTTGAAGCAGTTGGATACTGGGCATTTAGCTTCTATCCTTTATATCTGACAGAATATCACCCAAATATGGCAATGAATTAGCATTCATCCAAATCCACAAAAAGCAAAAAATATGATTTACCAAGATGCCATCTGTCTAGATGTGGCTTTATCCTGTTGTTGGGTGGAGTATATGCATACAGTGCCCTCCATAATGTTTGGGACAAAGACCCATCATTTATTTGCTTCTCTACTCCACAATTTGAGATGTGTAATAGAAAGAAATCACATGTGGTTAAAGTGCACATTATCAGATTTTAATTAAGACCATTTTTATACATTTTGGTTTCACCATGTAGAAATTACAGCAGTGTTTATACATAGTAGGCCCATTTCAGGGCACTATAATTTTTGGGACACAACAATGTCATGTACATTAAAGTGGTCATGTTTAGTATTTTGCTGCATATCCTTTGCATGCAATGACTGCTTGAAGTCTGTGATTCATGGACATCACCAGTTGCTGGGTGTCTTCTCTGGTGATGCTCTGCCAGGCATGTATTGCAGCCATCTTTAGCTTTTGCTTGTTTTGGGAGCTATTCCCCTTATGTTTTCACCAGCATATAAAAGGCATGCTCAATTGGGTTCAGATCGGGCAATTGACTTGGCCACTCAAGAATTGACCAGTTTTTACCTTTGAAAAACTCCTTTGTTGCTTTAGCAGTATGTTTAGGATTATTGTCTTGCTGTAGAATGAACCACTGACCAATGTTTTGGGGCATTTGTTTGAACTTGTGCAAATAGCATGTGTCAATACACTTCAGAATGTATTATGCTACTACCATCAGCAGTTGTATCATTAATGAAGATAAATGAGCCAGTACCTTGAACAGCCATAAATGCCCAAGACATAACGCCCCCACCACTGTGTTTCACAGATGAGGTGGTATGTTTTGGATCTTGGGCAGTTCCTTCTCTCCTCCATACGTTGCTCTTGCCATCACTCAGATATAAGTTAATCTTCATCTCATCTGTCAACAAGACCTTTTTCCAGAACTGTGGTTGCTCTTTTAAGTACTTCTTGGCAAACTGTCACCCAGCCATCCTATTTAAAAAAAAAAAGTGGTTTTTTTCTATCTTCCAGTGTAGCCTCTGTATTTCTGTTCATGAAGCCTTTGGCGGACAGTGGTCATTGACAAATCCACACCTGACTCCTGAAGAGTGTTTATGATCTGTCGGACCGCTGTTTGGGATTTTTCTTTATTATAGAGAGAATTCTTCTGTCATCACCTGTGGAGGTTTTCCTTGGCCTGCCAGTCCCTTTGCGATTAGTAAGCTCATGTGCTCACTTTCTTCTTAATGATGTTCTAAACAGTTGATTTTGGTAAGCCTAAGGTTTGGCTGATGTCTCTAACAGTTCTATTCTTGTTTCTCAGTCTCATAATGGCTTCTTTGACTTTCATTGGCACAACTTTGGTCCTCATAGAATAGAACAGAATGCCTTTTATTGTCATTCAAACAGCTTGGTTTGAACGAAATTGCATTTTCTACAGTCTTACATTACAAAAAACCCATGACCCACAGTGGATCTTCAACATCTCCTCACTGTGATGGAAGGCAAAATCTTATCTCTTCGCTTTGTTCATCTCCCACGGTTCAGCAGTCCAAGTGCAGCGTCGAGGTGAACAGGGGCTCAGATGTTAAAGCCCCCGGCGGGCAATGGTAAGTCCTGTGGCCGTCTAAGCCATGCGGGGCAATGTTAGGCCCCGCTCCGAGTCCTTTAAACCCCGCGATTCCAGCGGGAGAAGTTGCTGTTGCGGGAGCTCTGAAAAGCGGTCTCCGACCAGGGACCCGCGAGCTCCCGATGTTACCATCCACCGGGCCTGCAGCCGGTGCCTCCGAGGATCTGAAGTCACCACAGCTCTCCCCGTTCCGCGATGTCAGGTCCGCAGGCTCCGCGATCGGAGCCTTCAGGATTGGTCCGGCCGGAGGCCGCCGCTGGCTCTACGAAGTTAGGCCCAAGGACATCAGAAACCTGACACGGAAATAGTCGGGTCCCCGTACAGGGAAGAGACTAACGCCCCCCCCCCCACACATATACACAGCTAAAGAAAAATAATAAAATAATAAAAACTAGTCAAGACAAGACAAAAAAAAAAAACGATGGACTTGTAGTCGAGCCGCTGCCGATAGGCGCCGCCACACCACATCTCATGTTGATAAACAGCGATAAAAGTTTCCAAAGATGATGAAAAGACTGGGGAAAGACTAGGCGCTGAGAGCTATCTTATACCTGCATTAAGGAGGCAATTCAACACCTGTGAAGCAATGTGCCCCAAACATAATGGTGCCCTGAAATGGGGGAGACTATGTATAAACACAGCTGTAATTTCCACATAGTGAAACCAAAATGTATGAAAATACCCTTTAATAAAATCTGACAATGTGCACTGTAGCCACTTGGTTTTTTTTTAATTACAAGTCTCAAATTGTAGAGTATAGAGGCAAATAAATAAATTATGGGCTTTTGTCCCAAACATTATGGAAGGCACTGTATATCATACATCCTAATTGCAGTATGATATATGCACATACAATAGAATAGGAGATGGAGTTAGAATAGCTGATCAGGTGCATGGTGTTATGGAATCCAAATAAGGAGGTAGGGACACACAAGCGGTAGGTCAGCATGCTCTCTAAAGTGAGAACAGTACCAACAATGACTAAATATCAGAATGCTTTCAACACCATACCTTCTACCCAAAACATTTCAATTTGTAGTCTTCCATACAATTATGCACAGTACTGCATAATGATAAATGATAAGAGACAATGTGGAGATATAAACTGTATTATTTTGCATCCATTTCAAATATTTTTCTTGTTGCCAAATATATTTAACCTTTTAATTAATGGAGTACTTATTAGGTATCCCAAAGTGATTGTGGCCACAAAACAGTTCATAGATAAACAAATTACTTCCTAAATTCCACTTCTTTAGCCTTTTTGATTAAGATTACCAGTAATAGAATGTGTTTTATGATGTGTCAATATATAGAAATAAAACTTACCACTTCATTTTATCATTTGGCCCAGATGAGAAAGTTGAACTCTTTAACACTTCACCCATTTCCTCTCGACAAAAGCTAAAGTTATTGATGGTCCACATGTAGGAGAACTTTACCACCTTTACCTAAATATTAACCAAAAGAAAGGATTTGAAAGGAATAATAAAATATATAGCCCTAAAAAGGAGATTAGATTTACCGTTCCCACCAACTGAACAGTGATAATCTCATACAAAACTGGAATAAAGACATTTCCCCACTATTAGCTTTCCACCATACATTGTTCTCTTTCTGGTTGTGAATAACTGTGGAGAGCAAAAGTGCCCAAAAGGACAAGGGAAGCATTGGCCAAAAAGCTTGCAGTGTACATCACAGATCTTCAAGATACTCTGCAAAACAATGAAGGGAAACTGGATAGAATTGTTATCTCTCCTCATTATTGGGTTCAAATACAAAATGTCTCCACCCAACAACACTGCAGCAATCATTTCACAGTTTATTAGCACCGTAAAGGGCAAAAAAGTGCTGGCTCTGTTAGCAACTATGAATATTGAAGAAAAAAAGCTATTACTTGAAGAGCAACACAGACATCCAATGTAATGGCTATACACAATGTGTGATGAACTGTGTCATGCAAGCAAAACCATTACTTTTCAAGAGTCAAGAGTGTTTTATTGTCATATGTCCCGGACGGGACAATGAAATTCTTACTTGCTGCAGCACAACAGAATATCTGAATATGTAAATATTGTATATATAATGGGGGAAACAAAGTTCAATAAATAACAAATATAGTGCAAATAACAAATAATAATTGTCTTTTGCAGTTCAGAGCTCAGCTTATTCAAGATTCAAGAGAGTTTATTGTCATGTGTTCCAGATAGGACAATGAAATTCTTGCTTTGCTTCAGCATGACAGAATATAGAAGGCATGAATACAGAACAGATCAATGTGTCCATATACCATTATATAAATATATACACACATGAATAAATAAAACAGATAAAGTGCAAATAAAGAGATAATGGGCTATTAATGTTCAGAGTTTTGTTTGAGTTGAGTTTAATAGCCTGATGGCTGTGGGGAAGTAGCAGTTTCTGAACCTGGACGTTGCAGTCTTCAGGCTCCTGTACCTTCTACCTGAAGGTAGCGGGGAGATGAGTGTGTGGCCAGGATGGTGTGGGTCCTTGATGATGCTGCCAGCCATTTTGAGGCAGCAACTGTGATTGACCTCCCCACCGTCAAGGGGATCGAAGCCGGTGATGGACTGGGCAGTGGTCACAACTTTTTGTAGTCTTTTTCGCTCCTGGACTCATAGGCCAATCCCTATAAGTTGCTGTGTTCTATTTTGCATGAATCCCAGCGTCTCACTGCTACTGATGCATTTTAGAAAAAATACCATTGGTCCAGCATTTAAAACACTCCATTGTGTAGTTTCAGTATTGCTGAAAATAACATTTTTCATTTTTGTATCTTTTTCAGGATCACAAGTTGTCCCAGGTATTTATGGCCTTTTTTTTTTTAAAGCTTACCCATTTTGCACACAACAGGGCAACGGATTTGTAATTCTTTCATAGATGTCATGCTACTGAAAAAAGCTTAATTATAGGTAAATAACCAGCATCTGAAAACATGGTGCAAGTGTATAACGATCTCAAACATTAGAACTTCTACAAATAATTTAAAAGAACAATTTTTCTGTGGAGGAACACAACAGGATGAGGCCACATCTAGACAGATGACACATTGGGTTAGGACCCCTTCTCAGGCTGATTGAGTAGAGGAGAGATAGGTAGGACGATGTGAGGGGAAGGATTGGGCAAGAATGGTAGGGATGAACCCTTTTTCATCAATGGGATGACGGTGGAGAGAGTCAACAGCTTAAGGTTCTGGGCATGTAAATCTCTGAAGATCTGTCCTGGAAACGACACATTGCCAGATGTCTGAAGAATGGTGCTTGCCAAAAATGTTCTGCCCATTCCCTCCACAGATGCTACCTGACCTGCTAAGTTTCTACAGCGCTTATGTTTTATTTTCATCAATGCCTTTACTTTCTTGAGGAGATTCGCTATTTTGCCGAATACTTTATTGAACTTCTACAGGCGTACATTAGACACCATACTAACTGATGCATCACTGCCTAGTTTGAACGCCCAGGATCAAATGAGGCTGGTAGATATTGCCCAGTCCACAGGAATTAACTCCTCACCATTAAAGGGATCCAGAGAAGTCCCACACCATGCTGATCACGCACATCTTGCTACAACAATCGGGATGGTGGTACAGGAGCCTGAAAACCATGATCATCATGTTAAAATGTAGCTTTTTCCCTGCAACCATCAGGCTCTTGAACACTGCACAACACTAACCACAACCTCAGCAACAATGATCTTTGTTTTTAGTTGCACTCCAGACTTTGGTTTTGCAGTATTATGGCTACCTAGCATTGCTGATTATTAATGTATTATATTGATTATTGTATATTTGTGTGTTATTGAGCCTGTTCAGTTGCACCAAGTAAGAATTTCATTTTAATGTCCAGTACATATCATAAGGTCATAAGTGATAGGAGTAGAATTAGGCCTTTCGGCCCCTCAAGTCTACTCTGCCATTCAATCACGTCTGATCTATCGTTCCCTCCTAACCCCATTGTCCTGCCTACTCCCTATAACCTCTGACACCTGTGCTAATCAAGAATTTATCTATCTCTGCCTTAAAAATATCCACTGACTTGGCCTCCACAGCCTTCTGTGGCAAAGAATTTCACAGATTCACCACACTCTGACTAAAGACATTTCTTTTCTCATCTCCTTCCTAAAAGAATGCCCTTTAATTCTGAGGCTATGACCCCTAGTCCTAGACTCTCCCACTAGTGGAAACATCCTCTCAACATCCACTCTATCCATGCCTTTCACTATTCTGTATGTTTCAATAAGGTCCCCCCTCATTCTTCTAAATTCCAGCTAAATCCCTATCCTTGTAGTATATCTATAAATGCAGACCATGTCTTGTAGAAGCGATCTGATTTTCCTGCCAGGCGGAGTCTCATATCTTCCAGATGTAGTGTTTCAAACATAGTTGAAATCCACATATTTACTGTTGGTATGGGAGCATTTTTCTAGAATTTTAAGTTTAACTTTTTTCCAGTTATTAAGCCGTATTCAAATAGATTCTTTTGAAACACATTTAATTCAGGGCTACCTTCCGTTGTTCCAAAAATAATCCACTGTGCCTTTGGTGTCAGTTTTATTTTAAATAATTATGTGAAGATTTCAAAAATTTCAGTCCAAAATCTTTGTACCAAAGACAAATGAGTGCGCTATAGTAGCTTCTTGAGACTGGCATTTATCACAAATAGGTGAGACGTTGGGAAAAAGTTTACATATTTTAGTTTTTGAATAGTATAATCTATGTAAGATTTTAAATAATATTAAAGTGTGTTTTACGTTAATTGAACATTTATGCACATTTTGATAATTAATTCTTGTTCCCAGTCTCTTCTAATGCCTTCAGTTGTTGGTATTTCTGCATTTAGAATATTATTTATATATGATATTAAGTTTGCTGATTCAGCCTTTGTATTCATTGCTTCATCCAGTAGATCTGATGGCATATTGTAATATTCTTGTGCGTATTTTTTCAGATAGTCACATATTTGGAAATATTTAAAATGCTGATTGTTTCCCAAATTGTACTTTAGTTGTAACTGTTTAAATTATAGTAATTTTCCCATTTCATACAAATCTGCCAACGTTTTAATTCCTGCTCTTTCCCATTGTATAAATGCTTTATCTATAATTGAGGGTTTAAACAACGGGTTTTTAACTATAGGAGATAAGAGATAAATTTCTTCATTTTAAGTTGTATTTTGTTTGTTTCCAAATTCTAATTGTACTATGTATAATTGGATTTTTGTTATAATTTGTATTATTCAACTTCATCGGTGAAAGAAGGATCGCTCCAATATTACAAGGGGAGCAGTCTTCTTTCTCCATAATAATCCAATCCAGTTGCTGGGGAGAATTATCCAGCAGTTGAATCATATTTCTAATATTTACAGACCAATAGTAATACATAAAATTATGGAGTGCTAATACCCCTACTGCTTTGGGTTTATTCAAGTGTGTTCTTTGTATTCTATGGGACTTATAATCCCATATAAAATTTGTAATGTCCAAATCCAGTTTTTTAAAAAACCTTTTGGGTAGGCATATTGGAATTGATTGGAACAGGTATAAAATTTGTGGTAGAAAAATCATTTTTATAGCATTTATTCGGCCTATTATAGACATTGGAAGCGTTTTACAGAATTTAATTAAATTATATAATTTCTTAAGTAAAGGATTATAATTTGCATTAAACATGTCTTGATATCTTCTAGTAATTTCAATACCCAAATAGTTAAATGTTTCCATAGCTATTTTAAAAGGAAACTAAGAGATGTGTAGAATCTTTTGGTTTTATTGACATGATTTCACTTTTATTCCAATTTATTCTGTATCCTGAAAATGATCCGAAATCCTCGATTAAATTTAATATATTTGGTATAGTGATATGAGGTTTTGTGATGTACAACAGTACATCATCAGCGTATAATGATATTTTATTATTTGAATATTTTGTATTATAGCCATGGATATTTGGATGTGTTCTAATTCTTTCCACTGGGGTTTCAATTATAAGAGCAAATAACAGCGGTGATAGTGAACATCCTTGTCTATTACCCCTTGACAATGGAAATTTCGTAGATAAAATGTTATTAGTAAATATTCTGGCTGTTGGCTTATTATATAGTAATTTAATCCATATAATGAAATTCTCTCCCAGTTGGAATTTTTACAATACTTTAACCATATAATCCCATTCCACCTCATCAAATGCTTTCTCTGCATCCAACAAAATAATTGAGTTTTTGATCTTCAATTTGGTGTGAATGCATTATGTTGAGCAGACGTCTCAAATTATTAAATGATTGTCTCTTAGAGATAAACCCAGTTTGATCCGGATGTATTAATTTACTAGCATACTTACTTAATCTTCTGGCTAATAATTTTTGATCTGTGTTTAACAACGCAATAGCTCTATATGATCTGGGTTCTTCCACATCTTTATCTTTCTTAAGTATTAATGTAATCATTGATTCTGCTAGTGTTTCAGGTAGTATTTGTTCTTTAAAGGCATATGTAAACATTTTCTGTAGGCGTGGTGTAAATATGTCATAAAAATATTTATAGAATTCATTACTAAATCCGTCAGGACCTGGTGTTTTTCCATTTTTAAATGAGATTATTGTTTCTTCTATTTCCTTATATGAGATTTATGCTCCCAATTCCTCTTGTTCCTGCAACTCTAGTTTTGGAAGATTACAATTACCCAAGAACTCTAACTTTATTGGTGTCCGTTGTCGTTTTAGACGTATACAAATTCTCATAAAATTGCGCAAATCTTTTATTAATAGCATTCGGTAATGTTAATACTTCCCCTCTATCTGATTTGATCTTTGAGATTGTGTGTTCTTTTTCTCGTTTTTTTAACTGATTTGCCAAAAGTTTATGGGGCTTACCCCAAATTCAAAATGTTCCTGTCTTGTGATTTGGAATAATCTTATAACTTTCGTTGATAATAATTTATTTAATTTAAATTTCAGTATTAATATTTTATTATGTTTATCCGTAGTTGGCATTATCTATATCCAATTGTCTAATTTGTTCTTCTAACTGTCTTTGTTTGTTCTTATTTCTTTTATTTTGAAAAGCTTGGTATGAAATTATAACACCTCTAATAAATGCTTTGAAAGATTCCCATAATAATATAGGTGATATGTCTGGAGTGTCATTTATTTAGAAAAAAAGATCCATTTGCCGTTTTAAATATATACTCCCTTGCGGGTCTTTTAAAATTTGAGGGTTGTACCTCCAAAACGGTTTATTCTTAGACATTCCTTCCATTTCAAAAAAGAAAGTTAGTGGGGAGCGATCTGAAATCGTATTTGTATGGTATTTTGGTTTCGAAGTATACGGAATTAATTTTGTATCCACCAGGAAATAATCTATACGTGAATATGTTTTGTGTACCATTGAATAAAACGAGTATTCCCTGCCCGTTGCATTTGCAATCCTCCAAACATCTGCTATATTTGTATTTTTTATGTATGTGTTTCAAAGTTCGCTAGTTTTAGAATTCGTATTACCTCTCTGTTTTTGACTAGATTTGTCTGAGTAAGGGTCTAAAACACAATTAAAGTCTCCACCAATTATGACATTTTGGTAATTATATTCTGAGATTATATTCAAGATTTTATTGAAAAAATGCGGATTGTCAAAGTTGGGCGCATATATATTTACCAAGGTGATTGGGGTAGCATGGATCTCACCGGTAACTATCAAATATCTCCCGTCCTTATCTGTTAAGGTAGTTTTTCGTTTAAATGGTATGCCTTTGCGAATAATAATAGACGTGCCTCTAGATTTCGACGTATATGACGAGTGAAAAGTTTTGCCTATCCTGTTCGCCCTCAATCTAGCGTGATCTTGAAATTTAAGATGTGTTTCTT
The DNA here is from genome assembly GCA_963514005.1 of Raja brachyura. Next base: position 27,672,285 of record OY740787.1, read on the forward strand.
GTTGGAAGATAATATCTGTGTTGTATGCTTTCAGCTGAGCTAAAATCTTACCCCTTTTAATGCGTTCGTCTACACCCCTAATGTTCCAACTGCAGAATGAGATTCCTCCCAGTTTATTTTGTTTATCGTCTTGCATTTTGAATAGATTTAGTACCTGTGTATCTTGCGGTGCATCCGTACCTCAGGTCTTTAGATATTGGGGGAGCATTTACCCTACAAAGTTCAATTAGTAGATTCCTTTTGCGATTATCCTTAAATAAAAAACACACACATGTGACTAATTGTGATAATTAAAAAAAACTTGTAAAAGTGAAAATACAGTGTCCCAACTTGTTGGCACTGTAACAAATGATAGGAGTAGAATTAGGTCTTTCAGCCCCTCAAGTCTACTCTGCCATTCAATCGTGGCTGATCTATCGTTCCCTCCTAACCCCATTGTCCTGCCTACTCCCTATAACCTCGGACACCTGTGCTAATCAAGAATCTATCTATCTCTGCCTTAAAAATATCCACTGACTTGGCCTCCACAGCCTTCTGTGGCAAAGAATTCCACAGATTCACCACACTCTGACTAAAGACATTTCTCCTCATCTCCTTCCTAAAAGAATGCCCTTTAATTCTGAGGCTATGACCCCTAGTCCTAGACTCTCCCACTAGTGGAAACATCCTCTCAACATTCACTCTATCCATGCCTTTCACTATTCTGTATGTTTCAATGAGGTCCCCCTCATTCTTCTAAATTCCAGTGAGTACAGGCCCAGTACAGACAAACACTCATCATAGGTTAACCTACTAATTCATGGGATTTAACACTGTTAACTTGACTAATAGGCGGATTCAGGTAATGTGTTCATTGCCAGATGAGTCCGGAAGGAAAATGAGGGTGGAGATAGGAATCAAGAATATCCCATTTTTATCCCGTAGCACAATCTGCTCAAAAGAAAATACAAACATTTAGAAATAATGATTATTTTTTAGCAATTTGTATCTTATGACTGTTGTCCATAGATCGTCTGCCTGGCCAGCTAGATACAGCACCCGGTGCAGGGGCTTCATAGAATCAAGCCAAGAACCATCTGTTCATCACTTGGAAGTTGGGACTTGTTTGACCATGCACTTTCACTAAATGCACTTTGGGGACTATAATACAATGCACAGCAAAAGTTGAAGGTTCCATTTTGTGCAACAATATAAATAGTCAGAAACGTTAGATAAGAATCACTAGTTGCAACCAAAATTTCTAGCTCATGATCAAAGATTGGGTTAGGCTGGATCTATATTGAGAAAAGTTTCAGTAGGCATTTAAAAAACTCCAAACAATTATGACAAAGATTAAAATGGTTTTCCTTCAAATGGTATGAACATCACAACAGCTGAGGAATTTGAATTCAGTGGTAAATCAAGAATAAAATGCTAGTCTTTATAATGGTAATCATGTAACTATCAACCAGATTGGCATAAATACTGATTTGGCTTAATATTGCTGTTGTTAGTAATGAAAAATTCTGTCCTTAGAACAGCCTCCAAAGCACTGGCAGGTTTTATTTTATTTGACCCTGAGCCAACAGATATTCGGAAGAATTCGGACGATATGGCCCTGCCCCCCTATAGCTGGGGCAGGGCCATACCCCATGGATAATGAGATACCAATAGTACCTCGATCAATGACCAAATTCTCGCCAGCAGAGGCTGTTATAGATTGAAATGATATTAAATGAAAGAAAAATAATGTGATTTAAAAGTATAGGTCACAAATCCCAAATCTCCATATTTTTAAAACATCCTCAAATTGTGTAAAAATACTTTTGGAAGTTGGCCATTTAGCCCTTTAAGCCCTCTCCACTCTTCTAGATCATGGCTGACCTACATCAACATCAGTTTGAAAATCAATTATCTTATCATTTGGAAATCCAAACGGTGAAAATCCCAACAGGCTGGCTTCTGGCTCATCGCTTTGCTCCCTCTTCATTCACTGGAGCTCCGGTTCCCACACTCCCTTCCTTCTTGCTAAGGTCCTAGTTCCTGTATTTTCTGTTCCTATTTTCCAGAGCCCTGGTACTGGTGCCAGGGTTGGCCTTAAGCCGATTGGACCAATTGCTCCCAATTGGGCGCCGCGCCCAAGTGGGCCCCGCACTAATTTTCCGTATTTTGTACGGAAATACCAACTTGCGTTGTTAAATACAGATTAAAAATTTTTTTTTGCCTTGTTAAAAACGAACATGGATAAAAACCACTGCACCGGCCATCAGACAAAAATGATTTGTTAACTAACACAGTTAGCATTTGTTAACAGCGAGTAGTTAACACACCATTATACAATGTATCATCAATGCATCGATCCACATTACCCACTGAATGTAATTGCGTTCTGACCAAGTGTGAATGACGCCGCGTTCGTTTGAATAAAATTCACGGGACTTTTACACGTACATTTACTGAGGAATGTAGATCGATGTATTGATGACACATTGCAGATTTCTTAAAACTCACTGTCATGATTGAGGGCTCCGGACCAAGAGCACGGGCTTCTTCTTGGTGTGCAGGTAAAGTCATTCCCACGTTGTGTCTCTGTCTTTCGCTCTTTCCCTCCCTCCCTCTCTCCCACTCCCCATCTCGTCTCTCACCCCGTCACCTCGACATTTCCGGAATCATTTGACATTTTGCTGTGACAGCTGTAACTGCGGTTCCTGTCTGTTGGGGGGGGGGGGGGGGGGGGGGGGGGGGGGGGGAGTCCTGGTCCATGGCGGCGCCAGTTCCGTTCCCTCTGCGGGTGCCGCCTTGCCCGCTGAGTTCCTCCAGCAGTGAGTATTTTGTTTGGCGCTGGAGTTGAAGGTGGACACAGGGGGCTGTGGTGGCTTAGTGGGATGGGCATCGGCTCTGGGGAGAGGGTTGCACTTTTGGTCGAAATAAAAATTTTCATTGGGGGGCTTATAGCGTCTACCCCCCCCCCCCCCCCCCTTTTCCAACCTCAGCCTCACGGACCTTAGCGTACCCCTAGTTCCTAAATCCCATTTCCATCACTGTTCATGTTGCACTTATAATGCAGAGACCGGGCTTAAATTGATTCTGTGATTCTGTGATAATGGGTGCAAAAGAAAGTGGCCCGATTCCTTGGCAGAATTGGTTCCACAGCAGCCTGAAGCACTTCAGTCTCTTAGCCCTGTGACCAGCTGTTTCAAGTTTTGTACTGCTGTTTGACTGAAACCAGCTCTTTATCTTTTTGTTTCACGGTGCCTGCTGCGTTGGCGGCAGGCATACTATCACGTTTACATTGCCAGTTAACCACTGATTTATGTTCAAGTGGTCAGTGCAAAGTCTGCCTTCTTAAAAACTGGTATCGTTGCCAAAAGTGACTTGCTGTGTGAAAATGAGCATTTGTAAAAATAAACCCCAGTGTCCTCTGAGCTACATGTTACTGTATTGTTCAATATTCATGCTAATTGTTGTATTAGCATTTCAATTCTGCATGTGCTACAGCATGGAGCCATCCATTAGTTAGATTGCAGCGGACCATAGTATTAAATCACAAGCGACTGCAGGTGCTGCAGATCTTGAGCAAAAAAAAAACTGCTGGAGGAATATTGAGTCACGCCATTTAGTGAAACCACCTAACAAAGGGATGCTCTTTGCAGGTGAATAGTCACTTCCTGACTGTTTTTAACTTCGCGCAGACTACAATGGTTACCCGTTTTCTACTGCACAAATGCACGAGTGAAGAGTTGGGTCAAGAATGTATAATTGTCATGTGTACCCACAATAGAACAATGAAATTCTTATTTGCAGCAGCCTAACAGGCGTGTAAGCAAAATACTCATAGATGGTATGAGAAAGTATGAGAAAACTAAATTCAATAACTTAATAACCTTAATACTAGTGTATGACAGCCTTGCTGCAAGTTTCAGTGGGTTCATCCATTACAATGCAGGTACTACTTCTGTTCAAGTGGTACTTTCTGAACGAATCCAGGAACAACGACGGTGGCCATGGTCAAGTGTAACTGAAGCAGCGCTACTCGCTCCTCACTTCCTGGAGTGCACAACTGGCTCACGACTGTTTGTGATGTTTGCTTTTCAAATATATTCAAGTATTCAGCCTGTCTTCCTCTTGCAAAAACGGAATGCATTAATAGCATGTCTCAATCTCGTCGGGTTAGTTCACCTCATCAGCTGCAACTCTCCAGAAAGCAGCTTTCTTTACTCCAGAATTTAGTGTCTACCTTTAAAATAAATCCATGGTCTGCTGAAGAAGCAACATAATAGACCACTCTGGAAGTGCAAGTTTTGCTGTACACTTCATACTGTAGAACACATCATAATACACCTTGAGTGAATTCATGGGGTGAGATTTTTTGTTTTAATCTGTTGTCTAGAATTAATCGATACCCACCCAATATATCACCCTATGTACCTTACATCAGATTTAAATCGGAATTCCGATTTTTTTGTGCCCAATTATTTGGCGGCCAATCAACCGCTGTCTCTAAGGGGGTTGCGTCCAATCGCCAACCAGCTTGCTTTAAAATTCCCGTCCAATCAACAAATCCGTCTCCTTCCGTCCAATCAGTCGCTGTCTCCAAGGGCATTGTGTCCAATCACATAATGCTGTTTAAAGGTAATTAGCAGCTACGGTAAAGGTTGGAAGCCAGCGGAGGTACTGACAGTCAAATGGGAGCAGGAGAAATTAAGACAGTGTATAACCCATAGCACCTTAGTGTACGATTTCTATGTTCCGTTGTGCTATGCAAAGAAAGATTTTCATTGTCCTGTCAGGGACACATGACAATAAACTCTTTTGACTCTTGACTCTTTGATTTCCTAATATATACTAAATAACAGGGCTGACAGACCTTGGCTGTGAACCTGGGGCTCGCCAAAATTGTTCCCAATTGGGCTCCGCACCTCCTAAGGCCAGCCCTGACTGGTGCTTTCCCTTCTGACTGTGTGGGACCCTGGTTTCCATATTTTTAAACCAACCTGCATCCCTTTATGTTTATTAGATTCACTCAAAGGTTGTTTGTAATTCTGTTCAAAATGTTTTTTAAAAAGTGATTAAAAATTTGTTGGCAATAACAGGAATTAACATCCCAAAGTGCAAAAAGCCTGCAATTTCAATGCCAAAGTCTTGAGCTTGACGGATTATCAGAGTTTGACTCATTTTGATTCCCTTATTTAGGATATTTTTTTATTGATCTTTTTTCATTAGCCTCAATGACTGAGCCTTGCAAGATCTTCAGGATACACATTTCAAGGCATTAAGACAATTTTCCTCATCTTAATCACTAGTTTTTGAGATACAGCATGGAAACAAGCCCTTTGGCTCACCGTGTCCGCGCCGACCTGCAATCACCTGTACACTAGTTCTATCTTGTACACTAGGATTTTTATTTTTTAATGTAAGCCAATTAACCTAGAAATCTGCACGTCTTTGGAATGCGGGAAGAATCCAGAGCACTCCATACAGACTGTGCACTGTTCCGTCTCGCTGCGTCCACTCTGCAGCACGGATTTCTGATATCCCTGCACAACTTTGAAATACAAGCCCAAGTATAGGATAGCAGGGATTGACTCTTGGCAAGTCAGATTAGACCAGAAGGCCTTTGACCAAACAATATAAACATATATGGCCACATTCTGTTCTTTGAATAAAGATTTGGGGAGGGAATTCATAATAGGCTACGGATGTTCAAAACATCAGTAGCACTGTCCAAACTAATAGAGTATTTCTCAATCGAGTCAGGCCAGACTGCCCTTGGTCTTGTCTTGTGTTCCACCAAGCCTTTCACCCAATCCATTGGGAAAGAAAGGGGCATAAGAGGCATAACGATTCCAAAGAGCCAAGGCACTCGATTCAAAGCTCCCTTATACACGATTGACGTAATCCTCTTCTGTTTGAATTTCTGTTGGTCTGCGTATTGTGTGACTCCGCAACCTCAACAACCACAGACAATTACAGTAAATGCGAGATTGTAATCTTTAACCAGTCAAACTGATCCCTTTGGTTTACAGAGGCGAGGAAACTGGAACACCTCGAAACAGCCCTTAGGGAGGACATGCAAACTTCACACAGACAGCACCGGAATTCAGGATCGAACCTGTCTCTCTGGCGCTGTGATGCTTGCCCATAATATGCAGGGTTTGGATGAGAAAGTGGGACAACATGGAACTAATGTGAATGGGTGATTGATGTCAAGATGGACTCAGTGGGTTGACTGGCCCATTTTCATGCTGTATCTCATAAAACAAACTAAAAACATGTCCTTGTATAGCTGAAGACAGGAAGGGCTGATTTGGTCAGATCTGGAGTCTCAATCCCACTGCATACTCCTTTTGAGGTCACAGTTGTGCAGATGAGGGTGTCATTAAAGCCTGTCCCATTTAGGTGACCTTTACAGGCGACTGCCAGCACCCATCATAGGTCGCCAACATTTTGGACAGAATGACACCCTCATTTTGGCCTTAATATGGAAACAGACCCTTGAGCCTTCTGAATCTGTGCTGTTCATCAACCCCCATTTACACTAATTATACACTTTCCCTTCTTTTATATTCTTCCTGCATTTCCAGAAGATGTTTGAAACACTAATTTTCCCTACAGATATATGGATACGCTTCCTCCGACATGGCACTTTTGGGGGTACAAATATTATAGTCTTATGCCAGCAATTAAGCTTCATGAAATAAACATTTATCTTCCAAAGTGACAATGTCTAACTAGCTTGCTAAATTTACAAATTAGTTCAAAGTTGATTTGAAATCTAAAGTTAATGAAAAAAAAAATTGCTCGTTTCCCAGTATTTCCTTCTATGCAGTCAGATATGTGCAGCAAGGAATAAATTGCTGATATCCATTAACAAAAACAATGCAGGAGGCAGGTTAATAATAAACGACTACACATAAGCACACCAGATTCCTTGACCTCTGGAGTTAACAGGCAAGATGTAAATTTGTCACTAATTCACAATTGGGAATTTTCTATCTCTTTATACCACATATCACCATTAGATTAATCTGCATTCCTATAAATTGAACACAACTTAGAAACTTCAAGGTGGCAAAAATACAGAATGCAAGGTACTACGAGAGTAGTCTGTAGTAGAGCCACATATGTGGCACTGAACAATCTGGTGTGGCCTCAATGGGTAGTATAAGAGAGCTAAAGACAAGGAAAACAATTACTGCATCTAATTCTCAACTACCTATGTGGAAGAAATGTTTATGAGGACATGGGTAGGATAGAATACCACACAATCCTTGTGGACATGAGGATATGAAGGCACTGAACACTTGCAGTGTAGAAGTGTTGTCCAAGTCAGGACCACTTCAGATTAGATCTCGGAGCTCAAAGTTAGGCATCCATGACCCTGAGACCAGGAGCCAGCGAAAGGCAATACACTACAATAAGTGGCTTCAAAACCCAGTATATCCTCATTCCATGCTTTCCATCAGGTGAGGAAAATAACTCTAGTGCAAGTTGAATGGAAACCAAAAACATCAGAAGTTGTGCCAATTCCATGAACTGTGATTAAGGACTGTATTGATTCCCCGTCCCCCAAAATAAAAAAAAACATTCACAATTTTCAAGTATGTAATTCAGAACATTATCTCATTTTTCTCTGTGAAAGCATATCTTTATGTTCACAACATTTAGATTATGTTTGAATGACAGATTAAAAATTGAGGGGCTATTATATAGGGTCCAGTCACTCTGTATCCAGCAAAAGAAGAACTCCAAGTTGTAGTCTTTCTCCATAGAGCCTCGGGGGGGGGGGGGGGGTCTGCACCAACCTTTAGTGTTTCCGTCAGAATATTGTCCTGCAACTTGGTATGTGTCAGTGTGTGGATTCAGATGTAGATAGCTCATTTCACTGGAAAACTCGTATGTTTCAAGTAGGTCAAAGTATGCATCTGAGTTGAGCAGATCATCTAGCTATAATGTGCGATTCAACAAGGATTCCTGTCATAGAACGTATGTGATTGCAAACAAACAAATAATGACGAGGTTGCTAGAGTGCGATCGAGTCCAGCATGTAAGTGCAAAAGTGCTAGTGAGTTTACAAGCATCTTCAATCATTTAGCACTAATTTTCCCACTAATCACTAACTATCCATTTATTTATACTTTTATTTCTGTTGATCATTCACAATCTATGCCAATACATTATTCTGATTCCAACATACTACTGATGTCAGGCTAACTGATTGTAGTTACAATTTATCTTACTGTTTTCTTAAATATTGGAATAACATTAGATACTTGCCAATCAGTGAGAACCATTTAAGAGTATGGAATTATAAAAAAATCCCATTAATGTATCCACAATCACCATAGCCATTTCTTTCAAAATTTCTTCAGATACTTATTCATTCGAACATGGTGAACCTTTAGACCTTTCTACTTAAGAGGGCTTCAGAAGGATAGGTATCTGCCTATCAATCCATTTACGTAGTTGGTGTGGAATGTGGCACTAAGGTAGATAAACCATGATCATACTGAATTGCAGAGCACATATGAGAAAGCTTCTACTGTTTTTTTCAAATTCTTGTTACGATAGTGATGCCTTGGCAGTGTTGTATTATTCAGTATGTTGCACAGGCATCACTGACAGCAGTACAAGCGATCCCATGAAAGGTCTGGTTAAAGAAATTGCAGGGGCAGGCCATTGGGCTCGTTCCTGCTCCACCATGACATGGCTGATCTTTGCTTCAGTATCACATGGCTGATCTTTGCTTCAGTATCACTTCCGTGCACTAATTTTCTTCAGTTTTCCTATTAAATATATATTCCTTTGAAATTAAACCGTGAGCACCCAACTACCCTCTTGGATAAATAATTTCAAAGACTTATCAACCACTAGGGAAGAAGGGTTTTCTCATCTTTGATCTGTGGTTTGCACCTTATTTTTTTACTGTAATCCTCGGAATTAGATACTCCAGTCATAGAAAAGTCAACTCTGCGTCTACCACATAAAACTCCTTAAATATGTTGTGCTTCAACGTCATTACTTTCCATTCTCCTAAATTCAAGAGAATACAGGATCTGCCTCTAAACTCTCATACGTCAAACCTGCCATTTGAGAATCAGTCTGGTGCACTTTTGGTGAGCTCCCTCGGGGCAACATCGTAATGGCGCAGCGGCAGAGTTGCTGCCTTGCGCCAGAAAGCATAGTTAGATCCTGACTACGGGTGCTGCCTGTATGAAGTTTTTACATTTGCTCCATGACCTGCGTGGGCTTTCTCCGGGTTCCTCCTACACCCTAAAGACTTACAGATTTGTGGACTAATTGGCTTGGTGTAATTATAAATTGGCCCTAGTGTAGAATAGTGTTAGTGTGTGTGAATTGCTGGTCAACGTGGACTCGATGGGCCGAAGGGTCTGTTTTCACATTGTAATTAAAGCAAGTACATGCTTCCTTAGAGAGGGGGACTAGAACCATACAAACTATTCTTGACATATTCTTACCAAAGCCTCGATAATTGGAGGAAGACACTTCCCTTGTACGTTCGTCATCTTGCAATAAATGGGAACGTAATATTTGCTTTCCTAATGGCCTGTTGAACCCATTTACTAACTTTCAGTGATCTATGTACACCAAAATCCTAGTCCCATGGATCATCAAAATGTAAATTGTTCGCAATTAAAAACCAATTCTCCTTTTATTTTTCCCACAAAACGTTTTGCTCATTTTCCAAGACATTTAATTTTTCATATACATCTGTCCATTCCTTTAACTCGTTTCTATTCTATTGAATTATCTTTGCGGATGATGTTGTCATCTAGCTTTGCATAATATGGTCTGATCTGGTGGTAATCCAATTCCCAGATTTAATTCATTGATTATAGATAACACTGGGAACTCAGCAACCATCCTGTTGCATACCATTGGTCAGTCTCCCAAATCAACATTTATAAAGCATTTAATATTCTAATCAGTGTTTGCTAAAGCCTTTTACCTCACACACCCTCTACTGGCTAGTTCAACACACAATATTAAGTCTGAAATAGCTTGCTCCCTTGTTGGTACTTCAATAAACTATTTGGAAACCATCTAATTTACACTTAATAAATTTATCCTCCACATTAATAATGTTAATTTGGCTGACCCAATCCATGTAGGTTAACGTTCCCCATTAATATTTTATGAGCGTCTAAATTTGTGATTCATATCATGCTCTACGCCACCACTGCCATTAGAGAGCATATATAACATATTCCTTGCCTTTTCATAGCTTCACCCAGACTCCAATTTCAAAAATGCTCCTCAGTTGATCTACTTTCCGTGTTATTAAAAATATTGAGTTCAAAAGATCCATTTAGGGAAGGGGTCAAATAAAATCCCAATTTTTGCGCTGAAAATGAAAGCTCAGAAGGTTATTCCTCCAGCCAAGTTATCTCAACACAGTCTGTTAACACTGGCATGGTTAATGGGAGATATTTGCTCAAGAATGGCATATCTAAATAAAGCGGGAAAACCCAATGTGTCCAATTCACTGTATATAAAATAGAGGGGAGGCTTCGATAGTGCAGCCATCTCTTATCAATCAATAACCCAAACATTAACCAATGCTAAATGACTCAAAATATCTCACAGACTTGTTCTAAAAAAGACAAAAGAGCTAACGTGTGGCGAGCATGACTGACCTGGACAAAAAAGCAATGCTTGACCAAGAGTGGTATCAAGTAGCCAGTGTAGTCCCCAAGCAAGTTCTAAATGAAGGGGACACCAGCATTCCCCCCACCTAAATACAAACCTAACACCGGGGGCGGCCATGAGGCTGTAAGGTCGCAGCATTGAGTTCCTCTCTGATTAAAATTGTGAAGCAGTTTTGAGAGACAGGACTGATTTAAAAAAAACTCACCGGAGCTGGAATTTAACGGGAGTTGTAAATGAACAAGGAGAGACGCTCAAGAGGACCTAAGAAAACTACTATCAAGCTTCAGGAAGTTTTGGAAACTCTGCAAACGACAGCAGAAAGCTCAGAAGAAGAGTCTTACTCACAAGGATTTGTGTCTGAAATGGCTACAAAAGGAGAAATAAAGGAGAAGGGGAAGCAAATGCTAGCAGACATGAATACTACATTGGAGAAAATGGAGATTAATCTTTCTAAACAAATTGATTCTGCTTGTGGCGAGTTAAAGGAGCTGAAGAAGCAGTATAGGGAGCTTGATAAAAAATTAATGGGAGAATGTGCCAGAATGGAAAATAATACGGAATTTGATAAGATGCATGAGAACATGGAAAAGTCTGATAAGCTGATGGAAGAAATGGCAGACCAAATGAAAGAGATTGGAAATATTGCATCCGAAAAGGCACAAAAATTTGAGGGGGAGCAACTTGTTAAAATGACTGATAAGTGTTTGGACTTGGAGGCGAGATCGAGAAGGCAGAATTTGAGAATCGTTGGAGTAAAGGAAGTAAGAGAGGGACGTGGATCTCATACACGTACTTTTGTTGCTGACTTACTTAAAGAAGTTTTTAAACTGCCGGAAAATCCAAGAATTGATGTTGCTCACCGGGTTGGACGCTTTCCAAAAGGGATAAATGCTCCCCCAATGCAGATAATTGTGAAATTCCTCGACATTTCTTCACTGAAAAATATACTGAATAAGATTGTTCACGGGGCCAATCTTACATATCTTGGGGATAATATTAGGCTTTTCCGTGATTAAGTCCAAAATAGGATCTTGTTTAAAAAGACGAGAAATATTCTGAAAGGTATATCCCAAGTGAGATATGGGGTGATTTATCCTGCAAAAATGAAAATTACTTATAAGGCTACTGAACGCTCATTCACAGACCTTGAAATGGCTTTTAAGTACGCACAAGATATCGTAAAGGACATTTAATACAAGATCTTGCTCTAATTAAGATGGCGGAACTTTTCCAGACAGTTACCAAATATGCTTATCTGTCTGGAATGTGTTTTCGAGCGTACAGTCCATGTTTCACCTTGAATGGAAAACTTAAAGATAAACAAAAGGACGTTGAAGATACAGAAATAACAAGGGAATTAATGAGGGACATGGAATGAGACATTACAAATTGGAATATAGTAATGGAGGAATTACATTCTGCAGTTGGAATATAGCTGTTGATTTAAGAAGATCTTGAATTACTATATTTTAATAATAATCAATTAATCTAACAAATTTAATAATACTATCTGTTAATGTTAGCTGCAAATATGAATAATTCATGGAGCTGGGATGGAGATAAATGAACTAATTGATGATATATACTAACACACAGCAATTAACTAAAATGTTCATAATAACACTAACAAACTAACGGTGTATGAAGGAGGCAAGAGCATCATACACTTGGAAAAGATCCAGCTGTGTGGCTTTGTTTAACCCCTTGGAACCTGCTTGTATTAAAGAATGGGATATAATGTAATACTTTTGGGTGGATATATATGGTAATGTTCATAATAGATTAATGTTAGATAAATTGGAAAGGCATATATACTTATAGAACTGAACATACGTTGTGTTTTATTTTAGATTTTTTATTTTTCTCCTCTTTTTCTGATTTTTTTCTGTTGCTCTGGTACATGAAACGGTTCACCGCCTTTTACGAGAATCTGTTAAGGGGACGGAGCTCAATGCATAACAACATCAACGCAAGTCGATAAATTTTTCGCCACCCTAGGTGGCTTCGCGTTTTTAAGGTATCTTCTCGTAGATACCTTAACATCACTTTTTTTTAAAATTCACTATCAAGATTCTTATTTGTTTAATTTTTTCCTAATTAACTTCATTCTTTTTTTTCTTATTAAAGTATTACACAGGAGGGAGATGTAATATAAATTTAAAAGTTCGAGACGTCCACCCAGCACCCAGAGTTCTGAGGTATTTGGTTGCACCATGCGAGTCAAAAACACCAAACTGATATATAATTCAAGACGATAGACAAATAAAGAATGGAGGAATTACATTCTGCAGTTGGAATATAAGGGGTGCCAATGAACCAATTACAAGGGGTAAATATTTTGCCTAATTAAAATCATTAAATTCTGACATCATGTTTTTGCAGGAAACACACATGAAACAACAAACACAGATGAGATTGAAGGCAAACTGGATAGATCAAACATACTATTCTTCACTTACTTCTAAAGTTCAAGGTACGGCTATTATTATTCGGAAAGGTATACCATTTAAATTAAAGAATACTATTTCAGATAAAGAGGGAATGTATATTATAGTTTCGGGAGAAATTTATTCAACCCCACTGACTATGATAAATATTTACACTCTGAATTTTGACAACCCCCAATTTTTTAATAAAATTAGATATAATATCAGTTTAATTACCAAAATGTAATAATGGGTGGGGACTTCAATTGCGTTTTAGATCTATATATTCGGACAAATCAGTAAAACAAAGGAGGGGTAACTTAAAATCTAAGACTAGTGAACTTCTAAATACATATATAAAAAATACTAATATAATAGATGGAGAACTGCTAATCCAACTGGAAGGGAATATTCGTTTTACTCATCAGTACATCAAACTTATTCACAAATTGATTATTTTTTAGTGGATACAAGATTAATTCCATATACAACTAATCCTTCATATCACACCAGTATTATTTCCGATCATTCTCCGTTGATTTTTCTATTAAAATTTGAGGGAATACCGAGTAAAAGATCTTTCTGGAGGTTTAACACAAAAATTCTAAATGACCCACAAGGTTATAAATATTTAGAACAACAAATGAAATTTTTTTTTGAGACAAATGAAACACCAGGTATTTCACCTTCTTTACTATGGGAAACTTTCAAGGCATTTATCAGAGGAGTTATAATCTCATATTTTTCAAAATAAAAAGAAGACAGAACAACAGATGCTAGAACAAGAAATTAAACAATTAGTTAGATAAATGCCAAAGATCCAACTACAGATAAACATAATAAGATAATACTACTGAAATTTAAATTTAATCGAATTTTATCGGCAAGAGTAATAAGATTATTCCAAATCACAAAACAGGAACATTTCGAATTTGGTGACAAGCCACATAAACTCTTAGCTCGTCAATTGAAAAAACAAGAAAAGGAAAATACTGTCACTAAAATTAAATCAGAGATAGGTGAATTACTAACATTACCTAAGGATATTAACAATAGATTTGTTCAACTTTTTCAAAATTTGTATACGTCTAAAACTAAAATAGAAGATAGTAAAATTATAAATGTTTTAGATAACTGTAATCTTCCAAAACTTGACCTTTCGGAACAAGAGGAAGTAGCTCAGATTACACTTGAAGAAATAGGTGAAACAATAAAATTGTTGAAAAATGGTAAGACGCCTAGACCAGATGGTTTTAGTAATGAATTTTACAAAAATATTTCACGAGATAACGGCTCCACGCTTACTTAATTTATATACTCATGCCTTTGAAGAAAATAAATTACCAGAAACATTAGATGAATCAACTATTACTCTTATACCAAAAAAAATAAAGATTTAGATGAACCGGGCTCATATAGAGCTATATCACTTTTAAATACAGATCAGAAAATTTTAGCAAAGACCTTAGCAAAAAGATTGAGTAAATATATTAGTAAATTGATAAATCCTGATCAAACGGGGTTTATACCCAAAAGACATTCATTTAATAATTTGAGACGCTTGTTTAATATAATGTACTCACATAAAATGGAGAAAGAAGATATATCAATTGTTTCTCTGGACGCAGAGAAAGCATTTGATCAGGTAGCGTGGCAGTATTTATATAAAGTATTGAAAAAAATTAATATGGGAGAGAATTTTATTGTATGGGTAAAATTACTATATGATAAACTGACGGCAAGAATATTAACCAATAATGTTATCTCCAAAATTTCAATTATCGAGGGGCAATAGGCAGGGATGTGCTTTATCACCTCTGCCCGTTAGAGCCCCTGGCCGAAAGTATGGCGTCATCCGAATATTCAGGGATATAATACTAGGGACTCAAATAATAAAATTTCATTATATGCTGACGATATACTTTTATACATTACAGACCAGCATACCAAACATTAAATTTAACATGGGAATCCGTTTTTTTTTTTCTGGATAGAGAATAAATTGGAATGAAAGTGAAATCATGACATTAAAACCTCCAGAATCTATACACCTATTAAAATCCCCCTTTAAAATTGCAACAGAAAATTTGAAGTATTTGGGTATTCAAATTACCAGAAAATACAAAGCATTATTTAATGCTGATTTTATGCCTTTATTAAATAAACTCAACGCGGCGATTAAATTCTGGAAAACACTTCCTTTATCATTAATAGGCAGAATAAACGCTATAAAAATGATCTTTTTACCACCAATATTATACCTATATCAATCAATACCATTAAATATGCCAAAAAACGTATTTAAAAAAAATAGACTCTAATATTACCAATTTTATCTGGGATTATAGATCACACAGAATCCAAAGAAAACATTTGTGCAAACCAAAAGACATTGGGGGACTTTCACTTCCGAACTTTTTGTATTATTATTGGGCAGTGCATATTAAGAATATAATTTACTGGTTGGACAGTTCTACCCAACAGACAGAATGGATAAGAATGGAGAAAGAGGACTGTTCTTGTAATATAGGAGCGATCCTATTCTCCCCAATAAAACTGAACAACACAATATATAAGAATAACCCAATTATACAATAAGAATTTGGAAAAAATAAAATTATCCTTAAAATTAAGAAACCTATCATTGTTAATGCCAATAGTGAATAATCCTTCATTTAAAACATCTCTTATTGATAAAACATATAATCAATGGGTAGGAATGAGAATTAAAAGGATCAGTGATGTGTATGAAATGGGAAATCTGTTATCATTCCAACAATTATAATTAAAATTTAAACTGAAAAATAACCAATATTTTAAATATCTTCAGATCTGCGACTTCATGAAGAAATACATACAAAGATATCAAAACATAACTTTAGATCCACTGGAAGAGGCAATGAAAATTAAGGCTGACTCACAGAAATTAATATCATATTTATACAATAGTATTTTAAATATAGATTTACCATTCACAGGTGCACTTAGAGAAGAGTGGGAACCAGAATTAATGATAAAAAATATGAAGAAAATTATGGGAAAAGTATTTGACATATATACACAAATGTTCGATTAATGTAAGACACAATTTAATTCAATTAAAAATTTACATAGATTATATTACTCAAAAACTAGATTGCATAAATTCTATCCAAATACTTCCCCCATTTGTGATGAATGTCTATCCCAAAATGCAACTATAACACACTCTTTTGTGTCCTACATAAAACTTTTATAAATTCTGGAGTGATATTTTTGAAATATTTACAAAATTATTTAAGATAAAAATGGAACCTAATACTGAAATGATTATATTTGGAGTAATGGAAGATGGGAATAAATTGAACTAATCTCAACATTTATTTTTTAATTATGGGTTAATAATGCCAAAAAAACTTATACTCTTGGAAAAATACAGCCATACCAACACTTAAAATGTGGATTTCAAACATGTTGGACACTGCACATCTTGAGGAAATGCGATTCTTCCTAATAGTTAAATCAGACCAATTTTTAACGAGTTGGTCTCCATTTGTCGATTTTTTTGGAAGCATATGGTGCAACAAAACCGTAGAAGCTAACTGTTTCAGGATTGGGTGAGGGATGGTCAAGAATATAGATAACAATCTCCTTAATCTCTTACTTTCTACTCTTTTTCTTTCTTAACTTTCTACTTTCACACTTTTTTTCTTTCTCACATGTTTCTCTATCTTTTATTATCATTCTCTCTTTTTCTTTTTCATTATTAAAAATAAATAAAATAAGAAGCTGTACATAAAATGTAATATGTCAATATATATTAGGCACCTTGATGCCATATTCCTCTAAATAAACTAAAAATAAAAACACAAGATCATGAAAAATACAACACAAATGCAAGGAGGTTCCCCGGCATTTTAAATCAAAAATGTGTTTTGATGTGTTCACACAGTTGTAACACAGGAATTGGAAAGGCAATTTTGCACTGAAATGAAACTCCTTCAAACGCAATTTGATAATGACAAATAAATATTGGTCAGGACGTCAGGGGTACAGTGCACTGGGATGAGTTCCATTCAGAAATCAAGTTGATTTTTGATTTTGTTTTTCACCTAAAAGTTATGGTTGCAGTTGGTATAAGCCAATCACCCCAAAACACAGGTGTAGAATTGAATCACGGCGATGCCATGCTAGGCCTCAACAGCTTCACTTATGATCACCGTACAACGTCAGAAATGGGTACATTACTGAAAAATTGCAATATTCAATTCCATTCTGAACTACTCGGATAATGGAGTAGTCCATGCTCAAGTCCAGTAAGAGCACATAACATTCATTCAGGCTGAGCTTTAACCAGATATGCACAATATCTGAATTATGACACAATGGCTCACATAATATGTGAATACCAAACAAGCTATTGCTTTTGTCTGTTTGGACATCTTTGATTATATATATATAGAAGCTTACATCCCACACAGTTGTCTCTCTGTTCTAACCCAACTATGAAATAAAAGAATTCAAATGTAATAAAGCCAAAAGACAGGCAAGCATTAAAACACTTAAATTGTTCATTTCCCTGCTGTTCATTTCTGCAGAAAAAAGTAGATCCCACTATCATGGCTTATCAATCACAGAAACACTAGGATGTACAGTACCTGGGTGTAACACCAACTCTCTGCCACTGGTCCACTAGACATTTCTCCAGGCGGAGGGGGTGTTGGCACCCTTGACATCGCCAGCTTGTCCACCGTTTTGAACCTAGATGCCACAGTGAGTTTCAGGGTTTTTCCTGCAATGAAACACAATTAAATTACTAACCTCCAAATCTACAGATTGCAGGGCACAGCATCAAGTTAAAATATTTTATTTAATGTACAAATCTCGTAAATTATTCCAAATTGCTGGAATTTCCATATACCAACAAAAATACGGGTTCAAAATGACCAATATGCTACTGCAGTCATTTTCTCATAGAGACAACCGCGCAAAATATGATTACTTTTTAAATCTGGAATAAGGCAACATAACGGGTCAAACGTGTTTTAATGTTGATAAACCCTCTCGCAAACTAACGCCCCAGTGCAAATCAATAAGTGCATATTCCATAGATTAATGGGTGGTCTAATAAAATAACAATTTATTATTAACGCCAATTAGATTAACAACGGCATCTATAAATGTAAATGATTGACAAAAATTCATTTACACACTCACATGCCCATTTTGGTGCTTTTAGCCTAAGCAATAAAGTTTCCATCATGCACAGATTCACCTCAATCTTCACATCAGCATTCAAAATGAGGTGGCGGAATGGACTGGTTTCTTTTCACAAAAATAAAAAACACAAATTATTACTAAGGCAGAATGCAAGGAACAGAAACCAATAAGGAGGGGGCAAAAACAGCTCATCACAATGCATATGGCACCCAAACCAAATGTGTTGCTTGATTCAACTGTTTATACTAATTTCCATGTAACACAATTACTATTCTTTCAATTAATTCCCGTTTCAATTCCCGTTTTTCAATTCTAAGCACCCTTCTAATTATTGTATGTTTCTTTGATTTTTGGAAAGACTTCCCCAAATTAGCGCCTCGAGATTTTCGATTCAAATTGCCTTGTTTCTGCCCAACTGACCGGACCATCGATAAATTGTAGTTTACAGCTCTCTGGCTCATCCATGTGTATATCTACACTTTTTTTTTAAAACATGCCCTCTGCATTTAAGCCTAAATGATTACAAAAAGCAAGGAACCAAGTATTAGCCCCTGTAAAAAACAAAACAACAGAATGCCAGTCACAAAAACAACTATCAACCATCACACTTCCTTGCACAGTCAATTTTAGATCCAATCTGTCATTCTCCCTGAGATGTCATGAACAAAATCCTTCGCCTCTCACTGTTACGAAATTATCCTAATTCATCTTTCAGTGCAGAGTAACTAGAAACGGGAGAAAATCTGGCTTGGAGAGAAAGCTAGGAATTTGGTTCCTACTTTGGTACTTTAGACCAAAACTTTGGATGGTAACTGCTCACCTCATGCCTACTGGTCCGTTCTTTGGACCTCCCCACCATTCCTGATCAAATGCACTTTCCCATTCTCAATCTTTCACCCATTCTGATGTCTCTTTGGCTCCTCTACTGCCATTGCAAGGCCCAACGTAGAACTAAGCAATAATAAAAAAAAGTTTAACAGCAGAAACTGCAACCTCTCTCTATCACTGTACATGCAGAGCACTGAAACAACAGAAGAATTGTATCATGCATGGAGGCCAAGCTTACCGGTGCAATCTCACAAAACAAAAGTACATCATACCCTGCCATTAGAATTTTGAAAATGTATGTTGTACAAGTTAACATAATTGTACTGACATCTGCCTTGAATTGGCGCATCAAGGTTTTGGCCTGTATTCTGCAGTTGTGAAAATAGTAAATTCCTTAGCATTTGTCATCATTACATCACTGAAGAAGTAAATTGAGGTACATAATTGCATCCCACTGTTCAATAGTTTACTGTGCAAAATGGAAACAGTACTCATCAATCAACAAACTAAGCAGTGCTGCTGTATGGCTGTCAGATTAAAAAAAAAACAAATTACAGCAGTTCTAAAAATGTACAAAATCAGGAAGCATCGGTGGAAATAAAAGGTTCCCATTTCAATTTGATGCCCGAATGAAAGGTCATCAAGCTGAAATGATAAAACCACTAACCACTCCACAACTTTCTTCTTCTGCAACCTACTTTGGTTGAGTGTGCCCATGCACATTTGGGTCTTCCAATAAGCTCGTAATTAAAAATACAAATCTGTCAAATAGTTGTTCTTCAATTTATCGAAAGCCTGTTAATAAATGAATACACAACAATAAAGTGCTACAAATTCTAGCCTGTAGAAATACATTCATTATTACCAGCACTACATCAATTATGGAGTTTGCACAAGGACTTGCTTTAGTATTAGGTTTATTTATTGGAAATTTGTTTTATTATCTTTATGAATTGTGTAAACAGGCCTGTAATGCTGCTGCAATTAAGAATTTCAATGCCCTGTTGGCGGTACACACGATAACACTCTTGTCTCTTACTTTATTGCCAATACTAAAACTAGCTTTCCAAAACCAATCCTAAATATTATGGATAGACACAAAATGCTTGAGAAATTCAGCAGGTCAGGCATCTCTGGAGAAAAGGAATAGGTGACGTTTCGGATCGAGACCCATCATCAGCTTATTAAGGAATTTTTAAAAACTGTCTGAGATACGTCATCCCACACTGAATCCTTTGTAAATTTTCTTGGCAATTTCAATTAACCACAGTGTCTAGTACTCAATGCCTGACTATTTGAAGCCAATACTGAAAGAGGCGAAATGGCTGTCAAGCTTGGATAACATTTCTTACAAGTTTTATATGACAAGCAAAAAACTTATGCTAGTTCAAAATATATTTGCTCATTTTAACAAAGCTCAATTAACAATGCATTACAGTAATTAATCTGGAGGCTTAATGAGCATTAATTTATGATTAATTATGTACAATTCTAATGCGTGGAAGATGGTTCAATTATTTGATAATACCACAAAACTGTAAGAATGAAAACAGATTTGCGATATTACCAGTTATAGACCAGTTAGTCAAACATTGGTAGTGGGGAAAACGCTAGAGTCAGTTATTAAAGATGGGATAGCAGCACATTTGGAAAGTGGTGAAATCATTGGACAAAGTCAGCATGGATTTATGAAAGGTAAATCATATCTGACGAATTGTATAGAATTTTTCGAGGATGTAACTAGTAGAGTGGATAAGGGAGAACCAGTGGATGCGTTATATCTGGACTTTCAAAAGGCTTTCGACAAGGTCCCACATAAGAGATTAGTATACAAACTTAAAGCACATGGTATTGGGGGTTCAGTATTGATGTGGATAGAGAACTGGCTGGCAGACAGGAAGCAAAGAGTAGGAGTAAACGGGTCCTTTTCAGAATGGCAGGCAGTGACCAATGGGGTACCGCAAGGCTCAGTGCTGAGACCCCAGCTATTTACAATATATATTAATGATCTGGATGAGGGAATTGAATGCAACATCTCCAAGTTTGCGGATGACACAAAGCTGGGGGGCAGTGTTAGCTGTGAGGAGGATGCTAGGAGGCTGCAAGGTGACTTGGATAGGTTGGGTGAGTGGGCAAATGCATGGCAGATGCAGTATAATGTGGATAAATGTGAGGTTATCCACTTTGGCGGCAAAAACAAGAAAGTAGTCTATTATCTGAATGGTGGCCGATTAGGAAAAGGGGAGATGCAACGAGACGTGGGTGTCATGGTACAGCAGTCATTGAAAGTAGGGATGCAGGTGCAGCAGGCAGTGAAGAAAACAAATGGTATGTTGGCATTCATAGCAAAAGGATTTGAGTACAAGAGCAGGGAGGTTCTACTGCAGTTGTACAGGGTCTTGGTGAGGCCACACCTGCAGTATTGCGTACAGTTTTGGTTTCCTAATCTAAGGAAATACATTCTTGCCATAGAGGGAGTACAGAGAAGGTTCACCAGACTGATTCCTGGTATGGCAGGACTTCCATATGAAGAAAGACTGGATAGAATCGGTTTGTACTCGCTGGAATTTATAAGATTGAGGGGGGGATCTTATAGAGACTTACAAAATTCTTAAGGGGTTGGACAGGCTAGATGCTGGAAGATTGTTCCCGATGTTGGGGAAGTCCAGAACAAGGGGTCACAGTTTAAGGATAAGGGGGAAGTCTTTTAGGACTGAGATGAGAAAATAATTTTTCACAGAGTGGTGAACCTGTGGAATTCTCTGCCACAGAAGGTAGTTGAGGCCAGTTCATTGGCTATATTTAAGAGGGAGTCATATGTGGCCCTTGTGGCTAAAGGGATCAGGGGGTATGGAGAGAAGGCAGGTACAGGATACCGAGTTGGATGATCAGCCATGATCATATTGAATGGCGGTGCAGGCTTGAAGGGACGAATGGCCTATTCCTGCACCTATTTTCCATGTTTCTATATTACTTTAAGCACACAGTGATCAATCGGGACAAAATCAGTTCACACATTTTGAGTCAGATACATTCTTTCTAAAATTGAAAGATATTTGTTTATATGACTCAGTGCTTTTGGGATACACTCAGGGTTGAACAAAATGTTCTCTAGGCTTGTGTCTCACTTGAAGACTGACACTATCAATGTTAAGTGTGCTGACCTCATGCCTATGTTGCACACTGAATTGTAATAAATGTGGACAACCGAGCCATTGCGCTGTATGCCAAACTAGAATAGCCTAGGCGAGTTTGAGTTTAGTTTACTGTCACGTGTACGGAGGTACAGTGAAACGCTTTTGTCTGCTAACCAATCAGCTGAAAGACATGCATGATTTCAATTAAGCCATCCGCAGTGTACAGGTAAAGGGAATAACGAGAATAACATTTAGTGCAAGAAAAAGTCCTGTAAAGGCCGATCAAAGATAGTCTGAGGGTCTCCAGTGAATTTAATGGTAACTCTGGTCTGCTCTCTAGTTGTTGGTGGGTTAGTTCAGTTGCCTGATAAGCGAAATATTACTATTCCTTCTCAATTCTGCTACATATTTACAAAAGGGTTCAATTTTCTGGAAGATATTCAGTCCGTACAATACTAAAGTAAAAAATCTACCACAATGTTAACTGTGTTGCTTGAAAAAATCTAACCAATTTTGTGAACAAGAACCTTCCTCACTTTCAAAATAGTTCATTAAAACTGAAAATATAGACATCAATGAGACCAAGTCAGTCATACAGCACAGGAACAGGCCCGTCAACCCAACTTGTTCAATGCTCGCCAAGATGCCCCATCTAAGCTCGACCCATTTGGCCCATATTAATCTAAACCTTCAAATACATGTACAAATGTCTTTTAAATGTTATTATATCTGCCTCAACAATAGTCTCTGGCAGCTCATTCCATGCACCCACTACCTTGTGTTGAAAAGTCTCCCCTCGGATTCCTATTAAATCCTCGGTCTTCTGTGTTCCAAGGAATAAAGCCCTAGTTTGCCCAATCTCTCCCTATAGCACAGACAGTGTTCTGGCAACATCCTCGCAAATCATTTAAGCACTTTTGGAGCTTATTCCTCCCAAAAGAAGAGTGACCAAAACTGATGACAATACTCTAAATGCAGCCTCACCAAGGTCTTCTACAACTGTAAAAAAAAATCCCAACTTCTATACTTAATATCCTGATGCCCAATGTACCAAAAGCTTTCTTTACCACCTTATCTACCTGTGATGACACTTTCAGGGGAACTATGCAAGTGTACTCCTAGATCCCTCTGCTCTACAACACTACCCAGGGACCTTATCAAGCACTGTGAAGGTACTGATTTGACTTCCCAAAATGCACCACCTTACACATATCTGCATTGAACTCCATTAGCCGTTCTTCAGCCCACATGCCGAACTGATCAAGATCCTGCTGTCATTTTTGATATCCGTCTTCATAGTTTATGACACCACCCACTGTAGTGTCTTATGCAAATTCAAATGAACAGAAGTTAAATCCTGTACCACTAAACATCAGCATGGTGCAAATATCAAGAGATAGGAGGAAGAAAGAACAAAGGTAGCAAGGCCATGTTTAAAAATCTCTAGTAAGGAAACCGCTAACACCAATGATACCATTCACACTAACATGTCAGGCATAATTTAGATTTTTAATACAGCTTACTCACCGTACTTATTGGTAGCAACTCTGTGGTTGCCCTTTTTAATTTATGAATTCCAATTTCCGGGGAATGTTGCCTTCACTCGACAATATTGTGTTTCAATTAGTATGGAGTCATTGCCAGAGCTTTTATACCTACAAAATACAAGATTGTCTTGCTTTTATCAACAGCGAGTAATTCCAATCTGTCTATTTAAATCACTTCATTGCATAGTTAGCTACTTTGAATTACAATCCAATTCAACATTTGTTAGAGTTTGATACATTTGGCACCAAACAAGGAGTGAAATAGTGCACTTTATAACATAGTTTGAATGAAATAGATTTATATACAAATTAGAAGAAAACTAATGGCAAAAGTTGAGTATTAGTAATTCAAGGATTAAGAGTTCAAGTTTCATTGGAATCTCTGGAGAAGCAAACTACCCACGATTGAAAAAAAACCCAGTAAAACAGTAAAGAGCTAATAGTCCATTTCAATGCTCCAAGCATGATCAGAGTGAAAATGTTTGTTTTTAAATTGGGGAAAAAAGATTCAATGAGGTTAAAAGATTGAATTTGCAACATCTTCACCTTGGTAGACTGTACAGTGTACAGGTGCATCTCCTATAATGTGTGTTTTGGAAAACGTAAGATAGACACAAAATGCTGGCGTAACTCAGTGGGTCCGGCAGCATCTCTGGAGAGAATAGGTGACGTTTCGGGTGAAGACCCCTCTTCAGACATTTATAAAGGTAATTGGATGCAATGTTAAATACATTAAGAAATACAATTTGTATTATGTCGTTCTAATTGGTTATAACACAATTTTGATCAGGAACTAGAGAATCTCACAAGTTACTTTGGAAATAAGTAAGCAGAAAAAAAAGCTGTCTTGGAATTTTTTTTTCTCTACGTAGCCGCCATACAGTGATCAGACATCATCATCTCTTAAGAACACAGCTGCTACTTTCCCCACAGGGACCCACAAAAATTGACATGCAATCACTTCTATTGACACTTGTGCAAGAATATTCTAGTAAATGACGCAATATTTTGCTGTTAGTATTTTTAGCTTGCGGTAACAAATATAAGCTTACAGCATTAAAAAGATATTGTTTCTGGAAATCCTGTGAGGAAAAATGACTTATTGCGAGGTTGAAATAATCTCAATACGAACCCCTTTTTCTCCCATGCCAATTAGTTTTGTAATGCAAATTTCCATTACACAAGATTTATTAGGAATATAATTATCACATTATAGCAGAACTGTACCAACTGCATATGATAAACAACTGGCATCTTCTATCTATATATCTATATCTATCTATACATCTATATATCTATATCTATATATATAACTAAAACTCGCATCTTGTTTGTTTCTATGTCTGCCTGTCTATCTGGGGTGTGCTCCTGGAACTATGCCAAAATGGTACACGATAGCGCTACAATTTTTGGACCACCTTCCTCACCATTGTCCTGGTATATGTTTTTATCAAGTTTCGTTCAGATTGATGGTATATTTTACAAGTTACTCACATTTTGAACTTTACAAAATCCAGTTTGACAAATATCACTTGAACCTGCACTGGCAGTTAGCAGGGAATGACGTCACATTGGGATCTCATTCACTAAAAATGCTCACCAGCAGTGTTCCACCACACAACATCACAATGGGATATGAAAAAAAAGTTTTCAAAATCACAGCAGCGTTCCATTCAGATTGATGTAATATTTTACAAGTTATTCACATTTAAAACTTTAACAAAAAAATTAACTTTTCATTTGGAAAAAAATCAAACCTTTTCATTTTAAAACTTGCCCTGCCTGTTACAATGTTACCAAATGAGAGAACACCCAGTGCAATGAGAGATTTGTTACATTGGTGTAAGGAGAGAGTGGAGTAGGGGAGACATGACTCTCAGTGCAATGAGGGAGGGGAAGGGGTTATGGATTATATCCCTGGATGCAGAAAAAGCATTTGACCAGGTTGAGTGGCCTTATCTATTTAGGATAATGCAGAAATTTCAACTGGGGGAAAGATTTTGTAAATGGGTTAGAATTTTATATTCTAACCCAACAGCAAGAATCTTAACAAACCAAATGTTATCAGCCAAATTTAATCTCTCTAGGGGTTGTAGACAAGGATGTCCGTTATCACCTTTATTATTCGCACTTGCAATAGAATTATTAGCCGAAAGGATTAGATCGGAACCAGAAATTATGGATATAACACCAATACCACAATGAATAAAATGTCTTTATACGCAGATGACGTCTTAATATACATAACAAAACCAGAGATTCGTATCCCTGTTACTTAATGTTATACCTGAATTCAGTATGTTCACAGGATATAGAATTAATTGGAATAAAAGTGAAATTATGCCTATAACAGGAATAAAATTAAATAAATTACAAAAAATTCCATTTAAAATAGTTACTGACCAAATTAAATATCTAGGAGTTAATGTTATCTAAATCTTATAATTCTCTATTTAAATCAAATTTCCCCCAATTACTGAATAAACTAAAAAATAATATCCTATATTGGAAAATGTTACCAATATCAATGATCGGCAGAATAAATGCCATTAAAATGATTTTTTTTACCACAACTATTATATTTATTTCAAGCTATCCTGCTATATCTTCCTAAAACTTTTTTTTTTTTTAATTGAATTTATTGTCAATAGCTTTATTTGGGATTATAAAAATCACAGAATAAGTAAAAGACATTTATGTAAATCTAAGATAAATGGTGGACTAGCACTACCTAATTTTTTATATTATTTCTGGGCGGTTCAGATCAAGAATATGAATTTTTGGTTGGTAAACATGGATCAGGAACCAGCTTGGTTAAAAATGGAAAAGGAAGATTGTTTACCTTTTGATATAAGTACGATACTCCTTGCTCCAAGGGTGGTACAAAAGAAATTATAGGGAAAATCCTATAAATTTTAGCAATAGACGTATTTGGAAACAAATAGTTAAGACTTTACATTTAGAAAATATGTCGCTTTGCTTACCAATTATGAATAATCCTTTGTTTAAGCCCTCTTTATTGGATGGGGGGTTTGGACATTGAAAAAATTTAGGAATTATAAGGATAGAACATCTTTATAGAAATGGGAAATTTCTCTCATTTCAAGAGTTGAAAGATATTTATGGACTGCACTCAAATAACCTATTTAGGTATTTACAAATCAGAGATTATGTTAGATCAAATATGCAAGATTATAGAAATAGAGAACCAGGATTATTGGATGATGTGCTCAATAAGCATCCAAACACAGAGAAATTAATAGCATACATATATAATATCCTTTTGGACAGGGAAATACCAACAACAGAATCATTTCTACAAATATGGGAAAATGAAACAGGTTTATCAATATTAAAAGATATTTGGGAAGAAAGTTTACAATGTATACACCGTTGTTCGTTAAATGCCAGACATACTTTGATACAATTCAAAGTATTACACAGATTACATTATTCAAAAATGAAATTAAATATAATTTTTCCTAACATATCCCCATTGTGTGATAAATGTCAGCACATAGAAGCTAATTTAATGCATAGTTTTGTAACATACACAAAACTTAATAGTTATTGGACTGAAATTTTTAAAATTATTTCTATAGTCAGGATTATATTGAATCCTGACCCAAAGCTAATAATATTTGGTGTTTTAGATTCAAATCAAACATTAACAGTAAATCAAAGAAACTTTCTTGATTACTGTTTAATGATTGGAAAAAAATTAATATTAAAATTCTGGAAGAGACCATTACCCCCTACAATTAAAATGTGGACAGTGGAAATGTTGGAGACGTTGCAATTGGAGAGAATTAGGTTTATCCTAATGGATAAATACGAACTTTTTGAACAAATATGGTCTCCATTCACTGATTTATATGAAGAGGTAGCCGGGCTCAGCATTGTAACTCAACAAGTACCCGGTGGTAAGATCAGATGAAAAGATGTAATCTGAGATTTGTATACTCGTCTCTATATATATTGTTATTAGAAATTGTTCCATTCATTGTTAAGATGTATACTTCAATTTTCTTTTCTTTTTGTATTATAATTGTTTGCCAGTAATATGTTTTGTTTTTTTTCTCTTTTTTTTCTTTCACATATAACCAAAATTATAATCAATATGAGTTAATCACACTCTTTAAATTAACCATCTATTATCTCTTTACTCTTTATTCTTTTCACTCTTAAAAAAATTGAGGCTTATATATATTGCTTTGTAATATTCATATAACTTTGGAAATATGTAAAATGTATATCTGAAAAAAACTGTTATATTATTTGTAATACATATAGCTTCTAATAAAAATATAAAAAAAAGAAAGGGATAATGGAGGGAGTGACTGAGGGTAGGGGAAAGGAGAGGGAGGGAGAGCTGAGGGAGGGAGTGGGGGAAGAGAGGAGAGGGGAAGGAAGAGGGAGCATGAAGAGGAGGGGAGGGAGTGTTGGGGGATGAGGGGAAATGGCCATGCCTGTGCAGTTGGGGGCTATGGGTGAGTGGTGGAATATTATGATGGGGAACGGGTTGCATTGGGGGAACGGGTGAGTGGTGGTATATTGCGTTGGGGGAACGGGGCCCAACGGGTCCCACTTGGTCTAGTATGTATATGTGCGTGCGTGTGTGTATATCTATAAATATATATATCTTATTAACTATTAAAACTCTGATCTTGGATGTGTGTGTGTGTTTATTTGTTTATGTGTTTTCACATCTCGAAAAAACGACGCGCAAATGGGAAATTCTTTACATATTCTGGTAGAGATTTACCCCCTGAAGTCCGAAATCAGCTTACGTGAAAATTATGTGCTTTATTTCTTGAGTTATTAATAAAAATGTTCACAAATCCGATCAAACTTCAAAACACCTGTTTTATTTCGCTGATCACATGACAATGGATCTGCCTGTCTGCTGTCTACTCACGTTGCAACTGACGTCACATCCCACCCCTCACTCTTCCCCCCGTTGTTCAAAAGTCGCCCTGTCGACTGAAGACCAAAGATCATAGCTGAAGACTGTGTCGGCTCAAACGGTGCTCCTTTGGTCGACACTCGCTCGCGCTGACTGCCCGTGGCCTCCCTCGAGTCCACGTCCTGCATCCTCTCAGTCTCAAAAAGACGCTGCAAATTGGAAACCCCAGCTCCAAAAGGCAGCAAGCTCCCCTCTCCCTGTCTCTGCCCTCTCCCTGTCGCTTGGAGCAACGGAGTATTGCATTCGGGACCCAGCCCTCCCCTGTGAAGACCACTTCCCCCACTCCGGGCTATGGATTGAAGCCGCTGAACATGCAATCGCCTTTGGTTGACGCCCGCCCCGCTCCCCTCCTTCTCACCCACCCATCCACCTCTCCCCACCCCTCCTCCTCTTCCTCGTCTCCCCCCTCCACACACCCTTCCCCCACACCCCAAACCCCCACAAACACACCTCCCTCCCTTCCACACACCCCTCACAACCCTCGCCCTGCCCACACCCCTCCCCAAAACCACCCCTGCCCACACACCCCCTCTCCTCCACAACCCCTCCCAACACCCCCTCTCCCCCACAACCCCCGAACACCCCCTCTCCTCCACAACCCTCCCTAACACCACCTCTCCCCCACAACTTGAGCGTGAGATAATATCTATGCCAAAACAGTGGCGCTAAAATCTTTGCAGTACCTTACTCACATTTTTGGACCTTACTCAGTCCAGTGCTTGCGGGGTCAGGGGAGTGCTGGAATCTTACGTTCGGCAACGGGTGAGTTGGGGACTATGCCTCCCATGTGGGCTACAGGTTAGCGGAGCAATGTTGCGTTGGGGGATCTGGCCTCCCGTGAGAAAGGGACCCAATGGGTCCCAGTTGGTCTAGTGTATATGTATATCCCGAAATGACACCAAAACGGTACACAATAGTGCTACAATTTTGCGCCCACCTTACTCACGATTGTGCTGTTGTTTGGTGGTTTCAAGTTTTGTTCAGATTGATGGTAAATTTTACAAGTTATTCGCATTTTAAACTTTACAAAAAACAATTTGACAAAAATCTCTTCCATCTGCACTGGCAGTTAGCAGCGTATGATGTCACAATGGGATCTCTTTTACAGAAACTGCCAATCAGCAGTGTTCCACCCCACAATGACATCACAATGAGATCGCATTTACGCAATCCCTGGCGTCACAATGGGAACGCGTCAGCCGCATGTGCCCAGTTGGGGAGGCTTGCTGGGCCGGGATCGCCATATTAATTGAGCATCACCTTGTGTATGGGTGTGTTGGAATATTGCATTGGGGAGGGGGACCCAATGGGTCCGCGCTTGGTCTAGTTCTCATCTAAATTCCTATTTGCTGGCAAGTGAAATAAAATTAATGTTTCAGATCCTGCATTTTTGTACTAAAAGTTTTTGTTTGCCTTTTATGAAGACTTACAAAAATATTTTTGACAAGATAAAACAACACTTTCCAACTCTCTCTTCACACTTTCATTGGATTACTATAGCCCATCAGAAAGTGTTCCACATTATCATTGCTCATTATAACAGTGAGGATTTTAAGTTCTCAGTCTCTCTACAGGATGTCTTTAGTCCCCATCTGAAAAATCACTAATGAGCCAGGGCACATTTAAAAACTAATTCAAGCTAATTATAGAATATTTATCTCAACAGGACTAGGATCTGAAAGTGAAAATTTGATATTTTAGTTATTTACAGACCATTAGGAACACCACATTTAATTTCAGGCACCAAATTTCATCTCAAAGACATTTTGATCACATAGGGAATATAGTGCAGAATTCACCAGAATGATACAGATTTAATCTAATAACAAATTATATATACTTGTTTTACATTTTGAGTTGGAAAAATTAGGAGCTAAAATCATAATGTCACCCCAAATAGAACAGGGGGATATAGAAATAAATTCAAGTGTCCCGAACTAGGGGAATATAATAAATTAGAACTAGCATTTGAGCGAAATCACAAGGCAATGTTTTCCTATGGTGCGAAAATTAGGACCTTTGTCTCCCCCCCCCCCCCCCCCAAAAGGAATTAAACGGTTAACTGAATGGGTAATAAGAAAAATGCAACACAATGTAGATACCTGGAGTCAGCCAAGTTTATCCTGCACAATTCTGCCATCCATCATCCTGCATGGGATTTCAGTACCACTTCCAAAGAACTGATTCCCTTCTTACCAATGTTTGTCACTGACAAATGCTGCATCAATTTTGAAAACTAAAAAAACTTTGGTTTTCCTTTCTACATATGGTATATCATTAGCCAACAGCACAGCGGTAGAGATGCTGCCTTAGCACTGGAGACCTAGATTTGATCCCGAGTATGGATCCTGTCTGTATGTTGTTTGTACGTTCTCCCTGTGGGGTTTCTCTGAGATCTTCAGTTTCCTCCCACACTCCAAAGATGTACAGGTGTGTAGGTAAATTGGCTTGGTGAATGTAAAAATTGTCCCTAGTGTGTGTAGGATGGTGTTAATTTGCAGGGATCACTGGTCGGCGTGGATCCAGTGGCCCGAAGGACCCGTTTCCCCGCTGTATCTCCAAACTAAAAACTAAAAAGTAGCATGTCCTGCTTGCTCACACTCGGCAGTTCACTTGCATATCAAACCCTAATCAGGATAAATAACCCTGCAGGTTTTGGTTTATGCCAACAGTTTAATATTAGTTGAGGTACAGCATACTGGCACATGGAATATTTTCTTGAGAGTGGAGACTTAGACAATGACAATAAACATGACATCAACAGACGCAAATTGCATTGGACAGAACAGATTCATTTCTTTGTTGAATTTTAACTTCCAAAGCAAAGGGATCAACCTGTCTGAAAAGTAACCAGGAGGTAGGGGCTATTAGATGGCAGAGAATAGCAGCAGTAGAGTTGTTGCCTTACAGCGCCAGAGACCTGGATTCAATCCTGACTATGAGTGTTTGTACGCTCTCTCAGTATCCATGTGGGTTTTCTCCCTAACCTCCGGTTTCCTCCTAATTCCAAAGGTGTACAGGTGTGTAGGTTGATTGGCTTCAGTTTTTAAAAATTGTAAATTAGGATTGTGTAGGATAGTGCTGATATATGGAATCATTGGTCAGCACGGTCTCAGTGGACCGAAGGGCCTGTTTCCATGCTGTATCTCCAAACTGAACAGATTGCTGAGAGTTTGGAAGCTTAATGGCCATGGAGGGATACAACATTGAAAAAGATAAATTAGATTGATTGCAAGTAACTCTAAACATTGAGTGGTCAATGGACTTACAAATACAGAAGAAACGGAAAAAACTCTCGAATTAATCAACAATAGGTGAACAGTGCTGTGAAGAACAGCAACGCCTCTTGAGATGTATGAATTAATATAGCTAAACATAGACTACTTAGCCTATTTAAAAAACGCAGATTGTAGCAGGCATATTATGGTCTTCTGGACACGAGTTAGAATTCAACAAATTTCTGAAATTCAGCATTGCTAGGATTTCTATTTCATACTTCCAACAGTTTTTGCTTCCTCGATTTAAAGCTCCTCAAAACTTTTGATAACAATGCACTGAAGTAACTTAGCAGGTCAGGCATTTCAGGAGATGCTGCCCACTGAAGTCATTTGTACTTTGGGCATTCCAAATTAGGCTCCATATTTCGAAAAAACATTCTTCCAACATGAGGTAGCCTATTTTCACTGTAGATTACATTGGGTATCTTTAAAAATGTAGCAAACAGAATGTTTATACAACAAGCAACTCCGAAATGGTGTTTAAAGAGAGAAGTAATCACGATTGCCTTTATCTCATGTTAAAGACATATTAACATAAAATTAGCATTTATATTGATGTCTTCTACTTGAAGGTCTGCCAATATAAATCAAGAACATCTCTTCTTTAATGATTACAGCAAAAAGTGTTTTATATTTTAGTTTTTGTAACTAACAAAACAAGATCAGCTCCCAACAGTAAACTAATCTCTTGTCGAACATCTCAAATTGCTTTTAATTTTGCCTGGGCAAGTTACATGCAAGTTTATACTTGTTGTCTGGCTGGACAAATCAATTGTGGGCAAGTTCATCTGCAGGAGGCAAGGGATGTCATCTTTTTCCACAACAGTAGATAGTGCAATAAATAAGAACTAGAACAAACAGTACTTCGATTCCAAATGAACCTGTTGCCCAAAGCCTGAATGTATCTTACTCTGGCTTTTTTCAACATTGGCCGTTGTTCATAACATAAAGCCTACTCCAAAGGTTTCCCGTGTAATTGCAGTAACAATCAAGAATGTAATCTTCAATGTACTACTGAAAATACAAGTGGAACTGATGTGTAGTTTTGACTTCAGATATACAATATGAAGGCACTTGGCCAAATTTAGATCCATTGTCAATCCCTTTTCCAAGAATAGTTGCACAAAAATCTATTCAAGAACACCAAAAAGCTACAAAATGTAAAAGGGATTTTTGGACTGTGTACAATCAAAGCATCATGATTACCGAAAATAAGGTCCTCCTGGAAAAGGGTTTAAGTTAAAATGTGGGCATTTTATTACACTGACTCCCGTTGACAAAGAATTGTTATTTAATGCAGTGAAAAATTAATGTAAATTCACACACTGAGTCAAAGTCATTAGTGAAAATTCATAAATTTTGAAATTTCTGCATTTGGACAAAAGGGAAAAAACTCTGCCCTCCAGCAAAAAAAACAATGTTGCATATAAAGTGAGATTTGTGTTTTATTCTCAAATTAGAATTATACAAAAGCTCCATTCATTGATGTTGAACCCTGTGGGTACTGAAAATAAAAGAACAGATGATCAATATAAAGGCCATAAAGGAGACAAATCCTATACTATTTTATACTATTGTAAATTGATTACTTCTAATAAAAGAAATTAAACAAGGAGACAAATCAGCTAATCTCCGTTATTACTCTTGTTCCAAAAATAATTGAAGAATATATTCTTGGATTTCAAGGCAGGAATTAGATGGAGCAAGACTTATTTGACCCAAATATTTCACTTCCATTTATTATTAGAAAAAATAAACTTGCAAAACATTTTCAAGAACAGAAAAAGTACCATCATGCCAGAGACAATGTAAATTTCAGACTTCAGACTCCATCTATAATACATCCATCAATTTTTATTGGTAATTTATCCAAAATGCATATTCATTTGGCTCTTTAAATAAAAATGGGCAAAACAATAATAATAAAACAATACAAACTAACAGGCAGTGACTCGTGGGGTGTCACAAGGATCGGTGCTGGTACCCCGGTTATTTACAATATTTATAACGATTTAGACGAGGGAATTAAAAGTAACCTCCAAGTTTGCGGATGACAGAAAGCTGTGTGGCAGTGTAAGCGCAAGGAGGATGCTGAGTCTGCAGGGCGACTTGAATAGATTGGATGAGTGGGCTGGTGCGTGGCAGATGCAGTATAATGTGGATAAATGTGAGATTATCCACTTTGGTGGCAAGAACAGAGGCAGATTATCTGAATGATTAACACAAAATGCTGGAGTAAATCAGTGGGACAGACAGCATCTCTGGAGAGAAGCAATGGGTGACGTTTCGGGTCGAGACCCTTTTTCAGACTCATGTCAGTGGAGTGGGCGGGACAGAGATAGAATGTAGTCCAAGACAAGAAGACTGGTGGGAGTACTGGGAAGGGGATGGGATGGAGAGAGAGGGGAAAGCAAGGGCTCTTTCGAGAAGTCAATGTTCATACGGCTGGGGTGTAAGCTACCCAACCAAAATATGAGGTGCTGTTCCTCCAATTTGTGCTGGGCCTCACTCTGACAATGAAGGAGGCCCAGGACAGAAAGGTCAGATTTGGAATGGGAGGGGGAGTTAAAGTGCTGAGCAACCGGGAGATCAGGTAGGTTAAGGCAGACTGAGCGGAGGTGTTCAGCAAAACCATCGCCGAGGCTGTACTTGGTCTTGCCGATGTACAGGAGTATACATTATCTGAATAGTATCACATTAGGAAAAGGGAAGGTGGAACAAGGTCTGGGTGTGCTGGTACATCAGTCACTGAAAAAAAGCATGCAGGTACAGCAGGTAGTGAAGAAAGCAATTGGCATGTTGGCCTTCATGGCGAGAGGATTTGCGTTTAGGAGGAAAGAGGTCCTACTACAGTTGTACAGGGCACTGATGAGACTGCATCTGGAGTATTGTGTTCAGTTTTGGTCTCCGAATTTGAGGAAGGAGATTATTGCTATTGAGTGGACACACAAAAGGTTGGCGAAACTCAGCGGGTGCAGCAGCATCTAAGGAGCGAAGGAGATAGGCGACATTTCGGGTTGAGACCCTTCTTGAGTGCAGTGTAGGTTCACCAGGTTAATTCTTGAGATGGCAGGACTGACATATGATGAAAGAATGGGTTGATTGGGCTTGTATTCACTGGAATTTAGAAGGATGAGAGGATATCTTATAGAAACATAAAATTCTTAAAGGAGTGGACAGGCTAGGTGCAGGAAAAATATTCCTGATGTTGGGAGAGTCCAGAACCAGGGGTCACAGTTTAAGAATAAGAGGTAGGCCATTTAGGACTGAGATGAGGAAAAACCTTTTCACCTAGAGAGTTGTGAATCTGTGGAATTATCTGCCACAGAAGATAATGGAGGCAAATTGACTGGATGTTTTCAAAAGAGTTAGATTCAGCTCTTAGGGCTAAAAAAAATCAAGGGATGTGGGGAAAAAGCAGGAACGGTGTACTGATTTTAGATGATCAGCCATGATCATATTGAATGGCAGTACTGGCACGAAGGACAGAATGGCCTACTCCTGCACCTGTTTTCTAAGTTTATGTTTCTCTATCTGCTGGAAATAGTTTGAAAGAGGTATATTTGCACATGCTATAGCTTTATAGTGAAATATCCTTAAGCAAACTCAACCAATATTGGACATAATGTGCTAGTCACGCTGCTTTAAACTCCTCCACAAATATCATCTGTGAACAACTCACATTTAGAAGATGTAGCTAAAAGGTCTGTAAAGAAAACAGTCACAAAATAAAAAATGTAAGAAAAAGGGAAAATGTGGAGGGAGAGGAAAATGAATTGAATACTTTGTCACATATGACAAGTCACAGTGATATTCTTTGCTTGCTAAATGACATGGATGGCTGCAGAAACCACTCACAGAAGTTAACGTTTTTATCATCCAACAAAATGATGCATACAAGTCAGATGGGGCATGTTGGCTGCAAGGGGTGGCGAGTCTGACTGAAAATAATAGTGACAGCCATCTACAGCATATAAATATCTCCAACAGAACAAAACCAGCGTTTCTGTCAGAACATCTAAACTTAGCATTTATCAGAATCAGAATAGCATGTTTCCTCTCATCATGCGAGAGGATTAGATTACAAAATTATTAACTGCAAGGTAACAAATATGGGAAATTCAATAGATAGTTGCATGCAGTTGGAAATAATAGTGGATTTTATTGAAGAAATTGATTCACTTCTTAGAAAATTGCCAGAGGTCAAGTTTGAAATTCTCCCAGATGTAAACAGGATTTCTTTTTGTTGAAAATTCTCCGCTCTCAAGGAAAGCAGAGGTGAGATTTGACGCACTCTTAACTGTACTGTATGTTGAACAGATTTGATGTTGAATTATTTGATGTTGAACGGATACCAAGAAAATACCAAAGGTTCCACGTATAGGTCATAACACACATAAGTGATTTTTAATGTAATGCTCAGATTTCATATTCCAGTAACTGGTTCCCAGTGTATTTGTGTTAATAAATCTAGTTCTATTAAATTTGTAAAATTAAAGAACTAATCTGTCATTAATAAAGAACTGGGTTTTACCCCAGTAGGTGCTTGCCAACACTGTAAACTAAAGTTTCATTATTGATACTATTCACATTCACTTCCAAAACAGTCACAATATGAAAATAAACATTCAATACTACACATCAAATTATTTTCTTATGAACAGGGTGTCAAAATTTCACAGCAGGAAATAAAAACAGCTGAAAAACTAAATATTGTTCTGCTTTACTTAAATTTCTGACAAAGACAAAATATGCAATTATATTTTGAAAACTCTCTTAAAGAATCAACATTCAACTTCCCAATACAAGGTAAAATAAGTCAGGAAGAACTGGAATAATACTTCAGAAGCCATGCGCTCACTGACCTTGCATTTACATTATATTTTGCCTTGAATGGCAAATTAGTTCAAATGAGCATTTTATGATGTTGCACACCCTATCGAAAATGCACTTTTAAAGTTCAACAAAATCAAAATCACGTGGATGATGGAAATATGCAATTAAATGAGATACTGTTTTTTAAACAGCATTTTGAGCATTTAGATCATTGGAAGCTTTTACTGTACACCTTTCTTGGCCTGTGGGTGGGCCACAAGGACATTATACAGTGACTCTAGTACTTATTAGCAGCAAAAGCATTCTGTAATGTCATGAACCAATACAAAACAATAAAAGGCAAATTATTCTCTTACTCTCTTTCTGTGGCTGGTGAAAAATGTGACCACCTTTTATGTAAATTGCTAAAAAGTTTTAACATTTAAGTACACAAAGGAATGGGACAGATGAATGAGCAAATGGGAAAGTATGTCTGGCAGTCATGATTAGATGACGCGAGGTATGGTGGTTTTAATTAAGGGGAATAATAATGAAAAACAAAATACGTAATATAGAAACACTCAATAATTCAGCGTTCAGTTGTTTGGAAATCAATGGGATTTGGCAGCTAGGTTCTTTTGCTGTTTTGGTCTGTGTTTGCATGTACGTTATTAGTGTACATTTAGTTTTTGTATTATGTGGGGGTGGAGGAAACCTATTTTATCTCTTCCCTCGACAGAGATGCGACTTTTTAATCATATCTCCGTCTGCACTGCAGCTTTAACATCATGAGCTGGCCGTCCCTTTGGTAGGGATCAACTGAGGGAGCTCCAACCGCAGGAGCTTCGACCACCCCGACTGCGGGAGCTTTGGTCGCGCCAATTGCTGAAGTTTCTATTGAAAGAAGGTACACGTTATTTGCCATCCATCACAGTGGGGAATGTGAGGTTGACGAAAAAAAAACAAGATGGACGTGCTTCCTGCACTAGTGAGGACTCGGAGGAAATGCCATGA
Source organism: Raja brachyura (assembly GCA_963514005.1). The sequence goes on from OY740787.1 coordinate 27,710,145, forward strand.
GTGCCATGATCTCAGTGTTTTGCTGAGGCATGACTCCATGAGGACACCCCGGAGTCTAGAGCGAGTGTGGACGGCTTTCTGACTGTTCGGGCAGACAGTGGCTGCATAGAGAGAGTGACAGCAGTCAGTACAATTCTGGTCACATCACGGTGAAGGAGCATGTGTGTAGCCTGGACATTGAACTGATGACTATGGGTCTCCGCATATGCTGTGTGCCCTGGGGATTCTCACACGCCATTGTGGTGGCTGTTTAAGTCTATGTTTAATTTTTATGTTATGTATCTTGTTGCTTTTTTGTGTGATGGGTGGGTTTGCATAGGAGCCAAGGTTCTTAGTGTTTGTACCTCATTATTATCAGGAATAACATCCAAAAGTTCTGAAAATGTACTTGTCCAGCACCAGTCCCAAGGGTATCAGGTTATTGGAGCTGTACTCTGATTGGATTTGCCATTTTTCTAGACCATGTCAATGCCATCAAATGCTGTTTGAACAATTAGTGAATGTGATCTACGAATTCTGAACTCAACTTTGTGCAAGGAACCACATAAAATGTTTATCGAAAGATAACATGTTGTCCCTTGAACTTAGTTAGAAAGTAGCAGAGAAGAGAGTCAGTGTTAACTAACAAATTCTTTGATTATCAATGCATTTTGTGTTTTTTTTTTACAAAAGCATGTCATTTTAGAAAGATGTTACCATTAGAACAGCTGCCATTTAGTAAATGATTTTAAAAAGTTCTCACAACTAAATCTAAGCTACTGTTATGAAAGTACATTTATCGGGTCAAGAATACAAGATTTCACAAAAGATTATGATGTAACTCAATAATGCAAAATAAAAGCACAAGGGTTATTAGCTAGTGAACTGGTCGCTAAGAGCTTAAGCATTATGGTACTTTCAAACGCCATCCCTGTAAAAATCCAATTATTCACAGACTATTAGAATTTGGAAACAAATAAAATTAACCCTTAAATTACGAAATTTATCACTTCTCACCCCTATAGTTAATAATCCGTTGTTTAAACCCTCCAGTACTGATAAATCATTTACATATTGGGAAATAATAGGAATTAAAAGGTTTGGAGACATGTACGAAAATGGAAATTTCTTATCATTCCAACAACTACAACTTAAATATAATCGAAGTAATCAATATTTTAAATATTTTCAAAAATTCGTAATTATTTTAAAAAATATACACAAGAATATCAAAATTTGTCTCCAGACTTATTAGACGAAGCAATGATAATAAAGGCGGACTCAACTAATTTAATATTATACTTGTATAACATTATTCTAAATATAGAAATACCATCATCCGATAGAATTAGAAGAGATTGGGAACAAGAACTAGCTATAAAAATCTCAAAAGAGAGTTGGGATAAACACTTGCTATATATGCACAAATGTTCGATCAATGTTAGACATATTCTAATCCAATTTAAAACCTTACACAGACTATATTATTCAAAAAGTAAAATAAGTAATTATTTTCCAAATGTCTCCACAATTCGTGATAAATGTCTATCCCAAGAAGCAACCATAGCGCATTGCTTTGTTTTTTGCATAAAAATCCAAAAATTCTGGAATTAAATCTTTGAAATTTTTACAAAATTATTCAAAATAAAACTGAAACCGAATGCAGAATTGATTATTTTTGGAACAATGGAAGTCAGCTCAAAGCTAGCTTCCATTGTTCCATAAGAGCTTCCTTAATTATGGATTAATAATGGCAAAAAAACATATACTTAAATTCTGGAAAAATGCTCCCAACACCAACGATAAAAATGTGGATTTCCAATATGTCCGAAATGTTACACCTCGAAGATATGAGATTCCTCCCAGCATGTAAATCAGACCATTTCCAAAAGATTTGGTCTCCATTTATCGACTTATTACAAGCATAGGGTGCAACACAACTTTGAAAATAAATGGTATCAGGACCTGGTGAGGGGTGTGTAAAGCCCCTGTCCCACTTAGGAAACCTGAACGGAAATCTCTGGAGATTTCCGTGCCCCACCCAAGGTTTCTGTGAGGTTCCCAGAGGCTCTGATCACTCCATGAGTCACCAGAGGTTCTGGTCAATTTGCTGGAGAGCCTCAATCGAAGCGTGAGCTGCATCTACTGACCAAAGCCGACTCCGCGCGCACACACACACACATCGCGAAGGTGGGGGGCCAGGGACAGAGGAGGAGCGTTTTCTGAGTGTGAAGAAGAAAGTAATCGGCTGCCACTAGTCTCCCTGCTAACTTTGCAAACATCTCCCCAATGCCCAAGATTTGCTTCTTGATTGCAACATGAATTCCATCCATCCAGAGGCACAAAGGATGACAAAGGATGTTGAGAACCTCGTGTCCGGTGTTGAGACAAAAACCTTTCTCTCAATGTCAGCAAGACAAAGGAGATAGGGATCGGCTTTAGAAAGCAAAGTGGTACACGCACCCCAGTTTACATTGACAGTGCCAAAGTAGAGATGGTTGAAAACTTCAAATTCCTAAGAATCAACATTGATCTTGCTCCAGTTTTAAATATGATTCACACATTGGTCATTCATTAAAAAAATGGACACGAACACTACAAGTGAAAGATACAAGATTCAATATTCAAGGGAAATTACAATCATAAGCATAAACATGAAACTTACCAACAGACTATGCAGATCAAAGCCTCCTTTATGAATATTTTGGTTATGAAGGATGCACTTTACCTTGACAGTTAACATGATAATTTATAAATTTATTACAATTGCAACTGTAATAAACTGTTTTGCAACCAAAAAGCATGGCACTCATTGAGGGTTTGACGATTTACTGCTTGCAAAATATTAATAATACACGAATTAAACTTCATCACCAGATTTATTTTCAGGTCATAAACAGTTCTGAGCAGAACAATTACCACGACCACATAGGATATTATGACATAATTTCATGTGAAGCAGCATTGTCCAATAGAAATTGGAGATAAATACACACAGCTACATTAACACCATTTTAGCTACAGGGACAGATCTTAGCAGGAAATACAGCAAATGCATTTCAGTAAATTTACTTAAATTACTAACACTCAGTCATCTCAGGAAGTTTATCGATCAAAAATAATACAAATACTGATTTTCTTTCTTACCATGGGTGTTTCTTACAATTAACCAGTGTACCAAGGTTTATGTTCTTAATCATATGTTCTTCAAATGAGTGTATCAGGAATGGGTGCCCATATTGATTTACGCACTCTTCCAAATTTATTGCTGAGAAATCCAATTAACTAGATCAGAATCCCTAATTAACAGATTGCAGCCAATATATTTGGGCAATGATGACAACAAAACCAACATCAATCAACAGTTTATAACATAAAATAACATATAACAATTACAGCATGGAAACAGGCCTTTTCGGCCCTTCCAGTCCGTACCAACCATTTATTTTCCCCATGTCCCATCTACCTGCACTCAAACCATACCCCTCCATTCCCTTCCCGTCAATATACCTATCCACTTTACTTTTAAATGTTAAAATCGATCCTGCCTCCACCACTTCTGCTGGAAGATCATTCCACACAGCCACCACTCTGAGTAAAGAAGTTCTAAGTTCTAAAATCTAAGTTGAACAGGGACTTTGGATGCACAAATAGATGTTTTACGTACTATTACATTTACATGCAAAATGTAGGTGTTATTGCATGAGAATTTAAATAATGTTGTTTTAAATTTTAAATAAAGCATGAGGTACATCATGTACAAATGAAAGGTTAATTGCAGGCTTTGGCCACTGAGTGGCAGCATGACATGATACTGGGATTTGCTCTTTTAAAGTCTGTTGCATGGGTTTTGTGCTCCCAAGGAATGGCTGAAAGCTCGAAACTCATTGCATCACAATAATTTAAAATGTATCCTTATATTTTTTACATTTCTCATTACAACCTTAATCTCTACCACAACCATCAAACCCCTATGCCAGCAGCTGTCCGAAAAACAACTGAGGCCCACTTCACCATTTCACCCACGAAGGGACTATGTGAAACCTGCTCAAGTTTGGAACCTTCAGGAGATACAAATTGGCTAATAGCTCCACATCAGATGATTTGGATGAAAATATAGGTGGAATGATGATTCCATTTGCATTCCAAACATTTGTGATATAGTGTACGGTGGAGAAAATTGTCGAAGGTTTCAACAGGATAGTGACTAACTGGGAAAGTGGTCAAAGCAATAGCATATGGAATTTAACTGATAAATGCAGATGCATTTTGGCAAGTTACACTCAGACAGGATATACACAATGGCAGAGCCCTGGAGAGTATTGTTCAAAGTGACCTAGGAGTACAAGTGCTTATATCTCCTAATGCAGTAATACAGGTAGGCAGGTAGTGAAGAAGGTGCATGGTTCATAGGACGGTGCAGCGGTAGAGTTGCTGCCTAATAGCGCCAAAAACCAGGGTTCGATCCAAACTACGGGTGCTTGTCTCTTTGTACGTTCTCTCAGTGACCTGTGTGGGTTTTCTCTGGAAAGCTCCGGTTTCCTTCTACACTCTAAAGACGGACAGGTTTTGTAGGTCAATTGGGTCAGTTTCAATGCTGTATCTGTAAGCTAAAAACTAAACCACAAGTCAAGACACTGATTACATGTCATGCTACGACATGAGTTGTATAAAAGAATGGTTGGACTGTTGTATGCACTGCAAGAAATATGCAATCAAGTTAGAGAGTGTGAAAAAGACGTTGCCTGGATTGGAGTGCTTGAATGATAAGGAGAGACTGGGTTTGTGTTCCCTGCAACTAAGGAGGCTGAGGCTGATATGACGGAGACACAATGGTAATATAGATGTGGTGAGTTTAAGCATTTGTTTTTATGCTATATGATTTTATGGCTCTCCTTTCTCATCCTCTGCACCTATGCTTGTTTTCGGCCTTCCATATTTTTTTTCTCTCAAACAGGAGATCAAGGAGCTCATACATTCATTGGCTATTTTTCAACATTTTTTAGAGGCTGGGAAAGTCGCAGCAAATTGTAAAAGGATAACAGTTCCTGGGAGGAAAGGAGAAAGAACTACATGTTTGGCATTCAATGCCATGAAAAAGCTGTTATTCATTGTTAAGGAAGTGATAACACAGCAGTTAGAAAGCCAAACATAATTAGGCAGAGTCAGTATGGTTTTATACAAGGGAAATATTTCTTAACAAATGTATTAGCATTCCTTCAGGATGCAACTGGCACTATAGCTGAAGAGAAGCAAATTGATATAGTGTACTTGGGATTTCCAAAAGGCATTTAATGAACTAGTGTAAATGGTTATTGCACAAGATTAAGGTTTGTGGGCTGAGGACAATATATCAGCATGATTAGAGGATTGGTTAGCAAGCAGAAAATCTAAGTTCTAATTCATGCCGAAATATTTGTGGAATTCTAATTCGTGCAGCAATTTACATTTTATATTAATGACTATGAAGAATACACTCAAAATTGGTAACTATGCAATGTACTTTCATGTTTTTACAAGAATGACACATATGCTGAGAAGGACTTTAAGGTTTACTGCATTAAATGAATACTGCATATATGGCTAATGTCAAATGAGAAGTCACAGAAAGTTGTGAAATTAAAGCAAGGATGGCGTAATAATTTGTCACTGAGGTTTGATCCCATTTGGGGGTAAAACCTTAACCTGCACAAGCCACCAAGGTAACTGTTTTTAATTAGACATGCAGCTGCCATACAATTTGTAAGCTGAACTAATGGAAGAAGGACAGCATTTTTAGAAAGACCGCACAAAGATGAAAGATAAATACAAAAGTTGGGGGTTAGAAATGCTTTCAAATTAGAGACAGTCCACTCCTCTGCAATGCACTCCTTACTTTATTGCATATTAATTACCGTCATAGGTTGAAACCTTTGATCCAATTTCTGTCATTAAAAATTAAAATAAATCATGTACATCGATGGCATGCACGTAACATGACAGGCAAATGTGTTAGCCCTAACAATGCCCAAATGACTTGGTCCACTTAACCAAGAGGACTTTTACCAGAAATGAGCACAATTACTTCAAAACAGGCAAATTTTGATTTAAGCACTATGCGCGCGCCCACAACGCGCCCCCCACGCGTCACGACTCGCGACCAATTTTCTACATGACACGTAAATGAGGCGCAAATGACGCCCAAGTGGGATAAGCCCGTAACACTATCCTGCACACACTGGACAATTTACAATTATACCGAGCCAATTAACCTACAGGGGTTAAGGCATCCAGGCTGCAGCGGCGAGCCAGGTGTTGCAACGTGGCGACAAAATAGTCGACAGATTCCCCAGGGTTTTGGCAGCGGCCAAAAAGTTTGAAACGCTCCAGAATACAGTTTGTAGGGATGTCACAGAACGCAGTAAACTTTTCAAGAAGACATACCGGGTCCCGAGCACTCTCGTTGTCCCCGTAGACGAATGATTACGAGCGTTCCAGGGCTTCGGGACCGGCCAAGTTGAGCAGGAGAGATGCTTTGACTGCAGGGGTAACAGCGGGGTGAGCGATGGTAACATAGTGCACAAAGTCACGTCTGAAAACGCTCCAGCGGTGAGCGATGTCAGCATCAAAAATCAGGATGTCAGGTTTACGATAAGCAGAAGCCATCGCGGCACAGGGAAGGGGTACTGGGACTAAAGAAACAAAAACAGATAAACAGGAGGTGCAGGGTAAAAAACTTCTGACGCCATGTAAAGAATTGGTGCGTACACAGATGAATCTTTACTACTACTTTATTAATCAAACACACACATCACTGCCCTAGCTGTACGTGGTCTGTCACGGATACTAGAGAGAGAGCTATGGGTGGGAAGGTCACAGTTATACTGGATGATATGGGGGTGGTTAGCAAGGGCTACGTCACTACTGTTAAAGGTGTACAAATATCATCTACACTAAGATGTTATATTATTTAATTTGTATGTGATAAACAGGTTTCTGTTATGGAACACAGTTCACTAATCCATGATTTCAATCTGATTCATAGAGGTACTAGGACTTCCTCTGTCAGCCTGGTGATCAGTGCCGGTCTACAAGCATTCTGCACATCAGTTTTCTCTTATGGCCCGAATCTTCTAAAAGCCCAGAGGAAGGTTTATAGCAGGGGTCTCCAAACTATGGCCCGCGGGCCACATCCGGCCCACCACGAGATTTTATCCAGCCCGCAGCAAGCTCTTAACACGTTTCGTGCGGTGGGCTATTTAGCGGGTTCTGTGGTAGCGCGGGAACTGGCACGTCAGCTTGCCGTAGGCTAGGGGCCGGCAACCTTGTTCTGCATAGGGGCCAGGACCCATGTCTCTGAGCGGATGGCGGACCACATCTTCCAAAGTGCTGGAAGGAACTCCGTGGCTGCAGTGGTTAAAGATCGGTGGATGGAGAGATTGTGCGAGGTGCTCACTGACTTTGCCGTACGAAGTGGAGCAGGATAGAGTCGAGTCTGTGCTGGTGCAAAGCCTGTCCTTCCCTGGGCTGTGCCTCCAGTGTCCCGCCAGGGGATCGGCGCAGTAGCTGACAGAAACCCGAGAAGGAGGGGCAGATGAAGAAGTTCTTTCAGACAAATTCCCCATCCTTCCCCACCTCGCCCCGATCAAATGGGCGAAGCCGGAGACTACCGCCTGGAGATGTGAGTGATTGATAGCAAAGCTCCGGCCACCGTGCAAATCCCACAACTGCTATTGCCCTTGATGTCTCACACACTCACACCTCAATACACAGACACACATGCCACACGCGCAGGGCTGGCTTCAGCTGCCCAAAGTAGGAGCCCACCTCCCAGGAAAAGCACTTGTTGTGATTCCCGAGGCGAACCCCCTCGGGTAGACGGAACTTAGGAAGAGTTGTTTTTACTGCGAGAACTGGAGGATCTCCCCACCACTCACACGGGGCCCGACCCCAGTCAGCAGCTCAATCACTGTCAAAATCAAAAGAGCAGTTCCCTCCTTCCCATTAATGTGGTTGCACATTATAAATCAAACTTTATGATTTTGTTGGTTAACCTTGATTGATGACTACAAGTTTTGTTTTGTATTTCCTCCATTTGTTTTTCTTAAGTTCTTTTTTGAGTTCATTAAATTTATAAAACTGACATTTCTTTATTTTTTTCCTACGACACGCAAAAATGTGCCAAATATATAATGTGGCCCTCATGCTGAAAGTTTGGAGTCCCCTGGTTTATAGCATGAACTTCAGTTTGAACATTCCTATTTAAGAACCCAAGGTGTCACTAACTTTTGTAATAAATAGTGAAAATAAATAAATTCACACTGTTTAAATAATATTCTGTCTTTCTTTTCTTCTTATCAAAGTGGGTAACTCACAGACCCCTCAGAAACATGCCTTTATTGGCCCACTCACAACTTGCTTCAAACTTTTATAGTCATTCTTGCCTTGTAGTTGAACCTATTATCACTTTTTCCACATACACGTTGCCTCTTCTCGGCTTCAGCGCATGATGCTTCAGCTACAACGGTTCATTTTTACTGTGGTTTATCGCAAAGGCAAGGACATGTTTGTTGCCGACATGCTGTCTCGGGCGCCTCGCGCATCCACCAAGCGTCACCCCTACGAGGCGTCCGACTTGATGGTTCTCAACGTTAATTTCGTGCCATCTAATCAGATGAAGTCTTTGGTCCAGCACACGGCGGCTGACACTTCGCTACAACAGCTGGCCGCGGTGATCAAGCAGGGCTGGCCAGACCGCCATTCTTCCCTGCCGGCCGCAGCGGTGCCTTATTTCCTGGTTCGTGACGAGCTGGTGCTGCGTGACGGTGTGATTGTGAAGGGGCACAAGGTGGTGGTGCCCGCAGCACTACGAGAACAATACTTTGACTTGGCTCATCGTGGCCATCCCGGGGCCGAAGCCACTCTTTCCAACGCTCAGACTGATATGGCTCGTTATGTCCGGGATAGGGTCTCCTCTTGCCCTACTTGCAACAGCTTCGCCCCGCAACAGCAGCGGCAGACCCTCTTGCAGCAGCCTGCTCCCGACCTCCCCTGGTCCGCGCTGGCAACTGACATTTTCCAGTGGCACGGAAAGCATTTTCTGGTACTTGTCGACTCCTACTCCAGCTGGTTTGAGGTTGACCAGCTTCACTCTCTATCTTCATCTGCTGTCATCGAAAAGCTGCGCCGCCACTTCGCTACTTTTGGGTCCCCGGCCAGCCTGCAAATTCAGACAACGGCAGTCAATTCACCAGTGCCGAGTTCCGTGCTTTTGCTGATCGCTGGAATTTCCATCACTACACCAGCAGCCCGGAGTATCCGCAAAGCAACGGCCTGGCTGAGCGCGCTGTCCGCAGTGCAAAAGGATTGCTAGAACGTTGTCGCTTGTCCCGCTCTGACATTTACCTAGCCCTCCTGAACCTCCGCAATATGTCCCGCGACCATACCCTGGGTTCCCCAGCTCAGCGCCTCATGTCCCATGTTACGAGGCCTCCGATCCCGGTGACCCAGCAGTCGCTTGCTCCCTCCGTCCTTAATCCTGCCGCGGTCCGGAAGCACATTGCCCACAAACACAGTATCTAGGAGCGCTCCCATGACAAATCCTCCCGCTGTGCTCCCTGGTTCTCCGGCCTCTCCTCCTTCTCCGCTGTCTCCGTCACCCCGGGGCTCTCCTGTCAGGGGCTCCCCTCCTGCCCGGGCGTTCCCGTTGGGGGAGGATGTGATGGTGAGGTTCGGACCCGGTCTGGTCGCCTTGTCAAGCCACCAGATCGTTATGGTGATTACGTGTGATTTTGAGTTCCTGTATTACTGGTGTTTACTCTCCCTTAGCGCATGAGACGTGGTCGCCCTGTCACTGCTTATCGTTTTGTTTTTATAGAGGAAGGATGTAGATGATGTGTGTACACCTTTAACAGTAGTGACATAACCCTTGGTAACCACTCCCCCATATAATCCAGTATAACAGTGACCTTCCCACCCATAGCTCTCTCTCTAGTATCCATGACAGACCACGTACAGCTAGGGCAGTGATGTGTGTGTCAAAGGTGATGAGGCCTCAGCAGGAAATGGGAGCCTCGGTGGCTGTGCAACGTGAAAGGACGGGGAAGACAATGGGGACCTAGAGCGGGGTGACCGCCGAGTAGATCAATGGAGGAAAAGTAGTAGTAAAGATTCATCTGTGTACGCGCCAATTCTTTACACTTAGGAGTTAGTCCATTGACAATTCTTGGATCATCTTTGTTGATGAAATGCGCAGGGAGCCTCGGCGGCAGCGGGAGCCTCAAAGGTGATGAGGCCTCAGCAGGAAATGGGAGCCTCGGTGGCGGTGCAACGTGAGAGGACGGGGAAGACAATGGGGACCTAGAGCGGGGTGACCGCCGAGTAGATCAATGGAGGATCCAGCATGCGGGGAATGCCGTGAGGGACGGTGGGAAAACAAAGGGGGACCCGGTGTGGAGAGAAGGCACTTTAGTTTTAGAATCCGCTGCCCAGGGGATAAGCCTGCATTTTGTTTGTTGCTCGTTCCGGCTTAGTCGCTGTGCACACAGTAGCCAGCCAACAGTCGCTTGTCCTTTTCTTTTTTTTTGCACTTTTAATTTCAAGTTTTTATGTATCTTGTGTGTTGTGACGGTTGGCAGACCAATTTCCCTCCGGGGATGAATAAAGTTTTATCGTATCATATCAGCTAAATTTAAAGAGCACCTTTATAAGTATCCTGCATTGTAAAATAGCAACAGTTAAAAAGTATTTCATTGGTTATATAGAGCCTTGGAATGCCTTGAGGTTCTGAGAATAACCATATCAATGCAAATTTCCTTCTTTAGCTAGTACTTCAGTTCTCCCCAAAGATGTAGACAGGCCATTAAAGAAATGCCAAAGTCGAGCAAAACACAAGGCAAAGATTGCTTGAGGAAATATTGTTCTTGGAGCAATCTATCTCCTCTACATAAATATTTACATCAGTTAGATTATATTTTAGGGAAATTTCCTCTGGTATTGCAGTTGTCATAGCATTTACTTTAACAGAATTACAGTAACTACTTTTTCAAACAAATATTGACATTAAAATCAGCAGAATCATGATAGTCTTGAGGCCAGGCAAATTATTCAGTTGCATCACCATTGCTCAGAAAAAAAAATTAAAAGGGTGAACAGCAGAGTGGAATTAAACCAAGCAACTAATGTGAACATAAATAACAGCCCAAACCAGATAGCTAGTCTGTTGCTATGCTGTAACGTTTATGGTGCAGAACGTAACCAACTTAATACATGATAAAGATGGTTTAGTCACTCCCCAGAATTTGATCTTTGTTTGTAGATGGCTACTTATTAACCAGTGTGATGCAAAGTAATTCCAAATTTGTGAAACAATGTAATTAACCACCTTAAAAGATTTATATTTACAAGCTGCTGAGAAAATATGGGTAGTTGGAGGAATATGTGAAATAACATTCACATTTGTATATTTGCAAAAAGAAACCAACAGATACGAGACAATGAGCATTGAATATTATTAACAGAACTGCCAAATCACTGCAGATTCGGTTTGTATATAATGTCGCTGGCCTACGCAAAACAAAACTATTTACCTATTTCCCTTCAAAGCTGCAACACAAAACTTGAACATGAGATCAGATTTTTTTTTTAAATTGCACTCCCAAAGTGTAGGTTTTCTGATATTAAAAAAAACATAAAAATGTTTTCAGGGAGATGAAAATAACACCCCCACAGAAGATGCAACCAATGTCAAAATTTAGCAACATGAGCCATTGGTTTCAAATTGTTTAAGAAGGAACTGCAGATGCTGGAAAATAGAAGGTAGACAAAAGTGCCGGAGAAACTCAGCGGGTGCAGCAGCATCTATGGAGCGAAGGAAACGGGCAACGTTTTGGGCCGAAACCCTTCTTCAGACTGATGTAGGGTGTGTGGGGGGGGGGGGGGGGGAACGGGGAGAAGAAAGGAAAAAGGAAGAGGAGCACGATGGCTGAGGGAGAGCTCAGAAGGGGAGGAGACAGCAAGGGCTACGGGAAATTGGTGAATTCAATGTTTATGCCGCTAGGGTGCAGACTGCCCAAGCGGAATATGGGGTGCTGCTCCTCCAATTTCCAGTGGTGCTCACTCTGCCCACGTAGGAGGTCCAGGGCAGAGAGGTCAGATTCGTGCCGAGCCACCGGGAGATCAGGTTGGTTAATGCGGACCAAGCGGAGGTGTTCGTCGAAACGAACGGCAAGCCTACGCTTGGTCTCACCGATGTAGATCACCTGACATCTAGAGCAGCGGATGCAATAGATGAGGTTGGAGGAGATGCAGGTGAACCTCTGTCGCACCTGGAACGACTGCTTGGGTCCTTGAATGGAGTTGAGGGGGGAGGTAAGTAGCACCTCTGGCAGTTGCAAGGGAAAGTGCCTGGGGAGGGGGTGCTGAGGGAGGGAACGGAAGAATTGACCAGGGATTTACGGAGGGAGCGGTCTTTGCGGAAAGCAGATCGGGGGGGGGAGAGAGATGGGAAGATGTGGCGAGTGGTGGGGACACGTTGGAGGTGGCGAAAATGATGGAGGACTATTTGATGTATGTGACGGTTAGTGGGGTGAAAGGTGAGGACTGGGGGACTCTGCCATTGTTACGAGTGGGGGGGGATGGGGAGAGAGAGCAGTGTCAGGGGGTATGGAAGAGACCCTGGTGAGAGCCTCATCTATAGTAGGGGAGGGGAACCCCCGTTTCCTGAAGAATTAGGACATTTCCGATGCCCTGGTGTGGAACACCTCATCCTGGGAGCACATGCGTCGTAGACGGAGGAATTGGGAGTAGGGGATGGAGTCTTTACAGGAAGCAGGATGGGAAGAAGAGTAGTCTAGATAGCCATGGGAGTCAGTAGGTTTATAGTGGATGTCGGTCAGAAGTCTATCATCTGCGATGGAGATGGTGAGGTCAAGAAATGGTAGGGAAGTGACGGAAATGGTCCAGGTGTATTTGAGTGCCGGATAGAAGTTAGTGGTGAAGCGGATGAAGTCAGTCAGTTGTGTGTGGGTGCAGGAGGTAGCACCAAAGCAATTGTCGATGTAGCGGAGGTAGAGGTCAGGGATGGGCCCTTGGTGCGCCTCGAACAAGGATTGTTCGACCTACCCGACAAAGAGGCTAGCATAGCTGGGGCCCATGCTCATGCCCATAGCTACGCCTTGTATTTGGAGGAAATGAGAGGAGTCAAACGAGAAGTTATTGAGGGGAAGGACCAACTCCGCTAGGCGGATCAGTGGACGGGTATAGGTTGATTCTCCGGTCGAGGAAGAACCGGAGGGCTTTCAAATTGCCTTATTTATTCGAATCGAGGAAAACAGGCATTTCAATGCTGCTTACCTCTAGGGCATGTCAATGCTGCTTACCTTCAGTCTTCCTACACATTAGACTTATGCACGACGGTCGGGATGGGAGAGGGGATTTCCGCGGGCGCAAGGAACAAATTACCTAAAGTTTGCATTGAGTGAACTCGGTGTTCTTATTGTCCTCACCGTACACTGACGTTTTGTGAGAGAGGTTGGATTCCCATCTTCAGCTCAGCCAACGTCAGTCACATTATCCGGACAGGCGGCTGGGGATCAGGAGCTGATGTGAGGCATCGGCGATGTTCTGGAATCCTAGCCGGTCGCCGTCGAGCAGTGGGGTCAAGGCGGCAGCGCCCGACCCGGGGAGTAGAGGTGTCAGTTCTTCCAGCGGTGTGCGGAGAGGCACCAGCTACTGCGGGTCGCTCACCTGTCGGGCGCTGCCACCTCAACTATGGTCTCTCACAGCTCTCCCACAGCCTATTATCTCTGCCTCTTCCTTTAATTTTATCCCCCCCCCCCCCCCCGACATCAGTCTGAAGAAGGGTCTCGACCCGAAACGTCGCCCATTTCCTTCGCTCCATAGATGCTTCCTCACCCGCTGAGTTTCTCCAGCATTTTTGTCAACTCATTCACACAAGTTCTGTTATCCCACTTTCCTCACCCACTCCCTACACATTGGGGGCAAATTTACAGAGACAAGTTAACCTACAAAGCCAATGCATCTTTGGGATGTGGGAGGAAACCCACACGCTTGCAGGGTGAATGTGCAAATTCAACACAGACAATGCCCGAGGACAGGATCGAACACAGATATCTGGCTTGTGAGGCAGCAAGCCCACCAGCTGTGCCACTAAAATTTGTTTTTCAACACAAAAAAATATATACGTTGATATCTTCAGTTACTAAAAAAAACTATCCATTTTCAGTCTTAAATCTCTAAGTGAGGCTATGTCCCCCTTTACAGCTACTGTATGTTTTAGTTCATTTGAAGACTATGGGGCAGTACATTGGCCATAAAGTTGCTGCCTAAAAGTGCCAGAGATCCGGAATTGATCCTGAATATGGGTGCTGTCTGTACGGAGTTTGCTCCTTTTCCCTTTGATTGCATAGGTTTTCTCCGGGTGCTCTTGTTTCCTTCCACATTCCAAAGGTGTGCAGGAACCTTTTTCAGGCCCAACCCAAAACGGCATATTTTCTTTGGTGGTGGAGGGTCCATTCCAGTTTAAATTCCAGTTGGAATATTTTTCGAGGACCAGGAAACCAAGAAGCAAGAGTTACTCCAGGGAGTTACTCCAGCTCCAGGGAGCAATTCTGTGTTGGTTTCGAGCGGTCACGGAGAGGCGGCGACCTGACAGCAATGGCGGCCAGATCTCCCACAATGCAAAGGGTGGGAGAAAGTGCCCGGCACCATAGGTGTCCTGGGTGCTTGCCAAGCCGGTCAAAATGGCACGGCTTTTAGGCTGCCCGGCTGGACTTTGGCACCAGGGCAACCGTTAATTTCGAGACCTGGCAAGAGTTGAATTCCTCGGAATCAGCTCATAAAAGGTTGTTTATTTTGAATCAAAAGAACTGAATTTTTTACTCTAAGGTACAGTGGATAATTAATTGATTACTTTCAAGTCTGAGAACAGAAGGCTTTCTGGCACAGAGGAAATCAAGGAACAGGATCATTGGGCGGATAAACAGGCTTAAGATAAATAATCATCCACAACTTTGCAAGGGACATATTCCCTAAAGGGAGGTTGAACGGCAGTCGGATCACGATCCGTGACCCGTACTGTTGCTATGTAACGCCAACTGGAGTACACGCGATGAACTGCAGGTAAGCACTCACCATTACCTTCAGCGTAGCGGGCCCATTAAAAATCGCCAAAATGGTCATTTTTTGCGCTGTAAGTAATGATGGAAATCGGGATAAGCGTGAGAGACATTTATCCTACTTCAGAATTCCAAAAGTGAGGAGAAATGTTGGTAGATAGAAGCGAGAGCTTAAGGGACAACAACAGCTAAAGTGCTTGGCGAACATTGGCCGTGAAGATATCGAGATTGAGAATTATCGCGTTTGCTCACTGCATTTCATCAATAGTAAGGCATTATTCTTGTTTTTTTCTTGATCCCTTTCGCATCTAAAAGGTTTCAGAAGTAATAAATCTGGCTATTAATTTTTTTAATCGCCCATGGTTCTCAAGTGGGTTTTTATATACAAAAAGAAAACACTGAAGCAAAATATATCATTAAAAAAAAAATCGCAAACCATACGTGGGTTTTGAATTACATTTTACTCAGATGCAAGCCAAGGAATGGCATAATTGTTAGCTGTTAATTGGACATAATCAACCTCAGCAAATTGGCAATATCCTATTGAAAGGGGATGGGCGTTTAAGCTGTCAGGACATTTTATTATTTGACAAAATATACATCTCAATAGCATATTGATAGAATACTTATTTTTCCACATACCCCTCTTAAGTCTGGCGATTTATTTAATGATAAATTTAGCTTCAGAAACGTTTTCTTTTTGCATGTAAAAACCCACTTCAGAACCATGTGCGATTTTAAAATTTATCACTTCTGAAACTTTTTAGATACCATAGGAATAAAGAAAAAACACAAATAATGCCTTACTGTTGATGAAATGCAGTGAGCTAACGCGAAAATGTCCAATATTTTCAATCTCGATATCTGCACGGCCAATGTTCGGCAAGCACTTTAGCTGTTGTTTTCCCTTCAGCTCTCGCTTCTCTCTCCCATCATTTCTCCTCACTTTTGCAATTCTGAAGTAGGATAAATGTCTCGCACGCTTATCCCGATTTCCACAATTATGTACAGCGCAAAAAAAAAAACTTTTCAGAGTTTTTTAACGGGTAAGAAAGTATGAGTTTCGTGTATTAACAGTACATGCCGGAAGCTGCCATGTCTTCCATGTGGATTGAGCTGGGCCGTGTGTCACGGCCTTTGACCTTACGTGCAACCCCCCTATTCATATAGAATTTGCAAGGTGTTCAGAGAAATGCAGAACCTTAGGACCTGGCAACAGAAAGCATAGCTACCAATTGTGCACCAATAAACATCAGGGAAGTGTAAGAGTGTTGCAGGTGTGAGAGAAGCAAGAGCCTTTTTGAAAATTGAATCAATAGAAGTCAGTGAGCCTAGTGATAATAGGAGCACATGCATGTGTGAACAGAATACAAGTTAGGATATGGGTAAAGTTCTGATGGATCTCTTGGCAGATGAATTAGGGGGTGCAGCATGGAATGTCTCAATAGGGAAGGCTGGAGGTAATCATGGGACTGGTAAACATTTTAACAGATTAGCTGAGATAGCTGTCAAATCATACATGCTACCATCAAAGACCCATCATTTATTTATTTGTCTCTGTACTCCACAATTTGAAATTTGTAATAGAAAAAAAATCACATGTGGTTAAAGTGCACATTGTCTGATTTTATTAAAGGGTTTCACCATGTCAAAATTATAGCTGTGTATATACATAGTTCCCCCCATTTCAGGGCACCATGTTTGGGACACGTGGCTTCACAGGTGTTTGTAACTGCCCAAGTGTGATTAATTGCCTCCTTAATGCAGGTATAAGAGAGAGCTCAGCACCTAGTCTTCCCTCCAGTCTTCCCATCACTTTTGGAAACTTCTATTGCTGTTTATCAACATGAGGACCAAAGTTGTGCCAACCAAAGTCAAAGAAGCCATTATGAGACTGAGAAACAAGAATAAAACTGTTAGAGATCAGCCAAACCTTAGGCTTTCCAAAATCAACTGTTTGGAACATCATTAAGAAAGAGCACTGGTGAGCTTTCTAATCACAAAAGAACTGACAGGACAAGGAAGACCTCCACAGCTGATGACAGGAGAATTCTCTCTATAATAAAGAAAAATCCCCAAACACCTGTCCGGCAGATCAGAAACACTCTGCAGGAGTCAGGTGTGGATTTATCAATGACCACTGTCCTCAGAAGACATCATGAACAGAAATACAAAGGCTACACTGCAAGATACAAACCACTGTTTAGCCGCAAAAATAGGATGGCCAGGTTACAGTTAGCCAAGAAGTACTTAAAAGAGCAACCACAGTTCTGGAAAAAAGGTCCTGTGGGCAGATGAGACGAAACATAGAAAAATAGGTGCAGGAGTAAGCCATTCGGCCCTTCGAGCCTGCACCGCCATTCAATGTGATCATGGCTGATCATCCAACTCAGTATCCCGTACCTGCCTTCACTCCATACCCCCTGATCCCTTTAGCCACAAGTGCCACATCTAACGCCCTCTTAAATATAGCCAATGAACTGGCCTCAACTACCTTCTGCGGCAGAGAATTCCGGAGACTCCCCACTCTCTGTGTAAAGAATGTTTTCCTCATCTCGGTCCTAAAGGAATTCCCCCTTATCCTCAGACTGTGACCCCTTGTTCTGGACTCCCCCAACATCGGGAACAATCATCCAGCATTTAGCTTGTCCAACCCCTTAAGAATTTTGTAAGTTTCTATAAGATCCTCCCTCAATCTTCTAAATTCCAGTGAGTACAAGCCGAGTCTATCCAGTCTTTCCCCATATGAAAGTCCTGACATCCCAAGAATCTGGTGAATCTTCTCTGTACCCCCTCTATGGCAAGTATGTCTACTTTCAATGACTGGTGTACCATGACACCCAGGTCTCATTGCATCTTCCCTTTTCCTAATCTGCCACCATTCAGATAATAGTCTACCCTCATGTTTTTGCCACCAAAGTGGATAACCTCACATTTATCCACATTATACTGCATCTGCCATGCATCTGCCCATTCACTCAGCCTATCCAAATCACCCTGCAGCCTCCAAGCATCCTCCTCACACCTAACTATACCCCCCAGCTTGGTGTCATCTGCAAATTTGGAGATGTTGCATTGAATTCCCTCGTCCAATTCATTAATATATATTGTAAATAGCTGGGGTCCCAGCACTGAACCTTGCGGTACACCACTAGTCACTGCCTGCCATTCTGAAAAGGACCAGTTTACTCCTACCCTTTGCTTCCTGTCTGCTAGCCAGTTCTCTATCCATATCAATACTGAAGCCCCAATACCGTGTGCTTTAAGTTTGTATGCTAATCTCTTATGCGGGACCTTGTCGAAAGCCTTCTGAAAGTCTAGATATAACACATCCACTGGTTCTCCCTTATCCACTCTACTAGTTACATCCTCAAAAAATTCTATCAGGTTTGTCAGACATGATTTACCTTTTGTAAATCCATGCTGACTTTGTCCAATGATTTCACCACTTTCCAAATGCGCTGCTATCCCATCTTTAATAACTGACTCTAGCAGTTTCCCCACTACCGATGTTAGACTAACTGGTCTGTAATTCCCCGCTTTCTCTCCCCCCCCTTTTTTAAAACATGGGAATACATTAGCTACCCTTCAATCCTCAGGAACTACTCCAGAATCTATGGAATTTTGAAAAATTCTCACTAATGCATCCTCTATTTCTGTGACTACCTCCTTGAGTACTCTGTGGTGCAGACTATCTGGCCTTGGGGATTTATTGGCCTTCAATCCGTTCAATTTACCCAACATCACCTCCCGGCTAACCTGGATTTCACTCAGTTCCTCCATCTTATTTGACCCCTGTTGCACTGCTATTTCCAGATTAACATATCAGAAGATATCAGAACATATTAACGAAGATTAACATATCAGAGTGATGGCAAGCGCAAAGTATGGAGGAGAGAAGGAACTGCTCAAGGTCCAAAGCATGCCACCTCATCTGTGAAACACGGTGGTGGGGGTGTTATGGCCTGGGCATATATGGCTACTGAAAGTACTGGCTCTCTTATCTTCATTCATGATACAACTGCTGCTGGTAGTTGCATAATGAATTCTGAAGTGTATAGACACATCTTATCTGCTCAAGTTCAAACAAACGCCTGAGATGAGGAAATACTTTTTCACACAAAGAGTTGCGAGTCTGTGGAATTCTCTGCCTCAGAGAGCGGTGGAGGCCAGTTCTCTGGATACTTTCAAGAGAGAATATAGGGTTCTTAAAGATGGAGGAGTCAGGAGATATGGGGAGAAGGCAGGAACGAGGTACTGATTGTGGATGATCAGCCATGATCACATTGAATGGCGGTGCTGGCTCGAATGGCTGAATAGCCTACTCCTGCACCTATTGTCTAACACAATTATCCCAAATATACAGCTAAAGCAACAAAGGGGTTTGTCAAAGCTAAAACATGATAAATTCTTGAGTGGCCAAGTCAAGCCCCCGGTCTGAACCCAATTGAGCATGCGTTTTATATACTGAAGAGAAAACTGAACTGCAGACTTCAAGCAGTCATTGCATGCAAAGGATATGCAACAAAATACTAAACATGACTACTTTCATGTACATCACATTGCTGTGTCCCAAACATTATGGTGCCCTGAAATGGGTGGGGGTGGTGGGGGGCACGCGCACTATGTATAGACACTGATGTAATTTCTACATGGTGAAACCAAAATGTGTAAAATGGCCTTTATTAAAATCTGACAATGTGCATTTTAACCACATACAACTTTTTTCTATTATAAATCTCAAATTGGGGCGAGCAATACAAATAGCCTTATTGTCATTCAAACAAACAGAGGTTTGAACAAAATTTTCTTCCCTGCAGTCATAACAGTAAAATAAACATACACACAATTAGCACAGTTTCACAGAAACATCCATCACAGTGAATCTCCAAACACCTCCTCACTGTGTTGGAAGGCAAAAGTCTTATCTCTTCCCTGTTCTTTGTTCTTCTCCCGCATCGAGGCCATCGAGGCTCCAGATGTTAAAGCCCCCGGTGGGCGTTGGTAAGTCCTGTGGCCGATTAAGCCGCACCGGGCCATGTAAGGCCCTGCGACAGGCCGATTCAGACCCCGGGATTCGGGGCGGGTGAAGGTACCGTTTCAGGAGCTCTTGGAAATCAGTCTCCCACCAGGGACCTGCGAGCTCCCGATTTTACCGTCCACAATGCCTACAGCCAAGGCCTCCAAAGCTCTGCAGTCGGGTTGCCGCCGGGCCACCTCAGCCTCAGAGTCAGCCAGCTCCGTGATGGTAAGAGTAGTAGGTGAGTCCGCAGGCTCTGCGACTGTAGCCTTCAGGTCAATTCCAGTGGTGGGCCGCCAGCTCCACGGAGACAAGACAAGGAAAAGGTCGCGTCTCCGTTCAAGGAAGAGATTAAAACGTTTAAACGTCCGTTCCCCCCTCCCCCCGTCACATAATCACAGCTAAAAACAAACCAAAAACATACTCGAACAAGACGAAAAAAAGACAGACGGACTGCAGGCGAGCCACAGCCACAAGGCGCCACCACACAGAAGAAAATATATAAATGATGGATCTTTGTCCCAAACATTATGGAAGGCACTGTAACATGTACTAATATACATTTCCTGCATCATAGGCTGACAGTAAATAAAAAACAAACTGATTTAAATTCACTCCCATTAAAATAAAAAGTATTACAGCACACATAGCAGATAACTAGTAGGAAGATATAGCACCTTCGCTCGGGCAATCTGATAATGAAGCTTCTCATCTTGGTAATATGTAACAAAAAAAGTTTCTTCAGCAGCTCTATTAGTTTTTGTAGAACAATCTCCAGATTTCCACATTTAATTGCAGATATATAGATGCCAGAAACTGTTGTTAAATGTACTCCATTATGATGAACACAAATAACCCAAGCATGATTACCATGAAAAAAAAATCAGCAACTGTCCAAACATTTCAATGCAATTCTAGATAATTCCAGCTCATCCCAATCCAAAAAGAGGGATTACCTTGACAACAAACTTGGTTATAACCTTGGTTGGTTTTAGGGCAATTTTTCACCAACTGGCATTCATATTGTTTACTCACTGAGCTTATCAGCACATCAGCCCTAAATACAGACAAGACGTCCAAATCCTAATTCACACACCATTACCATTTATTTTGTAGGACTGTTTGTCCTCTATGCCAAGTTGCAAGTTGCCAAGTATTTTTTCATATTATGTAATGCTTATATTTGATTTTTAGAGCTAGTCATGATAGAATTTGATGTCGGAAGTAAAAAGTTCACAAATTGAACCTTGCATGGCAAGACAAGACCAAGAGAAATTATTAACAACTAATTGAAGGATAAATGTCAAACCACCGACCCGGCCTCGCACAACCAAACCACACTCCCACCTCAGCCCCGGTGTTCTTGATTTCTAACGCTAACTTGCGACTCTTTTTAAACTTGTGTTGGGGTGCAGGGAGGGAGTGAGGTGCTTCTTGGCAATGCAGGAACGTGGGACCATCAATATAATGACAGGGCTCGAAATTAGCGGTTGCCCGGGTGCCAATGGCAACTTGCAGTCCTGCCGGGCAACCTAAACGCCATGCCATTTTGCCCTGCCTGGCAAGCAACCGGGACACCCACCCGTCATCTGTGTCTCGGCTCGGCGCTAGGCTCTCGGCTCTCCGCTCGGCATGGCCGGCCGCCGAGCACATCATCAGCTGTGGTTGTGCGCATGTGCAACCCCGCACATGCACACTGCCACGGCAACTGGTTGGCGTCGGCCACTTTCGCCCTCCCTTTGCATTGTGGGAGTTCTGGCCGCCATTGCTGTCCGGTCGCTGCCTCACCGTGACCGCTGAAAAAAAACCGCAGAATCAATCCCTGGAGCCGGAGTAATTCTTGCTTCTTGGTTTCCTGGTCCACGAAAAATATTCAAAATGGAATTTAAACTGGTGGACCCATCACCACCAAACTCTGGAAAAAATAACAGCCTTTTGCATTTTATCTGTTTATTTATTGTGTATATATATGGTCTATAGTATATAGACACACTGAACACTATCTCCTGTTCTGTATCGTTTACATATTCTGTTCTGCTGCAGCAAGCAAGAATTTCATTTCCCTATCTGGGACTCATGACAATAAAACTCCCTTGACTTGACTCTCTTAAGCAAAAAAGGGTTCTTGGGGAAAAATAAAGCTATCTTAAATTTAGTTGTGTCTGGTTGGTACCTATGGTAGGGTGAAGGCTATTCCATGCTCTAATTGTGCGGGGGAACTTCATGGAGCAGCCAGCATCTCTGGATAGAAAATATTGGGTGACGTTTCGGGTAGAAGCCCTTCTTTACATTTCCTCTGGTTTGTGTTTTTAGTTTAATTTAAAGATACAGCGTGGAAACAGGCCCTTCGGCCCACGCCGACCACTGATCACCCGTACTCTAGTTCTATCCCACACATCAGCGACGCAAGTCAAGAGTGTTTTATTCTCTCACGTCCCAGTTAGAACAATGAAATCCTTACTTGCAGCGGCACAACAGAATATGTAAACATAGTACTCTGTAAACAATGTTATAAACGAGAAAACAAAACTGCATACAGAGAGCACCCATATTCAGGATCAATACCGGGTCTCTGGCAATTTCAGGCAGCAAATTTATGGCCAATGCACTGCCCCAATAGCCTTGAACTGAATTAAAACATACAGTAGCTGTAAAGGGGGACATAGCGTCACTTAGAGATTCAAGACTGAAAATGGATAGTTTCTTTTTTTTTTAAGTAACCAAAGTTGTCGACGTATAATTTTTTGTGTTGGAAAATAAAATATAGTGGCACAGCTGGTGGACTTGCTGCCTCACACACCAGAGATCTGTGTTCGATCCTGTTCTCGGGCACTGTCTGTGTTGAATTTGCACATTCTACCTGCAAGCGTGTGGGTTTCCTCCCACATCCCAAAGACATATTGGCTTTGTAGGTTAACTTGTCTCTGTAAAATTGCCCCTAATGTGCAGGGAGTGGGTGAGGAAAGTGGGATAACAGAACTTGTGTGAATGGGTAGACAAAAATGCTGGGGAAACTCAGCAGGTGAGGCAGCATCTATGGAGCGAAATAAATAGGCGACGTTTCGGGTCGAGACACTTCTTCAGACTGATGTCGTGAGGGGTGGGGGGGGTGGGAAAAAGAAAGGAAGAGGCGGAGACAGTAAGCTGTGGGAGAGCTGAGAATGGGAGGGGAAGGAAGGAGAAAGTAAGGACTACCTGAAATTGGAGAAGCCAATGTTCATACCACTGGGTTGTAAACTACCCAAGTAAAATATGAGGTGCTGTTCCTCCAATTTGCAGTGGGCCTCACTCTGGCCATGGAGGAGGCCCAGACAGAAAGGTCGGATTCGGAATAGCAGGGGGAGTTGAAGTGCTGAGCCATCGGGAGATCAGGTTCGTTATTGCGAACTGAGTGGTGTCGTGCGAAGCGAACGCCAAGTCTGCGCTTGGTCTCACCGAGGTTGATCATACGCTGAATAATTTTTGTTTGGTAGTGTAAAGAGATCATAGAAATTGCATTCATTGCAACGTGTCAAAAGAGATGAGATACTGTATTGTAATTTTGCTGCATGTCATTGTGGTATATATCATGTCTTGATTGGTGAATATGTTTACTTTGTGACTTTATTTGAAGCAGAAATAATATGTGAATGCTTCATTGACCATAATAGTGGTAACTATGCACTTCGTCCGAGCGCATTATCGCACGCGTCATGCAAGCCGCCTTAAATGACCACCTAAACTATCATTTGGCAACCTAAAAAGCTGCCGAGGTTGCCCGGCTGGCAACCAGGAAAAAAAGTTAAGCGAGAGCCCTGAATAAATATGTGTACAATGGAGTTTGTATCTGTAATTGGGCACAGCGCTGCCTAGCGACAGAGAACTGTTAAGGTAGTATATTGTTCAGATTTTATATTGGAAAAAAATGTACACAATCTGATGTGGGTAAAAATTATCAATATGCACTAAAGAAAATGCAAAATGCTGAAATGTTGCAGTCTTTGCAAAGGAATTCTTGAAGTTATCAGGCCATTTTAATAAATAATTTATTTTGGAACTACGATGACAGTGCACTTTATTGTTTATAAACTGAGTGATGTTAAATATCAGTTCTGTTTGAGCAATAGTCTATGGTTCTTCAATCTTCTAACATATTATCAAACTGACTCTTAACTCCACATGATTCAAGGGTGATCAATTAAATTATTCATTGTGTTCTGGCAAATATTTATTCCTTATGCAATTCAACTATACCATATGGCCATTGTCATGTTGATGTTCACGAATTGCTATGTGCCAATTGACAGGCACATTTCCCACGTTACTCACCTTCAAGTGCATTTAATTGACAGCTAAGTATTTTGGTGTGAAATTAAAGCCATTTTAAAAATACGTCTTTGTTTCCTGTGTTCTCTACTCTTCAAATAAATAATCATTGAACAGATTTATACGCACTAAAATTTAACAACCCACTCAAAACACCTATTTTTCCACTCGCAGACGAGGATACTTATAGGGTACAATGTTTACTATCAACATTAACAGTGTAGTGGCAATGGTCTGGGCAGGTATGGCTGCTGAAGGTACTGGCTCACTTATCTTCATTGATGATACAACTGCTGATGGTAGT
The DNA here is from genome assembly GCA_963514005.1 of Raja brachyura. The sequence goes on from OY740787.1 coordinate 27,734,869, forward strand.
AGCATAATGAATTCTGAAGTGTATAGACACATCCTATCTGCTCAAGTTCAAACAAATGCCTCAAAACTCATTGGCTGGTGGTTCATTCTACAGCAAGACAAAGGACAAAGGACATTTATTGTCACATACACCAATTGGTGTAGTGAAATTTGACTTGCCATGCAGCACACAAATAAAGATATGACACAACACTAAAGAATTAACAATGAACATAAAAACATCCCCCCACAATGGTTCCCACTGTGGGGGAAGGCACAAAGTCCAGTCCCATCCCCAAGCCCACCCATAGTCAGGCCTATTGAGGCCTCCGCAGTCGGTGCTATGGCGGCCTGATGTTTTAGGCTTTCTCGCCGGGTGTTGGTGTTCCAGCGTCGGGAAAGTCCTCACAGCGGCTTGGGACACCTGGAACGGCCGCTTCCCTACCGGAGTCCGTGGCTTCCGAAGCTGACAAGGCCACGCTGGATGGAGCTCCACAACTGGGCGATCTCGCCGAGAGATCCCAGGCTCCTGATGTAAAAGTTTAGCGCTGCCGCCCGCAGCCGGCCGCCCCACAGTCCCGCAGCTCCGCGATGTTCACCTGCGGTCTCAGCATTCTGCAGCTCCAGCGCGGCGACCCAGGCAAGGTATCGCCCGCTCCGCTCCCCGATGGTGCTCCAACGCTGAGCCGCTGCCGAAGTCGAGGTTCTGGGCGGCCCCCTCAGGAAACGCCGCTCCAGGCCCGCTGGTAGGCCACGAGGACGGGTCGACGGTGCAGCCCGGAGAAAAGCTGCCTCTCCAACCAAGTAGGGACCAGGAAAAGTAGTTTCTGGTGTCCCCCCCCCCGTCCCCCCCCCCCCCCATAAAAAAGGCTAGGGCTCCAAAAACAAACACTAAAACTCACTAAAAATAAAAGAAAGAAGTTAAAAAACAGACAGCTGCAGGCTGGGCAGCCATACCAACTGGACGGCGCCCCCCTGGAACCCCCTGGACAATGTTCCCAAACATACTGCTAAAACAACAAAGGAGATTTTCAAAGCTAAGAAATGGTCAATTCTTGAGTGGCCAAGTCAATCACCCGATTAAGCATGCCTTTTATATGCTGAAGAGAAAACTGAAAGGGACTACCCCCCTAAACAAGCATAAGCTCAAGATGGCTGCAATACCAACCTGGCAGAGCATCACCAGAGAAGACACCCAGCAACTGGTGATGTCCAAGAATCGCAGACTTCAAGCAGTCATTGCATGCAAAGGATATGCAACAAAATACTAAACATGACTACTTTTATTTACATGACATTGCTGTGTCCCAAACATTATGGTGCCCTGAAATGGGGGGACTATGTATAAACACGGTTGTAATTTCTACACGGTGAAATGTATAAAAATGGCCTTTATTAAATCTGACAATGTGCACTTTAACTACATGTGATTTTTTATATTACAAATCTCAAATTGTGGAGTACAGAGGCAAATAAAGAAATGATGGGTCTTTGTCCCAAACATTATGGAGGGCACTGTAATTGCCATCTTACTGTTGACAAAACCAAATTTCCTTTATAGGATTTGCTCTATTTTGACATCATCCCTATGACTTCACAATTGTAAACATAACAATTTAATTCAGATAAAATGCATAATTATAACTTTGAAAATAAACTTGGTTTTCAACATACCAGTACGACCAGAAAAGATGTGATAACAGGAATTTTCACTATCAACAATACTAAATCAGAGTATTTCATCACAAAATCCCAATTGAGAAACAATTCATTCAAGGGATTCATTTCCACCCAAACAAAATTAAATAAATTATTTTTAATCAAATTGTATTGAGTAAGAATATGCAATGAGCTGCCCTGGTAAATCAACACAAAGCAGATACAGATACAGGAAAGAATTAGGCGGCTTTCCACAACAATCTACCACAGTAAACATTTATAAAGTGTCCATTATGTACTTAATCCATGTTTAATAGACAGACCCATATTTAGTGATAAATTCAAGACCAATTCCCAAACTCTGGAACTGTAAAACTCGTTACCTCCCTCAAGGCACCCTTCCTCCAACTCTTAAAAAACAACTTTGCTATTATTAAGCATTATTCAAGAATTTTCCATTCCTCATTAAAATTTCTCAAAGTTATTGCTTTCAGCTGGATTTGTTTTCTCAAAAAGCTAATGCAAAATGTAAAATTAGTTCAAGTGGTATAGCAGCAACATCCCATATTGATTTAACAGAACCTGGGTAGCCTTAGCAAATGTTGATTGATTGATTGGTACTAGAGGTGGTCATGAGCTGCTTTGTTGAACTGCTGTAGTTCTTCTTATAAAAGGGCTAAATCTAAAAAGGCAGAAGTTAAATCAGGAGCCGGACCATTTCCATGTCAAGATGTAGTGCAAATTTGCAAATGCTCCTGCCTTCCTGCAACCACAGTTCTTCTTGGTTGCAGAGACTGCAGGAGGTACTATCAGAGTAGGTCAGATGTATAACCACGAACAAGGCACTCACTGCGAGGTGATAAATGTTTTAAATGGCAGTTTGGGTACTAAAGCATGTGGGCTCCTTTCTCCTGGAGAGTGTTGAGGTACTCGAGTGCAGTAGGCACTGTAGTTATCCAGGGATGTGGGGAAAACATGATCCGAACGATGTAGAAAGCATGATCATTCCCTCTTTACAGCAAACCCAGTCTCTAATCTTCTCTTGTTCATTCCAGCTTAGAATAATTACTGTTAGCATCTTATGTTATTTTGTCTAGATATTTCTAGTGGTATTATTTTGAACGCTTGGGGGTGGGCATTTGATACGTAGATGGGCGTGACATATGATGTAGGGAGAGGGACTGACCAGATCAGTCCAGTCACGGGATTTGTAGAGAAAACATTTCTTACCAGATAGTAAGAACGGAACGCAACAATTTGTATAAGAATAAAGATCTGGTATGTGTAATTTATGTTTTTATGTGCTGTCTGATTCAGTGTCCATGATGCTGCTGCAAGCAACATTTCCATTGTACCTATACTTCACCAGGCACTGAAATCATTATCAAAACATGGGGGGGAGACACAATGTATTGGCGGCCGCATGCGCACACACGCGAGGCTTCGGACGTGAGCCCTGTGGACAGTAACATCCGAAGCTGACCTGGTCGGTGAGCGACACCGAACTCCAGCAACAGCAGCTTCGTCCGCTCCGAATCGTGGGGCTTGAATCGGCCCGTTCGCGGGGCTTGAATCGGCTTGAATCGCTTCGATGCAGCAGTTTGATTTTAAGCCGTGCGGGGTGCTGAAAGGCCCAGTGAACAGGCCAATTCAGCCCTGAGAAAGCGTCTGATAAAATCCAGATTACAAAACCTGGGGGGGTGGATTGTTCCACACCACTCAATGTAAGGAGGGGGGGCGGGGGGGGGGAGAACTGGACAGTCTTCCCCCCGTCCTCCCCAGGATTCACTGTACTTGGGCATGTGATAAGAAAACTTGATTTGATCACGTGGCATTCTTGAGACTTCCATTGTCAACCAAGATTACATGCCCATCCTAAACAGCCATCTTGGCAAAGTGCTGCCCCAAAAAAACCTGAACTTTGCGAAATTTCAATGAGCTCAGCTCTCATTTTTAAATTCAATTCTGTGTTCTTCTGCTCAATCTTTCCTCCTCGTGACAAAAACGACCAGCGCATAAACCAGTCTGACAAATCTCTGTTGCATGCAATGGTAAGTGCATCCTATTTTAAAAAATAAATTAGATATGGAGAACAATACATAAACCTCGGGGTGCAGTCTCAACGACACCTCGCAAATTGCTGAAAGACATCTTTCTCATGTTTAAATCCTCTCATTATAAAGGCAATGAGCCATTTCCATTACTAATTGCTTATTACATCTGCATCTTAGCTTTCTTCAACTTGTGTAGGACTTCAGAGATTTCCTTGAACATCATTTTCAAATCTGTCCATAGTAAAAAATACCATGCTTCTGCTTTGTGCATGAAATGCTTGAACTTATATTTTCATCATTACTTTTCATTTGCCGTGTGCTTGCCAGCTCATTTAGCTCATCAATATCACCACGAAGACACCTTATATCCTCCTCCCTCTTCACGATTTCACATAATTTTGTAACATCTCAAAGTTTGCCACTGATGCATTTGATCTTTTCAGCTAAATTTTGGCTACAAATTATGGATAGCAAGGGCCCCAAGCACTGATCCCTACAATAATACACTAATCAATGCCTGCCAGCCCAAGTGTGTTCCATTTATTCTCATTTTCTATTGGATAACCAATTCCCTTTTTATTTCAGTACACAGTACATTATCCCAATTCCATTTTGCTAATAGTGCAGTCAAGACTGCTGCAAGAGTCATGATTGAAAACTTTTTGAAGATCGAAAACATCTCAGCCACTGAATCCTTTTAATCTATTTGTTACGTTCTACATGAACGTAAATTAGTCAAGCATGGATTTTATTTTTTAAAATCTATGCCAACTTTGCTAAACCTTATTAATCGACAATGCCTCGTTATTATGTATACTTCCACCACATCACTTCACAGCCTCCTTTGCTTCAGGGAGCAGATGTAGATCCAGCCTTCCCAACCTCTCCTGATAACTCAAGCCATCTAATCTGGACAATATCCTTGTGGATCTCTAGGGTTATGTACTAGAACATGTCCCAACTCTTATACTCAATGACACAGAAAATGAAAGCAAACATGTTCCTTTACCACCCTGTTGATCTTTCATGCCACTCTCATGGAACTATGTACTTGTACTCCAAGGTGTCTCTCTTCAATATTGTTCCCCATGACTTTGCCATTCATTGAGCATGTCATGCCCTGGTTTAAGTTTTCAAAATGCATCACCTCATACTAGAGTAAAAATATCTCTTCCTTACTTTCCCAGTTCATCTATATCCTGTTGTAACTAGACAACCTTCTTTAGTGTCATCCATACCACTAATGTTACTGCTGTCTGCCACCTACATTCTCATCGAAGTCAAAATATGCAATGACAAACAATGGAGAACCCAGTGTTTATCCCTGCATAACACCACTGGTCACAGGCCTCCATTTCTACTCCATCAACAAGCCCACTTTACAACCAATTGCCAAACTCATCCCAAGTTCCATGCATTCCAACTACATAGGCCCTTGACAAATAAGTTGTTCAAGTCCATGTAGACAAAATCTACTGTCCTGCCCTCATCAACCCTCTTGGTCACCTCTTTAAAACAAAAATCTAACCAAATTCATGAGAAGCGATTACCCACATCCAAAGCCTTGCTATATTATACATATTCAGTCCAAGATTTTCCCAAATGCAAATAAATTCTGTCTCTCAGAATCAGTTCCCATAATTTATCCACCATTGACGCTTGGCTCACCAGCATGTAGCTCCCTGGTTTATTCCAGATGCCCTTCTTAAATAAAAGGCACAACATTAGGTATCCTTCAGTCTTGCGGTATCTCACCCATTGCTAACAAAGATACAAAAGATATCAGCCAAGGCCCCAGCAATCTCTCCCCTCCCTCCCCACAACATCCTAGGACACACCTGCGCAAGCCCTGGGGATCTCTTGTTTCACGATCAACACCGTCTCCTTTACAAAATTGATGTTACGCAGGATATAACTGTTCCCTGCCTGGACTCACTAGAAGTATGCACTTAAGGCTTAGCACTTCCTATGGCTTTGCACGTAGATTACCACACTGATCCTCAAGGGGACATCTCTCTCCCCAGTTACCTTTTTACTCTTAATATACTGTTTGAATCTTTTTGAATTATTCTTTATCTAACTGCTAGAGGTATCTCTTTGTGCCCTCCCAGTTTCCTTCTCAAGTGCACTCCTTCATTGCTTGTACTCCTAAAGGGGCTCTCTTGATTCTAATTACCTAGTCGACATACCTCCTTCTTCCTGTCCAGATCCTTAATATTTCTTGTCAGCCAAGTGTCCTTAATCATGGCAGTCTTGCCCATTACTCTAACAGGAATACGCTGGCCTGGAACTCTTATCTCTTTTAAAAGGACTTGGTAGAGAATGATTGAAATACAAGCAATGAACTTCTGGGGTCAGACGTTGTGATGTTGATTTAATGTCATAAATTATCTGGTTCGGCTTCCGGCTGCCAGGGAGAGGGATGGAGTCAGAGAAAGGATTTTGCATTAAGGACCAAATGTATTGCTTCAGGCTTATCATTAATTTGGAGGAGATTTCTGTTCATCCAGTAATGGATGACATTCAAGCATTGTAATATCATAGAGTTACAGGAATGTTACAGCACAGGAAAAGGCCGTCTGTGCTGGCTTACAGTAGAGCAATTTAGTCCCAGTTTCCTTCCCTACAGCTTCAAATTATTTTCTCTCTAGTGTCCATACAATGATTTAAGGCTCACATTTACAAACAAGTTGTTGACCATAACCACTAAATTAAGTTCTCACATTTCAGCCTGTATAACTTGTCAACTTTACCCTTCCAAACTAGTCATCACCTTGTACACATCTAACAAATCTCTTCAATACTTTTGCCCCAATGAGGCTAACCTAGATTCTTTGGTTGATCTAATACTCATCCAGGAAATATCTACCAAGTCACCTCTGCAATTCTCGAGGACCATCTCATCTTTCCTTGGTAGCAATGGTGCAGTTGTAAAATCTGCTATCTCACAGCTTCAGTGAGCCAGATTCATTCCTGCCCTCGGGTACTGTCTGTGTGGAGTCTTCACATTTTCCATGATTTTGCAGATTTTGCATATGTCTCTTCCATCGAGGGCACAACCTGTGTAATAATGGTAAATGGGCTTATATAAGGCTTTGGTGATAAATAGATTCACAAAGGGATGCAGTGAAGATTCACCGAGGGATGCAGTGAAGATTCACCAAATCTGTTTCCGGGCTAGTGGGTTTGCCAGACGAGGAAACATTGAATAATCTAGCGCAGCATTCTCTTGACTTTAGAAAATAAAAATCTCACAAATCTTAAAAAGTAAAACAGAAAGCCCCCAGCTTTGGTATTGGTTTATAATGATCTTGGAGCCAGTCACTCTCAGTTCATCTCTAGGTTTCAGCTCTTATGTCAATGTTTGGACCAAGGCTGAAGATACCTGGTCCCATGTTCAACAAGGAAAAGCTTAGCTGGCCGTCAAGGAACCGATATTGTTGATTTAAGTGCTCCTTTACAGTTTTACTGATAACACCCACCAATTTGTTGATTGATTAATGCCTATCTGCACAATCAAACTGCATCTGCCGCTTTATTTTTTTATTTGATGTCTCGGCAATTTTCCAGATCATGGGACACATACCAGTTTTGTAACTGTACTGCAGTGTGGCTAGAAAGAATAGCTTTGAGCATGTCTTCAGTGCCACAGCTGATGTCCAATCCCTAGCCTTCAAATGTATCCAGTGATCAATGTAATTTCTTTGGGGGGGGGGGGGGGAAGGGGGGGGAAGGAGCACAGAATGAATCACCTTGACTGAAAGCTGGATCATCCACTTCTGATCAAATATTATTTGAATATTTTTAACTTTTTGCCTACTTGCTGGGTTGAGGATAGGGTTGTCTTTGGAGATTCTTCCCTCCATTGTCTATGCAACTATTCTCCTCCATCAATCTGATTCATGCAAGCCATAATTCATAGCTACTACGATAAACTGCATTGGAGGCTTAATGGGGTAAAATGCTAGGAAATTATCTTCATCAACTTAGATCTAATCTTTCAGGGCAGAGATAATCCGAAATATGTACTGAACCAACGCAAGCCAAAATTGGAGAAAACGGCTCACTCCTGTTCCAGCTTCTTATGTGAATACATCATTAATTGCCGAGGGTCGCCAGAAGTGCTCCGATCGCCGGCCTGCAGCCTATAACATACTGAAGCCACGGTCTGAGGAGCTTCTAGCCACGGGCTCGGTGTGGACTTTAAGAGCTCTGACCCACGGCTTGCGGCTTATACCATCGCGAAGCCCCGGTCTCCGGTAGGAAGCGGACCATTCGGGACCTCCAATCCATGGAGTGTCTGCCCGTCCCGACGTCGGAGTTTCGAGCATCCCAACGAGAGGGCCTGGACATCGGGCCATCCGTAGCGACGGCTGCGGAGGGTTCATGGCCCCGACCAATGATCAACAAAGGAGGAGGACTGACAACGTTATTGCCTGCCACCACAGTGACAAAGTTGATTCCACTGTGGTGGATGTTCATGTTATATTCTATTGCGTATTGTGCTCTTTTGTTTGTGTGGCTGCATGGCAAGTCAAATTCCACTGTACATTAATTGGTGCAGGTGGCAATGAATGTGAACTTGAATTATTTTATTTTATTTCTTTATTTCGAACAGAATAAAAAATAAAAAGCCTATAACATACTGAAACCACGGTCTGCGGACCCTAAAAATAAAAAAGTATGAAACAGCATACAAAAAACAAAACAAGAATATTTATAGTGTCATAAACAATATTTATAAATAAATTAATCGTATGTCCGAAATGGAGCAGGAAGAAGCTAAAGCTAAATTCCCATCCGTTATTCAACTGCTTATAATTATCTTATACAAATTTAGCAGCTATAAACACATATTTCCATATGTACACCAAATTATTTACATTTATACACTAATCAAATATTTACAAAGCCATACAAAAAGAGGGAGGAAAATAAATGTGAAAAAGAAAAAACCTCATGTACTATACAGTATCTCTTAGTCATATATAAAACCCATCACCCCATAATCACCCTTCCCTATACAATCAGTATAACAAATATCCCACTCAAAATCACCTATCCTCATCCCAATACCCTTTTAAAAAAGTGTTTTTGTACATCTTTTTAAACTGAATTATGTTTGTGCTAAGTTTTATCTCCTATTCCAAACCATTCCACTCCAGATTGCTATGTACATACTTTTAAGAGTTGTTCTGACATTGAGTTTTTTTGAAATTATTGATAATTCTTATTGCTCTTTTTTGTAATGTGCATAGATTGGTTTTGTAAGTGTTACCCCATATCTCCACACAGTAACACTGATACGGCAATGTGAGTGTATTATACAGAATATGTAATGATTTGTGGTCCAGAATGTATCTTGATTTTCCCAATATTGCTATAGGCTTTGCCTGTTTTGCTTTGACGTGGTTTATATGTAGTTTCCAGCAGATTTTGTGGTCTGAGATCACACCAAGAAATGTATTTTCATATACTCTTTCTATACTTATGTTATCTATTATCAATTATACTTGATAGTTTGTTTTATGTTTTCCAAACAGCATAATCTTTGTTTTGCTTAAATTTAGAGACAATTTGTCGACATCAAACCACTGTTTTAATTTATTCATTTCTGATGTGATGACCTCGAAAAGCTGTTTCAAATTGTCACCTGAACAAAAAATATTCGTATCATCGGCAAATAGTCAATTTCAGTATATTAGACACTCTGCATACATCGTTAATGTATATTATGTTCACCTATTTCTACAAATTGTTGCCCGTTTCTTAAATAGCTTCTCACCCAATCCAATCCAACCCCTCTGATGCCATACCTATCTACGTTCCATGAGTAAAATGTCATGATTTACAGTATCAAATGCTTTTTTAAAGTCTATGAATATTCCCACTGCAAGTTTTTTATTATCTATGCAATTTGTGATTTCCTCGATTAGTTTAATTAGTGCCATAGATGTTGATCTGTCTGTCCGGAATCCACATTGACTGTCGACCAAAAGTGTACAAGAACTGAAGACTTTTAAACCATTACCTGCCAACACAGGAGTTGAAAGTACCATTACTTCAGCCGCTACTTGTTAAAATCACTATCGGAAAGCAAGGCAAAACCTAGTGAAAGTTTAATAGGTACAATAATTGATTTAAAAGTATTGCTTGTCGTTAAGGAGTAGTTGTGATACAAAGAAAAGAAACATCAAATTTAGTTTAAATCTATAGTAGTGAGGCCGGTAACATTCTGATGCTAATCAAGTCAATAAACTGAAGAAGTGTCAAATTATCTGGTTGTATTTTGACAAATCACTAAAAACAAACACAAAAAATATGGGGAGTTTTCTGTCGGCTAAATATGATTAGTAAACAATGAAACTAAGCTAGCATCACATCAAACAAAGAATGGAAAAAAAGGAAGTCTGTGGAGAATACTATAACAGACTCTAAGTGAAAGTTTTAGTGTAATTAGATTCTTGTAGATTAACTAAACAAATATTCACACAAACGGTGAACAGTAATATAAACATAGAAACATAGAAAATAGGTGCAGGAGTAGGCCATTCGGCCCTTCGAGCCTGCACCACCATTCAATATGATCATGGCTGATCATCCAACTCAGTATCCTGTACCTGCCTTCTCTCCATACCCCCTGATCCCTTTAGCCACAAGGGCCACATCTAACTCCCTCTTAAATATAGCCAATGAACTGGCCTCAACTACCTTCTGTGTCAAATAATTCCAGAGACTCACCACTCTGTGTGAAAAATGTTGCATATCTCGGTCTTAAAGGAATTCCCCCTTATCCTTAGACTGTGACCCCTTGTTCTGGACCTCCCCAACATCGGGAACAATCTTCCTGCATCTAGCCTATCCAACCCCTTAAGAATTTTGTAAGTTTCTATAAGATCCCCCCTCAGTCTTCTAAATTCTAGCGAGTACAAGCCAAGTCTATCCAGTCTTTCCTCATATGAAAGTCCTGGCCAGGACTCACCCCACAGAGCCCAGTCCCTCCACGCACTAGTCTCTCAACCCCTGCAGAGTAGTTCCACAGCAACGGATTTTGTGGCCCCCAGCCAGCAACTGGGATGAATGGCTGCAGTTTGACAAATACGTGACCAACATCAAAGCCACAGCCAAAGGAGATGTAGATCGCCGACTCCAAACAATGACTGCCATCCTAGTCAGTTATGCTTCGGAAAGATTCAGCCATCGTGAGAAAGGTATCACCAAGCCCACCACTTACAACAAAATACTGCGGCTGGAGCTTTGAACCCTCAAAAACCAGTACAAGAGATCTACCGATGAGGAGAAGCAAGCCTTGGCCGAACTACGAAACATCTTAAGGAAAAGGCTTATGACCCTCCGCAGAGCAGAGTGGCACAGGTGAAGAGGAAGAGAGAGAGCTAGGAAGCGAGCTGCGCTCATTTCCAATCCCTTTGGCTTTACCAAGCGATTACTTGGGGACAAGCATAGTGGCCGCCTCATGTGCTCAACAGGTGAAGTAAATCGCTTCCTCCATGACACCCTGAGCGATCCAATGAGGGAACTGGAGCTCGAACCCAACAAAGCTCTCATCAGCCCAGCCCCCCCAACAACAGAGTTCAATCTGAGGGAGCCGAGTCTGAAGGAGGTTGAGGAGATCATCAAGGCGGCACGCTCAGCCTCTGCTCCAGGCCCTAGTTGCATACCATACATAGTGTATAAGCGCTGCCCAGAGCTCCTTCGACACCTATGGAAGATCTTGAAGGTGATATGGCGAAGGGGGAGAGTTGCTGACCAGTGGAGGTGCGCTGAGGGAGTTTAGATCCCGAAAGAGGAAAACTCAAAGAACATCAATCAGTTTCGGTCAATCTCGCTGCTGAGTGTCAAAGGGAAGGTGTTTTTCAGCATTGTCTCCAGAAGATTAACTGAGATTCGCCTCAAAAACAGCTACATCGACCCCTCAGTGCAGAAGAGTTGGATTCCGGGAGTTCCCGGCTGCGTGGAGCACACTGGAGTAGTTACGCAGCTCATTAGAGAAGCCCATGAAAACAGAGGCGACCTAGTTGTTCTGTGGCTGGACCTCGCCAATGCCTATGGGTCCATACCGCACAAACTGGTTGAGCTTGCACTACACCGACACCATGTTCCCAGCAAGATCAAGGGCCTGATCCTGGATTATCACCATAATTTCAGGCTGAGGGTGACTTCTGGGTCAGAAACATCAGACTGGCATCGGCTTGGAAAAGGAATAATTACGGGATGCACCATTTCTGTTATTCTTTTTGCTCTTGCCATGAACCTGGTGGCCAAGTCAGCCGAGGTGGAATGCAGAGGCCCCCTAACCAAGTCTGATGTGCGACAGCCCCCAATTAGAGCTTTTATGGACGACCTTACCATCACTACAAAATCGGTCCCAGGAAGTAGGTGGATCCTACAAGGTCTTGAGAAACTTATCATCTGGGCAAGGATGAGTTTCAAGCCAACGAAGTCAAGGTCCATGGTGCTGAAGAAGGGGAAGGTAACTGACAGATTCCACTTCTTACTATCCAGAACTGCCATTCCCTCCATCACTGAGCAACCTGTCAAGAGCTTGGGGAAGGTTTTTGACGCAACTCTGAAAGACACTGCCGCCATTCAAAAGTCCATCAAAGACCTTGAAGCCTGGCTCACCAAAGTGGACAAGTGAGGTCTGCCAGGCAGATTCAAGGCCTGGATCTATCAGCATTCCATCCTGCCCCGAGTCCTGTGGCCTCTGCTGGTTTACGCTGTTCCATTGAGCACAGTTGAGTCCCTCGAAAGGAAGATCAGCGGCTTTCTCCGCAGGTGGCTTGGCCTTCCCCGCAGCCTCAACAGTGCTGCACTGTATGGGACCAGTAACATCTTGCAGCTCCCATTCAGTGGCCTCGTGGAAGAGTTTATGGTGGCGCGAACAAGAGAGGCACTGCAGTACAGGGACTCCAGGGACCAGAAGGTGTCATCGGCTGGCAGTGAGGTGAGAACAGGGGGGAAATGGAGGGCTGCGAAAGCAGTGGAGGTGGCAGAGTCAAGCCCAAGGCAAAAAGCATTGGTGGGAGTCATGGCAACTGGCAGAGCGGGTTTGGGATACTTCCCTAAGACACCAGTTGGCAAGGCCCAGGGCAAGGAGAGACACCATCTAATCCAGGAAGAGGTCCGAGCAGGCGTGGAGGAAGAGCGTGTGAGCAGGAAGGTGGGCTCAAGCAGCAGGGAGCATGAACAAGGTGGGAGAGCATACCGCAGCGCAGGATTACCTGGTCAAACATCATGCAGGCAGTCTACGATGCCCTACCAAGTCCAGCAAACCTCCACCTTGTCTGGGGCAAGAGCGAGACACCTTCCTGCCCACTTTGCTCTGGAAGAGGATCATTAGAACATCTCCTCAGCAGCTGTCCAAAGTCTCTTGGGGAAGGTCACTATCGGTGGCGGCATGACCAGGTGCTCAAGGTGGTTGCTGAGAGCATAGCCACTGCCATCTGTAACAGCAAACACCACCATGCCCCAAAGAAATCAATCACTTTTGTCAAAGCTGGGGAGAAGCCCCGACCACAACCAAAAACAAGGACGGGCCTCCTCTACACAGCCACTGACTGGCAACTGCACGTCGATCTGGGGAAACAGCTGAAATTTCCACAGCACATCACAGCAATATCACTCCGGCCAGACATGATCATCACCCCCGAAGTGACAAAACAGCTGATCATTCTGGAACTGACAGTGCCCTTGGAAGATCGTATTGAAGAGGCTAATGAGAGGAAGTGCACAAAGTACCAGGAACTGGTGGAGATGTGCCAGGACAGAGGCTGGAGGACATACTATGAGCCAATATAGGTGGCTGTAGAGGCTTTTCAGGACGCTCACTCGGCAAAGTCCTCAACCAGTTGGGCTTTACGGGGCTGGCAAAGAAGAGGGCCATTCAATCCGCAAGTGAAGCCGCAGAGAAAGCCACTAGGATTTGGATTACCACTCATTTGCACAGTTGATTTTATTGGATTAATTTTAATACATCAATGTTTAAAATCCATACATTTAAGTAAGAATATTTTACAACCCATCTGTGGTCCCTAACCCTAACCGGGCGTCACCCGCAGGACACCATGCGTCAGCGTGTGACAGGGCGCACAACATGATGAGAAACCCAAATGTCGCCCCCTGGATAGCCAATGAACTGGCCTCAACTACCTTCTGTGGCAGAGAATTCCGCAGATTCACCACTCTGTGTGAAATGTGTTTTTCTCATCTCAGTCCTAAGAGACTTCCCCTGTATCCTTAAACTGTGACCCTTTGATCTGGACTTCCCCAACACCGGGAACAATCTTCCTGCATCTAGCCTGTCCAACCAACCCCTCAAGAATCTTGTAAGTTTCTATAAGATGCCCCCCTCAATCTTCTAAATTCTAGCGAGTACAAGCCGAGTCTATCCAGTCTTTCTTCATATGAAAGCCCTGTCATCCCAGGACCAAATAAGGCAGATACCAAAACTGGCCTGACACGGGAGAAGACCCAGTTGCAGCATCTGCCTCGAGAGCGACTCGGATGACAATTAAAGTGACTTTTAGATGCATTTGAACAGCTGTGTCTATACTTTGATTTTCAGGAGACGGTTTAAATATTGAGCAGAAAAGTTACACAAGTTCTCACAAATATGTTTCTGTTCATTTAAAGTTGACACCCCTACGCGCCCCCCCCCATAAATAAATACATAAATAGGCGATTCCACCATCTTTATTGCCCTTCTGGGCAACCTCACTGGCTAAGTTCCATGATTGATTCAATAGTCACCTTAGTGGGCACAGAGTCATGCCCTCTCCTTACCTTGGAAGACTTACATAGTTCCCGCTGCATCAAAAAATCCCAGAATATTATAAAGGAGTTTTCCCACCCCGGACACTCCCTGTTTGAACTGGTGCCGTCAGGCAGACGGTACAGATCTACAAGGACAAGCAGACTTAAAAACAGTAGCCGCCAAGGAACGCGGGGACTAAGGGACTGTGGTTGGTACACTGTGAAATCGACAGAAGGATGTAGGGTTGGGTTTTTATGCGTGCTATTTTCATATTTCATATTTATTTTAGTTGTTTATCTTTTTTAATATTTTACGTTGTATGTATCGTTAGCTTTTATGGTTTGAATGTTGCACTGACTGGTTGACATTTTTAAATTTTGTTGTACATGGTTCATGTTACAATGACAATAAAGAAACTATAAGAGGTACTATGAACATTCAAAAGTATGGCATAGGTCTGATCAGATAATAATACAGTAACAAGTATGTTACAAGAAAAAGTACACTTCCATTCTCTTTATTTATTTTAAATTACAAAATCAGAGAGCAGAAGGGATATATTATGTATCCAGGGCTCGAAATTAGCGGTTGCCCGGGTGCCATTGATCACCTAAAGTGCCGCCGGGCAACCTAAACGGAGACTCATTTTGCCCGGCATGGCACGCAAATGCTGGTTTATACCGATAGACACAAAAAACTGGAGTAACTCCGCGGGTCAGGCAGCAATTCTGTTGAATAACAACGTGACCTTTTGTATCGGCGGCGGCAGCTGTATTCCTCTAGTATCAATGATTGCGTGGCAAAGATACTTGGAGCGGGGTGACGAAGGGTCGGAGCAAATGACGGGGCCCGAACAGCAACAGCGGCCGCGACAGCGGCTCCACCGCCTCCCGCACGACGGAAGGTGGCCTCCCTCGGCGTGCGAGAGGGGTTGTTTTGAAAGCGCCGTTGACGGATTTGCAAGCAGCGGCCACTATCGCCCACCCTCCATTTACCCTGCACCAATCACCCCATCCATCCTGTAGTAATCTTCCCATTCATCTTTTACTAATCTCCCATTCATCCTGTACTGATCCCCTTATTCATCCCGTACTGATGCCCCATTCATCCTATACTGACCCCTCATTCATCCTGTAGTGATCCCCCAGTCATTCTGCACAGACCCTCCGGTCCACTGCCCCCCATTCATCCTGTACTGATCCCCCCCCCATTCATCCTGTGCTGACCCCCCCAATCCATCCTGTACTGATCCCCCATTCAAGAAGAATGGGAGAACAGTTCGAAGAAGGGTCTCGACCCAAAACCGTTGCCTATTTCCTTAACTCCATAGATGCTGCCTCACCCGCTGAATTTCTCTAGCATTTGTATCTCCCCCGTTCATACTGTACTGATCCCCCCATTCAACACCACTGACATTCCCCCGTGCTCTCCCCTCACATTTTTACATACGCCGACCAACACGTACTAATTCACCTGCCTCAATCCATCCATTCCGCACCGATTGCCTTCTCAACCCCCGTCGCCATCTATCCACCCCGCACTGATTCACACATCCCCTGACCCTATTGTGCTTCATGGTCTTCAGAGGGAACATTGAATATGGTTGATAACAGAATGCAATCAAATGTGTTTTAATTCCCAATGTTATTCTTTGTTTTGACACCTTTAAACATATGTAATGTGCATGGTTAAGCATATATGTTACCATGGTCCAGGTTTTATTGACACAGGTTGATCATGTGCGGAATGATCCAACCACATTTTTGTTTGGAAGTGGAAAGAACTAATGGCAGCATCTATGGAGGAAATAAGCAACGTTTCGGGGCAAAACCATTCTTCGGCCTGAAACGTTGCCTATTTCCTTCGCTCCATAGATGCTGCTGCACCCGCTGAGTTTCCCCAGCACTTTTGTCTACCTTCGATTTTCCAGCATCTGCAATTCCTTCTTGAACATAATATGCGAATGCTTCATTGAGCATAATTCCGACTGGTAACTATGCACTTCGTCCGAGCACATTATCGCCCTGGTATCTACTTTTGCCCTCTTGTTGTTATTACTGTATCTATCTTCAAAGGTGTCAAACAGATTGATTCAATTCTTTATCAGCTTACCTTGCTGTGACTAGGCATACCAGAGATTGATGATTGAAGATTCAAGGGGAAAAGACCTATGCTTGGCCATGTCATGATAATTTTCAGCCCTTTACAGAAAACATGCTTGCATCAATCTGTAGTGTGCACGGTTAAGCATATATGTTATCATGGTCCAGGATTTATTAACACAGGTTGTTCATACGCTGAATAATCCAACCACATTTTTGTTTGGAAGCGGAAAGAAATAATAGAAATTGCATTCATTGCAAAATGTCAAAAGAGTTGAGATACTGTATTTAGGTATGTTACAAAACTTACCTTGAGCAGCGCTGCAGTTTTGCCGCTCCTCGTGTGCGCGACTTTGGCGCCTTTCAGAGGGGGGGCGGGCTTAAAGTGCCGTTTTTCCACAGGCAGGACAAATCGATGAATGTCGGGCGATTTGGTTGCGGAAGAAAAATCGCTCCGACATTTCATGAATGAAGGTATTTTTAAATTACTCTAAATTATTTATTAACTAGAGTAATTTAAAAATCACCTTCAAAAGCCGTGAGCACCGACAACCGGAAGGAGTTTGCGTAGGGGAGAAGAAAAGGTAAATAGTTTATTTTTATATTAAAAGTTGGTTTTTCGGGAGGCTTTAATATTTTTATGATGCGAAATGGGGTTCCAAAAAAATCTATGCACAAACAATATTTTTCCTCCCGACTTCACCGCTAACCGCAACGTTCTAATACACCGCATTCCACTAAAACCCACTCGCTAGTTGATTTAAATGGCCATTAATTTACAGGAATCAAACACTAAATTCCTTCCATTTGGCCCAGAAATTCATGAAAATTAGATTTAAAAATTATGTTATATTGTGGATTATTGTGTGAATGTTATTTGGACACTTAGGCAATTTAAAAAAAGTTTATCTTTTCTTAAGAAATGGATAGATGTTTAGATCTACTCATTGAATTTTGTAATTAGCTACAATTAGATAACTAACTAATTATATGCTTTAATTTCAGGTCATCCAAGTAAGATTGTTTCATATTTGTTTCAGAATGCTTCAATCTATAATAACTGAAAATTTCATTGAGTTCTCTTAATTTTTAAGAAAGTTATGGGCTTTTAACTTTTCCAGATCACAGCTTTTGAGTTAAGTCAATTGAAAGGCAATGGGGAGCAAGATGCTAATTTCCAAGTATGAAAATGGCCATAACTTTCTTAATACTGAAGATATGAAAGTAAATTAGGTGTCAAGTTAAACTTCTTTTGTTTTATCTGATGGGATAAATTGCAGACTTGATTTTTTAAATCTCAAAATTTTGTAACATTGTTACTGTATTATAATTTTGCTGCATGTCATTGTTGTATATAACGTCTTGATTGGTGAATATGTTTAGTTTGTGACTTTATTTGAAGCAGAAATAAAACGTGAATGCTTCATTGAGCCTAATTCCGACTACACACTTAGTCCGAGCACATTATCGCACGCATCGTGCTAGCCGTCTTAAATGACCACCTAAACTGTCCTTTGCAACCTAAAAAGCTGTCTAGGTTGCCCGGCTGGCAACAGAGAAAAAAAGTTAAGTGAGAGCCCTGGTTACTGTATTTTTCTCCTGGTATTGATGAAGATATTTCCCTAGATCATTATCAAAATGTATATATGTATGAGGGGCCATATGAAGTTTATTCATGAATTAAACATTCATGGCTAAATGAGTTTTTAATGTCACATTTTTGGTGTCCAAAAAATAAAATTTGTCTGTCATGAAAAACGTTTTTGACTTTCGGTCTTGAAGTTATCTAATTGATATTTGTTATTTATAAAGTTTCACATGATCAGGGTCGAAATTAGCGGTTGCCTGAGTGCCAATGACCACCCAAAGTGGCAACAGGGGAAAAAAGTTAAGTGACAGCCCTGATGATGGATAGATTTTTGTTAAGAACAGTGTATTGGTGTAAAAAACTGAATAATAATCTTGTTGCTCAAAATCTCTCCAGTACTGTAAAAAAGACACATAGGCATATCTGTAGAGCTTTTGTGGTGCTGGATTTTCCAAGTTATTGGATACAGTCCTATTAATATCCCAATACACTATATGAAGATAAATCACTCAGAATAAATTTCCGTACACACACAGAATTAGTGTGTACGGACCTATGTGTGAGATGCTACAGCATTGGGGCTTCTGCATAATTGGATAGTGAATTATCAGCATTTTACTGCCAACAACAATTACAATTCTGAGCTTTGTCAATAGAGACCAAGTGTAATAGCAGAAAAACTAAGCCAAACTTAAATATCAGACCTACTTCAAATTGAGTATTAAGCTTGTCTAACCATGATATTATGAGATGAAAGCTTTGGAAAGGATGAATTAAGACTTAAAAGAATGGTTTCTGGAATGAGGGACTGTGGTAAGGTACACAAAAATGCTGTAGAAACTCAGTGGATGCAGCAGCATCTATGGAGCGAAGGAGATGGGCAACGTTTAGGGCCGAAACCCTTCTTCAGACGTTTCGGCCCGAATCGTTGCCAGTCTCCTTCGCTCCATAGATGCTGCTGCACCCGCTGAGTTTCTCCAGCATTTTTGTGTACCTTCGATTTTCCAGCATCGGTGTCAATTAGAATTGACAGAAAAATATTAAATAAGGACAAAGTGAATGGTTTCCTGTGGCGCAAGGCCAGGAACTAGTGGTCACTGATATAAACTACAGAATAAAATGAACAAAAGACGCAAACATTTTTTTTTTTTTTTTTTAATTGCAAGGCAACTGAGCATGGAATGCGCTATGATCATAAGATCATAAGTGATAGGAGCAGAATTAGGCCATTGAGCCCATCAAGTCTACTCTGCCATTCAATCATGGCTGATTTATCTCTCACTCCTAACCCCATTCTCCTGCCTTCTTCGCATAACCCCTGACACCCGAACTAATCAAGACTAGCACTGCTTCTAAAATATCCATTTACTTGGCCTCCACAGCATTCTGCAGCAAAGAATTCTACAGATTCACCACCCTCTGCCGAAAGAAATTCATAATTTGTCTAAACTTCAGCAACACAGGCCCAGTGCCGTCAAACGCTCATCATGTTATCTCACTCATTCCTGGGATCATTCTTGTAAACCTCCTTTGGACCCTCTCCAGGACCTGCATATCCTTCCTCAGATATGGTGCCCAAAATTGCTCATAATACTCAAAATGCGTCCTGACCAGCTCATTAGAGAGCCGGCAGTGATGTTGCTGTGGAGATAATTCCCTCTTGACAATCTGCACTGGACCAGACAGATATGGCAGAGAACATTTTACAACACCACAGAAAAAGGGATTAGGGTTGAAACTAGGGAGTTTGTGTGTGGAGGGGATGTGCTAAACAATGCCTCGTGCGATGTAACAATTCTGTGATCCCAAAATCAAATTACTAAAGGACTCCAGACCATGAATGGAATGACATGATTCGAAACACTACTTCTAAATTCCAATCTGCATAATCTGTTATTTTTATTCTTCTTTAAAACCTCCCAAGATAATGTTTTTGTAAAATACTGTAGATATAGATACAAGCAGCAAAATGAAACCCCAGACAAATTCCACGTTATTTGCCAAAATCAAGTAAATAAAATCCAATGAATCAATTTTTAATAATAGTAGTTTTGTTACAAGCTGTTATGCAATTAGCTATAACGTTAAAATAACAAACCACTGCAGCAGCTGTGCATATGCTGAAAAATACTGCATTGGGAATTTTGTTTCAGAAACTTTGGATGTCAGAGGTTTACATATACAATTTATATGGACTTTTAATAATCTCTCAGGATTTATTGATCACCTTTCAGCACAGCATCTACCCACACAAAAACACCAGTATGATCAAAAGAAAAATCAGTTTTTGGTGACAGAAATATATTGTTACTTCACTTTCAACACAAACATCTTTTTGGCTGTAATCTCAACGATTTTCTCATGTTCAGCACCACAACTTCCCACCAGCCTTCTCTGCCAATTCAAATTCCTCCAACTTTCCAAAATTTAACTTGCAGTGAATCCCAAAATTGCACAGATAACACGCTGTTGCACATTTGATCACCCTCAAGATCAGAAAGTGACTAAATGAACAATATCTATACAAAAATAATAAGCAAGCTGCACAATATGTGGAGCTGCATGCATATGGTTCACATGCAATAACCAATTTACAATAGGCAATAACTTTAATAACCAAGCAAAGAAATTAAATATAACAACAACAACAAATATTATGGAGAAAGACAACTACTCTAACTATACACGTATCAATATCAGCAGCTTATTCATGCTTCAGGTACACTTCAAGATTGTTTTTCTTTAAAAAATGTCACTAGTGTATTTATACACCTTGTAGAACTGATAATCAAACAAGTTCAAACAAAACAGTCAAATCATTTTAGAATAGTTGTGGAAAAACATGTTTTGAATGTGTCAAAACAACTCTGCTATTGATCTGTTCAAGAACCTTGCTTAAATTATGTATGCATCATGTCAGAAAAATAAGTTACAATATGACAATATATTTTTTGTGAGTGTTTTTTTTAATTCTCACCTTAATCATCAAAACACTCAAGTTCCACCTAATTTAACTCCAAGCTAAATGTTTCATGCTTTGACCACGTTGTCATCAAGTCCTTTCCTGGCCCTAACACTGCAGTCGTGACAGCCTATTGTGCAGCACAGACTTTCAGGTATTCCAACAGAGATTTATGGGCTACCTGACCAGAGTACGACAAATCCAACTGTGTACTTTGGGTTTGGGTTCAGTTGTCTTTGTAGAGATAAATCTTTGCGATCTGACTTCAATGTGGTCTTTGCACATAGGTTCTAGGAGAATAATTAGGCCAATCGGCCCATCGTCTATTGTGCCTGATCTACTTTTCCCTCTCAAAGGGTAATGGGGTTCCATCCACACGTGAGCCATGGAGGAACTCAAAAGGAACAGACATTCGGAGTCGGCTCTGGGTCAGGCAGACAAACCACTGAGAGGCAAAGGTCTGGTGTCCCAATAGAAAGCTGTAACTGCGGGAAACCCAATCAGGAGCAGCATCTATTCCTTTGCAACCCCAATCCCACCCCATGTACGCACGCCACACGTCCAAAGTTGAGGTCTGCTTGAGAAATTATCCTGTAAGTCTGTCTATGCTCTTGTTCTGATGTTGCAAAGTCAAAATAATAGCATAAATGTTGTCATAGAAAGAGGATTAATTGCTTTTTTCATGATGAGGTAGATAGGTGGACAGGCATGATTAGGTGGACAGGCACTCTCATTTATGTTTGTGCTCCTTCAAAAGAATAGACAATGCAGTCACAATCTCAAGTGATATCTGACCATAGAGAGGGGAAATAGAAATACTGAAAGGTAACCTGCTCTATGTTAACTTTCCTTTCTGACTAAAAGTTTATTATCACATGACTAGGAGTAGGGGACATGCCTCTAAATTAGATCCATTGGTCCACCGCATCCAATTTACTAGCATTTAATCCATAGCCTTCTATGCCTCAGTGATTCAAAAGCTAGTCTATATATTACTTAAATGTTGTGAGATATACATCCTGGTATGGCAAGTGCTTTGCTCTTGACCACCTGAACTTGCAGAGAATGGTGAACACATGGGCTCATCACTGCTTTCCACTCCACCTACATGGTGCTTTGCATCACAAAGACTGTAAGCATTGTTAAAGGTGCCTACCACCCTGGCTCCTGAACCAAGCAGCTCTATCCCAGAGAAACTTCCATGTACTCATACTCTTAACTACCTCCAATTAGTTATTCTGATATTTCACTTTAGTTCTTTTGTACTACTTCAGATTGTGCATATAATAAATGTGCATATTTTAATGCTAGGAGCATTGTAAGAAAGGTGGATGAGCTTAGAGTCTGGATAGACACCTGGAAGTATGATGTTGTGGCGATCAGTGAAACATGGTTGCAGGAGGGCTGTGATTGGAAACTAAATATTCCAGGATTTTGTTGCTTCAGGTGTGATAGAATTGGAGGGGCAAGAGGTGGAGGTGTTGCATTGCTAGTCAGGGAAGATATTACAGCAGTGCTTTGGCAGGATAGATTGGAGGGCTCATCTAGGGAGGCTATTTGGGTGGAACTGAGAAGTGGGAAAAGTGTAGCAACACTTATAGGGGTATATTATAGACCGCCAAATGGGGAACGAAAATTGGAAGAGCAAATATGTAAAGAGATAGCAGATATTAGTAGTAAGCACAAGGTAGTGATTGTGGGAGATTTCAACTTTCCACACATAGACTGGGAAACACATTCTGTAAATGGGCTGGATGGTTTGGAGTTTGTAAAATGTGTGCAGGATAGTTTTTTGCAGCAATACATAGAGGTGCCTACTAGAGGAGGGGCAGTGCTGGACCTCCTGTTAGGAAATGAGACGGGACAGGTGGCGGAGGTATGCGTTGGGGAGCACTTCGGGTCCAGTGATCACAATACCATTAGCTTCAATTTAATTATGGAGAAGGACAGAACTGGGCCTAGGGTTGAGATTTTTGATTGGAGAAAGGCTAACTTTAACGAGATGCGAGATGATTTAAAAGGAGTGAACTGGGACATTTTGTTTTATGGGAAAGATGTAGAGGAGAAATGTAGGACATTTAAAGGGGAAATTTTAAGAGTACAAAATCTTTATGTTCCTGTTCGGTTGAAAGGAACCAGTAAAAATTGGAAAGAGCCCTGGTTTTCAAGGGAAATTGGACATCTTGTTCGGAAAAAGAGGGAGATCTACAATAATTATAGGCAGCATGAAGTAAATGAGGTGCTTGAGGAGCATAAGGAATGTAAAAAGAACCTTAAGAAAGAAATTAGAAAAGCTAAAAGAAGATATGAGGTTGCTTTGGCAAGTAAGGTGAAAGTAAATCCTAAGGGTTTCTACAGCTATATTAATAGCAAAAGGATAACAAGGGATAAAATTGGTCCACTGGAGAGACCGAGTGGACAGCTATCTGCAGAGCCAAAAGAGATGGGGGAGATATTGAACAATTTCTTTTCTTCGGTATTCACCAAGGAGAAGGATATTGAATTATGTGAGGTAAGGGAAACTAGTAGAGTAGCTATGGATACTATGAGTTTCAAAGTAAAAGAAGTACTGACACTTTTAAAAAATATAAAAGTGGATAAGTCTCCAGGACCTGACAGGATATTCCCAAGGACATTGAGGAAAGTTAGTGTAGAAATACCCGGGGCTATGACAGAAATATTTCAAATGTCATTAGAAACGGGAATAGTCCCCGAGGATTGGCGTACTGCGCATGTTGTTCCATTGTTTAAAAAGGGTTCTAAAAGTAAACCTAGCAATTATAGACCGGTTAGTTTGACTTCAGTGGTGGGCAAATTAATGGAAAAGATACTTAGAGATAATATATATAAGTATCTGGATAAAGAGGGTCTAATTAGGAACAGTCAACATGGATTTATGCCTGGAAGGTCATGTTCGACTAATCTTCTTGAATTTTTTGAAGAGGTTACTAGGGAAATTGACAAGGGTAAAGCAGTGGATGTTGTCTATATGGACTTCAGTAAGGCCTTTGACAAGGTTCCTCATGGAAGGTTGGTTAAGAAGGTTCAACTGTTGGGTATAAATGCAGGAATAGCAAGATGGATTCAACAGTGGCTGAATGGGAGAAGCCAGAGGGTAATAGTGGATGGCTGTTTGTCGGGTTGGAGGCAGGTAACTAGTGGGGTGCCTCAGGGATCTGTGTTGGGTCCTTTGTTGTTTGTCATGTACATCAATGATCTGGATGAAGGGGTGGTAAATTGGATTAGTAAGTATGCAGATGATACCAAGGTAGGGTGTGTTGTGGATAATGAAGAGGATTTCCAAAGTCTACAGAGTGATTTAGGCCAGTTGGAAAAATGGGCTGAAAGATGGCAGATGGAGTTTAATGCTGATAAATGTGAGGTGCTACACCTTGGCAGGACAAATCAAAATAGGACGTACATGGTAAACGGTAGGGAATTGAAGAATACAGTTGAACAGAGGGATCTGGGAATAACCGTACATAGTTCCTTGAAGGTGGAATCTCATATAGATAGGGTGGTAAAGAAAGCTTTTGGTATGCTAGCCTTCATAAATCAGATTATTGAGTATAGAAGCTGGGATGTAATGTTAAAATTGTACAAGGCATTGGTGAGACCAAATCTGGAGTATGGTGTACAATTTTGGTCGCCCAATTATAGGAAGGATGTCAACAAAATAGAGAGGGTACAGAGGAGATTTACTAGAATGTTGCCTGGGTTTCAATAGCTAAGTTACAGAGATAGGTTGAATAAGTTAGGTCTTTATTCTCTGGAGCGCAGACGGTTAAGGGAGGACTTGATAGAGGTCTTTAAAATGATGAGAGGGATAGACAGAGTTGATGGGGACAAGCTTTTCCCTATGAGAATAGGGAAGATACAAACAAGAGCACATGACTTTAGAATTAAGGGACAGAGGTTTAGGGATAACATGAGGGGGAACTTCTTTACTCAGAGAGTGGTAGCGGTGTGGAATGAGCTTCCAGTGGAAGTGGTGGCGGCAGGTTCGTTGGTATCATTTAAAAATAAATTGGATAGGCATATGGATGAGAAGGGTATGGAGGGTTATGGTACGAGTGCAGGCAGGTGGGACTAAGGGAAAAAAGTTGTTCGGCATGGACTTGAA
Source organism: Raja brachyura (assembly GCA_963514005.1). Next base: position 27,760,109 of record OY740787.1, read on the forward strand.
GGGCCGAGATGGCCTGTTTCCGTGCTGTAATTGTTATATGGTTATATGGTTATTGCACTACAATATGTAGTATAGATTACATAGCTCTATGTTGGTAGGCTTATATTGCATATTGTTTATGTATCTCCAAGCTAGAGGGAAATCCAGAAAGAGAAAAGTCAGCTCTGGATGATGTGACAACAGCAGCGGGATTGCGAACTGGCAGCAGCAGTAATGACATCTTTGAATTCTGTACAACCACAGGATGTAACACAGACTGTGAGATCGCTAGCTAACAAGATGGATGAGCTAGCTGCACTAGTGAAGACCCAGAGGGTGTACCATGAGAGCAGTGTGCGTGAGACATGGCTCCAAGAGGACATCCCTGAGAGTGTGGATGGTTTTCAGACTGTTTGGGCGGACAAGGACTGCAGTGAGAGTGACAAGTGTAAAATTTGTTAACAAATGGTGCAACCCTGGTCACATCACGGGTAAGGAGCGTGTGTGTAGCCCGGACATTGAACTGATGGCTGTGGGTCTACGTCCATACTACAGTATATGCCCAGGGAGTTCTCACGCATCATTGTGATAGCTGTTTACATTCCTCCATCGGCCAACTTTCTGCATGCGTGTGACGTCATCCACAGTCACCGCGAGACTCCAGACACTACACCAGAGTGCTTTCATCGCTATCTCGAGGGACTTCAATCACGTGACTTTGGACATTACCTTAACCACTTTCACTCAGTTTGTTGACTGAACCATCAGGGATATGAAAACATTGGACTTGCTGTATGCCAATGTTAAAGAGGCGCACAGCTCCATAGCCCTTCCGCCACTGGAAAGATCTGACCACAACCTGGTTCACCTCCTACCCACGTATAAGCCAATGGTCCAGAGGATGCCTGTGACCACAAGGTCAGTGAGGAGGTCACAGGAGCCTATGACACTCTACAGGGCTGTTTTGAGGACAGACAGGGACGCACTCTGCAGTCACCATGGAGAGGACATTGATGGACTCAGACTGTTATCAGCTACATAAAGTTATGTGTGAATAACGTTGTCCCCGAGGAGACTGTACATTATTTCCCCCACAAGCCCTGGGTCACCAGTGACATAAAGGCCCTTCTCAACCAGAAGAGGGCCTTCAGGAATGGTGACAGGGAGGAGGTGCAGAAAGACCTGAAGGCAAGACTGAGACAGGGCAAGGACGACTACAGGATGAAGCTGGAGCGGAAACTTCAGCAGAACAACATGAGGGATATGTGGAGCGGGATGAAGAGCATTACAGGCTACAAGAAGACCAGTGGCCAAGGGAGGGAAAGCAATCACGACTGGGCCAATGAGAGAAACCTGTTTTTTCAATAATAGATTTGACGTTGGGTCCCCAGCCCACCCTCCCACTGCTGCCCGGCAGTCTCTACCCCTCAATCCCCCGGTCCACTCCCTCTGCCCTTTCTTTCCAAAGCCTGACCTGGTTAACTCGTCCCTTCCAACCCAAACCACCCCCTCCCCAGGTAGTTTACACCCAGCGGTATGAACATTAACTTCTAACTTCAGATAGCCCATGAATTCTCTCTCCATCCCCTTCCCAGTCCTCCCACGTCTTTCTATCTCCGACTACATTCTATCTTTGTCCTGCACATCTCCCCTGACATCAGTCTGAAGAAGGGTCTCGACCCAAAACATCACCCATTCCTTCCCTCCAGAGATGCTGCCTCGCCTGCTGAGTTACTCCAGCATTTTATGTCTACCTGGTGCTCACTCATCTGCGACCCGTGGTTAAACCCTACCTGGACTCCCTGCAGTTCATTTACCAAGCAAAGATGGGGGTTGAGGACGCCTTCATCCACCTGCTGCATCATTCCTACGCTCACCTGGATAAGCCGGGAGTCTTGTTTTTGACTTCTCCAGTGCTTTTAACACGATCTGGCCTGCACTGCTAGGGAGCACACTGGCGAAGATGCGGGTAGATTGCCGTCCTAGATCATCAAATACCTGACTGGACGACCACAATGTCAGGCTACAGAACATGGCGGTGAGCAACACAGGGGCCCCCACAGGGGACAGTCCTCTCTCCTTTCCTGTTTACCATCTACACCTCGGACTTCTGTAGAAGTTTTCAGATGACTCTGCAATTGTGGGCTACATCAGTAAGGGAGGGAAGCTGAATACAGAGGTGTCGTCAATGACTTTGTTGAGTGGTGTGGGCTGAATCATCTGCAGCTCAACATTGACAGGACTAACGAGTTGGTGGTGGACTTGAGGGGGAGAGGAACACCCCTGGCCCCCGTCTCCCTCAATGGTGTGGACGTGCAGTTTACCAGGAGTACAATTACCTGGGGGAGTACCTGGACAGTAAACTGGACTGGTCCAGGAATGCTTGGCCCTGTACAAGGGACAGAGCAGCCTGTACTTTATGAGAAGGCTTTGCTCCTTCAACATCTGCTGTGAGATGCTGCAGATGTTCTACCAATTGGTGGTAGCTAGTGCCATCTTCTTCGGTGCCGTGTGCTGGGGCAGCAGGGCGAAGGCTGCGGACTGCGGAAGGCAATAGGATCAACAAAATAATTAGGAAGGCTGGCTCCGTCCTGGGGGCGGACTTGGATTCTTGGGAGGTGGTCTTGGAGGGGAGTATTCTCCTCAACCTGCGGAGCATCCTGGACAATACAGCTCTTCCATGACACACTGGTCAACCTGAGGAGTACCTTCAGCAACAGACTTGTTCCACCAAGATGCACGACAGAACTTCACAGGAAATCCTTCATCCCTGTGGCTATCAAATTACTCCCCCTTCTGTCTTGGGGTAGACAGATACTGAGACTGACCCCCCACCCACCTCAATCTTCGCAATCCCCAAAGCCTTACGACTCGTTACTTTATTTTCATGTTTCATGTGTTTTGTGTTTTTTTTAAAAAGATTGTTGGCAAATTAGTTTCCCTCCTGGGATAAATAAAGTTCTATCGTATCGAATCATAACATCAACAATCTAAAACCAGTACAGCATCATCAATACCACAGTCTTCATGCTCGAATTCTGATGAAGGCCACCTTCTTGAGGACCACATTCTTGACTGATGATGGCCACATTTTATGTCTATTATTACATAATGAAGGAAAATATTTTGCTAATTAATCACAGCTAGAATTTCGGACAAGGTGCAAGCACAGACCAGAGCCTTCTATGCCTCAGGAGCCTTACTTTTGTTGATACAATTTAATTCTTTCATCTAGGATGATTGCATTCTAATGAGATGTCTTAAGCAGAAGAGAGATAAAAGGACTTTGCAGTACTGAAATACTACACAATAAGGTACACAGCTACTAAACCATCAGGAAAGCCCAACGGGTTAAATATGGATGAAAAGACAGCCCATTCTAAACTGCTAACCAATATACAATCTTGACCACCAATAATTGGACATAATGTCAAGCAATTTCACAAATCCAGATATAAATGATAAACACTAACTTGCAAAATGTCTTCACTAATTCCACAAATGACCCCATAAGAAATAAATGTTGATGTTGTGGCACAAGTGGAAAACACAACTTATTGTGTTATGGGAAGAATGCACTTGACAATATATTGAAAATGTAACATTGCATAAGTTTTTCAATGATGCTAACACAATGATATATTAAAAGAAATACAGGATTTATTAGACAGCTGGAAAATAATCCCAAATTTTCGGAAGTTCTCCATTCTTTGCAAAATCTGTGCAATTCAAGGAAATTCATGAAAAAGAGAAAATGTTGCAAAAGCACCTTTGAAATTTACTCTAATTATAAAGCACACTGATAGCTCAAAAACATAAGAGACAGGATTGTGTTTGTCTAGTGCAGTGCTTCTTATAGGTATGTTACAAAACTTACCTTGAGCAGCGCTGCAGTTCTGCCGCTCCCCCGTGTGCGCGACTTTGGCACCTTTCAGAGGGGGGTGGGCTTAAAGTGCCGTTTTTCCACAGGCAGGGAAAATCGATCAATGTCGGGCGATTTCGTTGCGGAAGAAAAATCGCTCCGACATTTCATGAATGAAGGTATTTTTAAATTACTCTAAATTATTTATTAACTAGAGAAATTTAAAAATCACCTTCAAAAGCCGTGAGCGCCGACAACCGGAAGGATTTTGCGTAGGGGAGAAAAAAAGGTAAATAGTTTACTTTTATATTAAAAGTTGGTTTTTCGGGAGGCTTTAATAACATTTTCATGTTGCGAAATGGGGTCCAAAAAAATGTATGAACAAACAGTATTTTTCCTCCCGACTTCACCACAAAGCGCAATGTTCCAATCCACCGCATTCCACTAAAAACCCACTCGCTCGTTGATTTAAATGGCCATTAATTTACAGGAATCAAACACTAAATTCCTTCCATTTGGCCCAGAAATTCATGAAAATTAGATTTAAAAATTATGTTATATTGTGGATTATTGTGTGAATGTTATTTGGACACTTAGGCAATTTAAAAAAAGTTTATCTTTTCTTAAGAAATGGATAGATGTTTAGATCTACTCATTGAATTTTGTAATTAGCTACAATTAGATAACTAACTAATTATATGCTTTAATTTCAGGTCATCCAAGTAAGATTGTTTCATATTTGTTTCAGAATGCTTCAATCTATAATAACTGAAATTTTCATTGATTTCTCTTAATTTTTAAGAAAGTTATGGGTTTTTAACTGTTCCAGATCACAGCTTTTGAGTTAAGTCAATTGAAAGGCAATGGGGAACAAGATGCTAAATTTCCAAATATGAAAATGGCCATAACTTTCTTAATACTGAAGATATGAAAGTGAATTAGGTGTCAAATTAAACTTCTTTTTATGCTTTATCTGATGAGATAAATTGCAGACTTGATTTTTAAAATCTCAAAATTTTGTAACATTGCTACTTCTTAAACTATTTCAGTGTCATTCACCCGTGAATCTTTATCACAACATATCATTCACCCTTAACTAAATTTTCTTATGTTTTTTGGTAATTTACATCTTATTCTCCCTTGCGTATAATTTTATATATCATATATTTTGTCACATGAGCAAAAAACAGAAATTAACTAATTTCTTAAGCGTTTCTTTTATCCAACTTTTTGAACATCCTAAAAATATGTAAAGAAAACTAGGAGTGAAAAAAAAGTTTAATGACCACTCGGTCTGGAAAATCATTCTATCAGAATGATTAAAAAAAACAGTCCAACGTCTAAACACTAGGCTTTAGTCCCATGCTACCCTTTTGGGCTTTGATTGCTGCAGTTTTCTTGCAAGACCAGCTCAAAAAACCATGGAGTATGTGATTTAATATATTGGTATCCAACTTATTTTTTAATACATCAACCACCCCAAAATTAGGCTATATCGAAGTACTTCTAATAGCATCACAAGGTACATAGAAATCAAAATTAAAAATTGAAAAACATATGTTTTTTAAAATAATATATGCAAAGTATGTAGCCATAACTGATATATATGCTGACAATGTTTCAACACAATGACCCACGTGCACTACCCTGGCCGTGTCTGCAGGAGTGGTAGTGTAACCAGGGTTACCAAATCAAACTCACAAAATACTGAATACTAGAATAGAAAATGTAGAATATCATAACAAAAAAATGGCACAGGAAAAACAGGGCTCAAATCTCCATAATATAGCTGGAATTCATGTTGCTTGATGCAAGTGCTGGTAGATTGAAGTACAGTAAATATATATAGAATTCTAGTTCCAGCAGAAAAGTAGCTAAATTGACAACACAAAGTTACAATTCAACAGCCTATGACGATCCTCCAGTGTTGCCATTTATAAATTTATGATCCCACAAGCTCATTTGGTCTTCCCTAAAAGGTTATATTACAGTAAATATGGGAAATATCCTGCTACTTTAAAATTAGAAAACCATAGGTAGAGAGAAAAAAGCATATCAAATTTCCAGCACCACTGCCATTAAAACCAATAAGAGCTAACTAACCACTTTAATGGCAATGCCCTTTTTTAAGTAGAGGAACAAAAAAAAATCTGAATAAATTAAGTCATTCACCCTTCATTCACCCCAAAATAATTCCATTCACCCTTGGGTGATCCAGTAACCAGTTTGAGAAGCACTGGTCTAGTGTAATGAGGTAATTACCAAACAAATGTCTTAAATATATTATTATAATGACTTGAGCCGAATACTTCCTCGACAAGATGATTATCCACAGCATGATATTCAATGGATATAGGATATTTTTTTAATAATTGATGCAAAATACATCAGACAGCTTTGAACTCCAAGGAAACAAGCTAAACTTTCTACAATAGTGTTGAGAAAATCAATGACTTTCTCATCATACCACCAGGGGCACCATAGATTGGCAGCCTCGCCAACAGTCCGTTTTTTTTGTCTTTTTTGTTATTTTTAGTGTTTTAAAAGTTTGTGTAAATGTTCTCTGGTGTGTTTTATGTGGGGGGGGGGGGGTGGGGAGGGTTCTGGGGAAACATTTTTTTTTCAGTCTCTTATCTTGCCAGAGATACAATTGGTTTTTGGGTCGTCTCTCCGTCCTAACATCACGGAGCTGGAGGCCTCCTTGGGACTGACTTCGAGCCCCATGGGCTTATCATCAGGGCCATTCCCTTGCCTGGGATCACTCCAACCGCAGCCTGTGGATTTTACCATCAAGGGCTTGCATTCTCTGGAGACCATGTTAGGAAGCTCCAACGACGCAGAGTTCCGACCAGACCCAACCCGGGGTCCCATCGTCAGCGCAGGGGAGCCGAGATTCCACCCCGAAGCAGGAGCTGATCGCCCCGATGCGAAGGGCTCGACCGCCAGCTACGGGAGTAAGATCGTCCCGTCGATGGAAGGCCCGAGGCCCACGACTGCAGGAGAACAAAGAAGGGAAGAGATTGAACTTTTTTTTCACGTTCCATCACAGTGAGGAATGTGGAGGAATTACTGTGGTGGATGTCTATGTTAAAATGTATTTTGTGTGTTGTCACTTTTTTAAATTGTATGACTGACTTAGCAAATGAAATTTCTCGTATGTTGCAAAACATACTTGGCTAATAAAGTATTATTGTATTGCATAAGGGTAATGTATACATACTATCAGAAATACAAGTAAAAGATCAAGTCAAGAAATACAACAAACAATATTCTAGATGTCAGCTGCTCTACATCAGTGAGACAAAGCGTAGGCTTGGTGATCGCTTCGCCGATCACCTCCACTCGGTTCTCAATAACCAACCTGATCTCCCGGTGGTTCAGCACTTCAACTACTCCTCCCATTCCAAATCCGACCTTACTGCCCTGGGCCTCCTCCATGGCCAGAGTGAGGACCACTGTAAATTGGTGGAGCAGCACCTCATATTTCGGTTGGGCAGTTTGCACCCCAGCGGTATGAACATTGACTTCTCTAATTTCAGGTAGTCCTTACTTTCTCCTCCCCTTCTAAGCTCTCCCTCAGCCCACTGGCTCCACCTCTTCTTTCTTCTTTCCGCCGCCCCCCCCCCCCCCCCCCCAACTCCCACATCAGTCTGATGAAGGGTTTCGGCTCGAAACGTTGCCCATTTTGTTCGCTCCATAAATACTGCCTCACCCACTGAGTTTCTCCAGCGTTGTTACCTATAAACAATATTACTAGCCTACTTCTCAGCAGGCCTAAAAGTCAAATGAAGATCCTGCCTTACGACTTTAGCCTACTGCATGGTGTTCATTTGGGAGTGGAATTGAGAAGGGGCAATAAAAACACTGCAGAATGAAGGAGTGGGTTTTTAGGATGCAAAGATTCCTGAACACAATATAAAACCAAATACAAAAAGACAACCTTTATCCCTCAACCAACACCAAAAAAAATATGATCATTGTACAACTGTTTGGGGGAAGTCTGCTGTTTACAAACTGGCTGCTATGTTGTCCAGTGACTGCAGTTCAAAAGTATTTTGTTAGCTGTGGGGCACACTCCAAGATCGTGAACGATCCTCTGTAATTGAAAGCCTCTCTCCTTCCAAGGCCTGAATCAGGCACAAAGAATTGAAGAGTCTCCATCTATGCTGGAATAAATAATTATTTCCTAAATTTATGAGATAAAGTATTCACAACCATTCATCATTTACAGATGGTTTGATAACTACACATTGCAAACGTAAACAGGCAAAACTGATTAAAAGGCACTAATGTTCATAACAGTTGTATTACTGAATCAAGGGTTAATATGATAGAGGTTCTGCTTATAATCCAAAGGTTCGCTTTTTGCTGCAGAATTTTAGTTTATTATTATTGTCATGTGTACCAAGGTACAGCGAAATGCTTTGTTGCATGCTATCCAGTCAGGGAAAAGACTATCCATGATTACAATCAAGCCATCCAGTGTACAGATACAGGATAAAAGGGAATAATATTTAGTGCAAGATAAAGTCCAATTAAAGATAGTCCGAGGGTCACCATTGTGGTAGATGGTAGGTCAGGACCACTCTCTAGATGGTTGAATTTAAGAAATGGTAATAAGAGTCCTTAAAAGGATCTGGCATAAACAATTGTTCTCACTACACAGCAGCCCAATTAATTGTAACTTGGGATTTTAACATCAAGTCATTTTGTACTCGAAATAATGATAATAAAATTAAAGCCTGCAAATTATCAATATATTATCACATTGCTGTTAAAAGGATAGGTTCTAACCACCTCCTGGAACACACACTTTTCATATGAGTTTAAGGGACATTTGTTTTTGAATGGCTGCAGAGCATTTTAAAACAGTACATTAAAACCAAATAGTACAAAATGCAAGTACTTGATGTTTACAACACTTAATAATAATTATAGTTTAGTTTTGAAATAGATAAATTACAAAAGCTTCTACAATAATCATTTGACATTTCATTCTCTTTTCCCATTTATTCTCTCTGAACTTTTCCTTGCCATACTTTTATTACTATTTTCTATTACTATACTTTGATGAGCCCTTGGGCTTTATGACCCTCACCAATTGAAAAACAATTCAATTCAATTCTAAGATTACACCTGCAGAGCAGAATGCATTTATAATCAGTAGAGAAAAGTGCATGGTTCATAAATAAATCCACCTCTTTATGCGTTCTACAAAAAAGACAAAGTCAAACCCTAATTATCAAGGCAGTTGAATCCATAGCACATAGATCCAAATTATCCATCCACTCACCCCATCATGGCTCAATGTGCTGATGGACCGAGTCAACCTCTCAGACACCGATAGCAAATATGTTAACTGCATTTGGGCTGAAGGTGGATGGATAGTTTCTGCAGCAGTACATTCCTCTCATCTATGCTAAGTTTCTATCTGCTTGAGATGCATGGATTTAAAAGTTCTCAGTGTTGTCTTAACCTTGATCAGTTCAACGATTAACAGGAATAGGTGGATGTTGCATATTTCACAATTACACAATTCAGCAATAGCAAATTTGAAAGATTCACTGTTCTGTAGCTGATGCAATATTGCATCTGTCTTAAATGGTTAACTTTTTTGAGATTGTGACCTCTCGCCCATCATTCTCGACATACCATCAATTCCACATACAACTAGGTTATGCATTTTGATGGGATCATGTCTCATTCTTCTGAAGTCTGATGTGGGCATTCTTCTGATGTGGGCATGTGCAAGTCCAGTCTACTTAAACTGTGGTCATACAACAAACTTTTCTCTGGGATCAAATGTGTAGGAAAGAACTGCAGATGCTGGTAGTCTGAAGAAGGGTATCGACCCAAAATGTCACCCATTCCTTCTCTCCAGAGATGCTGGTTACTCCAGCATTTTGTGACTACCTTCTCTGGGATCAATCTGGTGAATCTTTATTGAACTTCCTTGATCGACGAAACCCAAACACAATATTCCGGAAGCGGTCGCAGCCGGGACACCACATAACAGCAACAAGATGTCACTACTTTTGTAGATAAATGGAAAACAGAAAATTTGATGCTTTTAGTGATAGGATTATATTTCAAGATGCACCAATGTAATAAAGGATCTTAAGAGATCTAAAAGGGCGGAAGAAGCAGTAGAGGAATTACCAGAGTTGTAAAAGTGAAAAACAAATAGGTAACCAAGAAACTTGAAGGCAACAATGCATCTCTCTTCAACAAGCTTAATGTATTATATACACATTTTGAACAGAAGGTCAGTGGAATGACATCACCTGCACCAACAGGCTCGGAGGCACCTGCACCCACAGTCACCTTTGCACATACAAGATCGGCCTTCCTGAGGGTAAACCACAGAAAATGACTGGCCCCAGATGCTGTCGTCCCTTCTGCCCTCAAGAGCCTGCCTGAGCCAGCTGGCAGGAGTATAAAGACAACTTTAAGCTTTCTATGCAACAATATGAAGTTACCACCTACTTTAAGACAACTAACAATTTCAATACTAAAAAAAGGGTAGTCTTAGCGATTTCTGTCCAGTGGTTCTGACTCCAATTTCATAAAGTGCTTTACAAAGCTGGTCAGCTCACATCAATCCCAACCTCGCAGACAACCTTAAACCACTGCAATTCACATACTGCTGTAACAGGTGCATGGCAGAAGCAATCTCTCTGGCCCTACATTCTTCCCTGGAATATCTGAACAAGGACATCTGTCAAAATCCTACTTGGTGATTATAGCTCATCCTTCAGCACCATTACTCCACTCAAATTAATCTCCAAACCCCTGGAACAAAGACTCACCACCCACTTCTGCAACAAGCCCCTTGACTTCCTGACCTACTAATCAGCAAGGATAGGTGACAAAACATCCTGTGATCATTTTCAATAAATAGGCATTACAAGGATGCTTTCTCAGCTCCTCAATATAGATTCTATTCACTCATAACTGTGGTGCCAAATTCTGTTTTAATTCAATTTAGAAGTTTGCAGATAACACCATAATCAGGCTAGAACAATGATGATATGGAGTAGAGGCAGGAGATGGAGAACATTGTGTCAATAAACTCTACCTCTGCAGAACAAAAGGAGCTGGTCAACAATTTCAGGAAGCAGTTGGAATATACGTCACAAATGATATCTGTGCTGCTGAAGTGTAGACGATAAAGAGCTTCAAGAGTAAAGATCACCAACAATTTGTCCTGGTCCAAACACATCAATGCGACAGCCAAAAAGAGGCACACCAGCACTTCTGCTAGCCAAGGAGATTTGGCACATCGCCAATGTCTCTTACCAACAGGTATACCATATCCTGAAGCATCACAGCTTAGTGTAGCAACTGCTTTGCGCAGAAATTGCAGAGAGTTGTGGATATAGCCCAGCTCAATTAAACCAGCTTCCCCTTATCATTGACCATCTATACTTCACACTGCTTCAAAGCTACCAACATAATTAAGGACCACAGACCCAGGTTATTCCCCTCCCCTATGGGCAGAAGATACAAAAGTTTGAAAGCACATACCACCAGATTAAAGAACATCTTCATCGCTGTTATCAAACTCTTGAACGGGCCTCTCATCTGTTACAAATGAATTTTAGATATTAAATCTGCATCGATGCGACCCTTGAATCTTTTTTTAAAATCTACACTTTTACTATAGCATCATATTCTGCAATCTTCTTTATTTTCATGTATAGTATGAGATACCTGGATAAGCAAGGTTTTTCACTGCATTTTGGCACGTGACAATAATAAACCAATACTGATATCAGAAAAAAATGTTCCAAATGTTCTGAACACCTATCACGTAGGGATGAGCAATCATAGGAAATAGGAATTGCAAGGGTTTAATTGTTCAATGGTTCTTTATTGTCACATATGCACTGCAGAGTGACATTCTTGCACCTGTCCACATAATTTGTTGCCATTGACAAAAAAAGAAATACAGTCTGGACCACATGCATGATGTACCAGAGTGCCCTAAATCCAGGTAAGCCCCAGGCTGTAGCAGGGCCCCCATTGTCTCCCTCTATCAGCTCAGCCCACCAACCGACATCCCTCTCCTTGCCCAGCTACCCGTGTCCCGGAGGACACCTCCTGCAGCAGCTAGAGGCAATAACGGCACACTCTCCTTGCACCCGTTGTCATCAGTGGTTCCCTTTCTCTTGAATATTCAGTCTTCAGGACCGAGCTTGGCGGCTTCTGAGGTTTTCCCACAGGCAGAGTATTGTAAATAATTTCCCACTCATCGCCCTCAGTTCTCCTTGGTACTACCAGTCTGAGGAAATTTATTTTTAACTCCACAATTTCTGAGGAGTCCAACTGAGTCACAGCCTCCCAAAAGATAAGCAATCCTACTACCTCAGGTAACATTTTAATGGATCTACTACACTCAGAAGTCCAGATACGACCTTGGTAAGGCCATCAAAAAGGCCAAAAGGGACTTCTGCTCCAAGCTGGAGGATGAGATAGATGCTCGGCAGCTGTGGGGAGCCTGAATGCAATCACCTCCTACAAGGCGAAATCAGGAGGCAGCTCGAATGTCAGCGAAACACTCCCTGATGAGCTCAATGTGTTTTACGCACTCTTTGATAGAGAGAACACCGATGTGCCTTCCCGAGTCCCCATTTGCTGTGATGGTATTTCAGTCTCAGCCACAGAGGACGACATCAGGAAATCCTTCAGAGGGGTGAACCCTCGAAAAGCGCCTGGACCTGATGGTATACCTGGTCGTGTTCTAAAAATCTGTGCAGACCAACCTCAACCTCTCACTTCTGAGGTCTGAGGTTCCCACCTGCTTCAAAAGGGCATCAATTATACCAGTGCCCAAGAAGAGCAAGGTGAGGTGCCTCAATGACTACCTACCTGTGGACACTAACGCCTGTGGTGATGAAGTGCTTCGAGAGATTGATCATGGCGCAAATCAACTCCTACCTCGACAAAAACCTGGACCCACTGCAGTTCACTTACCGCCACAACGGATCAATGGTGGATGCGATCTCGCTGGCTCTCCACTCCGCTCTGGACCACTTGGACAACAAAAACTCACATGTCAGGCTGTTATTCATCGATTACAGCTCGGCATTTAATACTATCATCCCCTCCAAGCTGGTTACCAAACTCGCAGAACTGGGTCTCTGCGCATCCCTCTGCAATTGGATCCTCGACTTCCTCATTCACAGACCACAGTCTGTCCGTATTGGGGGAAATGTGTCAGACTCGATAACAATCAGCACAGGAGCGCCTCAAGGCTGCGTGCTCAGCCCCCCGCTGTACTCACTCTGTACTCATGACTGCGCAGCCGGTCATAGTGCGAACTTCATCATCAAGTTCGCTGTCAACACCGAACTGATCACTGATGGGGATGAGTCGGAGTACAGAAGAGAGATCGAGCAACTGTCCATATGGTGCCAGCACAATAACCTGGCCCTCAACTCCAGCAGAACAGAGGAACTGATTGTGGACTTTGGAAGGAGTAGGATGGGTCCCATAGTCCCATTCATATCAACGGGTCGATGGTTGAAAGTGTCAAGAGCTTCAAATTCTGGGCGTGCACATCTCTGAAGATCTTTCCTGGTCCGAGAAAACTGATGCAATTATCAAGAAAGCACATCAGCGCCTCTACTTCCGGAGAAGATTACGGATAGTCGGTTTGTCAAGGAGGACAGGTGCACAGTAGAGAGCTTGCTGACCGGTTGCATCGTGGCTTGGTTCGGCAACTTGAGCGCCCTGGAGAGGAAAAGACTACAAAAAGTAGTAAACACTGCCCAGTCCATCATTGGCTCTGACCTTCCTTCCATCGTGGGGATTTATCGCAGTCGCAGTCAAAAAGGCTGGCAGCATCATCAAGGACCCACACCATCCTAGCCACACACTCATCTCCCTGCTGCCTTCAGGTAGAAGGTGCAGGAGCCTGAAGACTGCAACGACCAGGTTCAGGAATAGCTACTTCCCCACAGCCATCAGGCTATTAAACCTGGCTCGGACAAAACTCTGAACATTAATAATCCATTGTCTGTTATTTGCACTTTATCAGTTTATTTATTCATGTGTGTATATATTTATATAATGGTATATGGACACACTGATCTGTTTTGTAGTCAATGCCTACTATGTTCTGTCATGCTGAAGCAAAGCAAGAATTTCATTGTCCTATCAGGGACACATGACAATAAACTCACTTGAACTTGAACATATCCAAGACCTAAACATGAGAGTGTGCATTCACATTTGATTCACTGTTCTGACTTACCGCTCATTATACTAAATCACAAGCCTGTGGCTTGGACTTAACATGCTACTTGTGCAAGGTGAACTGGACAGACTCGGTCCAATGTGGGCTGTAATCTTCAGAATTCCAAACACAGATTTTTCCTTCAGCGATGGTTGTTTCCAGGTTATCACATTGATGTTCTTGATGACCCATCTTTTATATGGTTTCTGATCTTCGAAAAAGTCCATCGACATACCGCTGCCCAAGACCCTTATGACTCTGAGGTTGTTCATTCAAGGGCTGGGTAAACAGGACGCATCTGTCCCATTGTTCCCCTTTCCACCCTTAACTTAGCTACTTGGGCCTCCAAGGTTGAGTAACCTTTCACAATGTGTTTAGTTAGCCAAGGCCACTGTCTGGTTCCAATTCCTTTTAATACCAGGCTAAAGGAGTTTGTGTAAAGATGACCAATTTTCCTGAAAATTCATAACATTTGCTTATTTTCCCATCATGCTCAAAAAGGTTTGGCAGTTAGCCATACAACTACAGGGCCACAAATCCCCAGGATTAATGTCCAGAGCCACCGGACTTTATTTAAAACACCACAAACTAGACAGTGTTTACAGCAATCAGTCACCACTACTGATGATATATTTAGTTCTGGAACAAAGAGCTAAATAATTAGAATTTCAATTCTCCAGCTGTCATAGTGGGAACTGACTTCAGGCTCCAGGTCTTTGATAAATATAATTATTTGTAATTTTATACATCCATCTACATCAACATCATTAAGTCAGTGATAAACATGGATGTAGCTCACTCTCCTGCTAGCTGTCATTTAAAAAAACTGAATAGATGATGTCCCAACACAGATCTCTGCCCTGATAAGAGGTTATTGACTCACTCCCACTATTGCCTGGCCTGCTCATTTTCAGTTTTTTTAAATCTCAGGTAAATGTAGGATACATCACATCCAACCAATGCTTTATAATCACAACTTTATTGTCATTATCTCAGCAAATTTCTTAATCTGGTCAATAATTTACTTTTGACCCCAAATGCCTTAACTTTAGTTTGTCTCAGCATTAAATATATTGCGGGAGTTTACACCAATAATACCAAAAACCGGTTCCTTGTCTGCTAGCCAAAAAAATTAAAATCAATCAGTTCTTCAAATTTGACCTACCTCTATAAAAATCCACATTAGCTTCTCCGAATCTGTAAATTTCCAAGGTGTCCAGTCATGTTATCCTTATTTCCAGCCTCAAATAATTTGTTGACAACAGCCATTCAATTAACTGTTGTAGGAAATTTTCTGAAAGAAAGAAAGAATGGTTCTAAGATTTAGCTGAACATTATATGCAGGGCCTTGTGCATCAAGTCAAATATTTAAACAATATTTTTGATGACCATTTCTGCCAAAACTGTATTCAGACTTACAGCATTTTATTGCCAAGTATCTTGAAGAACATTCCAATACTACAAAAAAAAATGCCAGTTTTCCTTATTTAGACATTGGATGATGCAGTTAATATTACATCTTCACTTAGTGCATTCATAAACAATAAATATTGAGACAAAAAGAATCAAAACAAACTTCAGTTCTCCTATTTTTATATTATCCAGCAAATTAATAATGCTAGTTCCATTTAACCTTGAACCTGCTTTGATGCAGACGTAATTGGAGGAACTAACATAAGATCATGAGATAGTAGGATTAGGCCATTGAGCCATTAAGTCTACTCCGCCATTCAATCATGGCTGATTTACCTCTCCCTCCTAACCACATTCTCCTGCCTTCCATAATCTCTGACACCCATACTAATCAACAAAGATGTATTTAAGGAGAATCCAAATAAATATGCAAAGGAAATGAACTAAAGTGCATACAGATAGGCTCAAAGAGAAGAAACTCACGTGGTACATAAACAGTATCTATCCTGAAAATCCAAATGGTTTCCATAATATGGTTCAATAGTGATCAAGTTTTTAAAAGCAGGTCATGCAACATCTCTGGAGAACATACCCACCATGGATTGGTGACATTTCAAGTGGGGACCCTTCAGACAACACACATATTGCTTGTCGCTAGATACATTTAAGAGAACCATTCCCCAAAAAACAATCCTTTGGTTCACCATACTAAGGAAGCAAATTTAATAAAGGCCAACATAAAGGAATAAAGGTATTGTGTGCTTTGTCTGCCACTCCATCCAAGGTCTGACATTTCCTGTTCCTATCTCATTAATCCAATTCATAGAAAAAGTAGACAACACAGGTGTCCACTGCTACATGCAAATCACCTGTCACATTCCCTACACTGCAATCTCTTCTTCGGCAGTTTTAGATCAATGATGACTCCCGTTTTGTAGGTTCAAAGGAGAGCAATGCAGCCAACATCCAAAGATAGGGCAGGTCGATCCTGAAGTTCAAGGCAAGTGGGTACTTCATGAGATGGGCGTTCTGTCTTGCATAAAATAGCACAGACTCGACTCTCAATGCTACCCCGAACGCTCCTCGACTTTGAGTATTCATGACCAATGGACTTCCAAATATATGCGTGGATGATGCAGTTTCCCAGCGCAACAAAGGTATTTAAACACATTATTTTCCCTCACTGATAATACCTTCCAGTGAGAGGCCAAGTATCTGTACCAAGCCTCCAAGTAATGTGTCCACTCACTTGAACCAAACAAATGCAATTATAATCTTCAATCATTTCCTGTATTGCATTGAAGACAATGGTGAATCTTAACATCGATGTTGCCTTTGATACGAAATGGCTCCTAAGATTTGGAATTGCTGGATCATAAAGATGAACACAATCAGTCTGAAGAAAGGTCCAAATCTAAAACATCACCTAACCATGCTCTCCCTGACCTACTCAATTACTCCAGCAGTGTGTTTTATTAGGAGCGTTATCTGTATACTTCAACTCAACCACCACAATTTGTGGGATTTTAGTTCCGATGCAAAACTAACGAGAAAGATCAGCAAAGCCTTAGGGCAAAAATACACCTTTGTTTGCCATAGGGCTTCACCAAGGTCATGGACTTTTAGGCTGAAGAATGGTTTCAGCCCGAAACGTTGCCTATCTCCTTCGCTCCTTAGATGCTGTTGCACCTGTTGAGTTTCTCCAGCTTTTTGTGTACCCTCGATTTTCCAGCATCTGCAGTTCCTTCTTTAACACATCTATTTTAGGCACATTGGCTAGGATGATAGTGTGCAAGATACTTCAATGAAACAACATGGTGATAAGTTGCCGTGGGCAGTCAAATTTAAGGTGGAGCGTCTGAAGAAGGGTCTCGACCCGAAACGTCGCCTATCTCCTTCGCTCCTTAGATGCTGCTGCACCCGCTGAGTTTCTCCAGCTTTTTGTGTAAGTCAAATTTAAGGATTTTTTTTAACCTGTATGACATAGGCAGACATCACACAAGTCCATGTATGCTTGATGTGGCTTCTTATATTTTCATTCATACCGTCACGTTCTGAAGATCACATCCAATGTGCATCTAGATGCATAGAATCAACTAATTTGGGGAACAGTTTTTCAGTCATTGCAAGAGGCATCCATGCAAGGCCCTAACAATGATGTTTCCCTTGGTAGACAACAAAGACCATTCCACAATTGCAACAGACACATTGTTCAAATCAGCAAACTTTGACCCCTCTGATAAGTTCATCCTATTCATGGGTCTCAGTTCGACGTTTTGGCTGCAGCAGGCCATGTCAAAACTGATGAGACCAGTGAACCTTCTCAACTGTTCTTTAAGTCATGAGTCTTCATCTGGATGGCTGCCTTCAGGTAACTGCAGTTTCCCCATAACCTCTTGAGAAATGGTGTAGCTTCCAATCCAGCAGACCCTTATGTTCATGATTGATCGTGCAGTGCTCAAGATGGCGCCTGCCTGCGGCAAATTTTGCAGAGCTCCGGAACATAAAAGGCTCAACTACAACTTCCAACAACTTACCTGGATCAGGAAAACGGCAGAAAGCTGTGCCATTTCAGTCAAGCTGCTTGAGCACCTCAAGGCTCTTGCAATTTCGCGATCTCCCACACTGGCCGGGAATCACCCGACCCAACTGAGGAACGCAGTTACTGCACCTGGAGACCCCGGGATAGCCTCGAGAGCCGACGGGCTGGGTCTTCCAGGAACAACGGAGCTGGAGCTGCCGACTTTGAAGGTACCCCCGTTCGTTACGGAGCTGGAGCTGCCGTCTGTGAAGGAATCCCCGTTCCAGCGCAGGTCTGCAGAAACAGCAGGTGCAGTCAACACAGTACCTGGAAACAAAGGGGAAGCCTCCATTGTGTCCGGAAACATGGTCGACGGGCAGGACTTTAAGTCAGACTGAAGCGCAGGGGACTTCGGCCCCCTCTCCCTACTATCCTACTGGCAAATGTACAATCCCTTGAAAATAAAGTGGAGGACTTAAGGGCAAGACTGCTTTATCAAAGGGAGCTGAGGGAATGTTCTGTGTTTCGGTTTCACATGGCTCACCCCCAGCTCCCCAGACTCAGCGGTCCAGCCTGAAGGGTTCTCCATCCACCGCATGGACCGTACACTGGAATCTGGGAAAGGGAGAGGAGGTGGCGTCTGCCTCAGGGTCAACTATGCGTGGTGCTCAGATGCGGCAGTCCTGTCCAACTCCTGCTCTCCACACCTCGAACATCTGGCAGAGAAGTGCCGTCCCTTCTACCTTCAGAGGGAATTCGCCGCCATCATCCTGACCACGGTCTACATTCCACCCCAGGCAGATGTCCGCCTGGCACTGGAGGAGCTGCACGCCATGGTCAACAAACACCAGACGTCTTACCCCGAGGCATTTGCCACCATTGCTGGGGACTTCAATAAGGCAAACCTAAAGAAATCACTCCCCAACTTCCACCAACATGTCTCCTGCTGCACCAGAGGACCAAACACCCTCGACCACTGCTACACCACCATCAAGAATGCCTTCCGCTCTATCCCTCACCCTCACTTCGGTAAATCCGACCATACCGCGGTGCTGCTTCTCCCTGCCTACAGGCTGCAATTAAAGAGTGCACCCCCAGAGGTGAGGACAGTACAGAGCAACACAGACAGTACGGAACAATGACAGGACTGTTTAGAGTATGTAGGATGGGCAATGTTCAAGGACTCGGCAACGGACTTGAACGAATATGCCAGTCGTTACAGACTTCATTAAGAAATGTGTCGAGGACTGCAGTCCCCACCAAAACCTTCCGATTCCCAATCAGAAACATTGGATGAACTTTGAGATCCGCACTCTTCTGAAGACCAGACACCGGGCATTCATGTCTGATGATACAGTGGTCTACAAGAAGTCCAGATACGACCCTGGGAAGGTCATCAAAAAGGCCAAAAGGGACTTCTGCTCCCAAGCTGGAGGATGAGACAGATGTTCGGCAGCTGTGGCGGGGCCTGAATGCAATCACCTCCTACAAGACGAAACCGGGAGGCAGCTCGAATGTCGGCGATACATCACTCGCTGATGAGCTCAATGCGTTTTACGCACGCTTTGATAGGGAGAACACCGATGTGCCTTCCCAAGCCCCCATTCGCTGTGATGGTATTTCAGTCTCAGTCACAGAGGCCGACGTCAGGAAATCCCTCAGAGGGGTGAACCCTCGAAAAGCGCCTGGACCTGATGGTATACCTGGTCGTGTTCTAAAAACCTGTGCGGACCAACTGGCTGGAGCTTTTACAGATATTTTCAACCTGTCACTTCTGTGGTTCCCACCTGCTTCAAAAGGGCATCAATAATACCAGTGCCCAAGAAGAGCAAGGTGACATGCCTCAATGACTATCGACCAGTGGCACTAACACCTGTGGTGATGAAGTGCTTTGACAGGTTGATTGTAGCGCAAATCAACTCCTATCTCGACAAAGACCTGGACCCACTGCAGTTCGGTTACTGCCACAACAGATCAACGGTGGATGCGATCTCGCTGGCCCTCTGGACCACTTGGACAACAAAAACTCATATGTCAGACTGTTATTCATCAATTACAGCTCGGCATTTAACACAATCATCCCTTCCAAGCTGGTTACCAAATTCGCAGAACTGGATCTCTGCGCATCCCTCTGCAATTGGATCCTCGACTTCCTCATTCACAGACCACAGTCTGTTCGTATTGGTGGTAATATGTCAGACTCTATAACAATTAACATGGGAGCACCTCAAGGCTGCGTGCACAGCTCCCTGCTGTACTCACTCCATACTCATGACTACGTAGCCGGTCATAGCACAAACCCCATCATCAAGTTCGCTGACGACACCACTGTTGTGGGACGTATCACTGATGGGGATGAGTCAGAGTATAGAAGAGAAATCGAGCGACTGTCCATATGGTGCCAGCACAATAACCTGGCCCTCAACACCAGCAAAACCAAGGAACTGATTGTGGACTTTGGAAGGAGTAGGATGGGGACCCACAGCCCTGTTTATATTCATGGGTCGATGTTTGAAAGGGTCAAGAGCTTCAAATTCCTGGGTGTGCACATCTCTGAAGATCTTTCCTGGTCCGAGAACACAGATGCAATTATTAAGAAAACTCATCAGCGCCTCTACTTCCTGAGATTACGGAGAGTCGGTCTGTCAAGGAGAACTCTCTCTAACTTCTACAGGTGCACAGTAGAAAGCATGCTGACCGGTTGCATCGTGGCTTGGTTCGGCAACTTGAGCGCCCTGGAGAGGAAAAGACTACAAAAAGTAGTAAACACTGCCCAGTCCATCATTGGCTCTGACCTCCCTTCCATCGAGGGGATCTATTGCAGACGCTGCCTCAAAAAGGCTGGCAGCATCATCAAGGACCCACACCATCCTGGCCATACACTCAACTCCCTGCTACCTTCAGGTAGAAGGTGCAGGAGCCTGAGGACTGCAACGACCAGGTTCAGGAATAGCTACTTCCCCACAGCCATCAGGCTATTAAACTTGGCTCGGTCAAAACTCTGAACATTAATACCCCTTTATCTGTTATTTGCACATCAATATATTTATTCATGTGTGTATTTACGTATATAATAGTATATGGACACACTGATCTGTTTTGTAGTCAATGCCTACTATGTTCTGTTGTGCTAAGCAAAGAAAGAATTTCATTGTCCTGTCAGGGACACATGACAATAAACTCTTTTGACTGGACTTGACTTTGATCTTATGGTTATGCTCAAACTAGTCCCGGTTCTTCTAGATAGACAAGTCAAGAGAGTTTATACTGAGGCCACAAATGATGGACTTCAGTGCAGCTCATAAATCAGAATTTACTTGCAGCACCTGAAGGGCAGTTGAAAGTTTGCCTATTAAGCACAGCCCAGGAACAGCTAAACTCCTGGGGGCCAGGAGTTTAGCTGTAAAGGCCAGACTGACAGAATCCACATTACAATAAGTAACTACACAAAAGGGTACTTCCACTAACTGTACAATGCTTTGAAGCCTTGAAATGTTGTGAAATCACTTAGCTTGCTTCTGGTGGAAGCACCACATTTAATAAGTGCAAGCTTTTAACTTAATATTTTAACATCCATTTTTTTTTTTAACGACCCTTCTTTTTTTAAAGAGACCCTTCTTCATATCGAGTCTGGGGAGAGGGAAATTAGAGATATGAAAATTTAAATAAGGAAAGCAAGTGTGCTTCTAATCCTTTAACAAGGTTTAAAGCATTTTCTGTGGCATCATTAACAGATTTCCACATTCTTCAAAACAGCAAGGGGCGATGTGCATAGCTTAAATTAGCATAAAGGCACAAGTTTGTTTTTAAATATATAAATAAAACCGAATACAAACAACTTCAAGAGGATGAACACATGCATTCTCAAAGTAGCAAATGATATGAAAGCAAAGAACTACTCCAACAAATTAGAGTGAAGGAATAATTCAAGATTGAGCGCAATGAACAGGTTACAGAGAATTAGTGATAGATTTAGATGGGAAGATGGCGGCGCGCTGAGACGCAGCGGCTTTGCGCTCCTCAGTCCGAGAGAATTTGGAGCAGCCCGGTACCGAACGCTGCTGTGGAAATAAGGTACCTAAAAACCTCAGAACCCCTAGAAATCCCAGTATCCCCAGTAAACACAGTAAGGGACTCACCTCCAGGACGGGGATATCCAGTACCTGCACTGTGATCCCGGCAGGTCGCATGTGGAGCCGAATGGAACTGCTCAACATCGGACGTGGCCGCGAGAAACTGGCTTGCGAGTACTACAGTACCCTCTCCAAAATCCCGATGGAGCTTGACGAGAATGCGCCGGCAGAGGAAGCAGAAACGTGGAATGCGAGCGGGGATGCAGGACAGGCTACGGAGGGCTCCACAAAGACCATCGCAACCAAGTGTCTTTCTCGCGAATGTTCGGTCACTCACCAACAAGCTGGATGAGGTGAGGCTCTGGATCAACACCCAGCGATCCCTGTAAGACTGCTGTGTGCTGATCTTCACAGAGACCTGGCTCAGCGCGCTGGTTCCCGACGGGGCTGTGGACCTAACCAACCGGTCACTGCATCGTGCTGATAGAACAAAGGACTCCGGTAAGAGCAAGGGCGGCGGGCTCTGCATCTATATCAACAAGGACTGGTGCACCAACCACACTTCAGTTGAGAGCTACTGTTCCCCAGACCTGGAATACCTACTGCTTAAATGTACGCCGTTTTACCTGCCTCGGGAGTTTATTGTGGTTATCATCAAGGCCATATACATCCCACCAGCAAGCAGCAGGATGCTCACCCCGACGGTGCCTTCATTGTTGCAGGGGACTTTAACCAGGTCGACCTACAAGCTGCACTCCGCAAATTCCAACAGCATGTGCAGTGCCCTACCAGGGGCTCAAACACACTGGATAAAGTGTACACCAACATCAAGGACGCATACAGAGCCCTCCCCTGCCCATCCCTGGGAAAATCCGATCACCTCTGACTGTTTCTACTGCCTGCATACAAACCCCTCATCCGCAAGACCAAACCTGTAATAAAGACGGTCAAAATATGGCCGGAGGACACCACCCTACAACTCCAGGACTGCTTTGATCGCACCGACTGGGACCTGTTTTCGCAACAGGCTACCAGTGCTACAGAGGTAGACTCGGAGGAGTACACATCCACTGTGCTCTCCTACATCAACTGCTGTGTGGAGTTTGTCACAGTGGACAAGGAAATAAAGATGTTCCCAAACCGCAAACCTTGGATGAACAAGGAGGTTCAGAATCTGCTAAGGGCACGCAACATTGCCTATAAATTCACTTCTGCCTACAGTGCTGCCAGGTCAAACCTGAACAAAGACATAAAAAAGGCCAAAGACATCCACAGGCAAAGGGTGGAAGACTACTTCAACACCGCGGACACCAGAAGCATGTGGCAGGGTGTCAGGAACATCACTGACTACAAGAGCAGCCCCGCCTGCCCCCACAGTGATATCACACTGGCCAATGAATTAAACACCTTCTTTGCCCGCTTTGAAACTGGCAACACCACCAGGAGAGGAACAACCTCGGCTAGGGCGGAGGGACAGGCCTTAACACTGAGCACCCAGGAGGTACAGTGCGCTCTGCGTAGGATCAATACACGCAAGGCTGCAGGCCCGGATGGTGTCCAGGGTAGGGTACTAAAGGACTGTGCTGTACAGCTGGCGGAGGTATTTACGAGGATCTTCAACCCGTCTCTATCTCTGGCAACGGTCCCCATGTGCCTGAAGCTACCACAGTGCCGGTGCCGAAAAAGTCTAAAGTCACCAACCTGAATGACTACCGCCCGGTTGCCCTAACTCCAATACCAATGAAGTGCTTTGAAAGGCTGGTCCTCTCCCACATCAAATCCAGCATCCCTGCATCATTGGACTCTCATCAATTTGCATACAGGGCAAATAGATCCACAGAGGATGCCATCTCTGTGGCACTTCACACTGTCCTGACCCACCTGGAAAGACAGGGCACCTACGTGAGGATGCTCTTCATTGACTATAGCTCTGCCTTCAATACGGTCATCCCCATCAAACTCACCACCAAATTCCACCAGCTAGGCCTCAGCTCACTGATATGCGATTGGATCCCGAATTTTCTGACGGAGCGACCGCAGGCAGTGAGAGTGGGGCTGCACCTGTCCTGCACTATCACCCTGAGCACCGGCACACCACAGGGCTGTGTAGTGAGCCCCATGCTCTACTCCCTCTTCACCCAGGACTGTGTCCCTGCATTTGATAACAACACCATTGTCAAGTTTGCAGACGACAGAACGGTGATCGGGTTGATCACCAACGGTGATGAAACAAACTATAGAGCAGAGGTGCAGAACCTGGCAGACTGGTGCTCACGGAACAACTTGTCGCTAAACACCTCCAAGACCAAGGAGCTGATTATCGACTTCAGGAGGTCACGGAATGGGGAATACGCCCCAATCTCCATCTACGGAGACAGTGTGGAGAGAGTGTCCAGCTTCAAGTTTCTGGGCACTCACATCTCAGAGTACCTCACATGGTCCACCAACACTGCTGCGCTGTCAAAAAGGCACAGCAACGACTGTTCTTCCCAAGAACATTGAAACGGACTGGTCTGCCCCAACAGCTGCTGACAACCTTCTACTGCTGCACCACAGAGAGCATTGTCTATTTATCCATTTTATCCATGTCTATCCTTCTCTTAATTTATCGTGTTGCACAGGGAGCCAAATGCAACGTAATTTCGTTTGGAACTGCATATATCAATGTATTTCTAAATGACAATAAAGTTTGTTTGACGTTGACTAACGTATGGCATCTCTGTGTGGTATCTCAGCTGCACGGAGGCGGAGAGGAGAGCTCCTTAGCGCGTTGTCCACAGAGCACAACAGATTATTGGGACACAGCTACCAGCCTTGGAGGGCATCTACCACACATGGTGCCTCAGGAAGGCCGTCAGCATACATAAAGACTCCTCTCACCCTTGTAATGGACTGTTCGAACTACTCCCACCCGGCAGACGTTACAAGGCCTTCTACGCCCGCACTACCAGACTCAGGAACAGCTTCATTCCCAGAGCTATAGCGGCTCTGAACCGGCCCTGCTGAGTACCCCCCCCCCCCCCCCCACGGACTGTCTCCCCCTCCCCCCCCACGGACTGTCTCCCCCGGCCTCGCACTTTAGTCTGTGTTGATGTTACTGGTCAAATGTTCGTTTTTACAAACCTTGCTCTCGGGGGTTGCAAACCGAAATCTCGAAGTTGCAAACCAAATCTCGTTGGACTTTTGTGTAATGACAATAAAATATATTATTATTATTAGATCCTTGTTCCAATAGCCACCAATGTGGACGGCTACAGCTGTTGCCTCACGGCACCAGAGACTCAAGTTTGAACCCAACGTAGAGTACGGACTGTGTTGAATTTATGCAATCTCCCTGGGTTTCCTCCAGTTTCTCTTGTTGGGATATGGGTTTCCTCATTGCTTCTCACATTTTATGCCATATTTCAACACGTGCAGATTTGTACGTTAATTGACCACAAAATTACCCCTCGTATGTAGAAAGTGGACGCAAAAGTGACAGAACATAAAACAAGTGAGAACTAGTGATAAATGATCTGCATGGATTACGTGCACCAAGCGGTTTATTTCCAATGCTGTATCTTTCAAAATTGTGGGCATCAAGCTGCACACAGAACCAGAGTACCCAACACCAAATTTACATTGTGCCGAGGTTCTACCTGTCCCATGTTGCAAAAGATGGGCCTTGCCTAATTGAGGCATGATGGTCAGTCCAATTGGGCCTTGCCACACTACCTGTTCTTCAAAGACAGGTTTTGAAGAAAAACATCTTTGACCACAAGGCAGTGGTCAGCACTGAACATCCGCAGGCCCTGCAGTAGAATAACAAGCAGATGGTCAAAGCCATTTGCAGAGGTTGCAAAGTTGACTTGCAGCTCAACAACATTGAGAGGAGCCATCCCAGTCTGATCCTTCCTGCATGGGCAGAATCTCATTCCAAACACTTGCTGCCCTCGAAATAGCTGCAATGAGGAGCACAAATTGTCCACCTATTTGCAGATTATGCATTTGCAAAGGTCTGGATATGACACAATGGTTGTTGTTCGTTACAGAGGATTCAAATCTATGGATTCTTCCAAGAGGTGCACAACACAAATATCAAGTTATGCTGGAAGATATCAAAAGACACATTTTGATATGTCCAAAACCTTAACCATCCTTCTACCACAACTAGGGAGCAGTCCTGAATTACTATCTATCTCACTGGTGACCCTCAGACTACCTTTGATCGGACTTACAGGCGTTATCTTGCACTAAACATTATTACCTTCTCGTGTATCTGTACACTGTGAATGGCTCGATTATAATCATGCATTGCCTTTCCGCTGATTGGTTAGCACGCAAAATAAGCATTACACTGTGCCTCAGTACACGTGACAATAAACGAAACTGAACCTGGCATATTCCAGGCTGTTGGCATGCATGCCAAGGGGCCGTGCAAAAGCTTGGAGAAACCAGTGCAATCCAAAAGTCTTCCACATCGAGGTCGTACACAACAACCCTGCAAATATTTATTCAATAAGGCCACAAGTGACATTGTAGATGTCCCGACCCAAAATGTAATCTAGCCATGTTCTCCAGTGATGCTGCCTGACCCGCCGAGTTACTCCAGTACTTTGTGTCTGTTAACATTTTAGGTTGATTATATATCAGAATTGGAGGAAGAAAGTGAAGCAAAAGGCATTTTTTTCGGTTGCAGAGCAGATGTTGGGTGGAAGGGTGAAAACAAAGGAAATCATTGAAGGAGTTTATGAATCCAGATTTGCAAATGCCACTGGAAGGTGGCAAAGGTTAATCATTGCCAATCATCTGGAGAAAGGGTAAATGGGAGATGAGGACAAAAGAAACTTGCTGGAACTTAGATTAAGAATTTAGTTGATGCTTAAATATAATAATCCAGGAAACAGTCAGGTTCTGTAACACAGAAAAACAAAATTATAGGAAAGTTAGTTATCCAACATTTTAATATTAGAATCCTGATGACAATGAAGGTTAAGTTATGATCCAGATTTATGATGAGTTTCAATAGACCAGGAGGTCAAAAACAGAGGTCAGAGTGGGAGTGGAATGGATAATTAAAGTGGCAGACAACAAAGCTCAGAATCACTCTTGTAGACGGAACAGTTATTCTGCAAGGCAGTCATCCAATTCCCAACTGGCTTCCTACAACACCCAAATCGAGCCCAAGAAATACTACTACCTCATCCTGTTTGGATATATATTTCACTAGCTGGGGTGCATATTCAATGCACCAATGTCACCAGCCACTCTACATTGTTTGTCACAACTGTACACTTCTAACAGGGGGGTACACAAAATGCTGGAGAAACTCAGCGGGTGCAGCAGCATCTATGGAGCGAAGGAGATAGTACACTTCTAACATATCATTATGGCATAAAATTTACTCAGTGCCCCATTCAACATCCCCCCCCCCCACTTGTACTGATCCCATCTGACCTCCTGCGTATTGAACACTTTGTCTTATTTCAGACTTACAACTGTCCTGAATCATTCAGTTCCAGCATTTTTCATCTAAGCCCCTCTCCTGATCACCCACGGGCAGATCAATTAAATTAAGAAGCCTGCAACACCTCTTAGACAGCTCCAACCATGTGTAGCATGTGAAACATTTGCCTCCACTCCCTCCACCCCAAATTCTGATGGAAAGGTAATCAACTTGAAATTGTTTTTCGTTAACAGTTCATCTCACAGGTGCTGACTGATCTGTTGAGTATTGCCAATGTGTTATTTCAACATCTGTTTTTGTTTTATGTTCATATGTGTCATTGCCAGAAACAAGTTAAAAGTGCGAGCTTCACAAACAGCAGGATTAAAAACTTTGGACATTAAGAAATATCAGTTGAATACTTTGAGTGGTAAAGGTAATGGGGGGGGGGGGGGGGGGAGGGAGACAGAAAATACTCTTCAGATCAAGCAATTGGAGAGAAAAAAGTGACAATTCAGGCTGATAACTAGATAAATGTTCTAATGAAAGATCACCGACTTGAAACATTATTTATCTACCAGACTGCCTGCTTTACTTTGCTTTTGAATGCAGAGGTGTAACTAAATTAAATAGGTTCCATGGACGATCCACTGATTTCTCAATGCAGTCTCTAAATAGGAGAATCACTAACTCCACTATTTACTAGAGAGAATCATTGAGACAGAGCCATACAGCTGAGAAACAGGCCCTTCGGCCCAACTTGCCCGCGTCGACCAACATGCTGCTTCTACACTAGTCCCACCTACCTGCGTTTGGTCCATATCCCTCTAAATCCGTCCTACCCATGGACATGTCCAAATGTTTCTGAAACATCACAACAGTACCTGCCTCAACTACCTCCTCCGTCAGCTTGTTCCATACACCCACCACCATTCTTTGCGTAAAAAAAGTTACTCCTCAAGTTCCTATTAAATCTTTCCCCACCTCACCTTAAACCCATGTCCTCTGGTTCTCAGTTCCCCAACTCTGGGAAAAATACTATTATTTACTATAACATATTTTTCATTATCTCAATACCCAATTGAATTATCTTCCAATTACTGGTGCAGTTAACCTATTGGCTTTAAACCTCTGCATATCTTTGCTTTAATAGCCTTTACAGGAATAACATGACTGACAGCTTTCAATATTCATTCCAAAGGGATCAAATCAATCAGCTGGCTATAAGCACAACTGTCAAATCATAGTGGTTCTTGATGAACACAAAAATAAAAACAATTCATGGTTGGTTTTCTTCTTTCTGTAACTCACATCTTGATCCATTTTCCTCAACCATACTAAGCAGGCTTGGACTAATGCCTATCATTAACTCCTAAGCCACCCAGAAGCCCTGTTATGATTCAAAGGTCCTACGCCCCACAGTATAAAGGTATTTGATTGTATCCAGAGAATAATGCAGTATAGTTTATGTTACATTATCATACACAAGTCATGAAACTTACTGGACATAATAGAACCAAAATTAACTCCCCTACAACTTCCAAACATGTACAAATTCTAATAGATCAGATACCAACTTGTAATACTGTTTTTATTAAATAACAAAAAACAAAATGCATTCAAGTGATTTAGTTTATATGTATGGATGTTTGCACATGTACATTCATTGAGGCCGCAAAATTAAAGAGGTAGATTTACTGCAGCCTGTTACTGTTCATAGGCCAGAGGCAGCTCATTTCTCAATGAAAATATTTGTATGATTTCAGATATTTTTGAACACATTGCAACTAAGTTTTTGGTAGAAATAAGAAATCAGGCAATCTCATCAGAAAAATATAAAAATCATTTTAGCTATATATACATTGTTTTCTTCTGACATGTTAAGTTTCTGAATATGGGCCATTGTATTATGAACCGTGTTTTTCTAAGTCTTTAAACAAAGATTAATTTACTATACAGATTTCAATGAAACGGTAAACAACTGCCATATCACAAAAAAAACTAAACTGGAAAAAAATTGTTGGAGTCACTTTTTTTTTAAACTTTATTCATTCACAGATAGAGCCAACACTTGGTCTTTATTCCCCAATTTTCCCATGGTCATTCTACAGGAGAATTAAGAGACCACAACATGTCACTATTCAATTTGCAGTGGAAACTAATACAATATACAGGCCAACTTGCACATTTTCTTCCATAAAGGACCTTACTGAACAATGGGTCTTGAACAACAATCTGGTAATTATAATCATTGCTGAGTTCACATTTAATTACATTTTAATTTCCCCAATTACTTGGTGGGATTCAAACTTCTCTACATTAACAGTCCAGGATGTAAGTCTATCAGCCTAACTACTATCGCTCCAACTTTATTTCATTTATACTCATGGCCTGTTCTTATAACCCATCTTTAGTTGCCAAGATTTGAACCAATCAAGTGGATCATCAAACCAGATTTATTCAGAACAAACAACGGCAATCCAAAGGATTACTTAAAAGTCAATCACACGGGTGTATTGTCATTACACAAAACCAGAATGGTCTTTATTTCCTAAGTGAAACAGATTAAATCAGGTTCATCAGATTATTTCCCAGAATGGAACCATACAACTAAAGGTTTGTCCATAAAGTACATTTGATTTTGCAATTCTTTAATTCGTGTTCATTTATCAGAATTTAAATAAGCACAAATAACACCCTAATTAAGCACTTTAATGACAAAGGGTCGTGTCCACTAGTTATTACAGTGGATGCTACTTGGACAATAATGTATGACATGCAAAATCAACAAAATATATTAGCCACCCTCACATACTCTCCCCACAACAATCAGCTTTACCTAGTTGTTAAGAACCACCTTCCAAGATTCAAAAGATCCAATCAGCCAGCAGCACTTTTGTTTTCACTACTCATTGGTGATGTAAATTAAAAGCCATCCGCACAAGCTAACAGCCAGGTTGGTAAAGAACCTTACAGTTTGGCATCCACATTCCCAGGAGATGTCAATGCGATAGCATAAAGGAAGGTTGCATGAGGTTTTAATATATGTCCTTGCCATACCACTGTCATTACCAACCCCTATGTGGGTCAGAAACAACAAGAGTTTAAATATTTTTAACTAGATGGAACTTTCCAAAAAGGTTTTAAGTGTATACGGGGAGATAAATAATTAGGTAGCCGGGCCAATGTACAATTTTCATCTGCTCCATTATACAACTCTGCTGGGCCAAAGGGTGAGGTGGGAGGGGAGGGGAGGGGAGGGGAGGGGAGGGTGGGTGGGGGTTGGGGGTGGAAGAAAGGGACACATCTCTTTGTTCGTCGCCAACCAATCGCCTCAGGAAGCCCTGCGAAAAAGGTTCATATTGCGACCGAGGAGAGATAATAATGCGGCGCGTTGAAGCTGCCACAAAACGACTCGCACAAGCTCTCTGTCTGGCACATCCTTATCACTGGATCCACACATCATTTTTGTCAGTCAAATAACAGTTAATGTTCACGAATGGTTTACAACCTTGGGGGTTTTTTTTAATAATCCCGGCAGTAATGTTCGTCCTCCCGGCGAGCAAGGATGATTTCGGGATAATAAAGGCTTGCCTGCCTGCTTGCCTGCCTGCCTGCCTGCTGAGGGGCCGGGGCCGGAGCCCATCGTTACCTGCTGCTTTGTTAAGTTTCTCCCCACTCCTCCTCCTCCTCCTCCTCCCAGTTATTCGGGGACCGCCAGCGACAAATGTCCCCTCAGCCCCAAAATAGAGCATCTTTTTTTAAAATGCCTAAAGCATCCATTTTGTGAAACAACATAGGACGAGTCGGCCAGGCTACTTACAGTCCCCGGGCCGGGGCCGGAGCCAGAGCGGCGCCGAGGGGCTCCTAACGTCCGCGGCCGCCGCACAACTTCAGCCTTTCAACTGTTTGGGGCGATCGGCCGCCCTTCGGCTCCCTTCGTCACATCTCGGTAATTTCCGGCCCTTTCCGGAAGTCGCCGCCTCCTCTCTGTTTACGGGCGAGCTGTCAATCACACGGACGGCTGCCTGGAAGCAAATTCAGACGATAGTGTGCATTTTTCCCCCCCATGATGTTCTGCAAGCAGGGATGCATTTTATTTATGTTTTCTTTTGTTTTTGCAATTTGCATCCTCGGGTTCCCTTTTTTGTCATTTAAATGCACATCGATGGTGCAATTAAGATTTGCATGACAGGCCGGAACTGTTGTTAACTTTCCAATCTGGCATGCAACGTTAGATATTAACCCTCTTTTTCCTTCCACAGATGCTGCCTTACTTGCTGACTGTTTTGGTATTTTTCATTTTAATTCAGTTTTCCAGTGTTTTGTTTTTGCTTTAAATACATGTTTAGTTTGAAAGACAAGAATTACAGAGCTTATTCAAGAAGCATTTGAGTACTTCTAAAGATCAAAATTACAGATTTGAACACTACTAATGACGTGCTCCTAGACAGCAGTGCTATCATTAGTTTTAGTACACCTTACAAGGGAAGGCCGCTTTGTATTTGTTATCTACGTGGATATGCATATCAAGGCCCGTGCTTAAGAATAGGTTTGCTTACCTGGCTTTGAGTTGCAAAACTGCACCCTTACAAGAAATTGATTGAAATAAATAAGCCCCTCTGCTCACTAATTCCACGCTGACCAAAGATTACCCGTTCATACTAGTTTTATGAAACACAAAATGCTGGGGTAACTCAGCAGGTCAGGCAGCATCCCTGGAGCACTTGGATAGATGATGTTTCGGGTCAGGAACTTTCTTCATACCACTCATTGGTTTCTTTGTACCAGATACCTTGACCTTGTGCTGGCCCAGCTAAAAAATATCAGGGACCCCCTGCTGAACCATCTACAGTTTGCAGATCGGGTCAATAGATCTGTGGATGGCGCAGTCAACCTGGGCCTGCACTCAATTCTCCAGCACCTAGACCACCAGGGAACCTATGCGAGGATTTTGTTTGTTGATTTTAGCTCTGCATTCAACACCATTGTGCCAGAGCTACTACACTCCAAAGTTTCCGAGTTGATTGTGCCTGAACCCCTCTGTCGGTGGATCATCAGCTTCCTGACAGGCAGGAAGCAGCATGTGAGGCTGGGAAAGCACATCTCGGACCCGCAAACCCTCAGCATAGGAGCACCGCAAGGCTGTGTACTCTCCCCTCTCCTCTACTCTCCACAAATGACTGCACCTCCACCTGACTCCTCGGTCAAGCTTCTCAAGTTTGCGGATGACACATACCTGATTGGACTGATCCAGGATGGGGAGGAATCTGCCAACAGACAGGAAGTGGCACAACGGGCATCCTGGTGCCATCGCAACAACCTGGAGCTCAATGTTCTTAAGACAGTGAAATTGATAGTAGACTTTAAGAGACCTCCCCCTCCCCTCACCCATTCACCATCAGTAACACCACAGTCACATATGTGGAGTCTTTTAAGTTCCTGGGAACCATCATCTCGAAGGACCTTAAGTGGGAGGCTACCAGGCATGTGCCGTCAGGGTAGGCAAGGTAGGCACTGCCTACCCAACTAAAATTATAAAATGGTAATTACTAAATATAAATAGTAAAGGCATTGGAGAATTATACCTATCTAAGAGATCGATCTCCGCAACACTTGTAACACGCGAAGGTCTGTGCTGCCCACGTGCCATCAGCGCTGCTTCAAGCCTTCAATGACAAGCAGGACTCAAGGCAGCTGAAATTCTGCCTTTGCTGTACTGTGCAGGCTCAGCAGCCTACTGTACATGCGCAGCACTAGTTTCTTAGCGGGTTTTTCAAATATGGATTGCCATTATCTGAAGTGCATCTTAGGAAACAAAGAGAGAAGAATGGAGTTTGTGTACCAATAATGTGGTAAGTACATTTCTTGGTGCTATATGTTTTTAAATACCATATTTTCTGAGTTGGGGGGGGGGAAAGTTCCTTTCACAGGATTTGGGGAGTCTGGGACGGGGTAAGGTTGCGGGGAGGGCAGGGGTGTTGTGAAGGAGGGGATCGGGATCATGCCACTTGTGACGTTCCTTGCACGGAGCCACCGCATTGAGGCGGGGGTGGGAGGAGAAGTAGCTTGGGTGGCTGTGAGCGGCCGCCGGGCCGGACAGCGGAACCGGCCGCCACCTCAGCGCCTTCTGCTGGCCCCCGCTCACCTCTGGCAGCTCTCCGTCTAAAAAACTCTCTCCTGCCGCTCGCTGGCCTCACTCATGTCAGCCGCTTCCCGCAAATCCTTAAATTCCAACAGCACGATTGAGGTTACTCGGCTGTGGGAATTTAAGGATTTTCAGGAAGTCGGTGAGCAGCAGGTGAGAGGTGTTCTGACAGAGAGCACTGCCAGAGGTGAGCGGGCCGCCAGAAGGTGCTGAAGTGGCGGCAGCTGAGGAAGCACAATCTGTCACAGGCAATGATGGTCCAATTGTATACGGCCATCGTAGAGTCTGTCCTCACCTTCTCCATCATGGTCTGGTTTGGCTCAGTCACCAAGCACGACACCCGGAAACTTCAGCAAATTGTCCGATCAGCTGAGAAGGTTATTGGCTGCAACAAAAGACAATAGTCAATAGGTGCAGGAGTCAGCCATTTGGCCCTTCGAGCCAGCACCTCCATTCAATGTGATCATGGCCGATCATCCCCAATCAGTATCCCGTTCCTGCCTTCTCCCCATATCCCCTGATTCCGCTATTTTTAAGAGCCCTATCTAGCTCTCTCTGGAAAGCATCCCGAGAACCTGCCTCCACCACCCTCTGAGGCAGAGAATTCCACAGACTCACCACTCTCTGTGAGAAAAAGTGTTTCCTCGTCTCCATTCTAAATGGCTTAGTCCTTATTCTTAAAATGTGGCCCCTGGTTTTGGACTCCCCCAACATTGGGAACATGTTTCCTGTCTCTAGTGTGTCCAAGCCCTTAACAATCTTATATGTTTCAACCTTTCCCCCCCCCCCCCATTGACGAACTATGCACTGCAACGGCCAGGAAGCAAGCCAGGTAAGATCATCTCTGACACCTCTCACTCTGGCCACTTCCCTCTGGAAGGGGAATCTGGACTGTCAAAGTTGCCAGAGCCAGACATAAAAACAGCTTTTTTTCCACGAGTAGTAGCCAAAAATCTGTAGCCTCCTTTTGTTCTGGTATTTTATTTAATTCACATGTTTAATCAATAATGTTTTATTATTAATGTTTTATGTATCATTCCTGACTGTCACTGTATGCCATGTAGTCACTTGCGGGCGGAGCACCAAGCCAAATTCCTTATACGTGAATACTTGGCCAATAAAATTATTCATTCAATCATTCGTTCGTTCATTATACCACTTTTGCATCCGTCCCCTACACATCAAAGGCAATCTATAGAGGCCAATTTACTAAAGAGGGTGTCAGAAGAGAATAAATAAAAATAGCTGTATAGTGATTAGCACAACACACAGCTTAGCCTCTTTATCGTAATTTATGTTTTCACAGTGGCAACATATAGTTTTAACAATCAGGCATTCACATTATTGCTGACAATTGGGTAGGTACCAAACTGTGATGGCTCAAAAGAAAAGATAATTAATCTTATTTGGATCATTTTCAATAACAACGTTGGGCCAACAGATTTTGGACATCTCAAGCATTTGATTACCCCATATTGTGGATTTGTCTTACAGAGAACTTTTTTGAAATGCTTGCAAGGTACTCTCTGATGTTTTAAGTCAAGCAAGTTCTCATTGCAAAATATTTCAGATTTCAGCTGCAATACTAAAAAGCAGGATAATTACATTGAAGTGTTTGACATAGTGAAGCACATCTCCAAATCACGGGTGACACCAGTCTTGTGGTAGGTGCCCCCAACAAATTCATTAGATTCCACCAGGAAAGATGTCACAATTATAGAAACATTAAGCACCTGCAGAAAGTTTGCATAAGGTATTACTCATGCAAAGTATGTGGATGACGCCGAGGAGGATAATGAATCAGAGGAAGGAAGGGCAATTAATGTTATCAACTGTCTGTACAAAATGAGATGATGTAAAACAAATATGCCTCCAGATGATCCTGAAAGAGTCATAAAGCTATACAGCATGGAAAAGGGCTCTTCAACACAACACATTCATGTTGACCAAATTGCGTAATCAAGCTAGTCCCACATGTCTGTGCCTGGGCCATATCCCTCGAAACATTTCCTATCCATGTTGTGTCTTTGAGATGTCACCTCTATCCATTCTGGAGGCAACTGATTCCACACAGCCCATTTAAATCTTTCCCCTCTCAACTTAAACCAACTTCTCTAGTTTTAGACTCCCTGAGCTTGGGGAATAGTGTGTCGCTATTAACCTTATCTATGCCCCTCATGATTTCATAAACATCTATAAGGTCACTTCCCAGCAGGCTTGGCTCTAGCACATGGGCAGAAATCTTGGGGGGATGGGGGGGACACGCCCCTCCCATGTTTTGAGAGGTGGGGAACAATCCCCCCCCATGTTTTGTCATCCGGATTTTGAGTTTTGGTGAAAAAAAATCTATTAAAATCTCCGCTTTCTGCGAGACAGTGGGGTTGTCACTGCTAAGCGCTTGTTAACATGTCTCTATTAACATTGTATTAACATGATGTGTCACCAATTGCGTTTTGACCTTCAGTTTTACCGAAGGTATACACGGACAATTTCATAAAGCTGTCTGATGCGGATACAATTACCATTTGAACTAATTGGATGTATTGTTGATGGGAAAGATTTAAACGGGTATCGGATTTAAATGGGTCAGGTCATTAAGGGCTCCGGTCGAGTGGGTTTCCTGGCTGGCTAGCAGGTAGGTCCCTCATTCACTGTCACTCACATTATTTAGTATTATTTTCCCCATCTCTCTCTCCCTCCTCCAAGGTTAGTTCTTCTGTTTGCCTTTATTTGCTTTAGGTTTATTTGTTTAAGTGTTATTTATCACATGGTAGCTTTTGAAAGATTGAAGCGGGTATCAGATGCTTTCTAAAGACTGAATCATTGCCCGGCGCGGCTTAAAATCAAACTGCTGCGTCGAGGCGATCAAAGCTCCCGATGTTGAAGCCCCCGCCGGCCGATGAAAAGACCCGCGACCGAGCAGATTCAAGCCCCACGATTCGGGGCGGACAAAACTGCTGTTGCTGGAGTTTTGAGTCGGTCACCAACCAGGTCAGCTCCCAATGTTACCGTCCACAGGGTTCATGGCTGAAGCATCCACAGCCTTGTGTGTGTGTGTGCGCATGCGCATGCGCATGCGCTTGTGTGTGTGTGCACGCGACCACCAAGAAATTGTGCCCCCCAAATTGTGTCCCTCCTATATTTTGATTGTGATTTCCGCCCCTGCTCTAGAGGAAGGAAGACCCACCCTATCCAGCCTCACCTTATAACAAACCTTTGTGACCCAATAACATCCTCCTACAACTATTTTATACCCTTTCTAATTAATAACATTCTTTCCATGGCAGGAAAATCAATTATCTTGCAGCTGGGCACCCAAGTATGTTTTTAATCATTTGTTCTCGAGCATATGTACGAAGCATTAAATGCTCCTAGAAGCCATCACTTCTCAATCAAATATAGGAGACACAGTTCCTGCTGTGGGAGAGATCCAGTGAAGAATGGAAACAATACTTGGATCCTGCCCCTGGTGACAATAACATTTGACATTGTGCAGTGTTCATGGGCAGGTTATTCTACCTGCTGACCTCTGTAATGGAAGCTATTTGGAAGGCAGTTTGTGGCAGGATGTAGCAAGAGGAATTGCACACATCTGTTTACACCCTTTCATGTTCAGGCATGTCAATATAAGAATCTCTTAGGACTATTTTTCTTGTCAAGTATTTGTACAAAACTATAATTCTGACATACATACCGAGTGCACTTAGATAAAAAAAGATATTACAAATTGTATGGATTATCTGCTCTGAAATGAAGTCAAAGGGAAGTCAGGCAATGTAACCAGTGATAGTGCAGCACTTCTTGGTGAACTTAACTATTTTCTATGATTGCTTTGAGAAGAAGGACAACAGGGCCATGACAACCATCCCATCAAACTCAAGTACGCCTCTTCCCAGGGTCACTGTTGCAAAAGTTAGATTGCTTTCCTGAGGGTGAACCCATAGTAAAAAACTAGCCTGGATGAGATCCTTGTCCATGCCCTCAGAAACTGCATGGACCAACTAGAGTATAGTGCCCGTCTCCCCAGCCCCGGTGACCTCAGTGGCTATTCCTCTGGGTCTTTCCCATCCCCCTCCTACCATGTAACCCCTGCTCTTTCACACCCACACCACAACCCCCATACCCCCCACCCCCTGACCACCCTCCACCCCCCCACCACACTACACCCCGTCCTCAGTCCACTCACCTGCCTTCCTCCAGCCACAACCCCCATCCCTGCCGTGTGTTCACCATCCCCCCGGACCTCCCCCTCTCCGACACCGAAAGGTCGGTCCTCAGCAGGGGTCTTACCTTTGTCCCCCTCCGTCCCCACCTCAATGAGTTCCGTGCCCACCACGACTTGGAGCTCTTCTACCGTCGCCTCCGCCTCACAGCGTTTTTCCACGGGAACAAGTCCTCGCCCCCCACTGATGATCCCTTTTCCTGTCTCCCACGTACCCCCTCCTCGTGGACCCCCCCTCGTGGCCCTCCAGCTTTAGAACTATTTATACAAAACTGCCGTCGGGACATCAACCGCCTCGACTTCTCCACTCCCCTGTCTCACTCCAATCTCTCCCCCTCCGAACGTACTGCCATCGACTCATTCCGCAACAACCCAGACTGGGTTATCAAACCCACCGACAAGGGAGGTGCCGTGGTAGTCTGGCGCGTCGATCTCTACAAAGCAGAGGCCACGCGCCAACTCTCGGACACCTCCTCCTACTTACCCCTGGACCATGACCCCACTGACGAGCACCAGGCCACCATCTCGAGCACCATAACCGGCTTCATTAACTCCGGCTCCCTACCCCCCCGAGCCTCCAACCTCATCGTTTCCCAGCCCCGCACAGCCCGATTTTACCTTCTCCCCAAAATCCACAAACCCGACTGCCCCGGCAGACCCATTGTCTCTGCCTGTTCGTGCCCCACCGAACACATTTCCACATACCTTGACTCCATCCTATCCCCCTTTGTTAAATCCCTCCCCACCTATGTTCAAGACACCTCAGACACTCTCCGTCGGCTCCGCACATTCCGTTGTCCAGGCCCCCATCCTCTCATCTTCACCATGGACGTCCAGTCACTATACACCTGCATCCCCCACCAGGATGGTCTCAAAGCCCTCCGGTACTTCCTCGATCAGAGGAGCAACCCATACCCATCCACTGACACCCTCCTCCGCCTAGCGGAGTTGGTCCTTACCCTAAACAACTTCTCTTTTGACTCCTCCCATTTCCTCCAAACACAAGGCGTAGCTATGGGCACACGCATGGGCCCTAGCTACGCCTGCCTCTTTGTCGGGTACGTCGAACAATCTTTGTTCTCGACGTACCAGGGCCCCACCCCCGACCTTTACCTCCGTTACATTGACGACTGCTTTGGTGTCACCTCCTGCACCCACGCAGAACTGACTGACTTTATCCATTTCACCACCAACTTCCATCCGGCACTCAAATATACTTGGACCATTTCCGACATTTCCCTACCATTCCTTGACCTCACCATCTCTATTGCAGGTGACACACTCCTGACTGACATCCACTACAAACCAACTGACTCCCACAGCTACCTGGACTACTCTTCCTCCCACCCTGCTTCCTGTAAGGACTCCATCCCCTATTCCCAATTCCTCCGACTACGCCGCATCTGCTCCCAGGATGACGTGTTCCACACCAGGTCATCGCAAATGTCCTCGTTCTTCAGAGAACGGGGTTTCCCCTCCCCCACTATAGATGAGGCTCGCACCAGGGTCTCCTCCATACCCCGCAACACTGCCCTCTCTCCCCATTCCCCCACTCACAACAAGGGCCGAGTCCCCCTGGTCCTTTCACCCCACCAGCCAGCGCATACAACAGATAGTCCTCCGCCAGTTTCGCCACTTCCAACGTGACCCCTCCACTCGCCACATCTTCCAATCTCCCCCCCTATCTGCCTTCCGCAAAGACCGCTCCCTCCGCAACTCCCTCGTCAATTCTTCCCTTCCCTCCTGCTCCACTCCTTCCCCGGGCACTTTCCCTTGCAACCGCAAGAGATGCTACACTTGTTCCTTCACCTCCCCCATCCACTCCTTTCAGGGACCCAAGCAGTCATTCCAAGTCCGACAGAGGTTCACCTGCACCTCCTCCAACCTCGTCTACTGCATCCGTTGCTCCAGATGCCAGCTAATCTACATCGGTGAGACCAAGCGGAGGCTAGGCGATCGTTTCGCCGAACACCTCCGCTCGGTCCGCAATAACCAACCCGACCTCCCGGTGGCTCAGCACTTCAACTCCCCCTCCCACTCCGTATCCGACCTCTCGGTCCTGGGCCTCCTCCATGGCCAGAGTGAACAACACCGCAAGTTTGAGGAACAACATCTCATATTCCGCTTGGGGAGTCTGCATCCTCTGGGCTTAAACATTGAATTTTCTCAATTCTGTTAACCCAGACTGCTCCTTTCCCCCCACCCCCCCACCTCTCCCTCAGCCCTCGGGCCCTGACATTCCTTCTCCATCTCCCCCCCCCCCCCAAGTCGCACTAGCTTCTCATTTTCACACCAGAAACAGCTTACAATGGCCTGCTTTCCTTATCACCAATACTTTTTTGCATATCTTTCACTCATTGTTCTTGCTTTATCTCTCCATATCACTGTTTATATCTCTCGTTTCCCTGATCCCTGACCAGTCTGAAGAAGGGTCTCGACCCGAAACGTCGCCTATCTCCTTCACTCCTTAGATGCTGCTGCACCCGCTGAGTTTCTCCAGCTTTTTGTGTAACCCCAGAGTATTCACGGACATCTGCAATCTCTCCCTACTCCGTTTTAGGTATCTACCTGCTTCAAGAAGACCACTATCATCCCGGTGCCAAAGTAAAGCAAGAATTCAATTCAATCTTTAATTGTCACTGTGCAGTGTACAATACAGAGACAACGAAAAGCAGTTGGTATCTCCGAAAGGCAAACTTATGAATAAACAAGTAATTGCGCAGTAGTGTGAGTATATACATCTATACATATACAGTGGTATCCATGCAATTTGCTGGTGATTGGATAGTCCGGGGGGGGGGAGGGGGGGGGGGAGGGGTGGAGACAGGCAGTTATTGAGGTGCAGCGTTGAGAAGTGTGACAGCCGCAGGGAAGAAGCTGTTCTTGAGCCTGCTGGTACGGCAGCGGAGAGACCTGTAGCGTCTCCCGGATGGGAGGAGGGTAAACAGTCTATGGTTGGGGTGTGAGCTGTCCCTGGCGATGCAGTGCGCCCTGCGCAGGCATCATTTACTATGGACAGAGTCAATGGAGGGGAGTGAGGAGACAGTGATGCGTTGGCCGATCTTCACCACCCTCTGCAGAGCTTTCCGGTCGGTGACTGAGCAGTTACCATACCATACTGTGATGCAGTTGGTAAGGATACTCTCGATGGTGCAGCGGTAGAAGTTCACCAGAATCTGGGGAGACAGGTGGACCTTCTTAAGCCTCCTCAGGAAGAAGAGACGCTGGTGAGCCTTCTTGATCAGCGAGGATGTGTTGTTGGTCCAGGAGAGGTCATCGGAGATGTTGACCCCCAGGAACCTGAAGCTGGAGATGCGTTCCACCTCCGTCCCGTTGATATGGATAGGGTTGTGCATGCAGCCTCTCGATCTCCTGAAGTACACAATGAGCTCCTTGGTCTTCTTGGAGTTGAGGGCCAAATTATTGTCAGCACACCATGCTGTTAGGAGCTGAACCTCCTCCCTGTAGGCCGACTCATCGCTGTCGCTGATGAGGCCAATCGCCTCATGCCTCAATGACTACCGTCCAGTGGCCTTGATATCCACCATCATGAAATGCTTTGAAAGGTTGGTTATGGAATGCATTAAATCCAGTCTAGCTAGCAGACTTGACCCACTGCAGTTCGTCTAACACCACAGCAAGTCCACCGCTGATCCCATCTCTCTAGCCCTATACTCATCTCTGGAACACCTGGATAAGAGAGACGGAGGGGACAAGGGGCGGAGGGAAATTACGTTTTGCCCATTGTCTGTTGTCAAACCTAACAACTGAATTACCAACCAGAAGAATCTAAATTAAGTTGTTGTATGACTATAGTAGCCGGCGAAGCAGGATTTCTGGCCCAACTGTGGGCCTCAGAATGAGTTTCAAATCTGGTTTAAGAAAGATTTCAGTAAGCAATCATTGTCTGTAAATCAAGGTCCTTCCATTTGTATTTCTAGAATTTGAATTTAAAAGTTTGTTATTTTAAGTTCAACAATAACATTGTTGGAACAATTGTCATAAAAACTGGGTGTTTTCACAAATATTAATTGAAGAAGAAATCTTGCTAACGAAATGAACGTTCAGCCTCAAGGCAATTAATTCGACTATTGTCCAATCTCTAAAGCAGTTTAGTAGCAGTTTAGTAGTAGTGTCAAACTACTGCAAATAAATATAGTGGTTCAAGAAGATTATCTATTTTTGACAGTAAGTGCCAGCCATTCATAAAATATAGAACCGTACAGCACTAGAACAGGCTCTTCGGCCCATGATGTCCGTGCCAAACACAATGCCAAGACTATCTCTGATCTATTTGCACATAAACCATATGCCTCAATTCCCTGCATAGCCATATGCCTGTTCCAAAAGTCTCTTAAATGCCACCATCGTATCTGCCGCAGCCACCACCCCCAGCAATGTGCTGCAAGCACTCATAGAAACATAGAAACTAGGTGCAGGAGTAGGCCATTCGGCCCTTCGAGCCTGCACCGCCATTCAATATGATCATGGCTGATCATCCAACTCAGTATCCCCATACCTGCCTTCTCTCCATACCCTCTGATCCCCTTAGCCACAAGGGCCACATCTAACTCCCTCTTAAATATAGCCAATGAACTGACCTCAACTACCCTCTGTGGCAGAGAATTCCAGAGACTCACCACTCTGTTTGAAAAAAGTCTTTCTCATCTCGGTCTTAAAGGATTTCCCCCTTATCCTTAAGCTGTGACCCCTTGTCCTGGACTTCCCCAACATCGGGAACAATCTTCCTGCATCTAGCCTGTCCAACCCCTTAAGAATTTTGTAAGTTTCTATAAGATCCCCTCTCAATCTCCTAAATTCTAGAGAGTATAAACAGAGTCTATCCAGTCTTTCTTCATAAGACAGTCCTGACATCCCAGGAATCAGTCTGGTGAGCCTTCTCTGCACTCCTTCTATGGCAATAATGTCCTTCCTCAGATTTGGAGACCAAAACTGTACGCAATACTCCAGGTGTGGTCTCACCAAGACCCTGTACAACTGAAGTAGAACCTCCCTGCTCCTATACTCAAATCCATTCGCTTTCTTCACTGCCTGCTGCACCTGCATGCCTACTTTCAATGACTGGTGCACCATGACACCCAGGTCTCACTGCATCTCCCCTTTTCCTAATTGGCCACCATTTAGATAATAGTCTGCTTTCCTGTTTTTGCCACCAAAGTGGATAACCTCACATTTATCCACATTATACTGCATCTGCCAAACATTTGCCCACTCACCCAGCCTATCCAAGTTACCTTGCAGTCTCTTAGCATCCTCCTCACAGCTAACACTGCCCCCCAGCTTAGTGCCATCCGCAAACTTGGAGATATTGCCTTCAATTCCCTCATCCAGATCATTAATATATATTGTAAATAGCTGGGGTCCCAGCACTGAGCCTTGCAGTACCCCACTAGTCACTGCCTGCCATTGTGAAAAGGACCCGTTTGCTCCTACTCTTTGCTTCCTGTTTGCCAGCCAGTTCTCTATCCACATCAATACTGACCCCTCAATGCCATATGCTTCAAATTTGTATACTAATCTCTTATGTGGGACCTTGTCAAAAGCCTTCTGGAAGTCCAGATACACTACATCCACTGGTTCTCCCTTATCCACGCTACTAGTTACATCCTCGAAAAATTCCACAAGATTCGTCAGACATGATTTACCTTTCGTAAATCCATGCTGACTTTGTCAGATTATTATCTAAATGGTGTCCGGGGAAGTACAACGGGATCTGGGGGTCCTTGTTCTTCAGTCACTGAAAGTAAGCATGCAGGTACAGCAGGAAGTGAAGAAAGCAAATGGCATGTTGGCCAGAATAACAAGAGGAGTTGAGTATAGGAGCAAAGAGGTCCTTCTGCAGTCGTACAGGGCTCTAGTGAGACCACACCTGGAGTATTGTGTGCAGTTTTGGTCTCCAAATTTGAGGAAGGACATTCTTGCTATTGAGCGGGTGCAGCGTTGGTACACATGGTTAATTCCCGGGATGGCGGGAACGTCATATGTTGATAGAATGGAGTTGCTGAGCTTTTATACTCGAATTTAAAAGGGGAGCTTATTGAAACATATGATTATTAAGGGTATGGACACACGAGAGGCAGGAAATATGTTCTCGATGTTGAGGGAGTCCAGAACCAGGGCCACAGTTTAAGAATAAGGGGTAAGCCATTTAGAACGGAGATGAGGAAATACTTTTTAACACAGAGAGTTGGGAGTCCGTTGAGCCTGTCCCACTTAGGCAATTTTTCTAGGCAACTACGGGCGACTAGTTTGTCCTCACATGTTTGCCGGTGGTCGCTGGGAGTAGTCTCAGTCACGCAAAAAGTCGTAGTGTCTTACTGGTCAACGCTAAATTTTCAACATGTTGAAAATTTTTCGGCGACAGTGGGTTTGACGCCAATCAGCGTAGCTTGATTTCTCCTGATGTAGGTGCTGTCAAAGGTTGCGCTGGGATGACGTAAGCTGTCGCCGTTTTTTTGGCGACCTGCTATGACTACGACAATCGCCGCCAGTTGCCTAAAAAATCGGCAAGTGGGACAGGCCCATTTGGAATTCTCTGCCTCAGAGGGTGGTGGATGCTTTCAAGAGAGAATTAGATGGAGCTCTTAAAGATAGCGGAGTCAAGGGATATGGGGAGAAGGCAGGAACGGGGTACTGATCGTGGATGATCAGCCATGATCACATTGAATGGCGATGCTGGCTCGAAGGGCCAAATGGCCTACTCCACCTATTGTCTATTGTATTT
This sequence comes from Raja brachyura, assembly GCA_963514005.1. Next base: position 27,804,737 of record OY740787.1, read on the forward strand.
AATGTTTCCATCCTGGGAAAAAGGTTCCGACTGAATTCCTTGTTACTGCCTCCCGATAATTTTATATACTCCTATTAGATCTCACCACAACCTCCAGGGAAAACAATCCATTACTCTCCAGCCTCTCTCTGTAGCTAATACTTCCTGCTCCAGGCATTATTCTGATCAATCTCATCTGCATCCTCTCCAAAGCCTCCACATCCTTCCCGTAATGAGGAGACCAGAACTGCACGCAATGCTCCAAATACGACCAAACCAAAGACATATAAAGCTGCATCATAACTTCCTGACTCATACTCAGTGCAGCCATTTCTGCCATTATCTCCTACACCCCCCACCCCCCCCATCACCTTACTCCTTTCCTTTCATTTTTACAACTCCCAAAACCTTAATTTCCCTTTTATCTCTATTCTACCTCTGTCCCATTCCATCTATATCCTTCCCACTGGTTTTACATTTTATTGCTTCTCTCTCCTTACCTGACACCCTTTTGTCTCCTTTGTCACGTACTCCACCCATCTGCCACTCACCTAACTCCCCTCACCGCTTCCCTCCTGTCGCGTCAGGCTTTGTCCTGCCCCCACCTCGCTTTTGTAGCTTTCTCCCTCCAACAACAATCAGTTTGAAGAAGGGTCCCAATCTGAAACATCGCCTAACCATTCCCTCCTAAGATGCTGCCTGATCTACTGAGTTCCTCCAGCACATTGTGATTTGCTCAAGATTTCAGCATCTGCAGTTCCTTACATCCCCAAAACGTTATTTTCTGTCAATATGTTTATAAAGCTACTAACAAAGCATTCTACAAATTGATTAGCTGTCCATCTTATCACTGCGCAACATTTAAAATTCACTAACTTATAGCACACATCATGGACACAGATAAACATGCCAAGACAGAGCACATCGTGATCTGATTGTTCCATGTAGATACCCCAAATGAGTCTCTGAGCTATCATTTGAACTTGTTTAATAAAAATGTATAGCTAGCCACAGGAACTGAGACAGCACTAGACAAATCACCATAGTCCCCACAGCTGAATAAATTACAAATATGGACTTCAGGATAATAGATGGCATGCAATTTGTGACCAGAACATTTTATGTGCCAAAATGTTTGGTCTTATTTATTAATGTTTATCTTTTAAGTAATGCGAACAACATTGCATGTCCAAAGGAAGTTTAATGCTCAGGGTTATAAACTAACTGAATCAAGCAACTTGTTTTTCCGTGTGAGAAAACCAAATGGCTCAAGGGCATTATGAATTGCAAGAGAGAAAAAGAATTCTGTTCTGTCAATCTGTGCAAAACTACTGGGAGTTACTGAACCTTTCCATCATTAATCCTTTACTCCAGGCAACAATTGAGAGATCAGCAACGGTGAAAGTACTATCAAGTCATTATTTGTTAGTAGTTTTGAAGTATTTCAGGCGGTATGAATACCACATTAATAATCAGGATCAATTTTCTTGCTTAGATAGCATTGGTACTGCAATACAGTAAACAGTAAGTACCCACAATCATTTGTACTTTTGCTGTCTGTTTGCAAAATTATCTTACTTCTAGGCAACTGCATTTTTGTTGTAAACATATAGAGTCATACAGCAGGGCAATAGACCCTGCAGTCCAACCTATCCATGCCAACCAAGATGCGCCATCTACTTTAGCACATATATCGGGGCTTAGCTAATATCCCTCTCAACCTTTCCTATTCACATAACAATCCAAATGGCTTTTAAATGATGTTAATGTACCTGCCTCAACTACCTCCTCTGGCAGCTCATTGCATATACCCATATGTGCAAATATTGCCCCTCAGATTTTTATTAAATTATTCCCCTCCCACCTTCAACCTATGAACTCTAGTTCTTGATTTCCCTACCCTGTGTGTTCACCCTATTCCCCTCATGATTTTCTACATTTTCTATGAGATCACCCGCCAGCCTCCTGCACTCAAAGGGATGAAGTCCTAGCCTGCCCAACCTCTCCCTTTAGCTTCGGCCTTCAGGTTTTGGCAACATCCTTGTAAATCTTCACTGCATTCTTTCATGCTTTAACAAAATAATCCCATCCTTTTTAATTGTGCTGGTAATCAAAGACTGATAATATTGAGTTGTTCAGCACAGATTTAATTCTGAAGATCATATATCTTGAAAACATTATGGCAAAGTACATAAAAATATTTGGCTCTGACTAATTGTCATCACATTGCAAAATTTCATTTGAATTTGCATTTCAACTGTTAACATGCCTGGTCTGAAACATAGTGTCTTCATACTCAGTAGCAATGTGGGAATATGCGCAACTAGGAGTCAAGAGTTAATTGTGTTGAATTGCCATTATGTACCGGGAATGGAATAATTAAATTCTTGCTTGGTACAGCTTTACAAGCCCATTAATGGAATAACACAACAAATAAATATGCAATAATCAACAGTATGATAAATGAATAAGTAGTAATACTAGGTAACCAGACCACCGGGGGGGGGGGGGGGGGGGGGGGGGGTGTACAATTGGCAGCCCCGCCAACAGTCTGTTTGTTTTTTCGTCTATTTTTTATTTTTGGTGCATGTGAAGTTTGTGTAAATGTTCTCCAGTTTGTTTTATGTGGATGGAGGGGGAGGAGTCGGGGGAAACTTTTTATCCCGTTTCTTACCTTGCGGGAGAAACAATTAATTTTCGGATCAAATTCTCTGGTCGCTCTGCGGCCTACCATTGATGGAGCTGGAGCTCCTCCTCGCACTGACCTTGGGGCCCCAATGCTGGGCATGGACTTACATTGGAGTGGATCCCTTGCCTGGGATCACTCCAACCACGGCCTGCGGCCTTTACATCGGGAACTCGCAGTCTCGGGAGAGGCCATGGATGTCGAGAACTCCAACGTTGCGGAAGGTTCGACCAACCCCGACGCGAGGTTCAATCGTCCGGCGTGGGGGAGCTGACATCCCCCGATGCAGATTGCCTCGACGCCGATGGCCCGCCGCCGGCTACGGGAGTCAAGATCATCCTGTCAACGGAGGGCTCGAGGCCCTCGACTGCGGGAGAGCAACGAAAAGAGATAGAACTTTTTTTCGCCTTCCATCTCAGAGAGGAATGTGAAGGATCTCTGTGATGGATGTTTATGTTAAAATGTGTTTTTGTGTGTTCCGTTGCTTTTTATTTGTATGACTAACTTGGCAAATGAAATTCCTCGAGTGTTGCAAAACATACATTGCTAATAAAGTATCATTGTGATTGTGATATATCATGCAAAGCCAAAGTACATGGTCATAAGGAATAGGAGTAGAATTAGGCCATTCGGCCCATTAAGTCTACTCCGCCATTCAATCATGGCTGATCTATCTCTCCCACCTAACCCCGTTCTCCTGCCTTTTCCCCATAACCTCTGACACCTGTACTAATCAAGAATTTATCTATCTCTGCCTTAAAAATATCCACTGACTTGGCATCCACAGTCTTGTGTGACAAATAATTCCTCTGACTAAAGGTGCAACCAATATATAAGTCCATTGCAGATCGTTGCTGAAGTAAGGTTGTAGTTAGGGTTACACATTGTGGTTCTAGAGCCTGATGGTTACAAGAAGAAACTGAGAAGAAAGAGTATAGTCATTCAGGATTGCAATTCACCACTTTCTCAATTTGGGTTGGGCAATAAATATTGAACAAGCCAATTATGCCAACATCCAAAAAATTATTATTTTTTTTAAATGGAAAGGTGGGTATAATTTAAACTTGCTTCCTGGTTGACTAACTGTAGGTCAGTTACTTTTATTGATCTAAATTTAATTTTATTTAGAAATTGAGTGACTTTTATAATTGGTGGATGATTTGTCAAATGTACAACCAGGTGCTAAATTAGGAAAGAACTTTCCATTATTGCGTATGTATAACATATTATCAGCAAGATTAGTCAATGGAGTGTTCAGGCACCAAATGATCCTCTGAGATTAGCTAAGACCAAAGCTGTACCCTTGAAGACTGTAAAAGGTGAATTTATTATGGGGAACAAGGAAATGCAGACAAGTTGAACAGGTACTTTGGTTCCATCTTCACTAAGAAGGACACAAACAACCTCTCTGACGTACTAGTGGCCAGAGGATTCAGGGTGACGGAGGAACTGAAGGAAATTCACATTAGACAGGGAATGATGTGTTAAAGAAGGAACTGCGGATGCTGGAGAATCGAGGGTTACACAAAAAGCTGGAGAAACTCAGCGGGTGCAGCAGCATCTAAGGAGTGAAGGAGATAGGCGACGTTTCGGGTCGAGACCCATCTTCAGACTGGTCAGGGATCAGGGAAACGAGAGATATAAACAGTGATATGGAGAGATAAAGCAAGAACAATGAGTGAAAGATATGCAAAAAGGTATTGGTGATAAGGAAAGCAGGCCATTGTAAGCTGTTTCTGGTGTGAAAATGAGAAGCTAGTGCGACTTGGGGGGGGGGGGGGGAGAGATGGAGAAGGAATGTCAGGGCCCAAGGGCTGAGGGAGAGGTGGGGGGGGGGGGGGAAAGGAGCAGTCTGGGTTAACAGAATTGAGAAAATTCAATGTTTAAGCCCAGAGGATGCAGACTCCCCAAGCGGAATATGAGATGTTGTTCCTCAAACTTGCGGTGTTGTTCACTCTGGCCATGGAGGAGGCCCAGGACCGAGAGGTCGGATACGGAGTGGGAGGGGGAGTTGAAGTGCTGAGCCACCGGGAGGTCGGGTTGGTTATTGCGGACCGAGCGGAGGTGTTCGGCGAAACGATCGCCTAGCCTCCGCTTGGTCTCACCGATGTAGATTAGCTGGCATCTGGAGCAACGGATGCAGTAGACGAGGTTGGAGGAGGTGCAGGTGAACCTCTGTCGGACTTGGAATGACTGCTTGGGTCCCTGAAAGGAGTGGATGGGGGAGGTGAAGGAACAAGTGTAGCATCTCTTGCGGTTGCAAGGGAAAGTGCCCGGGGAAGGAGTGGAGCAGGAGGGAAGGGAAGAATTGACGAGGGAGTTGCGGAGGGAGCGGTCTTTGCGGAAGGCAGACAGGGGGGGAAATGGGAAGATGTGGCGAGTGGAGGGGTCACGTTGGAGGTGGCGAAACTGGCGGAGGACTATCTGTTGTATGCGCTGGCTGGTGGGGTGAAAGGTAAGGACCAGGGGGACTCGGCCCTTGTTGTGAGTGGGGGAATGGGGAGAGAGGGCAGTGTTGCGGGGTATGGAGGAGACCCTGGTGCGAGCCTCATCTATAGTGGGGGAGGGGAAACCCCGTTCTCTGAAGAAAGAGGACATTTGCGATGACCTGGTGTGGAACACGTCATCCTGGGAGCAGATGCGGCGTAGACGGAGGAATTGGGAATAGGGGATGGAGTCCTTACAGGAAGCAGGGTGGAAGGAAGAGTAGTCCAGGTAGCTGTGGGAGTCAGTTGGTTTGTAGTGGATGTCAGTCAGGAGTGTGTCACCTGCAATAGAGATGGTGAGGTCAAGGAATGGTAGGGAAATGTCGGAAATGGTCCAAGTATATTTGAGTGCCGGATGGAAGTTGGTGGTGAAATGGATAAAGTCAGTCAGTTCTGCGTGGGTGCAGGAGGTGACACCAAAGCAGTCGTCAATGTAACGGAGGTAAAGGTCGGGGGTGGGGCCCTGGTACGTCGAGAACAAAGATTGTTCGACGTACCCGACAAAGAGGCAGGCGTAGCTAGGGCCCATGCGTGTGCCCATAGCTACGCCTTGTGTTTGGAGGAAATGGGAGGAGTCAAAAGAGAAGTTGTTTAGGGTAAGGACCAACTCCGCTAGGCGGAGGAGGGTGTCAGTGGATGGGTATGGGTTGCTCAGACAGGGAATGATGTTGGGTAGACTGATGGGACTGAAGGCAGATATATCATCAGGGCCTGATGGTCTGCATCCCAGGGGACTTAAGGAAGTGGCTCTAGAAATTGTAGATGCGTTGTTGATAATTTTCCAATGTTCTATAGATTCAGGATCAGTTCCTGTGGATTGGTGGGTAGCAAATGTTATCCCACTTTTTAAGAAAGGCGGGAGAGAGAAAACAGGGAATTATAAACCAGTTAGCCTGACATCAGTGGTGGGAAGATGCTGGAGTCAATTATAAAAGATGAAATAGTGGCACATTTGGATGGCAGTAGCAGGATCGGTCCGAGTCAACATTGATTTACGAAGGGGAGATCATGCCAGACTAACCTTCTGGAATTTTTTGAGGATGTAACTAGGAAAATGGACAAAGGAGAGCTTGTAGATGTAGTGTACCTGGACTTTCAGAAAGCATTTGATAAAGTCCCACATAGGAGATTAGTGGGCAAAATTAGAGCACATGAAATTGGGGGTAGTCTGCTGACATGGATAGAAAATTGGTTGGCAGACAGGAAACAAAGAGTAGGGATTAATGGGTCTCTTTCAGAATGCCAGGCAGTGACTAGTGGGGTACCGCAAGTCTTGGTGCTGGGACCGCAGCTATTTACAATATACATAAATAATAATAATAATAATATATTTTATTGTCATTGCACATAGGTGCAACGAGATTTGGTATGCAGCTTCCACCTGATGTCATAACTTAAACAACTAAAATTTAGATACCCAGAAACATGATTTATAAAAAAGAACAGTAAAACAGTGTCAAGTGCAAATAGGTCTTTGTCGGGTCGATGTGCGACGTGACCATCCGAGGGAGACAGTTCATGGAGGTGGGGGCACTCAGCAGGGCCGGTTCAGAGCAGCTATAGCTCTGGGGATGAAGCTGTTCCTGAGGCTGGAGGTGCGGGCGTAGAAGGCCTTGTAACGTCTGCCGGAAAGTAGAAGTTTGAACAGACTATTACAAGGGTGTGAGGAGTCTTTGCTCAGAGCATCCTCACGTACGTGCCCTGTCTTTCTAGGTGAATCAGGACAGTGTGAAGAGCCAGAGAGATGGCATCCTCTGGGATCTATTTGCCCCGTATGCAAATTGATGTGAGTCCAGTGAGGCAGGGATGCTGGATTTGATGTGGGAGAGGACCAGCCTTTCAAACCACTTCATGGGTATTGGAGTTAAGGCAACCGGACAGTAGTCGTTCAGGTTGGTGATTTTTTACTTTTTTGGCACCGGCACTATGGTAGCTGTCTTCAGGCACTTGGGGACCGTTGCCAGAGATAGAGACAGATCAAATATCCTCGTGAATACCTCAGTCAGCTGTACAGCACAGTCCTTTAGTACCCTTCCTTGGACTCCGTCCGGGCCTGCCGCCTTGTGTGGATTGATCCTACGCAGAGCGTCCTGTACATCCTGTGTGCTCAATGTTAAGACCTCCGCCATGGCCAGGGTTATTCCACTCCTGGTGGTGTTGCTAGTTTTGAAGCGGGCAAAGAAGGTGTTAAGCTCGTTGGCCAGTGTGACATCACTGTGGGGGCAGGCGGGGCTGCTCTTGTAGTCAGTGATGTCCCTGACACCCTGCCACATGCTTCTGGTGTCCGCGGTATTGAAGTGGTCTTCCACCCTTTGCCTGTGGATGTCTTTGGCCTTTTTTATACCTTTGTTCAAGTTTGACCTGGCAGCACTGTATGCTGAAGTGTCACTAGATTTAAAGGCAATGTTGCATGCTCTTAGCGGATTCTGAACTTCCTTGTTCAACCACAGTTTCCAGTTTGGGAACATCTTTATTTTCTTGTCCACTGTGACAAACTCCATACAGCAGTTGATGTAGGAGAGCACAGTGGATGTGTACTCCTCCAAGTCTGCCTCTGTACCACAGGTTGCCTGTTGTGCAAACAGGTCCCAGTCGGTGCGATCAAAGCAGTCCTGGAGTTGTAGGTCACATTTTGACCGTCTTTATTGCAGGTTTGGTCTTGCGGGGTTTGTGTGCAGGCAGTAGGAACAGTGAGGGGTGGACAGGGGAGGGCTCTGCATGCATCCTTGATGTTGGTGTACACTTTATCCAGTGTGTTTGAGCCCCTGGTCGGGCACTGCACATGCTGGTGGAATTTGCGGAGTGCAGCTCGTAGGTCGACGTGATTAAAGTCCCCTGCAACAATGAAGGCATCGTCGGGGTGAGCATCCTGCTGCTTTCTGATGGCCGAGTGCAGCTGTGCTAGCGCTAGATTAGCATTAGCCTGTGGTGGAATGTACATGATGATAACCACAGTAAACTCCCAAGGCAGATAAAACGGCCTACATTTTAGCAGTCGGTATTCCAGATCTGGGGAACAGTAGCTCTCTACTGCAGTGTGGTTGGTGCACCAGTGATTGTTGATATAGATGCAGAGCCTGCCGCCCTTGCTCTTACCTTTGTTCAATCAGCATGATGCAGTGACCGGTTCGTTAACTCCAGATTTAATGATTTAGATGAAGGGATTAAAAGTAACATTAGCAAAATTGAAGATGGCACAGAGCTGGGTGGCAGTGTGAACTGTGAGTGGGCACAGGATGCTGTGGGGATGCAGGGTAACTTGGACAGGTTGGGTGAGTGGGCAGATGCATGGCAGATTCAGTTTAATGTGGATAAATGTGAGGTTATCCACTTTGGTGGCAAAAACAGGAAGGCAGATTATTATCTAAATGGTGTCAAGTTGGGAAAAGGGGAATTACAACGGGATCCTAGGGGTCCTTGTTCATCAGTCACTGAAAGTAAGCATGCAGATACAGCAGGCAGTGAAAAAAAACAAATTGCATGTTGGTCTTCATAACAAGAGGAGTTGAGTATAGGAGCAAAGAGGTCCTTGTGCAGTTGTTCAGGGCCCTAGTGAGACCACACCTGGATTATTATGTGCAGTTTTAGTCTCCCAGTTTGAGGAAGGACATTCTTGCTATTGAGGGAGTGCAGCGTAGGTTCACCAGTTTAATTCCCGGGATGGCGGGACTGTCATATGTTGATAGAATGGAGCGGCTGGGCTTATATACTCTGGAATTTAGAAGGATGAGACGGAATCTTATTGAAACATATATGATTATTAAGGGTTTGGACACGCTAGAGGCAGGAAACATGTTCCCGATGTTGGGGAATCCAGAACCAGGGGGCATAGTTTAAGAATAAGGGGTAAGCCGTTTAGAACAGAGATGAGGAAAAACTTTTTCACACAGAGAGTTGTGAGTCTGTGGAATTCTCTGCCTCAGAGGGTGGGGGAAGCTGGTTCTATGGACGCTTTCAAGAGAGCTAGACAGAGCTCTTAAAGATAGAGGGGTCAAGGGATATGGGGAGAAGGCAGGAACGGGGTGCTGATTATGGATGATCAGCCATGATCACATTGAATGGCGGTGCTGGCTCGAGGGGTCGAATGGCCTACTTCTGCACCTATTGTCCAGTGTCTTTTTTATATTGAGATGATTCTGATGGTAAATTGACCTGAACTGCAGAATTAGTCTGTACTTAACACAAGATGCCATCTTGGTAATGCTGTTGAACTCAATCCTGGCTAAGGCTGCTACCAGGCCCTGTCTTAAGATACGTAACCATGTCTTAAGATACGTAAAATGTTAATAATACTTGACATGCCTGCTAGCACTCATCAAATACATTGTGTAGGACATTAGTAACTACTGCTTAGCCTAACATTCTTTCCTAACAACAAACAGTGTTTGGAGATATGCATAATATTTATATTGAATCAAGCTGCTACTTAAAGGGATACCTGGATGTGTTAGTTACTTGTTGGAGATATGTAAAGGACAGGCAGCATCTCTGGAGAGAAGGAATGGGTGACGTTTCAGGTCGAGACCCTTCTTCAGACTCTTCAGATTCTTCAGTCGGAAGAAGGGTCTCGACCCGAAACATTACACATTCCTTCTCTCCAGAGATGCTGCCTGTCCAGCTGAGTTACTCCAGCATTTAGTGTCTACCTCAACTAATTGAACAGTAACTATGTGTCTGCAGGAAAAAACAGTCACGGAAATCTTGCCAGGGTCCATTTTCACTGGTTGAAAAATGAAAGGGGGACAGAACAGGCAGAACAGACTCAGCTATTCAAGAACATAGGAAAATAAAAGTGACCAGACTAAAGGGCCTGTCCCATGAGCATGTGACTCCATGCAGCAAGCGCGACCTAATGTGGTCGCTTGAGCCTGTCGGCCCACAGCCGCCATGATGGCGTACGCACCGCCTCGACGTTGTACGCAGCGTGTTGACGCCGTATGTCACGCGCGAACTTCCTGCGGACTTCGCTCAAACTTCATGTCACTCATTCGACCACGCGCTGCCCCCGCATGCTCGTGGGACCGGCCCTGTACGGGGATCACTCGAACTCCGCCCGACTCCCACGCGGCCCCCGCTTCCGGTTCGGTCCCGCTCGCCGCATGCAGGCGCATGCTAGTGGGACCGGCCCTGTACGGGGATCACTCGAACTCCGCGCGACTCCCGCGCGGCCCCCGTTTCCGGTTTGGTCGCGTTTGCCGCATGCAGGTCGCAAGTTCGTGGGACAGGCCCTTAAGGTGATGTCTTTCCCTCTTGCAGGTAAAGGCCATTACTTATACAGATTTTGTTCACCAAAAATTTTTGTGGCGCTTCTATGAACTTTGGCATTCTTGGTTAGTGATCCATTTTCCTACATGTTATCAAATGCGTTAAAAAACGCACTCATCAAATGTTTCTTCCACCTCCTTTGAAAATGCATCTATATTTATTACTCCCTAAAAATGATATTTTGTCAGTACTTTAGTACTACATTGTCAGTGTTTGATTTAACACCTCCAGGCAAAGTTCTCATTGAGGTAAGGAGCAAATAGGTCAAAATTATGTGCAAGATTCACTTTCAAGTACCGTATATATATTTTTCAAAACAGCATGTCTTTAACACCGGCTTATTGCCTTTACCTGAAATAAAACCCAAATTCTTTTAAAAAAATGACCAACCATTTATTTATTTGAGAAGTTAACTCATGCAGTAGATTGTATAACCTTCCTTCTTTACTTGAATTTTGGTTTAAATGTATTGGATGATCATAATTCTGCATATTGATGATGTGAGGAGGAGGCAGCAGTCAGACATAAGTGGGCTGGCATTTTAAATAATGCCATGAGAGCATGATGTTATTCAACACAGCTCTCAACTCTAATTGCTTCGTCAACACACCTACCACAAATAGAGGTCGAAACAAGTGAGAGATGCAATACACAATAATGGAATGAAAAGTTCCTGTGTCCAGAAGCTACATAAATTATATGTAAAGCAGTGAATGTTTCAACTGGCTATAATGTAAGGGTTAACAAATAATGTCAGCTCAAATTGATTTATCCGCTAAATTAGTAGCACCACATGTCAAACCTTACAGGAAAACAAGTAGATGCTTTGGAAGAATGCTTTAAGGGCCTGTCCCACTTGGCCGTCATTTGCTCGTCACACAGATGGTGCGCCAAGATTTTGTACATCACAAAATCTTGCGATGCCGCGCGCGGCCGCATGTCACTGCCTATGTCATCACGCACCATGCGTGCGTAATGCGCACCACGCGCACGTAATGCGCACCATGCGTGCATCACGTGCGTGTCACGACGCATGTGTTGTGCGTTGTGACGCGTAAATGATGTTGTGTAAATTACTAGCAAATGACGGCCAAGTGGGACTGGCCCTAAAGACAACTTACTTAGAGGGTTACACAAAAAGCTGGAGAAACTCAGCGGGTGCAGCAGCATCTAAGGAGTGAAGGAGATAGGCGACATTTCGGGTCGAGACCCTTATTCAAACTGGTCAGGGATCAGGGAAACGAGAGATATAGACAGTGATGTGGAGAGATAAAGAACAATGAATGAAAGATATGCAAAAAAGTATTGATGATAAAGGAAACAAGCCATTGTAAGCTGTTTGTAGTGTGAAAATGAGAAGCTAGTGCGACTTGGGTGGGGAGGGAGATAGAGAGAGAAGGGATGCCAGGGCCCGAGGGCTGAGGGAGAGGTGGGGAGGGGGAGGAGGCAGCCTGGGTTAACAGAATTGAGAAAATTCAATGTTTAAGCCCAGAGGATGCAGACTCCCCAAACGGAATATGAGGTGCTGTTCCTCCAACTTGCAGTGTTGCTCACTCTGGTCGTGGAGGAGGCCCAGGACCGAGAGGTCGGATACGGAATGGGAGGGGGAATTGAAGTGCTGAGCCACCGGGAGGTCGGGTTGGATATTGCGGACCGAGCAGAGGTGTTCGGCGAAACGATCGCCCAGCCTCCGCTTGGTCTCACCGATGTAGATCAGCTGGCATCTGGAGCAACGGATGCAGTAGATGAGGTTGGAGGAGGTGCAGGTGAACCTCTGTCAGACTTGGAAGGATTGCTTGGGTCCGTGAAAGGAGTGGATGGGGGAGGTGAAGGGACAAGTGTAGCATCTCTTGCGGTTGCAAGGGAAAGTGCCCTGGGAAGGGGTGGAGCAGGAGGGAAGGGAAGAATTGACAAGGGAGTTGCGGAGGGAGCGGTCTTTGCGGAAGGCAGACAGGAGGAAAGACTTAGAGGGACCAGTAAATAATGAGGCTGTTTGCGAAGTCACTAAGATAGGCTTTTGCCTTCTGAGAGACATCCAAGACTAGCTCGGTGTCTGATAGAACAAATAACTCACGCTATTAGGCCACAAAGGATAATAGCTAGCTTTAACACATAGTCACTTGTTGTTCTTAGAAATATTATATAAGAGCATGCTTTGACCATTAGATTAGAAACTTCACCTTCAGGAAGAGAGAGAAAGACTTTGCCTGTGAGGAGGGAGAGAGAGACAGGTGTGGGCAAATGTCAGGACTCTCGGGTTGTCAAGGTCAGTCATCACAGACAGGAATCTCCGATGTGCAAAGGCATGTGAGGCTTCATGATTTATTAATATTTTTTCTGTATTTTGTTTTAATTAATATAATTGTTTGTACTCTCAAAAATGTTTGTTCTCCATACATTGATCCGAATCCTTGAAACCTGCTTATATTGTATTACATTTTAGCATAGTCGGCATGATTTGGTGAAAATGTGTAGGAAGAAGATTGAAGATGCAAAATCTGAGACCGTTCAGGTCCCGGGATGGATAGATAATTCTGAAGGTTATGGTAATCTGGCTAATTTGTTAAGTGAATGGGGACCACCTAAATATTGGGAGATAAAATATAGGAAACACGGGGACAGATCAGTACACACAGTGGCTTAATAGGAAGGAGATAATTATATCATTGTTAAAAGCTGGCATGGAAAGAGATAAGATTGATGACCTTCCAAATGCAGTACTGTATGATCTTTGGAAACAGCATTGTGAGACAAGACAAACACAGTCAGGACCACCAAGGAAGGAGGAGGAAGAGGCAGTGAAGCCCTCTGTGCCTTCTATGACACTACTCTATACTGATCAGGAATAGTCTGGTCAATTGTGGTGTCTCAGTCTGGGGTGGGGCCAGGGATCCATGGCTCAAATGCGAGCAACCACTGGAGTATCACCTGGAGACCTGAGGCCCTTCATCCCATTACCCTTATGACCCTCCGCAGAGCAGAGTGGCACAAGAGAAGAGGAAGAGAGAGAGCTAGGAAGCGAGCTGCATTCATTTCCAATCCTTTTGGCTTTACCAAGCGATTACTTGGGGACAAGCACAGTGGTCGCCTCATGTGCTCAACAGGTGAAGTAAATCGCTTCCACCATGACACCCTGAGCGATCCAATGAGGGAACTGGAGCTCGAACCCAACAAAGCTCTCATCAGCCCAGCCCCCCCAACAACAGAGTTCAATCTGAGGGAGCCGAGTCTGAAGGAGGTTGAGGAGATCATCAAGGCGGCACGCTCAGCCTCTGCTCCAGGCCCTAGTGGCATACCATACATAGTGTATAAGCGCTGCAGAACTCCTTCGACACCTATGGAAGATCTTGAAGGTGGTATGGCAAAGGGGGAAAGTTGCTGACCAGTGGAGGTGCGCTGAGGGAGTTTGGATCCCGAAAGAGGAAAACTCAAAGAACATCAATCAGTTTCGGTCAATCTCGCTGCTGAGCGTCGAAGGGAAGGTGTTTTTCAGCATTGTCTCCCGAAGATTAACTGAGTTTCTCCTCAAAAACAGCTACATCGACCCCTCAGTGCAGAAGGGTGGGATTCCGGGAGTTCCCGGCTGCGTGGAGCACACTGGAGTAGTCACGCAGCTCATTAGAGAAGCCCATGAAAACAGAGGCAACCTAGTTGTTTTGTGGTTGGAACTCGCCAATGCTTATGGGTCCATACTGCACAAACTGGTTGAGCTTGCACTACACTGACACCATGTTCCCAGCAAGATCAAGGACCTGATCCTGGATTATTACCATAATTTCAGGCTGAGGATGACTTCTGGGTCAGAAACATCAGACTGGCATCGGCTTGGAAAGGGAATAATTACGGGATGCACCATTTCTGTTATTCTTTTTGCTGTTGCCATGAACATGGTGGCCAAGTCAGCCGAGGTGGAATGCAGAGGCCCCCTAACCAAGTCTGGTGTGCGACAGCCCCCAATTAGAGCTTTTATGGACGATCTTACCATCACCACAAAATCGGTCCCAGGAAGTAGGTGGATCCTACAAGGTCTTGAGAAACTTATCACCTGGGCAAGGATGAGTTTCAAGCCAACGAAGTGAAGGTCCATGGTGCTGAAGAAGGGGAAGGTAACTGACAGATTCCACTTCTTACTATCCGGAACTACCATTCCCTCCATCACTGAGCAACCTGTCAAGAGCTTGGGGAAGGTTTTTGACGCAACTCTGAAAGTGCCGCCCTTCAAAAGTCCATCAAAGACCTTGAAGCCTGGCTCACCAAAGTCGACAAGTCAGGTCTGCCAGGCAGATTCAAGGCTGGATCTATCAGCATTCCATCCTGCCCTGAGTCCTGTGGCCTCTGCTGGTTTACGCTGCTCCATTGACCACAGTTGAGTTCCTCGAAAGGAAGATCAGAGGCTTTCTCCGCAGGTGGCTTGGCCTTCCCCGCAGCCTCAACAGTGCTGCACTGTATGGGACCAGTAACATCTTGCAGCTCCCATTCAGTGGCCTCACGGAAGAGTTTATGGTGGCGCGAACAAGAGTACAGGAACTCCAGGGACCAGAAGATGTCATCGGCTGGCATTGAGGTGAGAACAGGGAGGAAATGGAGGGCGGCAAAAGCAGTGGAGGTGGCAGAGTCACGCCTAAGGCAAAAGGCATTGGTGGGAGTCATGGCAACTGGCAGAGCGGGTTTGGGATACTTCCCTAAGACACCGGTTGGCAAGGCCCAGGGCAAGGAGAGACACCGTCTAATCCAGGAAGAGGTCCGAGCAGGTGTGGAGGAAGAGCGTGTGAGCAGGACGGTGGGGCTCAGGCAGCAGGGAGCGTGGACAAGGTGGGAGAGCATACCGCAGCGCAGGATTACCTAGTCAAACATCATGCAGGCAGATTTCCAGCGCGTCCGGTTCCTTGTCCAAGCTGTCTACGATGCCCTACCAAGTCCAGCAAACCTCCACGTCTGGGGCAAGAGCGAGACACCTTCCTGCCCACTTTGCTCTGGAAGAGGATCATTAGAACATCTCCTCAGCAGCTGCCCAAAGTATCTGGGGAAGGTTGCTAACAGTGGCGCCATGACCAGGTGCTCAAGGTGGTTGCTGAGAGCATAGCCACTGCCATCTGTAACAGCAAACACCACCATGCACCAAAGAAATCAATCACTTTTGTCAAAGCTGGAGTGAAGCCCCGACCACAACGAAAAACAAGGACGGGCCTCCTCTACACAGCCACTGACTGGCAGCTGCACGTCGATCTGGGCAAATAGCTGAAATTTCCACAGCACATCACAGCAACATCATCCGGCCAGACATGATCATCACCTCCGAAGTGACAAAACAGCTGATCATTCTGGAACTGACAGTGCCCTGGGAAGAGTGTATTGAAGAGGCTAATGAGAGGAAGCGCGCAAAGTACCAGGAACTGGTGGAGATGTGCCAGGACAGAGGCTGGAAGACATACTATGAGCCGATAGAGGTGGGCTGTAGAGGCTTTGCAGGACGCTCACTCTGCAAAGTCCTCAACCAGTTGGGCTTTACGGGGCTGGCAAAGAAGAGGGCCATTCAATCCGCAAGTGAAGCCGCAGGGAAAGCCACTAGGTGGCTTTGGATTAAGAGGGCTGATCCGTGGGCGGTTGCTGCTGGGACGCAAGTCGGGGCTTGATCAACCCCGGCTGGGTCGCCTGGGCAAGGGTGGCTGATGTTGTGAGACCCGAAAAAACCGATGACCCCAGGTCACATCACTGAGGATGTGTCCCAGCGCATCTAGAAGATGTATCTTTCACACAGTGTGGAGAGGGGGAAATATACTGTACAGAGAGAAATGGCACTGGTAGATACCAGTGCCATTGTATGGATGAGCAAGCCAGATGTACGGATGAGCAAGTGTCAATTCAGGGATACAGGGATGAGGTTGCTCCTGCAGTATGGACTGTTATTAGATGAAATTGGTAATGGTGCACCACAGACTGTGTTTATTTTAATCTAAATATCTGAAAATATGTAGGAAGGAACTGCAGATGCTGGTTATACCCCGAAGATAGACTCAAAATGCTGGAGTAACTCAGTGGGACAGGCAGCATCTTTGAAGAGAAGAAATGGGTGACGTTTCAGGTCGAGACCCTTCTGAAAACAGAAAGAATTTGGAAAAACTATAGATGGACTCATAGAGGCAGGGGTTATTCAACTACCACAGTGTCTGTTAGGACAAGTAACTCACGGTATAATGGCACAACAGATCAAGATCCTGCTCCAATTTTTGACAATCACTGTAATTTTTGATAACCATTTTCACCTTATTTGGATAGAGAACATCTTACGTAGTTTCTCTCGCGTCTGAAGAAGGGTCTCGAACCGAAACGTCGCCTATCTCCTTTGCTCCTTAGATGCTGCTGCACCCGCTGAGTTTCTCCAGCCTTTTGTGTACCCTCGATTCTCCAGCATCTGCAGTTCCTTCTTTAACATCTTACGTAGCTTAACCTGTTTTGTGCCAAACGTTTTCACCAACATTATCATATACACTTGTTACACATGTCTCATTGCAGCTATGCAACATGTAGGGCAAGTGAGTAAGTAACATTTACAGTTCTGCGTGTTCATGATGTGAGGGAGAGGTGGCAAGCAAGTTGACATTCCAAAGATATGCTCCATGAACATGACATTGGCTGTTTCACCATCAAAACAATTACCTCTGATGGAAATAGCAGAATACAAGGAGGGCAATCTTTTGATCCGCCATCACCTATGATTTACTGTTATGGAAGTTTTTTTTTTTTAAATTATTTTTCTTCAATCTTTCCAATGGGCAGCACACACTTAAACACACATCGAGCAACACTACACTTTAAAACTAAAGTGGTTGGAAGGATTCCAGAATGTTCCGACAATTCTTTTTTACACTGCTGAGATAAAGCTTGCGAGTTGTGTACAGAGTCTCTTTGGGGAGTATTGCTCCTTACCCACATGATCATATTTGATGTGTGTGCCATTTGGAGCTGAAATGATTAAACTTTCCAAAAGGCAAATACATTTTCCTTTCTTGTGGGTGTTCCTGATGTGGGTTGATTGGTTCCTCACTGGTTCTAAACCTAAATGCCCAGGTTTTGGATGATTTAAATCATTTAATATTTCATGTGGACTTTCATTGGGAATTGTCATTTTTTGCCCCTTGCTAATTTCTCTTGAAAGGTAGTGAAGAAAACATATTTCTGAATCAATTGAATTCATATACAGTAGCAAATGTGCGCTCAAAAACGCAGTAATCAAGCAAGATTATAGATTTTGTCACGGTGGTGATATAGTCCATCTGCAACATGATTTGTCATGAATATGATAGTGAAGGCACAAAGCCATATTGAGACGCTTTCTGGAGGCTTACAAAAGTCTCAGTAACCTTTCACAAACTGAAACATTACCATTGGTCCTGATCTTTCCAGTTCCCTCAATGCTCACTGTGTTTGATATCAAATAAAATATTTTGATTGGAAAGCATCACAATAAAGAAAGGTTCTGACCTGAAATGAATAGGTTACAATCTCTCCACTGAAGCTGTCTGAACCGTGGAGTTTATCCACCATGCTGTCTTAACTTATTTGCATAATAAACTTATTGCATGCATCCATCTGACATTTACCACATAAAAATACAACTGCCATTTGGGGTGAGATCTTGTGGTCTCCCTAGAACTAACTTCAGTTAGATGATAGAAATGATGAATAATCTGAATACAAATGAAAATATATAGAAATGACTTTGTTGATTTGTTGTCTAAGGAAGCCGATAAGCACTGCAATCTGTGAGTGGGATTTTATTGACTTTAATGTAGTTTGCAGATGTTAATTACCAGCTGTTACCACAGCTTATGAAAATGAAATATCTACATTAGAGCAGCTGATGAATGTAATGATGTCACAGCTCCACAGAATGTGTTCTTACAGTATATTCCTTCAAATCTGACCAATTAAAAGATGTATTCCTGCTTAGTGATGGGCTGTTTCTTCTCTTCCTGATCCCACAAGAAATAATTTAAACCTTAATTTTCTTGGGCCGCCTTGATTGTGCTAATATATATACTAATCTGAAAATGCTTAATGTGGAGAGCACCTCAGTGCCATATTCAAATGTGGTGTGCCATTCATCACAGATGGTGCATCATCCATATGACCACCTAAAGAATAACATCAATATGATTGAAAATCACTTGCTTAGTTTAATGCTGACTGCAGTCCATGATGTGTCCGTAAACTGCAAGTTAGGAACACAGCTGTGACAATATATAAGCTTCTTGAAAATAATTTCCATTCTTTAGCATTCTCTAATCCAGCAGACTGCACTAGGTCATGATGTGCTTTTCTACAAAATGGAGGGCCAGGATAGCTCCTCCTCGAACATAGAACAGTACAGCACAGGAACGGGTCCTTCGGCCCACAAGGTTTGTGCCAAACATTATGCCAATTTAAACTAATCTCGTCTGCCTGTACATGATCCATATCCCCCTACTCCCTGCACTTCCATGTGCCTAACTAAAAGCATCTTAAACACTAGTATTGTATCTGCCTCCACCAACATGCCTGGAAATGTGTTCCAGGCCCCCACCACCCTCTGTGTATAAATGTGCCCCATACTTCTCCATTAAACTTTCTCCCTCTCACCTTGTATCTATGACCTCGAGTCTTGGCTATTTCCACCCTGCGAAAATGATTCTGACTGTCTACCTTATCTATGCCTCTCAAAATTGTATATACTTCTATCAAGTCTTCCCTGAACCTCTGAATTGATAACTATCTTCAAGAATCTTGACACCTTCCAGGACAGAGCAGCCCAAATAATCATCAAACTGTATTATAATTACTGATCCCTTCCTTGCTTGTGCACTAACCACAATCAGCAGGATGCTGATCCAGAACCTCACCAATGCTTTTATAACTCAGTCTCCAAACAATTTTGGATAGATGATCAACAGATAACATTGGCTGCATATCTAACATTCCAATCTGGTTTGGGATTTGCTCTGCCCAGGACAAGAAGGCTCTGCAGAGAGTAGTGTGTTCGGCTGAATGCACTATGGGAACTTCTCTCGCCCCTCTGCAGGAACTATACATCAGGAGGTGCAACTCCAGAGCCAATAAGATAATGGGAGACCCCTTCCACCCCTGCAATGGACTGTTCCAGCTCTTACGGTCAGGAAAACGCCTCCGTTGCCGTGCTGTGAGAACGGAGAGGATGAGAAGGAGTTTCTTCCCAGAGGCCATTAGGACTGTAAACTCCTATCTCACCAGGGACTAACTCTACTAACTTACTGTACCACAATACCGCCCACAATATTTAATACGAAAAAGAACATGTGATTCTGTATGTAGTTTGTTGGTTGTTTGTTTGTTTTTGTTGCACTAAGTCCGTGAGCACTGCCACTTTTCATTTCACTGCACATCCCGTATGTGTATGTGACGAATAAACTTGACTTGACTTGACTTGATCAGAGCAATCTTCTTCTTCTTGCGTATGGCGTGCACAACCTAAAGTTGTAGGACAACTTGTTCTATTTGATCTTATTTGATTGTGCACACCAGGTTGTTTGCATTTGTTGAAAAACAGGTTGCAATCTCCCACCCCATCATGACAAAGAAGAGATTGGATTATTTTGAGGCCTGTACTTCATTTAAATAGAAGGAGCAGGCTAACACTTCCATATAGTTAACCTGCCACAGATTGCTGGACTAAAGGCGGTACATCATCGGGCAACTTGTACACTGTTCTACATTATCAAAGTAAACTGTGAGAGGTGCAATTATGACATCTCAGTTGATGATAGATTTCCCCTACTCCTTCTCATCCTGTTAAAAAATAGGGGTGTCACAGTGGCAGAGCGGTAGAGGTGCTGTCTCACAGCTCGGAGACGTTGGTTCGATTCTGACCAAGGGTGCTGCTTGTGCAAAGTTTGTTTGTTGTGACTGTGGGTTTTCTTTCGATGCTCCGGTTTCCTCCCATATTCCGAAGTCATGCAAGTTTATAGGTTTGTAGGCTTCCGTAAATAGCCCCTAATGTGAAGGATGTGAAAGTGGTCTAACATAGAACTAGTGTACGGGTGATCGATGGTTGGTGTGGACTCAATGGGCCAGGTGTTGCTCTGGCAGGAGTTGAGGGCAGAGCTGCACTCTCTTTTGCTTTCAGACGATTTATACCAATTCATGTACATTTTTGCTTCAATTCCTATCCCAACTGTTCTTGAGAATATGTAGCAAGTCCATATAAACTGCAGTGCTCAGTGCTGTGAATGTTTTGTACAACTGAGAGTTATTTTACAAGGCAGGTTAAGGTATGGGTGGTCACATTTGTGTGGCAAATTTCCTTCCCTGGAGTAAATCAGTGAATCACATGAATTTCTCCAGCAATCTGGTAGTTTTATTGTCATCTTTATTGATACTTTAATTCCAGATAATTTAATTAAATTAATTTTAATACCACAGCTGCCACCCTGTCACTTGAGCACATGTCTACAGACCTTTAGACTCAGCTTCCTGATAACTACTCTATTACTTTAATCATTATGCCATATTGCTATTTAATACAAATAACATTAACTTTAATCATACTTAAATCCGCATGACATTTCTAACAAGGTGAATAACTTATCTAAACAAAAAAATCATCATGTTTGGTGATTTTATGAAATGCTACAGCACATTATTGATACTGTCACCTTAAAAGTTGTTTTACGTGGCATTATAAATAAGGATCAATATCAATATGTTAGGGTGCAGATGGTTGACTTCCTGCAAAGACGGTAGGTGGCTCTCTCAAGAAACAATGGCATCCTTTGAATAAAAGCAGAAGGCACCACACCATCTCTGTTCAAGGTCAATGAGGGATGGACATAAAATGTTATCCTAGTCTGTAATGCCCAAGTCATAAAAATGAATAAAACAATCCAGATGTATGATCTCAAAGCCTCTATTCTGAGTTGCCGTCCATCAGACTTTGGAAGCAAAAAAGAGTACTCACACCCCGGAGTCAAGCTGACAGCAACTGATTTTCAATAAAAATGGGCAAAGCTTTCAAAAGAACCTCAGTCACTCAGAGGCCCATTACATAGTTAAGAGTTTAATGTTTGTGTATAAGTTAACAAAGGAAATGAAACACAAAATGGTAAATTAGTTAAAATCATTGAGATTGTATTTGAATGTACTCTGTATGCATGACAAACAAATAACATAAAAGTCTTAAGTCTGAAAAAGGGTCCGGACTGAGACATCACCTATCCATGTTCTCCAGGGATGTTTCTTGACCTGCTTAGTTACTCCAGCATTTTGTGTCTTTCCTTGGTAAACCAGCAATTGCAGTTCTTTGTTTGAACGTAAAATTTGATATGTTTGATGTATTAGTAATTACCGAGACATTGCTGCATCATAACCAAGATTTGGAATTAAATACTGTATTCCAAGTATCATGACATATGAATAGGACGGACAAAATAGAAAAAGCTATTATCAGACAATGGTATAGTCTTGAAAGTAAAATTAGTTTTGAAGGATTCATTAAAATAATGCATTTTAAACAACTTTCAAGGAACCAATGCTGAAGAAGGGTCTCGACCCGAAACGTCGCCTATCTCCTTCACTCCTTAGATGCTGCTGCACCCGCTGAGTTTCTCCAGCTTTTTGTGTAACCACTGTGCATTAGACTACGTCTAGAGTGATATTATATTGTTAGTTAGAAATCTCCTTCCAAAGAATAATCTAGAGAAAAAAGAGAACAACTTGATAGACCTATTGTTCAATTCAAAGTGGAAGAGGGGGATTTCATGCAACAACTAGTATCTTGGGTGTGGAAGTTATATCCTGTTTCTATGTGCCTGATGATAAAGCTTTACCTAAAAAACGATTGTCTGATTGCTCAATGCATCAGTAATGGGGCTGTCCCACTTGGACGACCTATTTGGCGAGTTTAGGAGAGTTTGAAAAAATGTCATGTTGAAGACCTCCTTCGACTATGTAGAAGACCCCCTTTGACTATGTTGAAGACTAGCTTCGACTAGCTAAGACTAACTTGGTAAAATTGGACACTGAATAATGGCAACCTCCTTTGATCTCCTTCAACCTCCCTTCGACCTCCCTTCGACTATGATGAAGACTATCTATGACAACCTTCGACAACCTTTGATTACCTACGACTAACATGGCGATCTACTACGACCTACCACGACTAAACCTAATCGCGGGCATTTTTCAACATGTTGAAAAATATGCTGCAACCTAGCTGAGGCCTCGAGTACACAGGGACTACTCTCGAGCATGAAGGGGAGTTACAAAGACCTCCTATGACCTCGTGTCGACCATGCTGCGAGTATGAGTCGAGGGCAAACTCGCCAGAACTCTCGGATTAGGTCGCTGAAGTGGGACAGCCCCTTAACTCAATGCACATATTCTATATTGTACAATATTAATGTATTTAATGTTTAACACACTTTTATGTACACATTCACTTTTTAATTCGGTTGCTATTTGAATATCACAATGGGCCATGTTATTGTAGGAAATTCGAGCAGTTCTGCACGAAAATAATGCAATTCACAATGTAACTGTTCAAAAGCACAGGACTCATGCACAAATGGCACAAATGTATTAAGTTCTAAATATTTACTGGCAATTTCATAATTGCATACAGACCTTGGGTGCCTCATGAAATATAGCAATGAAGTGGCAACATTCTGAATTACAAGTTACGTCGGGGAACCTACCCATGAACCTGTGCCAAGGTAATCCTGGTACAGATTCAATGACTCCATGTATTGCAATGGATAAGTATGGCGGTGAATAAGAGAGCTGACTTAGCAGTATTTTATATTCTTGTTATTAGTTATGTTTATTTAAATGTTCTTACTTATTTTTAAGTGATTTAATTATATTTGTCTTTGAAATGTTATAAGTATGTTATAAGACATTCCTTACTAACATAATTATGGACTGATATTTGATTATTCTGGGTGTAATGTTTATAAAACTCATATAATTTGTCTGTTTAGGAGTTGATTTTAGCAACCTACAAAGAATGTTTGATAATTTATTTGGTTGTGGGAGAGGTGTGAATCATATCCTGCTATTTAAATGCAGAAAGACATGTGTTCATTACGGTTTTGCCAATCCTGCTGGAACCAGCTTAGTTGAGAAAGTAGCCCCTTGAAGATCCCCGCAAGTTTCAGTGCATAGATGAGCCCGAACTTGGAGAGCCTGCCACTGTCAGGAGATTCCAAGCAATATTTTCCGAACTCATTTTTAAAAGAATCCAGAAAATTTACAACAAAAGGGAGTGGAAACTGTTCTACCTGACTACCACAGTGTCTCAACAATCAGTGGAACAAACATATAATATGTTAAAGATAGACACAAAATGCTGGAGTAACGCAGCAGGTCGAGCAGCATCCCTGGAGAAAATGCATAGGTGACATTTTGCGTTGACACCCTATCCATTTTTTCCGGAGATGCTGCCAGACCCACTGAGTTACTCCAGCATTTTTGTGTCTATCTTTGGTATAAACCAGCATTTGCAGTTCCTTTTTATTACACAGTATGTTACAATAGTTGTCAATGAATCATGAGGATGCAAATTATGTAGTAACTTACATATGGTATGTAGCATATGTAGTACATAAGGCTATGTATCTCACCAGTATATGGGGAGTAATAAAACAATTATTAATCATTTATATGCAGATCAGAAGTATTACTGAACTAGTCAGTCTCATTCATTTTTATCTTATAATGTACAGTATTAGATGTTTGAAATGTAGGGAAAAAATGTACACACTTTGGAGGACTTATGTGCAATAGTGCTTGAAGAAATTGTGATTACAGTGATTTGATAGAGACCTGACTTTACTTATGATTGTGTGTGACAATGTAAAATTTAGAAGAGGATTAGTCTTACAAAATCCTGATTACCTTTTTGGATGTGTTTTGTGTTTGCGATGGTGGTGCCCATTGTTGGAAATGAATTACCCTTTGTCTTTTATGGCCATTCCTCTGGGAATCTCATTCTATTTAGTTTTTTAGTGACACAAAAGAAGAAGATAAAAGAAGAAGGAAGGGAGAATATTGCGAAAGCAATAGGGCATGAAGTGAACGTTTTCCAATTACTCGATTCCTCAAAGCCAGTATACAAAACAACAAAGGTTGACAAGAATTGACTAAGCTTCTTCGGAAAGTCAATAGGAAAGTTGCAGTAGCTGCCAGAACATGGCTAGCAATTATCATCCTGTTGCTTGACGTAAGAGAAAGTACTCACCAAATTGCATTGAAGTTGCACACATTCATTCTAGGCTGCTGCAGGGAGTGTCAGTAGTTCAGGATGATTTTTAGAATAGAGACATATCAAGCAAGTGATTGGTAACTTGCTTGTGAAAGCAAAGGCCTTTATAACTTTCTCTTTGAATATCTAAAAACAACAGTACATTAGATTTTCATCCTCAACAAGAAAGGTTCATGTGATTGATTTTGTTTTTGAAATTGTGAGAAGAGTTAGACATGTAAAATGGGTAAGGAGAGTGTAACTATGATGTCAGACAATGAAGTTTGAAGTTGGATTAAATTAATAGTTAAAGTGGATTTTTCTTTTGTTTCAATTTTATCATATTGTTGCAAGGATAATTTACAGAATGTGTGATGCATATGGTAGGGACGGTACAAAATTTTGAGATTTTAAAAATCAAGCCTGTAATTTATCCCATCAGACAAAGCATAAAAATAACTTTAATTTGATACCTAATTCACATTCATATCTTCAGTATTAAAAAATGTTATGGTCATTTTAATACTCGGAAATTAGCAACTTGTTCCCTATTGCTTTTCCATTAACTTAACACAAAAGCTGTGATCGAAGACAGTCAATTGACATAAAAGCCCATGTTTCTTAAAAATTAAGAGAACTGAATGAAAATGTCAGTTATTATAGATTGAAGCATTCTGAAACAAATATGATACATCTTACTTGGATGACCTGAAATTAAAGTATATAATTAGTTAATTACCTAATTAAGTAGCTAATTCCAAAATTAGCCATTGTGCTGGAAATAGTAAGAAACACCCAGACTGTCTTGAAAATTCAAAAATGTGATATTCTCAAGATCAGAACTTTAATATTATTTTATTACATGCTGTACATTCATAACAGACAGGTAAATAAATTACAAATTCTAGCAAAAGGCCAAGTCTTCATGGAGAAGATCAGCTGCTAGCTGGTACATTGGCATATCATAATCAGCTGCATCATCATAATCCTCAGACTGCAACCAATAAGCAACTGGACACCTTGCTTTTCCTCAACTTTTCAATTTTGGCATTGTAAACTACAAGTTTTTGCTCTTCAAACCATGCATGACATGCTTTTCTGCCCATTACATTCCCATTCAGACTGACTTTTTCCAAACGAGGTATACAAGTACAAGATGTGTCCATTTTTAAGATCCCTATTAGACTCGGGCATGACAGAGAAATTCACTTCAAGGTGAGCTCTAGCTATGCCAGGCTGGGCATTTGGATTGACAATTTTGCATTTCTTCTTCAGAGGCATCTGTTTAAAATGTAAAGAAAAAAACCACTGAACAGCATTAAGTAGAAACAAGTTTTTATTTGGAGTTTTAGAAAAAAAAAGTAGAAATGATTTTGTTCAACAAAATGCATAACACAACTTAAACGTTAAAACAAATAGTAAATACCCAACAAAAAAATCATATTCATCAATGTCAAATCAATTAAATTCATCTAAATTCAAATACTAGATCTAAACATCTATCCCAATCTTAAGAAAAGGCTAAAAATATTTTTTTTATTAGCCAAAGTATCCAAATAACAAACTGATCCCATTCACACAAGAATTCATAATATAACATGATTTTAAAATCTCACTTGGTCATAAATTTCGATGCCAATTTGAAGGGATTGAATGTTTAATACCCATAAATTTTACTTTGTTGGTTTATAACACTGAAGCAAGCATGGGTCGTTTTACACAGACATGTGCTCAAAATCCACAAACATCTACTCTTAAGATAATCAAAATCATTATTTTTTGCACAATCATGTCATAAGAACATCAAAATTATCTATATTTTGTGTTATTGTCTACCCATGATCAATATTTTCATACTAAATATCAGACTAAAAACTATGTATTGTGGACGTTTTTAGTCAGATATTTAGTATGAAAATATTGATCATGGGTAGACAATAACACAAAATATAGATAAATTAGATGTTCTTATGACATAAAATAATGAATTTAATTATCTTGAGAGTGGATGTTTGTGGATTATGATACAGAGATTGGATTGTGGCCACAGCCATGATTTTGCTCACACTCACCCCCGGCAGGCAAGACACGGCCAATATTGGGGTTTAATAACATATTTCGCATCATCAGATTAAAATAAAATTACGCCAAAAACTAGATAAGATGTCAAATAAATGTGCTACATTACATACCTTTTGTTTTGCGATGAACTTGAGATCCTTGATTTCGAAGGCGTTGAAGTTGAGCCAGACTTTCATCCAGCGATTCAATAGTTAAGCAACGTTTTAAAATCGCGAATGGGACTACAGAATGAAATTTCTTCATAAGCTTGTCGTACAAGCAAATCCCTCTCTGACAACCAATGAAAACCTGCATTTTAATCACAGACCTAAGAGCCCCCCAGATGTAAGAAAAAATACATTTTCCTGTGACGATGGTCCCCTACAGACCACCCCGCCCCCCCATTCACCAGCCTGGCAATTATCTTGCTTTTTAGAATACTGCCAACCATCCCTCTTGCTTGGTGCAAAGGATCAGCACTGAAACACCATAGAGACATAGTCGACTTTTGTGACTTGTTATCACAATTTCACCAGGGATGTTGAACCGACGATTTTTCTGAATAGACCTCAGAGCCAGCACTCAACACTACAGTAACAATTGTCCCAACATTGCCTGCTCGTGTAAATATGATCCTTGATCTGAGCAGCAAGGTCCCAGGTGATGCCAGGGCTTTTGAGTGATGTGGGAATATAATGCAGCATAAAAGCCTCACCTGTGAAACATCCCTCGCAAACATTAACATTTGGCAAAGCTACTCCACAGTTTTGTTATTTATCGGAGTTGCCAAGCTTATTTAATGAAATTAAGAAACAAATGACATCTAAAAAAAATTAAACACATAATTTAAAATGTTTTGAATTTATTTTATTAAAACTATCACCCATCATCTATATTAAATAATTGTAAACAATGAAACAAAGAGAAGTAGTTAAAAAAAAATCTACATTACCTTACATCGGCACCATCAGCAACAGACTGGTTCCACCAAGATGCACCACAGAATGTCACAGGAGATACTTTTTAACTGTGGCTATCTAACTGTACAACTTCACCCCTTTAGGTCATGGGTCTAACCTGACTCTCCTACCCACCTCCCTCTCCCCCCCCCCCCCCCCCCAAAATCCTGGACTTCCCACTCGTCACTTTAATTTCATGTTTCATGTATCTTATTGTGTTTTATTACTGTTGGCAGACCAGTTTCCCTCCTGGAATAAATAAAGTTCTATCCTATTGTGTTGTATCGTATCGTATTTCACTGCAGCCCATCAATCTCCATTAAATTGAATTGGTTCCTGGATTCTGCATTGTGTTTAACCTGGCATGGAAAATGAAAGCTGACACTGGGGTATCTCAGCAGGTTCGTGTTCTTTTGTGGGATTCAGCAGGGAGATCAATGGCAGAGTGTGGGTACAAAACTGCCAGTGAAACTCTGCCAGTAAGTCTTGGCCTTCCATGTTCTTACAGGATTCCTGAACCTGCTGGCAGCGTCACATAGAACAACAGGTGTGCTAGGTACTTCCCTGCAAAACCTGGGCTCGTGCTTTACCCTTTAATCTCTTTATCTCCCGCAGATCATTCAGAATGAAACACAGCACATATTTTATTGTTAGGGATCTCATCGCTGTTCCAACAATCCTGGAAGCAGACTGAGGGAACAAGGTAAGTCCAAACCTTTATCCATTAGGATATTTCTGTGTAATTATTTCTTAGTCTGTTATGAAAAATGTAAGGTAATATGGTAGATGTTCACATTTGAACATTCTGCATTCTAATTGGATGAGGGATTAATATGATATAGCATTTGCAGTTACTTTGCAGCAATAGCAGTAACTGGAAGTCAGTCGAAAATCAGAATTGGTAATAGAAGCTTGTATAAGGTTGAAGTATGGATCATTCAGACGTGTTAGTCAACGAGAATAGAAACAAAATACTGCAGATGCTTGTTAATACACAAAAGGACACCAAGGGCGGCACAGTGGCTCAGTGGTAGAGTTGCGGCCTCACAGCGCCAGAGACCCGTCGATTTGACTAAGTAGCTGGCTATACGGAGTTTGTACGTTCCCCCATGACCGGGTGGTTTCCCCGGGTGCTCCGGTTTCCTCGCACACTCCAAAAAGGTATAGGTTTGTAAGTTTGGTGAAGATGATAAAGTTTGGCTTTGGTGAAGATGATAAATTGTCCCTAGTGGAAGAAGCGATCAGAGTGAGGCTAAATGCAAATTGGGAAAACGGCTTCTCATATTTCGCTTGGGCAGCTTACAACCCAATGGTATGAATATTGATTTCTCTACCTTCAAGTAACCCTTGTATTCCCTCTCTCTCCATCCCTCCCCCACCCAACTTGCTCTCACCTAGTAAACAGCTAACAATGGCCTGTTATCTTTATCATCGATACTCTTTTGCATATCTTTCAGTCATTTGTTCTATATCTCTAAATCACCATTTATATCTCTTGTTTCCCTTTCCCCTGACTCCAGTCAGAAGTACGGCCTCGACCCAAAACTCACCCATTCCTTCTCTCCAGAGATGCTGCCTGTCTCGCTGAGTTACTCCAGCATTTTGTGTCTATCTTTAGCTGGAAGGAGAATTGGGGGCAGCAGATGGGCCTGTGAGAGAGAATAGGTTACATTGGAATTAATTGGGGAATGGATTGAAAAAAAATTACTGTGAGCTGGCATTAACTTGGTGGCATTACACACTCATTTCTGTCATTATCCAAAGTCGCATGTGCTTTTACCAAAACCTGTTTATCAAGATCGTGTTATGAATACGCTATCACAGTTGCATCACAGGCCTTATTATCAGACCTATTTATTCTACATTAGGATTAGAATACAGGCAATATATAGTCTATTTTAGTTTGTAATGAATCTAACATTCACTTCAAATAATATCTAGTCAGGCCAAAAAGACCTGAATAATGTTTTTCTACAGCTAATTGTAATTTACAATTAAGCCATTATTACAATGATAATGATAAACCGATATGATCAAAGAACCAATGATGTGAAATATGAAAAGATGTGCTTATGGTTTCTAAGTGAATGCAAGTAACATAAGGCACATCTATTGGTGCTTGCTGATGATAAAGTTAGAGGAAACCAGCAGTAATTGAATAAATGGCTCCCTTTTCTGCATTGCGATTCCATTGCATGGAGCATTTTATTTGCTAATCTAATGAATAATTTCTGCATGGCCTGCAATTTTAGGCTGAATCTCGATCCTTAGATTTCTTCTGCATTGTAGATGGGATTTTAAAATCTGAGAGGAGTTGGATCTTTTACTCATCCCATCAACATTAGCTGAGCAACCTTTGAAGGTACATCCAGGCACTGTCTCATTTTACTCCTGAAACTCTGCCCAGTGTTTTGTACTTCATCAAATATTCCATTGAAGTAGTGCTGAAGGCTTAAAAGTAAAAATAAATTTATGATACTCAGTTCTGTCAACAAAGTCTGCTCTCTGTTTCCCTTTAACATGGCAGGGTGCTTCTCGTACGAGGGTGTCAGAGTTTCTTCACTGTGGACAGAGTTTCTTCACTGGACTGTGTGTCATGCCCCATATCATTCACTAATACTTGGGATAGACAGAAAAGTGGTCACATTCATATTACCAGAACACATTTTTAGGATTTCCACCTTGTGACTATTCCAGTTTTACTTGTGATAGTTTGAAAAATCTGTAGGTGAAAATGAATTATCATTTTATTGATAAAACTGAATAACAATGTCAAGCCAATTCATTCCTAGCTAGCTACCAACAAATGATGTATTACAGCTCAGGCAGAAACATGAATATCAGATAATTTTCTCTCCATTTACCAATTACCATTTTCCAAAGCATCGAAAGAAAGCTCAAGTGAATAAGCCTTTAAAACAGCTAAATTCATGACAATTTTGATTAGTTTTCACAACAGTATTTCCTCCCCCCCCCCCCCCCCCCGCAGGGATACTATTGAAGCCCAATGGTAAATATAACAGAGACATGTCCTAGGGAAACTGTAAGTAGCTATTTCAGGATCAATATGTTTTCAGCTGGAAAATATCCTGCACTGCTTTTGATAACATGTCATACCTAATTTTCTGTTTAATCTTATTCATGGTTGATTGCAAATTTCCTTGTAGCAGGCACATCAGTGAAATTATATTCTGATAGCTTTGAGCAGCTGGCTGTTTTTTTTTTTCTGAACACTTGACCTGATATCTCCCAATGATAGAACATGATCTCAGACCCAGCTAACAATTAGTCAGAAACTTGTTCCACAGGTGTACTGTTTAAGAAGGAACTGCAGATGCTGGAAAATCAAAGGTACACAAAAGTGCTGGAGAGACTCAGCGGGTGCGGCAGCATCTATGGAGCGAAGGAAATAGGCAACGTTTTGGGCTGAAATGTTGCCTATTTCCTTCGCTCCATAGATGCTGCTGTATCCACTGAGTTTCTCCAGCACTTTTGTCCTCCTTCCACAGGTGTACTGTTCTCCAGGGAAAGAAGAGCCTAGCCTATTTCAGCCCTTGCACAATTTATAATCTTAACACATGGGATGCATCTCTCTGCATTACAATGTGAGTAAATTCTAGATCCTTTACAAAATTATCATGTTATCTCCTATGTGAGCTGAGGGGGACCTGACAGAGTCATACAAAATGACACAAGGCATAGATAGGATAGATAACAAGAAACTTTACCCCATAGCAGAAGTACCTAATACCATAGGGGAAAGGTTTAAATTAAGGAGAAAATGTTTTACATTCAACCAACAACTAGAGAGCAGACCTGAGCTACTATCCACCTCATTGAAGACCCTTGAATTATCTTTGATACATATAAAATTATAAAAGGACTGGACGAGCTAGATGCAGGAAAATGTTCCCAGTGTTGGGCGAGCCCAGAACCAGGGGCCACAGTCTTAGAATAAACGGGAGGCCATTTCAGACTGAGGTGAGAAAAAAACTTTTTCATGCAGAGAGTTGTGAATTTGTGGAATTCCTTGACACAGAGGGCAGTGGAGGCCAAATCACTGGATGGATTTAAGAGAGAGTTGGATAGAGCTCTAGGGGCTAGTGGAATCAAGGGATATGGGAAGCACAGATTATTGATTGGGGATGGTCAGCCATGACCACAATGAATGGCGGTGCTGGCTCGAAGGGCCGAATGGCCTCCTCCTGCACCTATTTTCTAAGTTTCTATGTTTACTGGATTTCATCTTGCACTAAAAGTTATTCACGGCATTCCCTTTATTATGTATCTGTACACTGTGGATGGCTCGATTGTAATCAGGTATTGTCATTCTGCTGACTGGTTAGCACACAACAAATGCTTTTCATTGTAGCTCAGTACACATGACAATAAACTAAACTAAGCTTAACTCAACTCATCTTGGAATGTATGGCCTGTTAAGATGTTGGCAGCATTTATTCAAACAACTTTAAGAATCATCTAGCCAAGCACTTGAATTGCCATGGCATTGTAGGCTACAGTCCAAATGCTGGTAGTTGATAGGTGCTTGATGATTGGCAAGAACTTCGTGGATTGAAGGGTTTCAGAGCTTTATGACTATGAATCCATGATCTTAGTACTAAAAAATATACAAAGTTGAGCCTGTATTCATTATTATAAATACACACTTAATGTTGTTGGCTAAAAATGAACTTCGCCTGTCACATCACAAACAAATATTCCCACAATATTGCACTGAAATGTCACCCCAAATGTTTTGCTCTGGATGGAGGCTTAACTATTCCACAGTCTGACACCTTCATAGAGTGGTTAGAATGTTACCATTAAGTAAAAGTTTAGTTTAGTTTAGTTGAATCAACCAAGTTCGCACCGACCAGCGATCCCCGCACATTAACACTACCCTACACACACAGGGGACAATTTTACATTTACACTAAGCCAATTAACCTGCAAACCTGTACATCTTTGGAGTGTGGGAGGAAATCGAAGATCTCGGAGAAAACCTACGCAGGTCACGGGGAGAACGTACAAACACCGTACATTCAAGCACCAGAAGTCAGGATCAAACCCAGGTCTATGGCGCTGGAAGGCAGTAGCTCTACTGCTACACCACCATGCCGCCCCATAGCTGACACAATAAAAGCTAAAGAAACTTAACCCGCAACTCAGGAAAGGATTGATTGGAGTGCAAATGTAAATCATACGGCAAATCATTAAAACAGTTATCATTTATTGGGATGCTGTTTCCTCCTTTCATATATAGTCATGAACATTTTGTGATTTACACAGGGATTACTTTGTAGGGTTTATCGTGGTAGACTTTAATGAATAACTTTCAATCAACACTACAAAAGGCTCAGAATTTTCTCCTTTTTTTGGAGAATTGGAAAGGAACATCATCGAGTTTCTTCTGTAAGTCAATATCCAAGTAATCCTGTTGTAAAGCAGTCATGTAAATGTTAAGTAAATATGAACATGGGTCGATCTCTTTCCACTAAATAGTCTTTTGTTATTCATTGCCATGTGAATGAATAACAAATGGTACCGAGTCTGAAGAAGGTTCTCGATCCGAAATGTCGCCATCTTCTTTACTCGTAAGATGCTGCTGCACCCGCTGAGTTTCTCCAGCCTTTTGTGTACCAACAAATGATACCCAGGAGTTAGCTTTTTTACTTTAGGGATTCTTTTTCTCAGAGGGCTGTGAACTTTCAGAATTCTGTACCAAGAACAATGAAAGCTGAATTATTAAACTTAATAAAGATTTGCTGATAAATGTTTGTGTAAATAGCAATTCAAGGATAATGGGGATCTGACTGGTGGTGAGGTGAATGATCATGACCTTTCGAAATGATGAAGCAGGCTCTAAAGGGCAGACCACCTCCTCCTGTTCCTGTTATGTTCAAAGTAGGAAGAAGAAAGGACATACACTTTTTCTAATACTGTCTTTACACTTTACCACTAAAGAGAACATGGCTATTGCAGTTTAATAATTTCCCATTACTAGAATGTCAAATTTCATGCACAACTAATTATATTAAAGATCCCATATTGAAGAATAAGCTACAGTCATGACACATTTTTGCATGAGCAAAGAGGCATCTGTGCTGCCCATTTGCCAGTTTGATGTAAAAATTCTGCAATATTGCTAATGGAGGAAATAAACTGCAGCATTTTATCCTTGTGAATGAGCAGCATTATTGCAACATTCTAAACATTGACCCCGAGGGGAAGCGAGCACTGCCTCAATGCCAAATAGACAGACAATAAGAATAACTGAACAATTCACTAGGGGTGGCACGGTGGCACAGTGGTAGAGTTGCTGCCTTGCAGTGCTTACAGCGCCAGAGACCCGGGTTTGATCCTGGCTACGGGTGCTTGTCTCTACGGAGTTTGTACGTTCTCCCTGCGACTGCATGGGTTTTCTCCAAGATCTTCGGATTCCTCCCACACTCCAAAGACATACCGGTTTGTAGTTTAATTGGCTTGGTATAAGTGTAAATTGTCCCTAGTGTATGTAGGATAGTGTAATCATTAGTCAGTGCGGACACGGTTGGACCAAGGGCCTGTTTCCACGCTCTACCTCTGAACTAATACTAAACAAAACCATTCCAATTTCCTATTAAATTAAAGTGTGCACAGAGCCTTGTACTAATGAGAGGAAGAGATGACCAGGAGACACGAGGAGTGACACTATGGGGGGTGACACCAGTAGACACTAGGGGTAACTAAACAATCATTACTGCTGAGAATATGTTGCTGAAATATATATAATAATATGGAATGTGTTGAATGGTGCTGCTGGGTAGTCATCTCTCAGTCTCCTTCTGTTAAATTTGAAAATACACATATTTGGAGATTGGGTTTGGATTTATGGTTTTAATTTTTTTTAAACATTTTTTATCCAAACCGACTCTGACCCTTGGGGTTTTAACATTCCCGTTTAAATTTCAAATAATTCAATATTAACGTGGCTATGTCCAGGTTGCACGTGGGAAGTGGGAGAAACTGAAATGTTGAACAACCACTTCTGCAGTGTGGCTACACGTTGAGGAACATGCTCCAAGTTGTTGAGAGTTGGACTATGAGCCACAGACAATATGATCATCAGGTAGCTTCATTCAGCAGGAAGTCACATATCTCATGTTATATAGCAGTTTCAATTTGGCTAGAGATCAGAGAAGGGATGTGGGCAGTGATACAGGATCTTCAGGTTTTTACCTAGTCCAAATGGCTTCTATTCAAATAATAAGTGTTTGTTTCAAATTGAGTGAAACATGCAATTACCTTATCATCAATATTGTTCAGTAACGAAATAATAAGATCAAGATAGAGTATATCCGATATCGGTGGCACATGACTTTTTTCCCCAAGAAGCATCAGATTTACAATCCAAGTCACCACTTTGACCCGGCCATCGTGCCGAGCAACTCCTTCCACAATAGTGGGTCCCACATTGGCCTCATCAGCTGCCTTAGAACCTGCAATACTTCAAAGGAAAAAAGTTATCCTTGGCAACAAAGGAATTGCTAAAACTGTTGAAGAGAAAACGTTCACTCTCTGGCCTCTGCTGCTCCAGGAAATCCCTATTCATATTTCAATAATGTCTGCATTGGCTGTTCTTTTGAGGGAGTTGAGACTATCCTTGAAATGCATGGGGATTTTTGACAAGTCCATAGCCTGGACACCTGGTGTGGTGAGCAACCCAAACTGGGAAAATTGCTCTTTTGGATCTGTAGCAATTGAAAATACTAAGTTGTGTATTTAAACAACCACATGTTGTTCCAGAGTCATGTTGCAACTTAGGTTCAACAGGTATGAGCTACCTGGTTTCCATACAATTAAGAACCATGACAGTACGATCTATGATTAATGCAACCGAGGCTATTCAAATGGAGGCAGTGGTAGGGAGTTGTAGAATAGTGAGATTTATCGAGAACTTACCTGTTCGAAGTTTGATCTTTATTTTATGAGGAGTTACGATGAGGCATTACGTGAAGAAGCCCCGCCAGGCGCATGTTCAGCATACTTCATAGCAGCGGCGTGAAAATCACAGAACCAATAGCCGAAGTAAGATAGTAAGGCTCACACAAGACTAAAACTACCAGAAAATCTTTTAGATTATGAGGGTCGGGAGCGGAGGGCACGTAATCCCTCATCGTAACTCCTCATAAAATAAAGATCAAACTTCGAACAGGTAAGTTCTTGTTTAATCTCACTATTTTACTTCAGAGTCACGTGAGTGACTACGTGAAGATTTTGAAGCTCTGTGATTTTCATGCCGTAGATTAATTCCATACGACACACTGTTTCAATTGACACAGTAGTGAGTAAATAATATTATTAAATATTGCTTGAATAATGCAATAAGTATTTTAATAATAATAAAAGAAAGAAAAGTAATACCCTTCTATCATAAGGGAAATTACAACAAAAGATATGAATCATTACATAAAAGAAAGCAAATAATCAAACAGAACCCAACACTGCATGTCCAAACTCTGGCACCATTATAATAGGTTTATTATAAAACTTGGAAAAGGTTTCTTCTTTACACCATCCTGTGGCCCCTAAAATTTGGTCAAACGCCACGTCCTGTGCCATCGCCACGGACGTGGATGCTGCCCTGGTGGAGTGAGATGTAAACACATCAGTGTCTACTCCAGCTGAATCCAAAACCTGTTTTAACCATCTAGAAATAGTTTGTACTGACACTTTTTGTATGGTTTCTTATGGGCAATAAGCTTGTTGTCTCACAACCTCGGAGACTCTTGGTTACTTTAATGTATTGAGTCAAATGCTTAACCATGCACAATGTTTGGTTGAAAGGATATGCTCTAAAGATTACCTTAGTTCCAGACTTCCCCAGTCTGCTTTGTTTGATTAGATCATAAACATAAAAAGTAATGTTATCTGCAAACAAATGCACACAATCTATGTAAAGAATTGGTGTGTACACAGATGAATTTTTACTACTACTTTATTAATTAAACACACACATCACTGCCCTAGCTGTACGTGGTCTGTTACGGACACTAGAGAGAGCTACGGGTGGGAAGGTCACAGTTATACTGGATGATAAAGGGAGTGGTTAGCAAGGGCAACATCACTACTGTTAAAGGTGTACACACATATCATCTACATCCTTCCTCTATAAAAACAAAACAATAAGCAGCGGCAGGGCGACCACGTCTCATGCGCTAAGGGAGAGTAAACAGCAGTAATACAGGAACTCAAAATCACAAGTAATCACCATAACGATCTGGCGGCTTGACAAGGCGACCAGACCGGGTCCGAACCTCGCCATCACATTCGCCCCCCCCCCCCCCCAACGGGAACGAGAGGGACCGGCGCCCGGGCAGGAGGGGAGCCCCTGACAGGAGAACCCCGGGGTGACGGAGGCAGCGGAGAGGATGGAGAGGGAGGAGATGCCGGAGAACCAGGGATACAGCGGGAGGATGCACCAGAGAGGGCAAGAGTGAGGAGGACTGGGCAAGGTGGGCATGGGACGAGGCGGCAATGACGGCACGGGGGGGCATACGGAGCAGCTGGAGGGGAACGAAGCTCGTTCACAAGCCGGAGGTGTTGACGAGACCTCCGGTAGATCGTACCATCGCGGTCGACCAGGTACGAACGAGGGGAACCAGCAGAACCGACAACAACGGCAAGCCTGGAGTGGCCGGAGGCAGACTGCATGCGGACGACCTGGCCAGGAAAGAAAGGACGGAGGACACGGCAGGACTTGTCATGGGAGCGCTTCTGGATACAGTGTTTGCGATGCACTTCCGGACCATGGCAGGTTTAAGGACGGAGGGAGCAAGCGACTGCTGGGTCACTGGGATTGGAGCCCTCGTAACACGGGACATGAGGCGCTGAGCTGGGGAACCCAGGGTATGGTCGCAGGAGATATTGCGGAGGTTCAGGAGGGCTTGGTAAATGTCAGAGCGAGACAAGCAACAACGTTCCAGAAATCCTTTTGCACTGCGGACAGCGCGCTCAGCCAGGCCGTTGCTTTGTGGGTACTCTGGGCTGCTGGTGTAGTGACGGAAATTCCAGTGATCAGCAAAAGCACGGAACTCAGCACTGGTGAAATGACTGCCGTTGTCCGACTGCAGGCTGGCCGGGGACCCAAAAGTAGCGAAGTGGCGGCGCAGCTTTTCGATGAAAGCAGATGAAGATAGAGAGTGAAGCTGGTCAACCTCAAACCAGCTGGTGTAAGAGTCGACAAGCTCTAGAAAATGCTTTCCGCGCCACTCGAAAATGTCAGTTGCCAGCGCAGACCAGGGGAGGTTGGGAGCAGGCTGC
The DNA here is from genome assembly GCA_963514005.1 of Raja brachyura. Next base: position 27,842,726 of record OY740787.1, read on the forward strand.
TGCAAGAGGGGCTGCCGCTGCTGTTGCGGGGCGTGGCTGTTGCAATTAGGGCAGGAGAAGACCCTATCCCGGAAGTAACGAGCCATATCAGGCCAGTAGAACTGGCTCTGAATGGTGGAAAGAGTGGCTTCGGCCCTGGGATGGCCACGATGAGCAATTTCAAAGTATTGTTCTTGTAATGCTGCGGGCACCACCACCTTGTGCCCCTTCACAATCACACCGTCATGCAGCATCAGCTTGTCACGAACCAGGAAATAAGGCACCGCTGCGGCCGGCAGGGAAGAACGGCGGTCTGGCCAGCCCTGCTTGATCACCACGGCCAGCTGTTGTAGCAAAGTGTCAGCCACCGTGTGCTGGACCAAAGACTTCATCTGACTAGAGGGCACGAAATTAACGTTGAGAACTATCAAATCAGACGCCTCGTAGGGGTGACGTGTGGTGGATGCGAGAGGCGCCCGAGACAGCGTGTCGGCAACAAACATGTCCTTGTCAATCCGGATATCGAACCCGTCATCCGCCCACCGCACCAGGTGTCCTTCGCGATGAAGGACAAAGTCGAGTCTACGCTTCGTGAAATGGTGACCATGGGTATCCTGAAGGAGGTGAGTGAGCCCACCCGGTGGGTCTCTACCATGGTCGTTGCTGCAAAGCAGGATAAGAGTGAACTACGAATCTGTATCAACACAAAAGATCTGAACTTGGCCATCAAGCGCCCGCATTACCCCATGCGAACCGTTGAAGATGTTGCTGCACAAGTTGGTCCAGCACCATGTTTTCGGTTCTCGACGCCAAGAGCTTGTTCTGGCAGATACCACTTCACGAACAGTCTTCATACCTGACAACATTCAGCACACCCTTTGGCAAGTTCCGTTTTCTCTGCATGCCGTTCGGGATCAACTCTGCCAGTGAGGTATTCCAAAGGACAATGGAACAACTGTTTGCCGGGCTCCCGTGTGCCATCATTGTCGACGACATCCTAGTCAATGGGAAGGATGTCGCTGAGCATGACTATAACCTCCGCCGTGTCACCGCCCGATCATGAGGTCGACGTGGCCAGTTTCGCTGGCCCCCAGTACTCTGCTCCACGGCGACAAAGGGTAAGCCCTGCGCCCGGGTCCAGACCCCATCAACACTGCCAGAATTGCAACTTTGCTTCGCATCATTTTAATGTTTGTCCTGCGCTGGGCAAGACTTGTAATTTCTGCCACAAGCAAAACCATTTCTTGGCGGCGTGTCGTTCCCGTGGGAAGGTCACAGTTATACTGGATGATAAGGGGAGTGGTTAGCAAGGGCTACGTCACTACTGTTAAAGGTGTACACACATATCATCTACATCCTTCCTCTATAAGTACAAAAAAATAAGCAGCGACAGGGCGACCACGTCTCATGCGCTAAGGGAGAGTAAACAGCAGTAATACAGGAACTCAAAATCACATGTTATCACCATAACGATCTGGCAGCTTGACAAGGCGACCAGACCGGGTCCGAACCTCGCCATCACAATCTAAACGTAACATTTGCAATGTTTGTATTCTTTGTGCTGACACTAACACCATAAGCATTACTACTTTAAATGTTAATTTCTGAAAAGACAGTGACGTAATTGGAGCCCATTGCCGGAGCAATGTGAGAACTATACTAACATCCCAAATTTCGGTATATCTGGGTTTGGGAGGATTTTTATTAAAAATCCCTCTCATAAATCGGGATATTAATGGATGAGACCTGATTGATAGATGTTCTGAAAATTGTTGTAAATAGGAAGACAAAGCACTACGAGCACTATTAATGGCACTATAACGAAGGTGCTGATCAAAATGCAACATTGCAAGGAACTCCAATACATCTGATATGTTTGCAGTACGAAAAGATATATCTGACTGAATACAAAAAGCTTCCCATTTCTTAATGTGAGACATATTGTTTCTTAGTGCTATCTCTCCAAGCTGACGTTATGACATCCATGGTCCTATCCGACAGTCTAAGCCCTTGTAATGGTCAGACGCTGCAGATTAACAAATTCATATGATCATGCAATGGATGAACTTGTTCAGTCACTGGTTGTACCAACAAATCCCTGGAGCTGGGAATTGTCATAAATGGTTCAATTATCATTCTAAGCATCAATGGGAACCATGGCTGTGTAGGCCAGTTTGGAATCACCAAAACACCTGTGGCAGAGTCTTGCTCTATTTTACTGAGACATTGCCTAATCAGGCAAAATGGGGGAAAAGCATAGAAAAAGATATTTCCCAAATGTAGCGAGAATGCATCCAACGCTACAGCTCCTGAATCAGGCTCCCATGACACATATTTAGGCAATTGGTGATTTAATCTAGACACAAATAGATCAATGTCTGGCACACCATACCGATTGACAATTTTTTTTGGAAAATTTGTGGATTTAACATCCATTCTGTATTGTCTTTAAACTCCCGTGATCTGTTGTCTGCCACAACATTGTCTTTCCCTGGGAGATAAATAGCTGAAAGCCAGATATTCCTAGATACACACCAATTCCACATCAGGTTGACCAGATAATCACATGATACTGACCTTACTCCACCCATGTGATTAATATATGCTACAGCTGTGGTATTGTCTACTTGTAATTGAACATGCAAGTTCTTCATTGTAGAACAATATGCTTTTAATACAAAAAATGCCCCCAATAACTCCAAATAATTAATACCATATGTTTGGAGAATTAAACCCTCTTGGACAGTCCATCTACCACCACAACTGGTGTTATTGTCTGTAGCCCCCCATCCGAGAGCACTAACATCAGTTTGCAACACCACTGTAGGTTGCTGAATAACATTGTTTTTAGCAGCTTGTGCAACATTCCCAATCCACCACTGCAATTCAGCCAACGCTTCCGTTGGCAACTGAATGGGTCTGTCAAAATGACCTGCACGTTCTTTTAGTGCTTGTACTTTTGCCCTTTGAAGATTTTGATAATGCAAACTCGACAGCAGGAAATGCTGCTACCATCTTACCAATAACCCTAGCTACTTCTTGGATGGAGGGGTAAGGTTTGTCAGCATGACAACTACACTCATTTGTAATATCCACAACTATATCTGTTGGTAAAATTACTTACATAGCAACTGAATCAATGACAAATCCCAAATATTCAATTGTCTGCAACGGCTGTAGCTTAGATTTCATTGGATGGATCCCTAGCCTTTCCAACAGGCTTATAGTTGCTGAAACTGAATCTTCAGCTGATTCCTGAGTGGCATTAACAATTAAAACATCATCAAGATAAGCCATGACAATGTGATTTTGAGCCCTTAACAATGCAAGTGCTGGTTTCAATAATTTTGTAAACAGCCTGGGAGCTGAACTTAACCCATTAGGTAATGCTTTATATTGCCACAGCTGACCCATCCAATTAAACTTCAAGTACCTACAATAATGGTGATGAATTGACACTGAATAATACGCATCTTTTAAGTCTATAGTAGCCATGTAACACCCTATGGACAATAACTCTTTTGCAGTGTTGAAGGTGTCCATTTTGAAATGTCTATACTGGACATATTAATTTAATTTTGTGAGATCCAAAATGACTCTACAACCCCCATCTTTCTTTGCCTTGGGGAAAATATTTGACACAAATTGTTGCGGATGATTCTCTGTACTTTCAATTACCCCTTTTTTAAATAAATGTTTTACTTCTTCTTTTACCTGATAATTTTCAGATGCAGAAAACATCAAAACCCGATTAGGTTTATCCTGTACAGGCGGATCCACTCCTTCCATAAATTCTATAATAGCACCTGACACAGTATCTAATATAAACCGATCAGATGTTATACAGTACCATTCATCATAAAACAATCACAATCTACCACCAACTGGAGGGTCTACAACAGTTTCCTCTGTGATAGAATAAAGTTTTTGTACCTCAGCAAATGACCGTGACGGTCTCCTTCTCCTAATATATGGAATTACATTGGGCTGTGATGGGTGATAATACCTTCTCACCATACCCCTGTCTCTGCTTGTTCCTGCTCCTGAATCAAACTTCTCATCTTCCCCTTCTCATCTAGCCAGAACGTCTCCTTTGTCCGAATATAAAAGGTTTTATGAAGTTGATAGTCTTTGCCTCTTCATCGATATCTTTAATTTGTTTAGGCAGGTTTTCTCCGAATAATAATCTGGAGCTTGAACATTGCTTGATTTGCACAAACCAGCAAATCTTGGGTGCAGGATGGGCCGAATGGTGATTTTTCTCATACAATTAATCTCAAAATAAGAGTTACAAAACAATGCCAATATGTCTTTTTGGATTTTGGACATATCATGCCCTTCCAACTGCCTCCCAAAAGCAGTAATGCCAGCTGCAATGAGCTTGAGGACCTTCTGGAATCGTATCTCCTGTCCTCGCATTGTTGAAGTCATGGGTGTCCATTTAACTGGATTCACCGTTGACACCCTCAGTGATGCACAATTAACAGGTGTTTTATAGAGGTCTGCTGTCTCAATCATGACAGTCTCCTGAAGCTGGTGAGAAACCAAATAATTAATGTTGGCTGCCAGCTTTTCTTCCATGACCTCACCGCTTCCCTCTGGTATAGCAAAGGATTGTGCTACATCTGGTACACCTGTAGAATGACTTTTGTGTTGTGGTGGGTATTCAAGACCAGAAACACCACTTTCAGGGTCAGTCTCTTGCTGCCCTGGTACTCCTGAGACTTGCTCAAAGGAGACTTCTTTCAGACCTAAACAAGGCTCTGGATTTTCACATTCCCATGTTGTAAAGGAATTATAGGAAGGATGTCAACAAAATAGAGAGAGTACAGAGGAGATTTACTAGAATGTTGCCTGGGTTCCAGCAACTAAGTTACAGAGAAAGGTTGAACAAGTTAGGTCTTTATTCTTTGGAGCGCAGAAGGTTAAGGGGGGACTTGATTGAGGTCTTTAAAATGATGAAAGGGGTAGACAGAGTTGACGTGGATTATCTTTTCCCATTGAGGGTAGGGAAGATCCAAACAAGAGGGCATGACATGAGAATTAAGGGACAGAAGTTTAGGGGTAACATGAGGGGGAACTTCTTTACTCAGAGAGTGGTGACTGTGTAGAATGATCTTCCTGCAGAAGTGGTGGAGGCAGGATCGATTTTAACATTTAAAAGTAAAGTGGATAGGTATATGGACTGGAAGGGAATGGAGTGGTATGGTCTGAGTGCAGGTAGATGGGACTAGGGGAAAATGAATGGTCGGCACGGACTGGAAGGGCCAATAAGGCCTGTTACCGTGCTGTAATTCTTATATGTTGATATGGTTATAAAGGCACCATATTCATGATATGGAACCCCCTCAGGGACCCCCTCAAGGGTCTTTAGACCCTTGATTAATAATTGTTTGAAGCATTTTCTCCATTTGGTCCATCCTGAGCCACAGGGCTCGTTTGCCTGGCCCTGCCTCCTCTTCATCAGATTCATCTGATATTACAGGCTTAGCAGACTTCCTTTTATATTCCCTTTCCACTGGAGTACCCTCCGTGGCCTGTGGCTGTGGAGTGTCTAAAGGCTGAACTACGGCAGGTTCAACAGCTACCGGTATCGGAACCGGCTCCGTACTAATCTGAGGTCCCGATCTTAATTGTGTTTCCACCCGGGATGCACGCTTTCCCCACGCCGATTTTTTCACAGTGTCCATTATAAAACTTCCCGAACTACTCCTGGCTATTCCAGCGACACGGAGTTTCTACACAGGAAGTCATTTTTAACCCACTTACCTGCGGGCTTGTTACTCACCACTGGTGGAGCTGCGATCTGCAGCCCTTCCTTACCGACATGCGTCGACGTGATGTCGAGCATGCGCCTGGCGGGGCTTTTTCACGTAGTCACTCACTCTGACTGGGACTGTGTAGCCTCTTTGGTGCAGGGTTAGAAGAATGCACCCTTAGCACTTCAGAACAACATGGAGTGGGAGCAGAAGTTATGCAGTCCATGTTGGAAATTATGTGAATGGAATTAGGCTCTACTAATGAATGTGTATATAATTGATATCTTTACAATGCAGAACCTCACAGATACTAAAAATAAAAAGCTGCAGACGCAGAAAATGTGGAATAAGCATTGAAATAAGGAAAAACATAATCTGCAAAGGGAAAAAAAGAGTTAATATTTCAGACTGAAAAGTTTAAAAAGTTGTTAATTTACAGAGAAGGAGTAGCAGTGGAAGAAGCTAAGGGAATGTCTGTGATGGAGAAGTACTATGGTGACACAAATATTTTAAGCAATAGAGAGACTGCATTGACACTAGTAAAAAGGAAAATTACATTGGGAGGGAATCTTCCTAAGGAAGATGGTAATAAGATCTTGGTAATTAGATTCTGAAAGAGTTTAAACCAAAAATCTATGTATGTTGGTATGTGAGCTGGAGTCGGGATAAGGATTGGTGTAGTGATGGGTTGGGTAAAAGTTCAGATGAGAGATATGCTTAATTTTATACCAAAAAACAAGGCTATAGAAGTTTGTGGTTATTTGGAAAGTGCTGCAAATGCACATCGATGAATGCCAAATCAGGAAAAATGTTGAAAATTGAAAATTAAAGGCACTGAAATAGTGTTACAAAATGGTGGAATTAAATAACTTTGATCTAATTGTCAAAGAATTTTGGTTGCATGGAGACTAACATTGGAGACAGTATGATCCAGGACACTGGACTTGTGAAAGCTGATGGCTGGGAGGTGGGGGTGTTAATCCTGATAATAAAAGATAGATGAAGTCCGATTTCACCGACCCCCTGCAGCTCGCTGGACAGGCGGATGAGATGTGGCTTTCCAAGCAGCAGGATGGTGGTTCCATCAGATGGTGGTTTATCAGATGGGTGTCCGCACCGTCGTCACAGCGCCCTTGCCGAGCTGTTCCTCCTTGGGATGACTTCACTGGCTCGCCGTCCACCATCGTGGTTCACAGTAAGTGCCAGTGGTGTTATTACCACCAATGCTGGGGTGCGGAGGCCCGCCAATGCCACGCCCCCTGCTCGTTTTCGGGAAATGCCTCGGCCAATCGCCATTAGAGGCTATCGCGGTCGGCCAGAAACATCGCCTCTATGTCAGGGATCGCCATTCCGTGCTTCGCTTCCCTCGTGGACTCTGGGGCTGAGATCAGCATCATACCTTCGACTGGCCTTGATACCCGTGCTAGTGAGCGTGTCCCCGCCCTGACTGCCATTAATGGCAGCCCCATTTGTTCCTACGGGAAATGGACTGTTTCCTATGTCCTCAATTTCCATCATTATTCGTGGATTGATTCTCGGATTATCACCGCCTGAATAACGTCACGACCGCCGATCGCTACCCGGGTTCCGCATATCCAGGATTTTATGGTTCACCTGGATGGTGCTGCCATACTTTCAAAGGTCCATCTGGTGAGTGGCTGCCATCAGATTCCTGTCCACCCTGATGATGTGCCTCAGACTGCTATCATCACCCTGTTTGGCCTGTTTGAGTGGCTGCGGATGCCTTTAAAAATGCCACGCAGGCTTGTCAATGCCTGATGGACATGGTTGCTCGTTGTTTGAACTTTATTTTCATGCACCTCGATGACATTCGGGTAGCCAGCTGTTCTCATTGCGAACACTGTGAGCAACTCCGCATGCTGTTCCAGCGGCTCCGGGATCATGGTTTGGTCATTAACACCGCCAAGTGCCAGTTCGGTCTCAGCTCCATCTCCTTCCTGGGGCACCATATTACCGCACAGGGCGCTACGCCTCTGCCCTGCAAGGTGCAGGCGATTCAACAGTTTTTCGGCCGCTTCCCGTCAAGGATCTGCAGGAGTTCGTGGGAAAGGTGAAATTTTACCATCGTTTTGTGCCGGCGGCGGCTAGGATCATGCGGCCTTTGTTCCTGTGCCTGGCCGGTAAGCCGCGGGATCTCCTGTGGACCGCCGAGTCTGAAGCCGCTTTCGAGGGTGCAAAGGAGGCGTTAACTGCGGCCATGTTGCTGGTACACCTGCGGGCTAGGCCCCCACTGCCCTTACCGTGGATGCTGCTGATACTGCTGTCGGAGTGGTCCTCGAACAGTTCATCGATGCTCATTGGCAACCACTCGCCTTTATCAGCCGGAACCTACACCCTCCTGAGCGTAATTACAGTGCGTTCGACCACGAGCTGTTGGCTCATTATTTGGCGGTCTGACATTTCCGGTATTTTCTGGAGGGTAGGACATTTACTGCGTTTATGGACCACAAACCTCTCACGTTTACCTTCGCGAAGGCGTCTGATCCCTCGTCTCCTCGGCAGTAGCGGCACCTGGCTTTCGTTTCTGAGTTTACAACTGATGTTCAACACGTGGCTGGCAAGCTGAATCAAGTGGCCGATGCTTTGTTCCGTCCTGCAGTCCACGCTGTGCTGTCCGTCGCCCCGGTGTTGCACTATGCTGCGCTTGCTGCTGCTCAGGGTGATGGTGATGAGATGCAAGGATATCGGCGGATGTGCTGTTTGGCTCTGCAGGGGTGACAGTCCAGTGGATACTTCCACCGGCCAGCCGCGACCTGTTGGCAGAGGAGAGTTTTCGACTCTATTCATGAACTGGCTCATCCTTCCATCCGAGTGACTTCTGTATTAGTGGCGGCCAAGTTCATGTGGCATGGCCATCGGAAGCAGGTTGCGGCGTGGGCCAGGGCCTGCATTCCTTGCAAGGCATCCAAGGTCCAGTGGCACGTTTGTGCACCGCTTCAGGATTTTGTGGTTCCTTCCCACTGGTTTGTGCACATCCATGTGAATCTAGTGGGTCCTCTGGCGTCATCTCGTGGGGCCACTCACCTGCTCACGGTTGTGGATCATTTCACACAGTGGCCTGAAGCTATTCCACTGTCTGACACCTCCGCTGTGAATTGTGCCCGGGGTCTCGCGGCCCACTGGGTGGCGCATTTCAGCATGCCTGCTGACATTTCTCCTGATCGTGGTGCCCAGTTCACTTCTGCCTTGTGGTCGGCTATGACTCAGCTCTATGGTGCGCATCTGCATCATACCACCACGTATCATCCGCAGGCCAACGAGTTGGCCGAATGCTTCCACAGACATTTGAAGTCGGCGTTGAAGGCGCGGCTCACTGGCCCGGATTGGGTGGACTAATTACCTTGAGTGTTGCTGGGGATCCGCATGGCTCCTAAGGCGGATTTAGACATGTCTTTTGCAGAGCTGGTGTATGGTGCGCCGCTGCGGGTGCCTCGGGATTTCCGTCCTGCGGCTCGAGGGTCATGGAGCCAGCCTCGTCTGAGCTGGGGCATCTGCGTGAGAGAGTGGGGGTCCTGGCTCCCGTTCTCACTTCCCGTCATGGGGTCATTCTGGTGTATGTGCCGCCGGTGCTTAAGGACTGCTCTTTTGTCTTTTTTCACAAGGACTCACATCGTACTCTGCTCCAGAGGCCTTATGAGGGCCTTTCCGGTGTTGTGGCCTGGCGTTGCGACTTTTGTGTTGGATGTCAGGGGTCGTGAGGAGATCGTGTCATTGGCTAGCCTCAAGCCTGCACATTCGGATGTCGTAAGGGTCATCTGCCGGCCGCGGCCTGTTCCCCAGTTGCACCTGTTGTGCCTATTTCCTCTTTTCTGCCTGTTTGCCCTGTTCCGCCTGGGGCGCCAGTTGTGCCAGTCCCTCCAGCTCTGCCCGTGGCACAGGTTGTGCCTGTCCCTCCTGTCTTCACTTGGTCTGGGCAGGTCGTTCGGTCCTGTAGTGTCACCTAGTGATGGGGTGGAGAGGGCAGAACCCTCCTCATTGGTCGGTGCGGTCATGTGACCGAGGTGTGTCAGTTTAGGCGGGCTTTTGGCTGTGTCTGTTAGTTAGTAGGCTCTCCTCCCAGCGACAGGAGCTTATTATTGTTAGTGCAGACAGACTCGTGAACTTCATGGGTTTTCATTGTTCATTTTTAATAAAAATAAAAAACCTTTGCGCACAACCTGTCTGGTCTCACTACAACTGAAAACTTAAACATGCAGTTGAACAGCATATTAATCAAGACGAACTTGTAACAAACTCAATGCCATCCTAGTAGAAGGACTTCACTGGTCTTAGCAATTGAATAAATCAAATTGGTTCAACGAATGTGTTCAAAGTAATTTTCTATGTATTGAATCGTGGAATCAACCAAGATTATAATTGTGCCTTTAATTAGGTAATTAATATTGTGCCTTATGTATATACAATGGCTTGCATAAGTATTCATACCTCTTGAACTTTTCCACATTTTGTCACGTTACAACCACAAACGTAAATGTATTTTATTGGGATTTTTTGTGATAGACCAACACAAAGTGGTGCATAATTGTGAAGTGGAAGGAAAATGATACATGGTTTCCAAATTTTATTACAAATAAAAAACTGAAAAGTGTGGCGTGCAAAAGTATTCAGCCCCCTTGAGTCAATACTTTGTAGAACCACCTTTCGCTGCAATTACAGCTGCAAGTCTTTTGGGGTATGTCTCTACCAGCTTTGCACATCTAGAGACTGACATTTTTGCCCATTATTCTTTGCAAAATAGCTCAAGCTCAGTCAGATTGGATGGAGAGCGTCTGTGAACAGCAATTTTCAAGTCTTGCCAGAGATTCTCAATTGGATTTAGGTCTGGACATTGACTGGGCCATTCTAACACATGAATATGCTTTGATCTAAACCATTCCATTGTAGCTCTAGCTGTATGTTTAGGGTTGTTGTCCTGCTGGAAGGTGAACCTCCGCCCCAGTCTCAAGTCTTTTGCAGACTCTAACAGGTTTTCTTCCAAGATTGCCCTGTATGGCTCCATCCATCTTCCCATCAACTCTGACCAGATTTCCTGTCCCTGCTGAAGAAAAGCATCCCCACAGCATGATGCTGCCACCACCATGTTTCACAGTGGGGATGGTGTGCTCAGGGTGATGTGCAGTGTTAGTTTTCCGCCACACCTAGCATTTTGCATTTAGGCCGAAAACTTCAATTTTGGTCTCATCAGACCAGAGCACCTTCCTCCACATGTTTGCTGTGTCCCCCACATGGCTTGTGGCAAACTGCAAACGGGACTTCTTATGGCTTTGTTTCAACAATGCTTTCTTCTTGCCACTCTTCCATAAAGGCCCGATTTGTGGAGTGCATGACTAATAGTTGTCCTGTGGACAGATTCTCCCACCTGAGCTGTGGATCTCTGCAGCTCCTCCAGAGTTACCATGGGCCTCTTGGCTGCTTCTCTGATCAATGTTCTCCTTCACCAGCCTGTCAGTTTAGGTGGACAGCCATGTCTTGGTAGGTTTGCAGTTGTGCCATACTCTTTCCATTTTCGGATGATGGATTAAACAGTGCTCAGTGAGATGTTCAAAGCTTGGGCTATTTTGTTATAACCTAACCCTGCTTTAAACTTCTACACAACGTTATCCCTGACCTGTCTGGTGTCTTCCTTGGGCTTCATGATGCTGTTTGTTCACTAATGTTCTCTAACAAACCTCTGAGGCCTTCATAGAACAGCTGTATTCATACTGAGATTAGATTACACACAAGTGGACTCTATTTACTAATTAGGTGACTTCTGAAAGCAATTGGTTGCACTGGATGTAGGGGTATCAGTGTAAAGGGGGCTGAATACTTTTGCATGCCACACTTTTCAGTTTTTTATTTGTAAAAAAATTTGAAAGCCATGTATCATTTTCCTTCCACTTCACAATTATGCGCCACTTTGTGTTGGTCTATCACATAAAATCCCAATAAAGTACATTTACGTTTGTGGTTGTAACGTGACAAAATGTGGAAAGGTTCAAGGGGTATGAATACTTTTGCAAGCCACTGTATATATATATATATATATATATATATATATATATATATATATATATATATATATATATATAGTTGTATAGGGCAGTTGTATAGGGCTCTGGTAAGACCACATCTGGCGTATTGTGTACAGTTTTGGTCTCCTAATTTGAGGAATGACATCCTTGTGATTGAGGCAGTGCAGCATAGGTTCACGAGATTGATCCCTGGGATGGCAGAACTGTCATATGAGGAAAGATTGAAAAGACTTGGCTTGTATTCAATGGAGTTTAGAAGGATGAGGGGGAATCTTATAGAAAGACAAACAATCACAATCGCAATAATTCTTTATTAGCCAAGTATGTTTTGCAACATATGAGGAATTTCATTTGTCAAGTCAGTCATACAAATAAAAAGCAACAGAATAGACAAAAACATTTTAACATAATCATTTTAACATTTTCAGTTTCTTACCTTACAAGAGATGCGATTATTTTCCGGATCGCATTCTCTGGTCACTTTGCGGCCTACCATCGATGGAGCTGGAGGCCTCATTGGACTGACTTTGGGCCCCGCTGCGGGGCATGGAATTATCATCAGAGCCAATCCCTTGCCTGGGATCGCTCCAACCACGGCCTGCGGACTTTACATCAGGAGCTTGCAGTCTCAGGAGAGGCTAGTCGGGAAGCTCCAACGTTGCGGAAGGTTCGACCAGCCCCGACGTGGAGTTTGATCACTGGCGCGGGGAAGCTGACATCCCCCCGATGCAGGAGTTGATCACCCCGATGTGGAGGGCCCAAATGCAGCCGACTACGGGATACAGGATTCTCCCGTCAATGGAGGGCTCGAGGCCCCCGACCGCGGGAGAGTGAAGGGAAAGGATCGGAACTTTTTTTCGCCTTCCATCACAGTGAGGAATGTGGAGGAGTCACTGTGGTGGATGTTTATGATAAAGTGTGTTTTGTGTGTTTGTTGCTTTTTATTTGTATGACTGTCTTGACAAATGAAATTCCTCATATATGTTGCGAAACATACTTGGCTAATAAAGTATTATTGTGATTGTGATTGTATGATTGTGAACTAACTATACGCAGTTTTGATCTCTATATCTTGGGGAGGATATAAGCCTGGGCAATAGGGCGATGAAGATTCCAACCATTAAAACCTGTGATGAGGAATTGTAAAATGAGAATTATTTATAGGGTTTTGGCATTTAGTCACTGGAGTTCAGAAACAAGAGAGGTGAACAACTGAAGAAAAAGATTTTGAGAGGGTAGATTTTGGGAAACTATGCCACTGAAGGCCAGAACTAAGAATAGGGCTCTGCCATTTCTCTACACAGATGGTTCTTTTTATAATTTGCTGCCTCAGAGGACTGTGAATACTCAGTTGTCAATTATATTTTAGGCTGAAACCAATAAAGTATTGCTCTCTGAATCTCTTAAGAAATGAGAACCAGACAAGAAGGTGGAATTGAGGTTGAGGTTCAGATGCAAGCTTTCAGAATTGTGGGATGGGCTCGAGGGACTTGATGACATATTCCAGTTCTTATGAGTAAAGATGGAGAACATAAGTAAAGTTCAATGTTGGAAAAGTTTAATCTAAAAATTGCCCCGTAGATAAAAATTATGTTTGCCCAAGTATTTTCTCACCAGGTAACAGTGTTTGAGGCTGAGGTGGTTTTATGAGCAATCCACTGTTTAAATATTTTGTTTCAAACATACGATGAGATCAAAGCTGCCATTTTAAGTTATTTCGTTTGTAGAAATGTAAAGCCCAATTTTCGAATGACTCACACAGGCCGTGATGGGGGCAAGGTTAGGGAGTGCCAATGGGGCAATTGTGAGTCAGAACATATCTCAACAAGCATCCAAATAAGCTTAAATATTCTCTCTGCAGTATTTCCAAAGGCTTTCATAGGAAATATGCTAATATTATATTATGTGCTTACAAGTCACAAACACAGGGTATTCCTGCACTCTCTGCCTGCTCCCTTTCCTGGTGGTCACACATTGATTTTCTGCTTGTACCTTAGGTGTAACCACCTCACTATAACTCCTACCTATGAGGCCTTCTGATTCCCAGATGACCCTGAGGTCATCCAGCTGCAGCTCATATCAATCAATTGCAATCAATCAGAAGCTATAGCTGGACTCACTTCCCACAGGTGTGTAATCTGCAGAGACTTTGGAAGCTTCCCAGCCTTCGCACATCTTACCAGAGGAGCAGACCAGTATTTATCTTTTTAGTACATATTATATACTTTGTGAGTTGAGTTGAGTATGGTCTAGTTTAGTTTAGTGACACGAGGCCCACCAAGTCAACACCAACCATTGATCACCTGTACACCAGTTCCATGTTATCCCACTTTAGCATCCTACACATTAGGAGTAATTTACATCCAATTAAAGGGCCTGTCCCACGAGCATGTGACTCCATGCGGCAAGCGCGACCTAACGTGGTCACTTGAGCCGTACAGCCTCGCGGGGCCGGCCCCACTTCGATCGCCGGAGCCGTATGGAGTTGTGCGGAGCAGGTCCCGACATCGCACGGTGCTCCGAAAAACTGACTGTTCAAAAATTCCGTGCGGCAACGGCCTGTTGACCCACAGCCGCCTCAACGCCGTACACAGCGTCTTGACGCTGTACATCACGCGTGAACTCCCCGCAGACTTCGCTCGAATTTTATGTCACTCACTCGACCTCCGCGCGGACCCCGCTTCCGGTTTGGTCGTGCTCGACGCATGCAGGCGTATGCTGGTGGGACCGGCCTTGCATACGGGGATCACTCGACGTCCGCGCGACGCCCGCGCAGCCCCCCGCTTCCGGTTTGCTCGCGCTTGCCACATGCAGGTCGCATGCACGTGGGACAGGCCCTTAACCTACATACCCATGTTAATGGTGCTGTGAGGCAGCAGCTCTTCCACTGCCCCATGTGAGCTTCATGTAAGCAAGGAATTTCATTGCACACTGGTGCAAATGGCAGTACATTTTATTTAACCTATGCGTTAATTAATTTGAACACCACAATGCTTAAAATGGAAAACAGCTGGTGAAACTCAGTGTGCCAGGCAGAATTTGTGGAGAGAAATAGACAGTTGATGTTTCAAGTCGAGACCCTTCATCTAGACTTGATACAGGCACATGGCTATCAATTTTCCTTCACAAATATTGCCTGACCTATTGACTCCAGCTTGCTCTATTGTTAGTTTAGTTTAGTTTATTATTATTGTCACGTGTACTGAGGTACAATGTACAAAGAGGCACAACAGGCACAGATGATGGAATTGGGAGCATAACAAACAGATGGCTGGAGGAATTCAGTGAATTGTGAGGTGAAAGGAACAATTGTCTTTTTGGGTCACGACTCTGCATCAGGACTTTTATTATTCCAGTTAAATGCAGAATTCTGTATGCCCAAAACAATGTCCCAGACAGTCGTGATATTTTTTTGTAATTCTTATGTATTCTTATAAAATGTGTTAACCATTGCTGGATTTTTTCCTTGCAGGTTATGCAAATCGGGCTTCTGTTAATATCTGTTAATTATACATGGTGTTGAATTAAATAAGTTCGGTGTGCTTTTTAGATTGTGTTTTAACTGGGTTGGAAAATTTGAATTAGGAAGGAGGTGAAGTAAAAAATACCATGAACTGGAAATTAATTGGACTTTAAAGATATAAAAAAATATATGAAATAAAAAGAGAATGTCAAAGGATCCTTAAGCCAGCCACAGACTCGATATAAAACATGATATTTATGTTGAAAGTAAAAGTATATCATGTTGAGATTAGTGCTATTGCAACTTTGCAGGCATTTTAGAAACTAACAAAGGATATTTCAGCGGTTAATGATGAGAGGGTAAATAGAATAAACCAAAAGACATTACAAACATCGCTAGAATAGTGGAAAATTGGATGGAAAGAGAAAGAGCAACTTAAACCAACCATTATCAACTGTGAAGAAGTAATTAATTTATCTTCTATCCTTATCTCACACCATTTGTCTTTTCATCTCTGGTCATTGACCAACCATCTACCAACAATATACCCCCCCCCCCCCCCCCCCCCCCAACCCTACCTGTATCTAACTATCGCAGACCAGGCTTTTTCCTGCCTCTCCCCGCTTCCAGTCTTTTTCTCCCACCATCCTATCGTAATCAGTTTGAAGAAAAATCCTGATTCAAATGCCACCTATCCATGTTTTTTCAGACATGTCAGAATGGCCTGACCTGCTGAGCTACTATTGCACTTTGTGACTTTTTCTTTATTGAATAATCTAGAAGGGATTGACGTCTGACTGTGTGATTGAAGAATCACATGGGATCCAGGACCATTTCAAGTTGCAAAGGTTTATTAGGTAAACCTAAATAAGGGAAAACTATATTATTCTACCAGTTTATTGCAATTCGATAATGCTAATGATAGATGACGTACATTGGAAGCATAACCAAATGTTAAGGGGATGGTTCTCTCATTGCATGGGGATGCGGCAGTTGATACCATATAACCATATAACAATTACAGCACGGAAACAGGCCTTCTCGGCCATTCCAGTCCATGCCGACCATTTATTTTCCCCTAGTCCCATTAACCTGCACTCAGACCATACCCCTCCATTCCCTTCCCATCCATATACCTATCCACTTTACTTTTAAATGTTAAAATCGATCCTGCCTCCACCACTTCTGCTGGAAGATCATTCCACACAGCCACCACTCTCTGAGTAAAGAAGTTCCCCCTCACGTTACCCCTAAATGTCTGTCCCTTAATTCTCATGTCATGCCCTCTTGAATCTTCCCTACCCTCAATGGGAAAAGCTTATCCACGTCAACTCTGTCTATCCCTTTCATCATTTTAAAGACCTCAATCAAGTCCCCCTTTAACCTTCTGCACTCCAAAGAATAAAGACCTAACTTGTTCAACCTTTCTCTGTAACATACTTGCTGGAACCCAGGCAACATTCTAGTAAATATCCTCTGTACTCTCTCTATTTTGTTGACATCCTTCCTCTAATTAGACGACCAAAATTGTACACCATACTCCAGAATTGGTCTCACCAATGCCTTGTACAATTTTAACATTACTTCCCTACTCCTATATTCAATGCTCTGATTTATAAAGGCCAGCACACCAAAAGCTTTCTTTACCACCCTATCTATATGCAATTCCACCTTCAGGGAACTATGCACAGTTATTCCTAGATCCCTCTGTTCCACAGCATTCCTCAATTCCCTACCGTTTACCATGTACGTCCTATTTTGATTTGTCCTGCCAAGATGTAGCACCTCACACTTATCAGCAAACTCGATCTGCCATCTTTCAGCCCACTCTTCCAAATGGCCCAAATCTCTCTGTAGACTTTGAAAATCTACTTCATTATCCACAGCACCACCTATCTTAGTATCATCTGCATACTTACTTATCCAATTTTCCACCCCATCATCTGGATCATTGACGTACTTCACAAACAACAGTGGACCCAACACAGATCCCTGAGATACCCCACTGGCCACCGGCATCCAACCTGGCAAACAGCCATCCACCATTACTCTCTGGCATCTCCCATTCAGCCACTGTTGAATCCATCTTGCTACTCCGCCATTAACACCCAAAGATTGAACCTTCTTAACCCACCTTCCATGGGGAACCTTGTCAAAGGCCTTACTGAAATCCATATAGACAACATCCACTGCTTTACCCTCATCAATTTCCCTAGTAACCTCTTCAAATAATTCAAGAAAGTTTGTCAAACATGACCTTCCAGGCACAAATCCATGTTGACTGTTCTTGATCAGACCCTGTTTATCCAGATGCTTATATATATTATCTCTAAGTATCCTTTCCATTAATTTGCCCACCACTGACGTCAAACTAACAGGTCTATAATTGCTAGGTTTATTCTTTGAACCCTTTTTAAACAATGGAACAACATGCGCAGTACGCCAATCCTCCGGCACTATTCCCGTTTCTAATGACATTTGAAATATTTCTGTCATAGCCCCTGCTATTTCTACACTAACTTCCCTCAATGTCCTAGGGAATATCCTGTCAGGACCTGGAGACTTATCCACTTTTATATTTTTCAAAAGTGTCAGTACTTCCTCCTCTTTGAATCTCATAGTTTCCATAGCTACTCTACTTTTTTCCCTTACCTCAGAGAGTTCAATATCCTTCTCCTTGGTGAATACCGAAGAAAATAAATTGTTCAATATCTCCCCCATCTCTTTTGGCTCTGCAGATAGCTGTCCATTCTGGCTCTCTAATGGTCCAATTTTATCCCTCGTTATCCTTTTGCTATTAATATAGCTGTAGAAACTCTTTGGATTTACTTTCACCTTTCTTGCCAAAGCAACCTCATATCTTCTTTTAGCTTTTCTTATTTCTTTCTTAAGATTCTTTTTACATTCTTTATACTCATCTAGCACCTCATTTACTCCATGCCTCCTATAATTATTGTAGATATCTCTCTTTTTTCGAACCAAGTGTCCAATTTCCCTTGAAAACCATGGCTCTTTCCGATTTTTACTATTTTCTTTCAACCGAACAGGGACATAAAGATTCTGTACCCTTACAATTTCCCCTTTAAATGTCCTCCATTTCTCTTCTACATCCTTCCCATCAAACAAAATGTCCCAATTCACTCCTTTTAAATCATTACGCATTCCCTCAAAGTTAGCCTTTCTCCAATCAAAAATCTCAACCCTAGGTCCAGTTCTGACTCTCTCCATAATTATATTGAAACTAATGGTATTGTGATCACTGGTCCCGAAGTGCTCACCAACGCATACCTCCGTCACCTGACCTGCCTCATTTCCTAACAGGAGGTCCAGCACTGCCCCTTCTCTGGTCGATACCTCTATGTATTGCTGCAAAAAACTATCCTGCACACATTTAACAAACTCCAAACCATCCAGCCCATTTACAGAATGTGTTTCCCAGTCTATTTTTGGAAAATTGAAATCTCCCACAATCACTACCTTTTGCTTAGTACTAATATCTGCTATCTCCTTACATATTAGCTCTTCCAATTCTCGCTCCCCATTTGGCGGTGTATAATACACCCCTAAAAGTGTTGCTACACCGTTCCCACTTCTCAGTTCCACCCAATAGCCTCCCTATACGAGCCCTCTAATCTATCCTGCCAAAGCACTGCTGTAATATCTTCTCTGACAAGCAATGCAACCCCTCCACCTCTGGTCCCTCCAATTCTATCACACCAGAAGCAACAAAATCCTGGAATGTTTCCAATCACAACCATTCCGCAACCATGTTTCACTGATTGCCACAACATCATATTTCCAGGTGTAAATCCAGGCTCTAAGTTCATCCACCTTTCTTACAATGCTCCTAGCATTAAAATATACACATGTTAGAAACCCGCCATCCCTTATTCTCTGTTTATTATCTTTTTCCTCTTTCTCGCCTACATTTTGGGTCCGAGTGCTTCCCTTCTCTGCCTCTTGCCCCTCACCCTGTCCCCTAGCCCCCTCTAACCGAGTCCCTCCCCCTAGCCTTTCTAGTTTAAAGTCTCCTTTGCAAATCTCCCCGCCAGGATATTGGTTCCCCTCGGTTTCAAGTGCAACCCGTCCTTTTTATACAGATCATGCCTTCCCCAAAAGAGGTCCCAGTGATCAAGAAACTTGAATCCCTGCCCACTGCACCAGTCCCTCAGCCACGCATTTCTCCTCCACCTCATTCCATTTCTACTCTCACTGTCACGTGGCACAGGCAGTAATCCTGAAATTGTTACTCTTTGGTCCTTCTCCTTAACTTTCCCCCAACTCCCTAAATTCTCCTTTCAGGACCTCTTCTCTTTTTCTGCCTATGTCATTGGTACCAACGTGCACCACAACATCAGGCTCCTCTCCCTCCCTTTTCAGAATGTTTTCAACATGTTCCGACACATTCAAGATCCTGGCACCAGACATCCGAGACCCTGGCACCACTTGGGATACACAGCACTTGGGTTTCTCTCTTATGTGAACCAGACATCATGTCAACTGTCCCTCAACTAATACAATAACCTTGTGCTCTATGGTCTGAAGAAGAGTCTCGACTCGAAACATCACCCATTCCTTCTCTCCAAAGATGTTGCTTGTCCCGCTGAGTTACTCCAGGGTTTGTGTCTAACTTATGTTCTACGACCTTGGCTATATAGCCGAGACAGCATCAGTGCAGCTGGAGGAGGGATAGCTTGTCAGTCCTGTCTCTGAGAATGTGGTCAGTCCCAGTCTGAAGAAGTATCTCGACCCAAAACGTCACCCATTCCTTCTATCCAGAGATGCTGCCTGTCCCGCTGAGCTACTCCAGCATTTTGTGTCTATATTCCCACAATACCCTGAGATACAGTGTGAAAACAGGCCTTTCGGCCCACCGTTCGTTTCGACCAGCGATCACCTGTACACTAATTCAATCATACACACCGGGGCAATTTACAGGAGCCAATTAACCTAGAAACCTGCACGTCTTTGTAATGTGGGAGGAAACCGAAGCACCCGGAGTAAACCCACATGGCCACATGGAGAATATGCAAAGTCTGTACAGACAGCACCCATAGTTTGGATTGTACCTGGGCCTTTGACGCCATTGTGCCACCCCATCTCATAGCATAATAAGTGACTATATTCAATTTTTTGAAGCCCCTATTTTTATGTTACTTCTCTAATTGTTGACATGTTCCTTTTAATTTGGCATTGCTAACACTGGGGCAATTCCCCGGTGTCTGACAGCATGCTTCCCTGGATATTGTGAGAAATGACTGCAAGATAGTGCATCCATTGGTTCCATCTTCTAAAGTTCATTAGATTCAGCAAATGTCTAAGCAGGTAGAAAATCCGTGTTCAACAAAACGATATCCTTGTTCAACAATAGGACAGCAAGTGACAGTAAGCTTCAAACTATTGGCCATTAGTCCTGTATTTGTGGTTGGCAAAATGCTAAATCCATTATTAAGAGACATTTAGAAAATTTTAATGCAAATCCGCAGTCTTTATGTTTTTATGTAAGGATTTCATGTTTGAAGAATGCATTAGAATTCTTTGTGGTTATATGTAGCATATCGATTTCCAAAAGGCATTGATTTAAGTGCCAGTTAAAAGGTTATTTTGCAAGATAAGGGTGCTTGAAATTGGCATTAATAAATTGGCAGGAACAGAAGATGGCTAGACATATTCCAGTGGGGAAGTTGTTAACAGTGTGATGTTACAGGCATCAGTATGTGAAATCGCATTAATAACATATAAAGAAACTGTGTTTAATACAGTCAAATTTACTGAGGAGACATGATGGAAAATCAATTTTTGAGGAGTATATAAAGTGTGAATAAGGCTACATATGGGCTAAGTGAGTGCGCAAAATTTGCTAGATGGAATACAATGTAGGAAAATGTGTGATCATTTACTTTGTTGTGCAGAATAGAAAAGTAAAATATTGTTTAAATTGAGAGAGATTGCAGAGGGAATTGGGTTTCCTCATAAATTAAATGCAAGTATGTTAATGTGCCGGCGCTAATGTATTAGGAAGTGAATATTTGCCTTTATCACGTGGGGGAAGAAAGTATATAAATCAGTCCTAATGTAGGGTCTCAATCCGAAACGATGACTATGTCTTGCTCTCCACAGAACCTGCCTAACCCACTGGGTTACTCCAGGAGATACAAGGATCTGCCAATTCTGGAATCTTGTGGAGAACACAAAATGCTACAGTAACTCCAGGAGTTCCTCTGGGAGGATTTTGTTTCTACTCTAGCTGTTTAGGGCCTGGGTAAGGCCATACATGGATTATTGTTTACAGTTGGAGTGTCCTTACTTCAGGAAGAATCTAAACTTTATACTTTAAAGATACAGCGAGGAAGCAGGTCACTCAGCCCACCGAGTCCACGCTGACCAGTGTTCACCCTGAACACTAAGGGACTATTTACAATTCTACAAATTAATCTACAATCCTATACATCATTGGAGTGTGGGAGAAAACTGGAGCACCTGGAGAAAACCCATGTGGTCACTGAGAGAATGTACAAATTCCATACAGATAGCACCCACAGTTAGGATCGAGCCGAGGTCTCTGGTGCTGTAAGGCAGCAACTCTACCGCTGTTCCATTGTGTCGCCCTTGGCCTTGGTCCATTATTTCAAAATAAGAGGTTACCCAATTTAAGACAAAGATGGGAAGATATTTTTTCTCTCCTAGCGGCTGTGAATCTTTGAAGTTCTCAATCTTTGAGAACCAGGGCAGCTGATTCATTGAATAAATTCAATGCTGAAATAGATGTGTTTTTGAGTTGCAGTAAAGTCAAGGATTTTAGGGATCGGGCAAGAATGAAATGCTGAATGTACTTTAAAAAAAGATAATTCACTGCCTTTTGGGTAGATAATTCCAAAGATTCACAATGCATTGAGTAAAGAATTTATAACATTTCTGTGCAAAATGCCTGATGCCTCATCATGAGATTACCATTTAATTTCACATTCCCCACTGTGAGCTCCCCAGCATCTAGGTAGGTTTAGGTTTAATGTTTATTATTGTCACGTGTACTGAGGTACAGTGAAATGTTTTATTTTGCATACAATCCAAACAGATCAGATATACTGTGCATAAATACAATCAAGTCAAACTCAAGTAAAGTAGGTAAAGTAAAGGTAAGGATGCAGAGTGCAGAATTGTAGCGCACCAGTTCCATTGACAAGGTCCAATGTTCCATTTACTCGGTAGTGGTAAATCAAGGCAGCATCCTAGCTTACAGAAGGACTGTTCAGGAGTCTGGTAACAAAGGGGAAGAAGTAACTCCAAGTGACAGCTTGTGCTTGTTCCTCTTCAGCTGTCTTTTTGAATCAGTTGTTTGCACTAGATACAACAAAGAAAATTGTGTTTGCCAAAAGACATTAATGCCAGACCCTGTTGAATTATCAACACATTTCAGCATCTGCAGATTATTTTGCTGCGCTTCAAGAGAAATCTTTAGTGTCTTGAGCATGAAACTAAAGGTTTTGAATCAACATCATGTGGCTGAGAAAACAAATTAACTTTTTTTTCCTAAGTTCAACTGAGCCTTATGACATGAGGTAATGTTATTGTGGTTGACCTAACCATCCATTTTTCCTGTGATGTTTTTCTCATCTCTTATGACTCATGCTCTGGTATTATTTCTTGGATCCAGATAACCCCCAGGGCGGCTGAATGAATAAAAACTGGGTCTCACTCAAGGAGAACGTCACACTTGCATGCGTTCTAGGCAGAGTGACTGGCTGATTTATTTTAGCCTAAAGGTAGCGATGTAATTCATTGTATCCCTATCATTGTGTCAGGTGAGGTGAGCTACTGTATCTCACTACAGACTGCAGACTGAAGCAGAAATCACGTGCAGGTTTCAGCGTCGCATCCTGCCGGGGGAATTTAAAAAAAGAAAGTTATTTCAGAAAATATCACAATCATACTCTTGCTGAAAAAAAATCCAAGGTGCTGACACTTCAAAGGGAGCTTAAAGGTATACTTCCTAATTTGATTGGAATGGATGAGCTCTTGTCTCAATTTAGAAACAGGGGTCTTGATAGTCGGGGAACTAAACAAAACATTTTTATCCACCCCATCCACTTCCACCACCATCTCCCCCCTCGCCCCATCTATACAATCAACTGTTAAACTTTTTCGCAAGTTAAAAGCATACAATAATGACTTTATAGAAACTAATTACATCAATACTTCTGAAATCTCTTTATGTTCAACACTCACCATTTAACCCTTTTTATTTCTTGCTGCCACTTTTCGGCAATTTACCTTACAGCACGGATCCTGTTCCCACAGCTTAGAATTTTAGAATCAGAGTCCTCCAATTAGCATGGCGCTTCATTTTCAATGTTAAACAGCTTTATATGTTTAATCGGCAGGCCTGCCTGGAATGCACCAGGTGAACTTTGGACAGCAATTGGAAAGTCAAGGAGCTCCATCACTCATCAACAACAGCTCCCACCTCCACTGTCCCCTCAAACTCATGATTTTTAATTGCTGCCTGTCTGATTTTTAACAGTAAAATCTGTTGCTTCTCAGCACTGAGGAAAGTTCAGGTTTGGGGAATAGGGAGCGCGTCAGGTTGGAGGAAGTGTTTGATGTCAGGCATCAGGGTAGTCAGTAGAGGATGAGAGGGATCAGATATCTCGGTTGCCCGTGAGAGGGTTAAGTAGGGATTGAAAGAGATCTACAGCAAGGGGTGGGGCAATGGGGAAAGAGGAAACGAATAAGAGGCAAACATGAAGCAGAGTACAGCAAGAATCACCCATCTATAACCTTACAGGTGGGATAGAAGTGGAGGAAAGAGAGGAGGGAGAGTTGTCTTTTTGATTAAGGAGAACATCATGACAGTAGCCTGAGATGAATTCTCCAGGGAAGCATCCAGTGAGGCTGTATGGGTGTTGAGAAATAGGAGATGATCAGCTTATTGGGATTGTACTATAGACCCTCAAATGGTCAACTAGAATTAGAGGAACAAACATACAGGAAGGTTGTGGAGAGTTGCAAGACTAATAGGGTTGTAACAGTGGGGTGTTTATACTTTCATAATGTAGACTGGGGCTGCCATGTTGCTAAGGGCTTAGAGTGGGTGGAATTTGTTATGTTTCAGGAAATATATGGAGTATTCTATAAGAGAGAGGGCAAAGCTTGACCTATTCCTGGGAAATAGGGTAGGACTGCAGTAAATGGGGAGCACTTTGGGACCAGCGAAGATAGGTCTATTAATTTTAAGATACCTCTGGAAAAGGCCAAAGCTGATCAATGAGTTCTAAAGTTCTAAAATGCTAACTTTGATGATATTAGGCAGGAACTCACAAAATTTGATTGGAGTAAGTTGTTTATTGGCAAATGGACATCTAGAAAGTCGAAAGGCTTTTAGAAGTGTGACACTGATAGTCCAAGTAAGAGTGAAAAGCAGGGCTGGTGGGGAGCCCTGGATGACTGGAGATATTGAACCTCTGGTTAGAAAAAAGAAGGAATAGGTGCAGGTACGTGCAGCTGGGAATCAAGTAAATTCCTGGAGGAGTATAGGGGATGTAATGTTTATTTAAAAAGATAATCAGGAAGATAAAGGGAATGGACCCCAATAGATATTTCTCCAGTTTATACTATGAAGAAAGGCATATAGACCAGAGAAATAGGGAAAGTCAATGGGAATGTCTTAGAGATAGTTGACATTACAGTAGAGGATGTGCTTTAAGAGGACATCTCTATGAAGGTAGATAAATCTCCAGGCTAGAAAATAAATTGCAGTAGCACAGGCTGAGATATATGAATCATCATTGGATACTGTCTGAAGACTGGAGGGTGACTAATGTTGTACGTATATTGAAGAAGAACTGCAAAGAAAAACCTGGGAATTATAAACCAGTGAGTATAGTATCTGTGGTAGGTAAGTTACTAGACGGAATTGTGAAGGATGAGATATACATACACTTGGAAAGATAGGTTGATTGTTGTCTGTCATCTATTTCAATGATTTGGATGAGAATGTACAAGGCATAGTTAGTAAGGTTGCAGATGGGCATTAAAATAGATGGGCACATAGACAATAAAGAAGGTCATCAAGAATTACAGTGGGATATTGATCAGCTGCGTAGGGAGCGAGAATTGACAAATTAGGTTTAATGCAGATCAGTGCGAGGTGTTGAATTTTGGGAAGTCAAACCAAGGTAGAACTTTAAGAGTGAAAGGCAGGGTCCTGAGAAATATTGTAGAAGAAAGGGAATGAGTTGTGTAAATACATAGTTCCCCGAAGGTCCTATCACAGGTAGTCAGGACGGTAAAGAAGATCTTTATATTCTGTGTCCTGAATATTCAGTCAGGGTCCATATAGAATTTGAGATGTTTTGT
This sequence comes from Raja brachyura, assembly GCA_963514005.1. The sequence continues at coordinate 27,868,318 of OY740787.1, forward strand.
TGCAGTTGCACAATACATTGGCATTTGCACTTGGAGCAATAGGTTCAGTTTTGGTCACCTTGCTCTCGGAAAGATGCCATTAAGGTGAAAAGAGTGTAGAAAATATATACAAGAATGTTGACATGAATTGAGGGACTGAGTTACAGGGAAAGGTTGGGCAGACTGGGAATTTATTCCTTGGAGAATGAGGGGTGATCTTATAAAGGTGCATGAAAATAATGAGGGATGTGGACAGGGTTATAGTCTCTTTCCAGGAATGGGGAATCAAGAACTTGTAGATGGCTTATGATGGGAAGGAACCTGAGGGACAATATTTTTCACACAATAAAGTGGGTATATGGAATAAGTCACCAGAGGAAGTGGTTGATGCAGGTACAAAAACAACATTCAAGGGACCTTTGATCAGGTACATGAATAGGAAAGGTTTGGTGGGATGTGGGTTAAGTGTGGGCAAATGGGACTAGCTTAGATGGGGCATATTGGGCGGCATTGATGAGTTGGGCCAAATGGCCTGTTAACATTCTGTATGGCTATGACTCTATGACAAATGCCTTGGATTCCATGGCTGTGGAATAGTTATGTTAGCTCTATTTAACTAATTGACAAGCAATTGCCAACTCTCCTGTTGCTTGGGAGCAGATGGCTTGCTGTGTCCACAGGCTTGCAATGTAAAAAGAGTTTAGTGCTAGCCTGATTGGGATTGAGTTCCAAGTGTTTGATGTCAACATGCTCTCTCATCAACCTCTGTGGGAAAGCTTGTCAAACACATGAATGACCCAAACTAAATTTACAGATGTGTAATGTGTTGCATAATGAACCTGTTTGTGAGTGCACCAAGCAATCTGATTGTGTTCAGCAGTTGGATTTATAAAATAAAATCCAGTTGAATAGCATTCTAAAATGTTGAAAGAATTTTCACTGAACCTTCTAGGATTGTGAAATGTACCGATTAGGAGGCCGATTAGGAAAAGGGGAGATGCAGCGCGACCTGGGTGTCATGGTACACCAGTCATTGAAAGTAGGCATGCAGGTACAGCAGGCAGTGAAGAAAGCAAATGGTATGTTAGCTTTCATAGCAAAAGGATTTGAGTATAGGAGCAGGGAGGTTCTACTTCAGTTGTATAGGGTCTTGGTGAGGCCACACCTGGAGTATTGCGTACAGTTCTGGTCTCCAAATCTGAGGAAGGACATTATTGCCATAGAGGGTGTGTAGCGAAGGTTCACCAGACTGATTCCTGGTATGTCAGGACTGTCTTATGAACAAAGACTGCATAGACTCGGTTTACGCTCTCTAGAATTTAGGAGATTGAGAGGGGATCTTATAGAAACTTACAAGATTCTTAAGGGGTTGGACAGGCTAGATGCAGGAAGATTGTTCCCGATGTTGGGGAGGTCCAGGACAAGGGGTCACAGCTTAAGGATAAGGGGGAAATCCTTTAGGACCGAGATGAGAAGGAATTTTTTCACACAGAGAGTCTCTGGAACTCTCTGCCACAGAGGGTAGTTGAGGCCAGTTCATTGGCTATATTTAAGAGGGAGTTAGATGTGGCCCTTGTGGCTAAGGGGATCAGAGGGTATGGAGAGAAGGCAGGTACGGGATACTGAGTTGGATGATCAGCCATGATCATATTGAATGGCGGTGCAGGCTTGAAGGGCCGAATGGCCTACTCCTGCACCTAATTTCTATGTTTCTATGTTTCTATGTACGTTTTCTGACGGTGTTCATTTGCTGAAGCTATAGTCAGATATGAGAGTCTGCATTTTCAAATGATTATTTAGGTCAGCTGTAAGCTTATATGGCAATATGAAAAGTCTTGAAAACGCAGTCTAAATATTTTAGTATTCCTGGTTGCAAACTCCATTATCTGTAAACATTTCCTTGCATCTGGCCCAATGAACAACAATAACTAGCTCTGTAAAATCCTACAGGGGAGCAGTCTCAATGTGTGACAACAGCAGGCATATGCCCTTAGTTCTCACTTAACTCATTTAGGTGGAAGTAACTTGGAAAGCAATGTCAAGATCTATTATGTATCCCAAGATTACTTTACAAGCTTTTGAGCTATACTTTCCCTGAAATACTAATTTCATCACAAACGTGGCCGTGTATAACCGTGGAACCGGGGAATAACCGTGCATAGTTCCTTGAAGGTGGAATCTCATGTAGATAGGGTGGTAAAGAAAGCTTTTGGTATGCTAGCCTTTATAAATCAGAGCATTGAGTATAGAAGCTGGGATGTAATGTTAAAATTGTACAAGGCATTGGTGAGACCAAATCTGGAGTATGGTGTACAATTTTGGTCGCCCAATTATAGGAAGGATGCCAACAAAATAGAGAGGGTACAGAGGAGATTTACTAGAATGTTGCCTGGGTTTCAACAGCTAAGTTACAGAGATAGGTTGAATAAGTTAGGTCTTTATTCTCTGGAGCGCAGAAGGTTAAGGGGGGACTTGATAGAGGTCTTTAAAATGATGAGAGGGATAGACAGAGTTGATGTGGACAAGCTTTTCCCTTTGAGAATAGGGAAGATTCAAACAAGAGGACATGACTTTAGAATTAAGGGACAGAGGTTTAGGGGTAACATGAGGGGGAACTTCTTTACTCAGAGAGTGGTAGCGGTGTGGAATGAGCTTCCAGTGGAAGTGGTGGCGGCAGGTTCGTTGGTATTATTTAAAAATAAATTGGATAGGCATATGGATGAGAAGGGTATGGAGGGTTATGGTATGAGTGCAGGCAGGTGGGACTAAGGGAAAAAAGTTGTTCGGCACGGACTTGAAGGGCCGAGATGGCCTGTTTCCGTGCTGTAATTGTTATATGGTTATATGGTGGCGTATTGCATTAGCCTGTTGGGCCGAGTAAATTCATTAATTGTAAATTCATTCATGTACAATAATTCCTCAATATTTTACAACTATGCCAACAAATAAGTAAATGAAAGCTTTATGGGCCTGTCCCACTTAGACGATTTTTCAGGTGACTGCCGGTGACGATCAAGTTGCCGACAGTCGCCTAAAAAAAACGGCAACTAGAACGGCGTCTGTCAGAGTGGAACACACACAGACTTAAGAGCATGTTTCACACAGCTACCAAACTCCTTAGCCATCACTTTAATCAGAGGTGGTGCAGTGGTGCAGCGGTAGACTTGTTGCCTTTCAGTGCTAGTGACCTGGGTTCGATCCTGACTACAGGTGTTGTCTGGACAGAGTTTGTATGTTCTCATAGTGACTGCGTGGGTTTCCTCCCGCATCCCAAAGATGTGCAGGTTTGTAGGTGAGCTGCTTTCTATTAGAAAAGATTGTCGCTAGTGTGTCGGATAGAACTTGTGCAAGGGTGATCAGTGGTTGGCGTGGGCTCGGTTGACCAAAGGTCCGGTTTCGTCACTGTACTTCTAAACTAAACAAGTTAAACTCAGACGACCTTCCTGGAGGTGATAACACGTTCTCTTACTCTTAACTCTACCTCATTCAGCTATTCCGTTATTGTATTGCACCATTATTGTTACAATCTTGCACCATTCTGCTGTTATACACTCATTGCTGTATTTACTCTTGTGTTTATCATTATTGCATTTTATTGCTTACTCTGAAACTTTCATGTGAACAGGGAATTTCATTGCACCCTAGTGTATATGACAATAAACTCATCTGAAATCTGGGTCATGCTCGTTATCCGCATGGTGTATTAGAGGTGGAAACGTGCCTGTGGGAGTGTAACCTATATTCTGGACTTGGGCAATGAAAAGAGTGCAGTATCCACAGTGACCCAATACTTAATAGTGATTACAGCCATGGCATTTGGGTAATGAAGACCAATAAGTGAAATATTCCATAAGTTTTCCACCCAAATATTTTTTCCATTAAACATTCTTATGGAATGAATTGCCCCTTTAAGCTTCTAGGTTGCCTTGTCCCTTCCAAGTGCCTAGATCTCTTGTTTGCACTCCTCAGAAATTAATCTTTGTAATCAAATTCATATTTATCTAATTTAGTTCTTGTACTCCCTCCTCCCCATGGTAAATCCCTCTGGTTCCTCGTTTATTCTGGCAAAATATTTCTTTTTTTCCATATTTCTCGTGTGATTTCACCCTGGCTCTGTGATGCTGGGAATCTGGAATAAAACCAAAAATCAGGCATCATGAGTGGAGAGGGAAATGGAACTAAGATTTTGATCAATTACCTTTCATCACAACGGAAGCTGTTGTCAACGCCTTAGAGGACTGAAGAAATTTGGTATGTCGCCAAATAATCTATTGAATTTCTGCAGGTGTATTGTAAGGTGCAAACTGATTAGGTGCATCATTGCCTGGTTGCATCAAACACCCAGAATTAAAGGAGATGGCCAAAAGTAGTGGACATTGCCCAGTTCATCACAGGCACTGACCTCCCCACCATTGAAGGGCCATGGCGGCACATCAGTAGAGTTGCTGCCTTACAACGCTTGCAGCGCCAGAGACCCGGGTTCGATCCCGACTACGGGTGCTGTCTGTACGGAGTTTGTATGTCCTCCCCGTGACTGCGTGGGTTTTCTCCGAGATCTTCGGTTTCCTCCCACACTCCAAGGACGTACAGGTTTATAGGTTAATTGGCTTGGTGTATGTGTAAACTGTCCCCAGTGTGTGTGTATTAGTGTGTTAATGCACGGGGATCACTGGTCGGTGCAGACTCGGTGGGCCGAAGGGGCTATTTCCGCGCTGTATCTCTAAACTAAACTGAACTAAGGGATCTACAGGAGGCACTGCCTCAAAAAGGGAATGGATATCATCAAAGGCACACACCACCCTAGCCACGTTCTAATTTCACTGCTACCATTGGAACAAAGGAGCTTGAAATCTCTGACTTCCATGTTCAAGACCAGCTTCTTCCCATCAACTGCCATTGGGGATGCTGTAGGTTTACTGAGTACACCTCTTTAAATGACTGGGCAAGAAAGAGTCATAGCTTCAACACAACACAATTCAATATCGAAAGCTGTTTCCATAGCCTGTTGCTTCTCTCTTGCTGAGGGGCAGCCCCTCAACTGAAACTCTACCAATTTCTAGCCCCTTCTCCATACCTCCACCAACCCCCCCCCCCCCAACCACATAATGTTTGCTTGCAGTTTCATCAGTCACTGCCTCAACATTTCCCCACTCTCTGGACCATGTGCATGGAACACTTAACTCCGCAGCTGTCAAAACTTTTTATTCTCTAAAACATTCTATGAACAGCAACAGTTACATGTGTTTGCATTTATACTCTTGTTTTTCCACCTTCTACACAATGTCAATTTAGAAATAAAATACCATTCAGTAAATATATCTTTGCAGTGAACCGTGTGTAATTATAAAGAAATTAAGCATTTTGTCTGCCAATTCACTGCAATTTATGTTTGAAAAGATTTTTTTTGTCATTTGCACGTATTGAATTTTATGTTACATGGAACAAAAAAAAGAGAGCTGCTGGAGAGACTCAGTGGGTCAGTTTGTGCTGTGTTGTAACCCTTCATTTCGACTGAAAAGAGTAGAAGTGGAATAGCCAGTAAAGAGAGGTGTGGGGGAGGGTGGGGGGTGAGCTAGCGAGACATAGGTGGATGGAGCAGCTCAATGGCAGATAAATGCAAAGATAAGAAAAAAGGGGGACGTGGATCTAATGGGAGCAATGCATGGTGGGGGGGGGGGGGGGTGAGGGGGGATGGTGTGGGGGGGGTGTTGGGTGTCGATGGGGAGAAAATAAATAGGCATCAGTAGGTTCATTTGAAGCAGTTGTGCAAACCCTTTACGCCTCTATTTCTATTGCAGGAGACAAACTATCTACTGGTATAATGTACAAACCCACTGACTCCCACAACTATCAAGGCCACACCTCTTCCCACTCTGTCTGCTGTAAGGGCTCATAGAAACATAGAACATAGGTGCAGGAGTAGGCCATTCGGCCCTTGGAGCCTGCACCGCCATTCAATATGATCATGGCTGATCATCCAACTCAGTATCCTGTACCTGCCTTCTCTCCATACCCCCTGATCCCTTTAGCCACAAGGGCCACATCTAACTCCCTCTTAAATATAGCCAATGAACTGGCCTCAACTACCTTCTGTGGCAGAGAATTCCACAGATTCGTCATTCCCTGTGTGAAAAATGATTTTCTCATCTCGGTCCTAAAAGACTTCCCCCTTATCCTTAAACTGTGACCCCTTGTTCTGGACTTCCCCAACATTGGGAACAATCTTCCTGCATCTAGCCTGTCCAACCCCTTAAGAATTTTGTAAGTCTCTATAAGATCCCCCCTCAATCTTCTAAATTCCAGCGAGTATAAGCCGAGTCTATCCAGTCTTTCTTCATATGGAAGTCCTGCCATCCCAGGAATCTGTCTGGTGAACTGTCCATGTACTCCCTCTATGGCAACAATGTCTTTCCTCAGAGTAGGAGACCAAAACTGTACACAATACTCCAAGTGTGGCATCACAAAAACCCTGTACAACTGCAGTAGAACCTCCCTGCTCTTGTACTCAAATCTTTTTGCTATGAATGCCAACATACCATTCGCTTTCTTCACTGCCTGCTGCACCTGCATGCATACTTTCAATGACTGGTGTACCATGACACCCAGGTCTCGTTACATCACCCCTTTTCCTAATCGGCTCCATCCCTCTCTCCCAGTTTCTCCATCTCGGCTGAATCCCAGTGTAGGGGTGACAAGAACCAGATCATGGGTTTAAAGTGAGAAGGGAAAGATTTAATAAGAACCTGGAGGACAACATTTCACACAGAATGGGGTCGGTATATGGAATGAGCTGCCAGAGGAAGTAGCCGAGGCAGGTACAATAATAACATTTAAAAGACAATTAGACAGGCACCTTCTTTTCGGAAGGAGATGAGGAGAAATTTCTTTAGTCAGAGGGTGGTGAATCTGTGGAATTATTGGCCACAGAAGGCTGTGCATATTTTGAAGGCAGAGATAGATAGATTCTTGATTAGTACAGGTGTTAAAGGTTATGGGGAGGGCTGGAGAATGAGGTTAGAAGGGAGAGATTGATCAGCTATGATTGGATGGTGGAGGAGACTTTATTGGCTGGATGGCCTAATTCTATTCATATTCCTTATGACCTTGTGACCTTAATAAGAAATGTTCAAATGGATATGGGCCAAATATGGAAATTTAGACTAGTTTAGTTGGGACATCTTGGTTGGCATGAAATAATTGGAATTAAAGGGCCCGTTGCTCTATGGTATGATTCTTTGATTCTATCTGTTCTTGAGAAGTGTCTTTTCACTCCAGGACCCCTGTAATGTCCTCCCTTTTCAGAAAACATGGTCTTGCCCCAATCGAGTTGACCAAGTCCTCACCTGTACTCCCTCGATTTCCCAGTCTGCTATCACTCCAATCCCCCCCCCCCCCCCCCCCGAGAGAACAGGGTTAGAGTACCTTAGTTCTTCACTTTCACACAACCAGCCTCTGCATGCTGCACATGATTCCTTGTCACGTCCTCCAGCTACAATGTAATCTCATCATCCGACACATCTTCCCCTCCCCATCCCTTTCTGCAGGGAACATTCTGTCTATGACTCTGTGGCTCACCCATCCCTCTGCACCTGTCCTTCCCACCTCCCCAGGCACTTGTCCCTATACCTCCTCCCTCACCACCACTCAAGGACCCAAACAGCCCTTTCAGATGAGACCGAGACTCACCTGCACTTCCTCATCTATTGCATGTTCTGCCTATGTAGTCTGCACCCAACAGCATGAAGCAGGGGACTTCCATTTTTCTCCATCACTTCCCCGCCCAAGTCGTATTAGCTTCTCATTTTTACCCAACAACCAGCTAACAATGGTGTGTTTCCTTTTTCATCATCACTTTTTTGCATGTCTTTCATTCATTGTTCTATATCTCTACATCATCATCTATATCTCTCGTTTCCCTTTCCGTGACTTTCCCTTCTTCAGTCTGAAGAAGGTTCTCGACCTGAAACATCACCAATTCCTTCTCTCCAAGAATGCTGCCTGTCCCACTAAGTTACTCCGGCTTTTTGTGTGTATCCCAACAGCATGAAAATTGAATTATCCTGTTGTAGGTAATCTGCACCCCTTCTGTTCCTTTCTCTCTCCTCCTACCTGCCCTGGTCCACTCCTTCATCCCTTTCTTCCCGCCTAACCTTCTAATGCTATTTCTTCCCCTCCCGCGTTACACATACTCCTCCTATAGGATCCCCCATCTACTGCTTGCCCTTCCTTCCATTGCTTGAATTTGCCAACACCCCTTCTTATTAAGTTCCAGGCTTCACCATCATTAGCTACCAGATTCCAAAATCTTCAGTCCTTTGTTCTCCACATCACTCCCAGCCCCTGTCGCTATCTCCACCCTTCCCTCCTCCACCTGACTCATGTGTCAAACATCCTTTCCTTCATCTTTCATTTGCTAGGTCTTACCTCACCCTCCTCCAAAACACACCTCTTTATACTGGCTACTACTCCTCTGCTCTTTCAGTCTATATGAAGGGGCTCAACCCAAAACATCCATTTCCCTCCATAGATGCTGCCTGACTTCTCTGAGTTCCTTCAGACGATTGTTTTTTTGCTGGAGTTACCCATTGTCCAAGTTCATATCTCTGATTTCTGAATTTCATCAGCATAATTATTGTTACATATAGAAATGAGTTTAGACCTAAATGTAACTGGTAACTACATCAAATTAATCTTACCTTTCAGTTGCATCACTTGGGCATAGTTGGTGTCAACCTGTTTTTCCAAATCTGTTTTAAATTAATTGCCACAATGGTAAATTTAACCTCAGCATCAAAGTGAGCATTAAACAATTGTCCAATGTTAATGCTGTCAAAAATTCTGAGGATTGGTTTCTTATCAAATTTAATTAGTTACTTGGCAATTAATAAAAATAATATAATGCTTCCGTTCATTTTGGAAAGGTGGGGATTTCCATTCCACCTTATCGATGTCTCCAGAGTAGGAATGCTCAATTCGTCTTTGACATAAATTTAATTGATACACAACAATAATGTTCTCTTGCTCAAATGTATAACAGTTCTGTGGAGCTTTAAAACCCAGTATGATATGAACAATCTCATTGGTAGAACGCATCATTTTTTTTCCAAATGGTATCTTTTCTTTTGCAGAAAGTTATACCATTGAACCTGTCAGAGGGAAGTGGAATGTTCCGCTCTGATTAGCCTGTTAGCTAATGTTGGATCAGGAACAGAGTTTTAGGGCCTTGTCTGTCAAGTTCCTGAAAATGAGGACAGTGGATGATTTTAATTGCCTTTGCTCAGTAAGCCGTGGCCTGGCAGATGTTCACCATTTGTAATGTTTTTCTGGAACAGCACATAAATACACATTGGCCCCCAAGCTGCGGCAGGCATATATTAAAGCTTGAGAATTATACTCCAGCTAAATAACAAAGATATTTTGAATGCTGTTCAGATGTGACATGCATGAGATCTTCATTGAAAATGCACCATGTGGACTATTACTGCCCCCATTTGAACTTTGCTTTTTCAGTGGTTGGTGATGGTTTTGTTAAAACTGATGTTGCTGGGGAGAGAAATAAAGACACAAAGCAAAAATGGGTTGTCAATAAAGCAGGACAAATTCCATCATAGAATCATAACAATTCCAGCATCCTTTAATACTCAAGAAATAAAAATTTCCTTTTTAAATTCTTATTCACTTCTATTTAAAATGTCCTTGTTCCTTACATAAAAAGCTTTGTTCATTCAGACGCAGTTCTTCAGTATATGTCTGTTTTTTTATGTTCACCAATCGGCAGATGCAATTTTTCATTGTTTGCCTCTCAAAGCCTTTCATAACTTTGAGAACAGCTATTAAATCCTAGACCTTTTCCAATATAGTGAAAGGGGCCTTGTTTTTCATGCCATAACTATAGTCTTTTCATTCTTCATATTATTCCAGTCAATCTTTAATAGTCCATTTCAATGGCTTCAATATATTTTATATTGAGGCGTCAGAACTTCATGTAATGGTTTATCCATGAGCTAAGCAATATATGGTACAAATTCAAAGTCAAATTCGTTTTTTAAAATTCAGCCTGAAACCCTGTCTCTATTTTTATAAGCTTTTCTGCTTTCTCAACCCCTTTTAAAGACCGATGCCCCATTCCAGGGCACGTGCCGTCAGGGTCGGCAAGGTAGGCAGTGCCAACCCTGAATAAAATTATTAAATGGTAATTATTAAATATGAATAGTAAAGGCAAGAGAGATCGATCTCTTAGGTAGGCATAATTCTCCCGTGCCTTTCATCCGCAGTACATTTAAAACGCGGAAGTATGTGCTACTCACGTGCCGTCAACGCTGCTTCAAGCCATCAGTGGCAGAGGTCTATAAAGGCAGCTAAATTCTAACTTTACATCGTGGGCTGCATGCATGTGCTGCGCAGTGCAGCGCAAGTTTCTTGGCGGGTTTTTCAAAGATGGATAGTGATTATCTTAAGAGTTTCTCTAAGCAATCTTATGAGGAAAAGACTAAAATAATTTTAAAAAATAACAGATCAATGCTGGAACTTAAAGAACTTCAACAGCGCAATGGAACAAAAATAATTAGAACATTTAAAACAGCTTGGTACAACAGGAAAGAGTAGCTATACGGTTGTATTTCAACAAATGGACTGTGGTCTTTGAGCTATATGTTTTTAAATACTTTGGAAGACAAATTACTTTATAAAAGTCGACTTCAAATCTATATTACTAAAAGTCTGATCTTGACCACTTCCTGTTGTTTCTGTATATTGATTTTAGAAAAAACGTTTCCACTTACGGCTTTGACTTTTTTACCATCTTACTCAGAGTCCCCTCCGCTGTGCAGGACAAGAGGATTTTTCCCATCTATGAAAAATAAAGTTATTTGTGTTTAAAAAATGATGAGAGTCTCTCTCCTTAAGGCCACACCCCTTCCAGAGGGATTATAAAACCCGGAAATGTTGAGTGCCTCAGTCAGTCTCTGCAAGATGGGGGAGCGAGTGGGTCACATCTCTAAGTCCACATGTCTACTAAACTGTGAGCATGGTTTTACTGACCTTGAGTGCCCTTAATGTGGTTTGAAAATGAAAATGTGGTTGGTTTGAAATAAAGCACAGCAAATGGTTGCTGGTGATGGTTGGTTTCAAATAAAGCACACAAAATGGTTGTTGCTGGTGGTTGGTTTGAAATAAAACACATCAAATGGTTGCTGCTGGTGGTTGGTTTGAAATAAAGCACATGATTAAAACTCTAAACTTGCCAAATTCCTGTTTGCACTGTATATTGATTTTAGATAAAACGCTACCACTTACGACTGTGATTTTTGGCCATCTCCCCCTCCGCTCATCAGGTGCAGAGGATTCTTGCCATCAATAAAAAATGAAAGTGTTATTAGTGTTTAAAAAAGTTTGAGAATCTCTCTCCTGTCAATCACGCCATGAAGGCCACGTCCCTTCTGGTGGGAGGGGGGAGGGATTATAAAACCTGGAAGTGTGAGTGTGGGTAGCTCAGTCTCTGCAAAATAAGGGAGGGAGAAGTCACGTCTCTGTCTGAGCTGTGAATCAACTGAACACACTGAATGTCTATTGAACTGTGAGTGAGGTGTTTACATGGTGTTTACGTGGTGTTTATGTGGTGTTTTGTGTGGTTGTATGGTAGTTTTATAGGGGTTTCACCCTGCTTGAAATGGTATGAAACTGCATTTGACTGTGGTGGCCTTGCACCCTGCATGAAATGGTATGAAACTGCATGTGAATTTGGTGGCCTTGCACCCTGCTTGAAGTGGTATAAAACTGCACTTGAATTTGATGGCCCTGCACCCTACTTGAAGAAGTATGAAACTGCACTTGAATTTGGTGGCCTTGCACCCTGCTTGAAATGGTATGAAACTGCACTTGAATTTGGTTTTATGTATGTATGTATGTATGTTTTATTTTAAACAGGGACAGTGCATATTGATAAACATTTACATGTAAATATGCAAGATTATAGCCAATAGCTAATTTCCAATTTAGTCCCTTTGGCAGCAAAAAGAAACAATTATACAAGACACACAACCAACTCAGTTCACACAGACATCCATCACAGTGCATCTCCACCTCACTGTGATGCAAGGCAAAGTCTTGTCTCTTCGCCGCTCTCCATCCTCTCCTGATGTTAAAGCCCCCGGCGGGCGATGGTATGTCTCGTGGCGGCTAAGGCCGCGCTGGGCAATGTCAGGCCCCACTCCGCATCTTGATGTTGGAGCCCCCGGCGGGCGATGGCAAGTCCCGCAGCTGTTAAAGCCACGCTGGGCGATGTCAGGCCTCGTTCCGGGTCGTTTTCAACCCCGCAACTCGGGCGGGAGAAGTTGCCACCGCGGAAGCCCTGAAAAGCGGTCTCCCACCCAAGACCCGTGAGCTCCCGATGTCACTGTCCACAGGCCTGCAGCTGGAGCCTCCAAAGCCCCAAAGTCTGTTTGCACTGCGCGCCACCACAGCTCTACATGCCCCGAGGCCAGCCAGCCCCACGATGGTAAGTCCGCGACTGGAGCCCCTAGGTCATTTCGGCTGGAACGGTCTTGCACCCTGCTTGAAGTGGCATGAAACTGCACTTGCATTTGGTGGCCTTGCACCCTGCTTGAAGTGGCATGGAACGGCACTTGAGTTTGGTGGCCTTGCACCCTGCTTGAAATTGAATTTCAAGGAATAGCCGTGAGTCAACTGCCAGCCCACCAGCCGTGTGTGAGCTTGCAGCACATCAAGATTGAGTGACTGAGCTGCCACCCCAAGAATCCATTTGGCCCACAATGTCCATACTAGGCCTCTGGAAACCAGTCCCTTTGGCCCACAACACCCATACTGGCGCTCCAGAAAGCCCCCCCCCCCCCCCCCCCCCAACCCCCCACTGGCCAGCAACATTGGAATTGGTGGAGAGGTGGAATATTGCATTGGGGGACCAGCCTTCTCATGTGAAGCTGGGACCCAACGGGTTCCACTTAGTCAAGTTACTTTATAAAAGTCGAAAGAACAATCTGCACATGCGCGGTTTTCAAGATTTTTTTAAAAGCCGACTGACAGCTCACTGGGGAGAGAACAATTTGCGCATGCACTGTTCTCAGGATTTTTTTTTAAAGCGGACTGACCAACGATACCGACTGCGTACCCTGACTAATTACTCACGGCACGTGCCTGTCCCATTCATATGGTCAAGGTTAATCTGTTTCCCAAAGAATATTATCTCATAAGTCTTAACAATGATTGGTGCCTGCCTATTCCATTGAGCTCTCATAAGGTCTTAAGGTCATAAGTGATAGGAGCAGAATTAAGCCATTTGGCCCATCAAGTCCCCCAATGCTGCCATTTAATCATGGCTGATTTATCCCTCCCTCCTAACTCCATTCTCCTGCCTTCTCCCCATTTCTCCTGACACCCATACTAGTCAAGGATCTATCTCTGCCTTAAAAAATATCAATTGATGGCCTCCACTGCCCTCTGTGGCAATGATTTCCACAGATTCACCACCTTTGACTAAAGAAAATCCTCCTCATCTCCTTCCGAAAGGAGCATCATTTAATTCTGCAACTATGACCTCTAGAACTAAACTCTCCTACTGGTGGAAAGATCCTCTCCACATCTTGTCTACCCTGTAGCCTGCCACACATTCAGTAACTGATTTTGAACATAATACTAAAAAATGATATTAGTCTGTTATACTAGAATTTGTAAAAACAAAAGGATAGATGGAAAAGATTGTAGTACTTATTCCAATTGAATCCAATAACCACATCCTGCCATTGAAGTAACTAAAATTATAATTTATTTGCTCTCTATCTTCAGCCGCCCATTCATCTACCTATCCATGCAGCTACCTTTCTTTTTATACTATTTGTCAATTTTTGTAGCTCCATCTACAGAGTAATTTCAAATCTCTTCTGAAACTTTATATGTACAGCATCCATATCATGTGCATTTTCTATCATTTTTTATTTTCTCAAAAAGAAAATCAATTAGCCGTGAACAGATTATTCTACACACATTCATATTGACTTTATATATTCATGTTGACTCTCCCTAATACCTTTCTAATTGGATTATACAATTTAATTTTATGGTATGGAACTGGGACAGCTATTTTTTATCTGGTGCCCATATTGGGGCAAGCAACATAGCCAATGTTATGCACTCAAGTTCAAAGACTCCCACCAATTTCTTGTTGGCAAGATTTTAATGTTGTGGCCATTTGATTGATTTGTGCTGATTCTCTAAATTGCAACAGGAAATTGGAATGCTGCCATAGCTTCTAACCAATTATGTTTAACGAGGTATGTGCATCTTGAATAAAGTCTGCAAAGCATTAATTTAGTCAACTGCCACGTTGAAAGGCTGGTGTTGGTTGGCAAAGGCCTTGATGTGTTTTTTTTTGCCAAGCTTGTCTCATCTGGATGACACCAACTGGCCAATAAGAAGGGACGGAAGGAACTGGCCCTGTAAGAAGAAGATTGAATCACTCAATCACACAGGGCATTCCTGTGCACAAAAAAATATTTATGAATTAACTGGTGAAGAAATCATATGCGAAAATTTTTTATCCAAGGCGTAGCCATGGGCACCAGCTATTCCTGCCTCTTTGTAAGGTACGTCGAACAAACCCTGTTCCAGGGATTCTTGATTAGTACGGGTGTCCGGGATAATGGGGAGAAGGCAGGAGAATGGGGTTAGGATGAAGAGATAGATTGAATGGTACAGATGTGATGGGCCGAATGGCCTAATTCCGCTCATATCACATGATCTTATGACCAAGCATACATTGGCCCTATCCCCAAACTCTATCTACACTACATTGACAAATGCATCGGGGCTACCTCCCGCACCCATGCAGAACTCAGTCTTCATTAACTTCACTACAAATTTCCATCCAGCACTCAAATCCACTTGGACGATATCCGATATCTTCCTTTGTTTCTTGATCTCACCGTCTCCATCACAGGAGATAGACTGTTGACTGATACCTATAATCAATCTACTGGCTCCCTCAGTTATCTAGATGACACTTCTTCCCATCTTACCTCCTGCAAAATATCCCCTACTCCCAATTCCTCTGTTTATGCCACATCTGTGCCCTAAATGAGGTGTTCCATACCAGGACATCTGAGATGTCCTCATTCTTTAGGGAATGGGGGGGGTCCCTTCTTCCATTATAGATGAGGCCCTCACACAGCTCTCCTCAGTATCCTGCAGCTCCCCTCTTGCTCCACTTCCCCCCAGTCACAATTGGGACAGAATCCCCCTAGTCCTTGCCTCTCATCCGCATCAGCTGTGGCATAAAGCACATGATTCTCCGAGATTTTTTCCACCTCCAACGTAATCCCATCACTAGCCACATCTTCCCATTTCCACCCCTTTCCAGTTTTCACAGATACCATTCCCACAGCAACTCCTTGGTTAACTTGTTCCTTCCCACCCAAACCACCCCCTCCCCAGGTACTTTCCTCTGCAACTGCAGAAGATTCAACACCTGTCCCTATACCTCCTCATTCGACTGCGTCCAAGGACCCCCACAGGCCTTTCAGGTAAGGCAGAGGTTCACTTGCACCGCCTCCCTCATCTACCGTATCTGCTGTTCCAGGTGTTGACTCCTATATATTTGCAAGACCAACCATAGACTCGGCGATCGTTTCTCTCCGTATGTATAGGCCTACGCGATCTCCCGGTAACTAAGCACTTTAGCTCCCCCTCCCATTCCCATATTGACCTTTCTGTCCTGGGCTACCTCCACTGTCAGAGTGAGGCCAAATGCGAATTGGAGGAACAGCACCTTGTATTTTGTTTGAGCAGCTTACAACCCAACGGTATGAATATTGATTTCTCTAACCCTGTCCCTCCCCCACCCTAGTTCTCTAACTATTTTCACTGTCCTCCTGATTAATTTTACTGTATTATATGCCTCGTTGTCAAGTACCCCTCAGCCAACAATGAATTATTCTACATTTTCTTGATCAACATCTGCTGTGATCTGTCCTTTTTACACCTTGCCCTTCCATATCTCTTGTTTCCCTTTCCCCCGACTCTCAGTCTGAAGAAGGGTCTCGAATCAAAACGATACCCATTCCTTCTCTCCAGAGATGCTGCCTGTCCTTCTGAGTTGCGCCAGCATTTTGTGTCTGTCTTCTGTGAGATATCTTATATGTGTGTTAGCTTTTTCAAGCTCCTTGGGAACAATTGTGTATTCCTAATCCCATAATGTTACCAAGTATTTTCTGTCAAATATCAACACTTCCCTCACAAAAGTTTTACTTTTGGGATTTGGGTATTGCTGGTGAGGCCTGCATTTATTGCCCATTCAAAAGCCCTTGAGAAGGTATTGCAAACCACCTACATGAATCACTGCGGTTCTTCTGCTAAAGGGTCTATCATAGTGCTGTTGAGAGGGAGTTTTCCGATCTAAAACCAAAGCAATGGAGAATGGTGATATATTTCCATCTCAGAATGGTGTGTGGTTTGGAGGGGTATCTGCAGGTAGCGCTGTACCCATGCACCCGATGCCCTTGTCCTTCTTGGTGGTAGAAATGATGTTAGAGTGGCCTGAGCAAGTAACCAGCAGACCCTAGTGATGAATTGAATGAGAATTGAATTAATGGTTTTGGTGGTTCATGAGATGCCAATGAAGCAGGCTGCTTTGCCCTGGATGGTGTTGAGCTTCTTGAGAATTGCAGTGCTGCACCAACTGTGATAAGATCTTACAGCTATATAGCATGGAAATAAACCCTTCGGCCAAATTTATCTATGGCCTAGATATTAATTCTGGTCTAATCCTTTTTGCCTGTATCCTTCCAACCCTTCTTATCCATATGTGTAGGAAGGAACTGTGGATGCTGGTTTAAACCCAAGATATATATAAAAAGCTGGAGTAACATCTTCTGTGAGATATCTTATATGTGTATTTGCTATTTCAAGCTCCTTGAGAAAAATTGTGTATTCCTCATGCCATAAAGTTACCAAGGATTTTTTGTCAAATATCAAAACTTTCCACTCAAAAGTCTTACTTTTAGGATTTTGGGTATTGCGGGTCAGACAGCATCTTTGGAGAAAAATAATCCAATTGGGTGGAGACCCTTCTTCTGAAATGCCTTCATGAAGTCTATGAAGGTTAGGACGGCCGGCAGGTTGTTATTCTTCACCACCTCAATGATTCTTCGGAAGGCAAGGATCTGTGTGGCCATGTTCCTCTTCTCTCTGTTTTTTTTTTCTCCAGAGATGCTGTCTGACCCACTGAGTTATTCCAGCTTTTTATGTCTACTTTCTATCCATATATCATATATCTTTTGAAAGTTGGCTTGTTATCCATTCTGTAGCTTCCTTTGGCAGCTCATTCCAGATGCAGACTATCCTCTGATTGAAAGAGTTGCCCCAGAGGTCCCTCCTAAATCTCTCCTCTATCACCTTAAACCTATGCTCTAGTTGTAGACCTTGTCTTGGCCAAGGTCTACAACCGCTTGATTCTCAATCAGATTAAAGCTGCTATCGACCCAAAGCTACGTTACAATCAGAATGGCTTCAGAGAGAAGAGGAACATGGTCACACAGATCCTTGCCCTCTGAAGAATCATTGAGGAGGTGAAGAATAACAACCTGCCGGCCATCCTAACCTTCATAGACTTCAAGAAGGCATTTGACTTGATTCATCGATGCAAAATGATGAGGATTTTTAAGGGTTAGTATCCCTCCTCGTCTCCTGAGAGCCATTGAGGATATGTACTTGGGCAACATGGCCAAGGTTGTCAGCCCAGACACCGAGAGCAAAGTGTTCGAGATTCTAGCGGAGGTCTTGCAGGGAGACACACTGGTACCCTTTCTCTTCGTCATTGTCCTTGATTATGCCATGAGGCAGGTGCTCAAGATACATGAGGATCTCAGCTTTACAAACACTGCAAGGTGTTCGAGAAGAATCGGGCCAATAAACTTGTCAGACCTCGACTTCGCTGATGACATCGGCCTGCTGTCAGACCAGATTAGGGAGGCACAGGAGCTGCTTGGCAGGATCGAGACGGAGTGCGTGAAAGTGGGCCTCCACCTCAATGCCAAGAAGACGAAGTACATGGTGTACAACGTTGGTGACCATGACCCTCTCAAGAAAGTGGAGGACTTCAAGTACCCGGGAGCAAGGATGCAGAGCTCGGAGAATGACATCAAGATCCAGAAAGCACTCGCATGGAAAGCCCTCAATAACATGGGAAAATCTGGATATCTCGGATGTCTAAGGATATCAAACTGAGATTCTTCCATGCAACAATAGAGGCCATATTATTGTACGGGAGTGAGACATGGACTCTCATGCGAGCACTTGATGGTACAGAAATGTTCAAAATGTCAGTTGGAGGGACCACATCACCAATGCCCAACTCTCTGAGGAGATTCCACCTCTGACCCAGAAGATCAGGTCGAGAAGGATGAGGCTTGCTGGTCACTGCCACCACCACCCAGAAATGCCAGCAAACACAAGGTTGTGCTGTGGAAACCAACCCATGGAAAACGTGACCCGGGATAGCCAATCAAGACGATGCTGAAGACGTTGATGGAAGACGCATGTTTAGAGACAAAAGAGGAGCTTGCCAGCTGCATGGAGGACAGAGATGTGTGGTGCATCCATCACCGTGCTCGTTGGAAACCAGCACCACTCCGTCATTAATGCTTTCAATAATTTAATAATAATAATAAAAATAGTAAGATTAAATGAGAACTTACCGGTTCAAAGTTTGATCTTTATTTTATGAGGAGTTACGATGAGGGATTACGTGAAGAAGCTCCGCCAGGTTCATGCGCGTCATACTTCAAAGCAGCGGCGTGAAAAACACAGAAACCGATAGCCGAAGTAAGATAGTAAGGCTTACAGAAGACTAGAACTACCAGATGATCCTTTAGATTATGAGGGCCGGGAGCCGAGGGCATGTAATCCCTCATCGTAACTCCTCATAAAATAAAGATCAAACTTCGAACAGGTAAGTTTTCGTTTAATCTTACTATTTTACTTCGGAGTCACGTGAGTGACTACGTGAAGATTATGTAGCTCTGCGATTTTCATGTCATAGATTCATTCCATATGACACACTGCTTCAGTTGACACTGTAGTGAGTAAATAATATATATTGAACATTGCTTGAAATTATGCAATAAGTATTTCAATAATAATAATAATAATAATAATAATAAAAAGACAAGAAAAGTAATAACCCCTCTATCCCAGGGGGAAAATACAACAAAAGATATGAAAGCAATGACATAAAAGAAAGCAAAGAATCAAACAGAACCCAAACCCTGGCACCGTGACAACTAGTCGTAAAACTTGGAAAAAGTTTCTTCTTTAGACCATCCTGTGGCCTCTAAAATTTGGTCCAGCGGCACGTCCTGTGCCTTCGCCACGTATGTGGATGCCGTGCTGGTGGAGTGAGATTTAAACACATGAGTGTCTACTCCAGTTAAATCCAGAACCTGTTTTAACCATCTAGAAATAGTTTGTACTGTCACTTTTTTATATGGTTTCTTGTGGGTAATAAGTATTGCTGTCTCACAACCTCGGAGACTCTTGGTTACTTCAATATATTGAGACATGTGCTTAACCACACACAATGTTTGGTCGACAGGGTATGCTTTAAAGATTACCTTGGTTCCAGCCTTTCCTGGTCTGCTTTGTTTGATTAGATCATAAATATAAAAGGTAATGTTATCTGCAGACAAATGCATACAATCTAAACATAACATTTGCAATGTTTGCAATCTTTGTGCTGACACTAATGTCACGAGCATTACCACTTTAAATGTTAACTTCTGAAAAGACAGTGACGTAATTGGAGCCCACTGCCGAAGCAATGTAAGAACTACACTGACATCCCAAATTTATGTATATCTGGGTTTGGGAGGATTTTTATTTAAAATTCCTCTCATAAATCGGGACATCAATGGATGAGATCCGATAGATTGACGTTCTGAAAATTGTCCTAAATAGGAGGACAAAGCACTACGAGCACTATTAATGGCACTATAACTTAGGTGCTGATCAAAATGCAACATAGCAAGGAACTCCAATACATCCGATATGTTTGCAGTATGATAAGATATATCTGACTGTATACAAAAAGCTTCCCATTCCTTTATATGAGACGTACATTGTTTCTTAGTGCTATCTCTCCAAGCTGCAGTTATGACATCCATGGTCCTATCCGACAGTCCAAACCCTTGTAATGTTGTGGTCAGAATCTGCAGATTAACAAATTAATATGATCATGCAATGGATGAATTTCTTCTGTTACTGGTTGTACCAACAAATTACTGCAGCTGGGAATCGTCATAAATGGTTGAGTTATCATTCTGAGCATCAATGGGAACCATGGCTGTGTAGGTCAGTTTGGAACCACCAAAACGCCTGTGGCGGAGTCTTGCTTTATTTTGGTGAGACATTGCCTAATCAGGTAGAATGGGGGAAAAGCATAGAAGAACATATTTCCCCAATGTAGCGAGAATGCATCCACCGCTACTGTTCCTGGGTCAGGCTACCATGAGACGTACTTAGGCAACTGGTGATTTAATCTGGACGCAAACAGATCAATGTCTGGTAACCCATACCGACTGACAATCTTTTTGAAAACTTGTAGATTTAACATCCATTCTGTATTGTCTTTGAACTTTCCCTGATCTGTTGTCTGCCACAATACTGTCTCTCCCTGGTAGATAGATAGCTGAAAACCAGATATTCCGAGATATACACCAGTGCCACATCAGGTTGACCAGATAATCACATGATACTGATCTTACTCCTCCCATGTGATTGATATATGCCACAGCTGTGGTATTGTCTACTTGTAATTGAACATGCAAGTCCTTCATTGTAGAAACAATAAGCTTTCAATCCATAAAATGCCCCCAATAACTCCAAATAATTGATACCACATGTTTGGAGAATTAATCCTCTTGGACAGTCCATCTACCACCACAGCTGGTGTCATTGTCCGTAGCCCCCCCCCCCCCCCCCCCCCATCCGAGAGCACTCCCATCAGTTTGCAATACCACTGAAGGTTGCTGAACAAAAATGTTTTTAGTAACTTGTGCAAAATTCCCAATCCACCACTGTAATTCAGCTAAAGCTTCCGTTGGTAACTGCATAGACCTATCAAAATGACCTGCACGTTCTTTTAGAGCTTGTGCTCTTGCCCATTGAAGACTTTGATAATGCAGAGGACCAAACTCGGCAGCAGGCAATGCTGCTACTATTTACCAATAACCCTAGCTACTTCTTGGATGGAGGGATAAGGTTTGTCAGCAACGCAACTACATGCATTTGTAATATCCACAACTTTATCTGTTGGCAAAGTTACTGACTTAGCAACTGAATTAATGACAAACCCCAAATAACCAATTGTTTGAGATGGCTGTAGCTTAGATTTTGTTGGATGGATCAGAAACCCTAGCCTTTCAAACAGGCTTATAGTTGCTGAAACTAATTCTTCAGCTGATTTTTGAGTGGCATTTACAATTAAAATATCATCAAGATAAGCCATGACAATGTGATTTTGAGCTCCTAATAATGCCAGTGCTGGTTTCAATAATTTTGTGAACAGCCTGGGAGCTGAAGTTAACCCATTAGGTAATGCTTTAAATTGCCACAGCTGACCCATCCAATTAAACTTCAAGTACCTACGATAATGGTGATTAATTCAATTTTGTGAGGTCCAGAATTACTCTACACCCCCAATCTTTCTGGGGAATATATTGGACACAAATTGTTGCGGATGATACACCTTACTTTCAATTACTGATTTATCAAATACATTTCTAACTTCTTTTATCTGAGAAGTTTCAAGTGCAGAAAACACCAAAACCCGATTAGGTTTATTCTGTACAGGTGGATCAACTCCTTCCATAAATTCTATTGTAGAACCTGACACAGTATCTAATATAAATCAATCAGATTTTATACAGCACCATTCATCATAAAACAATTGTAATCTACCACCAACCGGAGGCTGTTCCACAAAATCTTTCTCTGTGATGGAATGAAGTTTTTGTACCTCAGCAAATGACCGTGATAGTCTTCTTCTTCCAACAAATGGGTTGACATTGGGCTGTGATGGGTAATAATACATTCTCACCACTCCCCTGCCTCTGCTTGTTCCTGCTCCGGAATCAAACCCCTTCTCATCCAGCCAGTTCTTTGGCCATACATGAAAGGTTTCATGAGGCTGATAGTCTTTGCCTCCTCATCAATGTCTTTAATTTGCTTAGGCAGGCTCTCTCCGAAAAAAATTAAGTGGGAGCTTGAACATTACTTGATTTGCACAGACCTGCAAATCTAGGGTGCAGTATGGGCCAAATGGTGATTTTCCTCATACAATTGATCTCAAAATAAGAATTACAAAACAACGCCACCATGTCTTTTTGTAGTTTAGACATTCACACCCTTCTACCTGCTTCCCAAAAGCAGTGATGCCAGCCGCAATAAGCGTGACGACCTGCTGGAACCATATTTCCTGTCCTCGCATCATTGAACTCATGGGTGTCCAATTTGCCGGATTCACCATCGGCACCCTGAGTGACGCACAATTCACAGGTGTTTTAAAAGATGTACTGTCTCAACCATGACAGTCTATTGAAGCTGGTGAGAAACCAAATAGTTTATGTTGGCCGCCAGGTTTTCTTTCATGGCCTCACCGCTCCCTTCTGGTATAGCAAAGGATTGTGCTACATCAGGTACACCTGGAGTTTTACTCTTGTGCTGTGGTGGGTATTCAAGACCAAAAACACCACCTTCAGGGTCAGTCTCCTGCCGCCCTGGTACTCCTGAGACTTGCTCAAAGGAGACTTCTTCCAGACCTGAACAAGGCTCTGGAGGTTCACATTCCTATGTTGTATAGGCACCATATTCTTGATATGGAACCCCCTCAGGGGCTGCCTGGGAATATTCTGGGTCTTTGGACCCTTGGTTGATCAGGTTTTGGAGCATTTTAGTCTTGCTCTAAGGAGACCACATCCAGACCTAAACAAGGCACTGGAGAGTCAGATTCCCATTTTTAACAGGCACCATACTCAGTGTATGGAACTCCTTCGGAGGCTGCCTGGGAAATCTTTAGGTCTTTGGACCCTTGACTGAGTAAAGTGTGGAGCATTTTCTCCATTTCCAGTCTCCCCCACATTCTTGTCCTGTCTTGGAGGAGACTTACTTTATTTTACATTTTCTTGTGTATTTGTGCATAAAACTAAGAAAACTGCATCTGGTAACACATACTCAGAGCAGACCTTGTATGTACTTTCCTATCATTGTGGCCTCAGTGCCCTGCGACACTAGAGAAGCTGGAGGGTTATTAACTACGGAAATAACGGCCACGGGTATCGGAATCGGCAATGCACTTATCTATTTTCCCAATCGCTGCGATGGGACCGCAATGCTGCGTGACCCACGCTTGCTCCTCCCGCTATACCACAAGCTCCTGCTGACTCACAAGCCAGCCTTAACGGAGCTTAACTCTCGCTGGAAAGTTTTTTAAAAACACTTACCTGGGAGGTTTTCTACTTACCACTGGTGGAGCTGCGCTCTCCAGCTCCGTTCAAAGTGACACGCGTCGACGTAATGATGCGCATACGCCTGGCAGGGCTTCTTCATGTAGTCACTCGCGTGACTCCGAAGTAAAATCTAGTTTTAGAAGTTGCTGCACATTCCTATACAACTGGACGCTCGACTTCCTCATTAGCAGACCACAATCAATACGAATTGGCACCATTTCTGCCTCGATAACCATCACCACATGAGCACCTGAGGTCTGTGTGCTCCGTCCAGTGCTCTACTCACTCTATACCCATGATCGTGTAGCCACACACAGTTGAAACATCTTTAAATTCACCGACAACACCACCGTTGATAAACGAATTATGGATAATGATGAGTCAGAGAATAGGAGGAAGATTTATAATCTGGTTGAATAGTGTCTGAACCACTACCTTGCTCTCATTGTCAGCAAGACCGAGGATCTTGATTGCTAACTATAGAAGAGGGAAGCCGAGGATCCACAAACCTGTCTTCATCGAAGGAATGACAGTGGAGAGAGTCAACAACGTCATGTTCCTGTGCATGTATGTCCCTGAAGATCTGTCCTAGACCCAGTACATTGATGGAGTCATGATTTTAAAGATACAGCATGGAAACAGGCTCTTTGGCCTACTGAGTCCACGTCGACCATCGATCACCCATTCGCACTAGTTCTGTTATCCCACACTCCATGCACACCAGGGGCAATTTACAGGGACCAATTAACCTACAAACCCACACATCTTTGGGATGTGAGAGGAAACCTAAAGAAATCCACGTGGTCACAGGAAGAATGTGCAAACTCCACTCAAACGGCATCCAAAATCAGGCTAAAACCTGGGTCTCTGGTGCTGTGAGGCATCGGGTCTATCTGCTGTGCTGCCCTGGAATGCCCATCACCATCTCTACTTCCTTAGAAGATTGGGGAGATTAGTTAAATCAATGAATACTCTGTTGAACTTCTACAGATGTACGGTAGAAAGTATATTAACTGGTTGCATCGCAGCCTGGTTCAGCAACTTGAACATCCACAAACAAATGAGATAACAACCCTGGACACCCCCCAGCCCATCATGGTACTGACCTCCCCACCATCAAAGGTATTTATAAAGGTGCACCAGCATCATCAAAGATCCACACCACTCTGGCCTCGCTTTCATCTCACTCCTACCACTAGGAAGAAGGTATTGGAGTTTGAAAACCGTGACCACCAGGTTCAAGAACAGATTTATCCCAACAAGCAGTGGGCTCATGAACACTGCAAAATACTAACTAAACTTATTAATTATGGATTGTCCTCAGTTGCACAAAGGACTTTGGGTTATTTTGCACTGGAGTTATACATTTATTGATTTTTTTTTTGTGCATTTTTTTTGTCCTGCATATCTTTATCACGTTTAATTCCTCATTATCCTGATTGTGTGAGTGTATAATTCCTGTGGTCAGTGGGTTTTTAACTGCCTGGTGAAGTCCACTGCAGAGTGTATGGACTTATACACATGAGGAGCTTAAACAAGTGAGTAGTTTATATAAGGACTCCTCACAGATTCTATTTGGAATGGCATATAAAAGATTATTACAACCCAGAGAACCCAGAGACTTCATAAAACACAATTCCATGGAGCAACTATCTTAAAGTAATTATGTTTGCTCAGAACGAAGATAAATAAACCACAATTTTCAATGGTCATTACTTTTATTGGTGGGCAATTTGCTCTGGTATTTCATCATAAACAGGATACACAGAAAAAGTGAGTATGATTGTAGAAGATCAGAGAGAAACTTCATTCTCGTTCTTAGAAAATTCGTTTGATACAATTGCTGGAGAAAATCGTTTCTTTAATGTTTAAAACATCCAACACATAATGACAAAGAGCACCTTCTCATTTTAATATCTTAAAGTACAGTAACCAGAAGCAATCCTCTTGCTAATGTGCGCATTTCTCAGAATCTTTTGAGCAAAACACTGACATTGATTTTAAAAATCAACAGTTTCACGTGGGAGTACCTTGAATATGTCTAAATATTGTCTGGAATTATAATGTATGTCATTGAGAATTACAAAGAAATTAAAAATCCTTTTAGCTTTTTCTAGATACTTAGTTAAAAATTATCCAGTTTTGAATATTTGAATGCAAGCAGCAGAATTACAAACAATAACATTAATATTTATTCTTTCTGATGATTTCATGAAATCTGTGATTATACAGCAGAAAATTTTGAAGCAGCTGGTACCATATTTGATACATACAATTGCCATTTTTTTTAACCATAGCTCATATCATTAAGGAACTAAACATAGAAAATAGGTGCAGGAGTAGGCCATTCGGCCCTTTGAGCCTGCACCGCCATTCAATATGATCATGGCTGATCATCCAAATCAGTATCCTGTACATGCCTTCTCTCCATACCCCCTGATCCCCCTAGCCACAAGGGCCACAATTAACTCCCTCTTAAATATAGCCAATGAACGGGCTTCAACTACCTTCTGTGGCAGAAAATTCCAGAGACTCACCACAATCTGTGTGAAAAATGTTTTTCTCATCTAGGTCCTAAAAGATTTCCCCCTTATCCTTAAACTGTGACCCCTTGTTCTGGACCTCCCTAACATCGGGAACAATCTTCCTGCATCTAGCCTGTCCAACCCCTTAAGAATTTTGTATGTTTCAATAACATCCCCCCTCAATCTTCTAAATTCTAGCAAGTATGCAATACTCCAGGTGTGGTCTCACCAAGACCCTGTACAACTGCAGTAGAACCTCCCTGCTCCTATACTCAAATCCTTTTGCTATGAATGCTAACACACCATTCGCTTTCTTCACCGCCTGCTGCACCTGCATGCCTACTTTCAATGACTGGTGTACCATGACATCCAGGTCTTGTTGCATCTCCCCTTTTCCTAATCGGCCACCATTCAGATAATATTCGACTTCCTGTTTTTGTCACCAAAGTGGATAACCTCACATTTATCCACATTAAACTGCATCTGCCATGCATTTGCCCACTCATCCAGCCTATCCAAGTCATCTTGCAGATTCCCAGCATTCTCCTCACAGCTAACACTGCCTCCCAGCTATATGTCATCTGCAAACATGAGATGTTGCATTCAATTCCCTCATCCAAATCATTAATACATATTGTAAATAGCTGGGGTCCCAGCACTGAGCCTTGCGGTACCCCACTAGTCACTGCCTGCCATTGTGAAAAGGACCCGTTTACTCCTACCCTTTGCTTCCTGTCTGCCAGCCAGTTCTCTATCCACATCAATACTGAACCCCCAATACCATGTGCTTTAAGTTTGTATACTAATCTCTTATGTGGGACCTTGCCGAAAGCCTTCTGAAAGTCCAGATATAACAGATCCACTGGTTCTCCCTTATCCACTCTACTAGTTACATCCTCGAAAAATTCTATAAGATTTGTCAGACATGATTTACCTTCCGTAAATCCATGCTGACTTTGTCCAATGATTTCACCACTTTCCAAATGTGCTGCTTTCCCATCTTTAATAACTGACTCTAGCAGTTTCCCCACTACCGATGTTAAACTAACCGGTCTGTAATTCCCCGTTTTCTCTCTCCCTCCCTTTTTAAAAAGTGGGGTTAAATTAGCGACCCTCCAATCCTCAGGAAATATTCCAGAATCTAAAGAGTTTTGAAAAATTATCACTAATGCATCCACTATTTCTGGGGCTATTTCCTTAAGTACTCTGGGATGCAGTCTATCTGGCCCTTGGGATGATAGGTGGCTGCATTGGTGGCTTATATATTGATGCATGGAAGAATAAATACATACTTATACAGCAATGTATATTTTAATCTCATCACACTGTAGATATTAGATTCTCTTAGAGCTGCATATTCATTGAGCATGGCCAATGGAGTCATCAAACATCAACAAATAGCGCATTTTGTTTTTATAAAATCCAGCGATATTTTTTGATGTTCCATTTTTATATGCAGAAATGTGTTCATATAAGATTATTACAATGATTTCATGATTTTTGGGGACATAAAAATATTGTAGTTGCTGGAATCAAGAGCAAAAATCCAAGATGCTGGGGGAACTCAGTGGGTCAAGCAGCATATGTGAAGGTTAAGGGATGGTCAACATTTTGGGTTGAGACCTATATCAGGACTGAAAATGTAGAGGGAAGGTACCCTGTATAAGGAAATGAAGCAAGAAGAACAGAGAGGGTTGGGTGAGACGAGGGTTGTTGGGTGATCAGTGCAGGATGATGGCCAGATGAAGCCAGGTGGGGAAGGTGATGAGGAAGTTTCAAGATTTACCCTAGTGGGTAGAAACATAAGGAAAAATATAAGCAATGGTCAAGTGGAACGGGGAGGAATGGAGTCAGAAGCCGGCGGGTGACGGGGGGAACCAGGTGAGGTGGGCAAATGGAGCTGGATGGGGAGGCAGTGGTGCATTAGTGATCTTCCAGCCGCTGTCTCTGCCTTCCACCTTCCCTCTCCTCACCTGGTTCCATCTGGTCAATTTTGTTTCCTAAGTTGTTTCCACCTATCACTCATCAGCCTCCTTCTCTAGACTCCCCCTTCCCCGGCTCAGCTCACCTCCAGCTGCTCTTCATAAGATTTATATCTCTGACAAATTTGCAATGAGTTAATGAGTACAATACGTAATATTTCAATGAATTTGTCAAACTTTTATGACAACTTTGGCCCTAATATAATAAATGGAAATTGAATATGAACCATTTTACCTCTTTTGCTCGTTCTTTTTCTCTGTCATTTGTTTCATCCATTGTTTGATATGCTTAGTTTGTTTAATTTTATTTGCAGAAGCCACTTTCAGCTAATGGGCATGTGTTCAATAACTCAATTTGGTGCATGTACCCTGGGGTATTTCTTCTGGATAAAGTAAATTGAAACACATTTGATTTAATTGTTAATATCAATTCCTTAGTAAAGGTGTAGATCGAAGACCTTTAGTCCAAATATCTAATACCTAATACCTTTGAATTACAATTGTTGACAAGCGACTGTTGGATTCCATTATGAATCCTATGCTGCCAATCTGTTCCATACATTTGTCATCATTTTACGAAATGACTTTCCACCTGAATTTTGTGTTTACTTTTGTTCTTCATTATCTGTAAATACCACTACTCTGTATCAATTCAACAGATTCAATTTGTTCAGAATTTCAGATTTTATTTTTATTATATCTCACATACAGAATTCTTTTTCAAGAAAGAAAAATGATGGAAGTCCATCTATTTCATAGAAAACATAGAATATTCGGCCCTTCGAGCCTGCACCGCCATTTCCATTATCTTAAGTCCTGAGGTCAACAGTTCAAGTCTTCTATACATCCCCTGAAATATACATAGCTTTTGGGGAGTGCAATACTGTCTTTGTACATTTTCTTATTAAGAATGAATGAAAAGTAAAGGAAAATTGCAAATATTGGAAAACAAAACAGATAATGTTAGATATAATCAGCAGATCAGACAGTGGCTCTGGAGAGAGAAACAATGTTTCAATTTAATGATTTTTCAGCAGACTATTCTGATGATGGTCTAAACAATAACTCTGCTTCATCTACTGAGCATGTTTGTTATTTCTTATTAAGAATACCATGTATATTTCCTCTTTAAGACTGTGTGATTCTGAGCATGTCCAGTACCTTGGGTGAGGTTTTTTTTTTAATATTTCAAAATAGACTTTATTCGAGTAATAAATATATACAATACATCAACCGTGCGAAAAATCCATCCGACATTTTCGGAGGCAATATAAATTGTTCCATACAGTCTATACACATTTTTTCAAATTTTGCGAATCGATCCCCCACCCGTGCCACTCATGTGGCCCCCCGGCATGGGATACCTTCCCTTATTTTGAGGGGCGTCTCCACCATACTGTGCCCCCCATGTCCAGCAGCGGAAGGACCTTAGACTGTGGCCCTCCCCCACCGAGCCTTGGCGTTGGCTGCACCGAGCTTCAGTGCGTCCCTCAGCACGTACTCCTGCAGTCTGCAGTGGGCCAGTCGGCAACGTTCCCCGACGGACATCTCGCTCTGCTGGGTGGTGAACAAAGCTCGGGCAGACCAGAGAGCGTCTTTCACCGAGTTGATAACCCTCCAACAGCACTTGATGTCAGTCTCTGAATGTGTCCCTGGGAACAGTCCGTAAATCAGAGTCCTCTGTGACGGAGCTGTTTGGAATAAAGCGTACCAGGGACCCTTGCATTTTTCTCCAGACTCTTTGGGCAAATCCACACTCTGCAAAGAGGTGGGCAACCGTCTCCACTCCATAGCAGCCATCCCGAGGGCAGCGTGCGCTGGTAGTGAGGTTCCGACGGTGCAGGAAGGATCTGACTGGGAGGGCTCCCCTCACCGCCAGCCAAGCCAGGTCTTGGTGCTAGTTGGTGAGTTCTGGCAATGAAGCATTTTTCCAGACAAGCTGGGCAGTCTGCTCAGGGAACCACGCCACCGGGTCCATCGAGTCCTTTCCCTGCAGTGCCTGCAGGACATTCTGTGCTGACCACTGACCGATGGACATGTGGTCAAAGGTGTTGGTCCGGTAGGTAGTTGGAAGACCCACTATTTTAGACTGATCAGCAGAGTATATGGAAAGTAAACTCATGGAGTGTAGGCTTCCCTGTCACAGTTGAGCAAACTTGATTTTTATCATTTTGAACCCATTCTGTCTGTGAGTACCACATCTACTTTGTTATTGATTTTTATAGCTGTGTATTGGATTCCTTGGTAACTGGGTACCATTTAACCAAACAGCTACCAATTAGAGTAAATTTTAACCTCTCATCTAATTATTCAATAGATAGTTAACACTGAAAATACATGCTAAATGAATAGTAATAGTGAGATTAAACGAGAACTTACCAGTTCGAAGTTTGATCTTTATTTTATGAGGAGTTACGATGAGGGATTACGTGAAGAAGACCCCGCCTGGCGCTGGAACGGCATACTTCAAAGCAGCGGCATGAAAAACACAGAAACCAATAGCCGAAGTAAAATAGTAAGGCTCAAAATAGACTAGAACTACCAGATGATCATTTACATTATGAGGGTTGGGAGTGGAGGGCACGTAATCCCTCATCGTAACTCCTCATAAAATAAAGATCAAACTTCGAACTGGTAAGTTCTCGTTTAATCTCACTATTTTACTTCGGAGTCACGTGAGTGACTACGTGAAGATTTTGAAGCTCTGTGTTTTTCATGTCGTAAACTCATTTCATACGACTCTCTGTTTAGTCAAAACAGTAGTGAGTAAATAGTATTTTTAGGACATTGTTACAATTTATGTAATAAGTCCTTTAATCATAAAAAGAACAACTTTTTAATAATAACCCCTCTACCTTAGGGGAAAATTACAAAATAAATTGATAAATGTTGTCAATGGTAACATAAATCGATAATATAAATCGATAATATAAAACAAAGCAAGCATTAAAGAGAACCCATTACTGTGTGTCTAAATCCTGGCACTGTGATAACAGGTTTATTCTAGAACTTTGAAAATCTCTTCTCTAGACCACCCTGCGGCCTCTAAAATTTTATCGAGTGGCACGTCCTGTACCTTTGCCACGGACGTAGCTGCCGCCCTAGTGAAGTGAGATTTAAACATCAGTGTCTATTCTTGCTAGACACAAACCATCCAGAAATGGTTTGAACTGAACCTTTTGTATGTGGCTTTTTGTGTGTTATTAATAACGCTTTCTCAGAACCTCTGAGATTTTGGTTACCTCAATGTACTGAGTTAAATGCTTAACCACACACATTGTTTCATCAATAGGATATGCTTTAAACATTACCTTCATTCCAGTTCTTCCTGGTCTGCTTTGTTTGATCAAGTCATAAACATAAAACATAATGTTATCTGCAGTCACATGCATGCAATCCAACCGTACAACTGCAAAGCTTGTACTCTTTTTGAGCTGATACCAATGCCATTAACTTTACCACCTTGAATGTTAATTTCTGCAAAGACATTGAATTAATTGGAGTCCATTGTTTAAACAAAGTGAGAACAATGCTAACATCCCAAATTCCTGTATATATGGGCTTGGGATGATTTTATTGAAATTCCTTTCATGAGTCGGGATACTAATGGGTGAGACCCAATGAATCTTGATCTGAAATTTGTCCTAAATAGGATGACAATGCACTACGAGCACAATTAATGGCACTATACTCAAATGCTCATCAAGTGTAACCCAGCAAGGAACTGTAATACATTTGAAATGTTTGCAGTATGATAAGATATCTTTGACTGTGTACACTTCCCATTTCCTTATATGCGACTTATATTGTTTTAGTGCTATTCCTCCAAGCTGCAACTATAACATCCATGGTCCTGTCCGACAGTACAACTCTTGCAATGGTCTGGTCAGAACCTGCAGATTAACAAATACATATGTGTTGAAGAAGGGTCTCGACCCGAAACGTCGCCCATCTCCCTCACTCCCCAGATGCCGCTGCACCCGCTGAGCCTCTCCAGCTCTTTGTGTAACTAACAAATACATATGATCATGCAATGGATGAATTCCTTTTGTTACTGGTTGTGTCAACAGATTGTCGCAACTGGGAATTGTCATACATGGTTCAATAATCATATTAGCATCAATGGGAATCATGACTGCGTGGGCCAATCTGACACCACCAAAAATTGCATTCGACAGCGTCTTGCGCTTTTTATTGAGACATTGCCCAATGAGACAGAATGGGGAAAATCATAAAATAACAAATTCCCCAGTGTAGCGAGAAACATCCACCGCTACTGCCGCTGGATCGTGTTCCCCAAGACCCGTATTTGGGCAATTGGTGATTCAATCTAGATGCAAACAGATCAATGTCCGGCACTCCATAGCGACTGACAATATTTTGAAATTTTGTGGATTAACATCCATTCTGTATTGTCTTCAAATATTTGTGATCTTTATCTGTCACAACATTGTCTCTCCCCGAGAGATAAATAGCTGAAAGCCAAATATTTTTTGCCATACACCATTGACACATCTGGTTCACCAGATGATCACATGATATTGATCTAACACCACCCATGTGATTAATATATGCCACAGCTGTGGTATAATCTATTTGTACTTGGACATGCAAATCCTTTAATGAAGGGCAATAAGCTTTTAATACATAAAATGCTACCAAGAGCTCCAAATAATTAATACCATATGTTTGGAACAATAAATCCTCTTGGACAGCCCATCTGCCTCTACAGCTGGTCTCATTATCCGTACCCCCCCCCCCCCCCCCATCCGAGAGAACTTCGTCATTTTGCAAAAACACTACTGGCTGATGAACTAAAAGTTCTAAGCAGCTTATGGAACATTCTCAATCCATCAATGTAATCCTGATAAAACTTCCTTAGGCAATTGCATTGGCCTATCAAATGGCTTGCTCGCTGAATAAGCGCTTGAGTTTTTGCCCTTTGAAGATTTTGGTAATGTAGACGACCAAACTCTACTGTCTGGAAATGCTGCTGCCAATTTACCAATAATTTTGGCAACCTCTCGGATGGAGGGATAAGGTTCGTAAATCAAGTCTTGACACACATTTGTCAAATCCAACACTTATCCATTGGTAAAGTTACCAACCTGGTAACTGAGTTAATCTCAAACCCCAGATATTCAATGGTTTGGGATTGCTGTAACTTAGATTTGTTGGATGGATCAGGAACCCAACTTCTCAAACAACTTGTAGGTACTGAGACTAATTTTCCACCTGGCTCCTGATTAGCATTGACAATTAAATGTCATCTAGATAAGCCATAACGATGTACTTTTGTGCCTAAGGCAGTGCAAATGCTGGCTTAATCCTTAAAGGCAAAGCTTGTAGTACCACAAACTGTCTCATCCATAACTTTAATTACCTATGAAATTATGGTGAATTGGGACCGAAAAATGCATCTCTTCTATTTATTGCAGCCATAACCACCTGTTGATACCTGCTGTATAGCAGTGTTGAATGTGTCCATTTAAAAAAATTTTACTGGACAATATATTTAATTGTGTGAGATCTAACATGATTGTACAACCCCATCTTCTATGGCCTGGGGAAAATATTTGATACAATTGTTATGGATCCTTTCCTGTTTCTCAATACCTCCTTCCTCACACAAATTCTCACGTCTTTGTCAATTTGAATTATTCCAAGACTATAACATGAAGAATGATCAGGTTATTGTGTCCCAATGGATCCATACCTCTTCATTATCAACATTTGGAGTCTACCACCAATCTGAGGTTCATCCAAACATCCTTCTTAAATAGGATTAAGTTTTGTACCTCCCCAACTGTTTGACGAAATTACCTCCTTACCCAAAAATGTGGGTGTACATTCGTTATTTTATTAATATATGGTCCCTAGATAAGGGACGTATCAGATTTAAACTGATAAGAACAGATACCATGCTTAATCTTAGCCAAAAAGCCGAGAAACGATTTGCTGGCTGGAAATTCTTCCTTATCATACTCCTACCTCGGCTCAAATCAAATCCCTTTTCCATATGACCAGCCTACTGGCCAACTAAAGGGTTTCATAAGACCAACAGTTTCTTCCCCTTCATCCATACTCCGAATCAATAACCAGGAGTTTGAACATTGCTTGTCCTGTAAATCTTTGGATGTGAAAGAGGCCGAATGGCAATCTTTTATTATATAATTTAACTCAAATAAGTTTGCAGAATAAACCTAACATATTTTGTTTCATTCTGAACTTTAGTCATTCCACAACTTCCCAGCTTGTCTTAAAAGACAGTGATGCCAATTAGTTTGAGGATTCTTTTAATCGTAATTCCTGCGCCCGCAAAATTGTTGACATTGGCGCCCAAAACCCGGATTTACCAGGTACCTTCTTAAAGGTGTTTTAGAATGCTTCATGCATTAAATTCTGTATAATTCCAATTTTAGTATATGTGCTGCCGAAGCGAGCACATGTTTAAATGCAAATCTGCTGTTTCAACCATAACAGCTTCTTGAGGCAGGTGAGAGACCATATAATTAACATTGGCCGCCAGGTTCCTTCCATGGCCTCACCGCCTCCACCAGGTATAGTAACTTTGTGCCCTTCAGACACACCTGGATTTGCATTGTGGTGGGTACTTCTGACCACAAACACCACTTTCAGGGTCTGTCACATACAGCCCTGGTACTCCTGAAACTCGTTCAAGGAGACTTCCTCCAGTCCATACCCAGGCACTGGGGTTTCAAATTCCCAATTCGAATTGGCACCATATTCACGATATGGAACCCCCTCAGGGGCTGCCTGGGAATATTTTGGGTACTTAGACCCTTGGTTGATATAATTTGGAGAATTTCCTCCATTAGATCCATACTTAGCCAATTTTAGGCTTACCTTACAGGATCTTTTAGAAACCTCAGGCCTTTCAAGCCTCTTTTACTTTTAGGCACTGGGTTTTCAAGTGTTGTTTGTGGAGCAACTAAAGGCTCCCTAACGGGTATTTCAATCGGCCACCGGTATCGGAACCGGCTCCGCAATAGTCTGCTGTCCCGACTTTTTACACCTCGGGACGCACGTTTTACCCGCGATTTTCTTTTTAAAACATTTTATTTTTATTTAAACTCCTGCTGGTTTCCTACCAGCCTACGGAGTTTTAAGAAAAACGCCCTGGAAGTAAAATAATTTTACTTACCTGCGGGCCGTTTCCTTACCGCTGTGCTGGAGCTGCGCTCTGCAGCTCTTCCTTTGCCGATAGCGTCGACGTAATGCCGTTCCAGCGCCAGGCGGGGTCTTCTTCACGTAGTCACTCACGTGACTCCGAAGTAAAATGTTAATCATTCACCATAAGCCAACTGTTAAAAATGGGACATTTAGCTGTCCCTAACCATTCTTAGTTTTGATATGAACTCTTAGTTTTGGTAAGATGCAAAAATAGTTAGTAGAATTGTGGGTTCCCAGGAGACAGAGATAAATGAATGGGGAATAAGGAAATTGCTAAGAAATTAAATAACTACTCCGTATTGGTCCTTGCAGGTCATCCAAAAGCCATTAGAAGTATTAGCAAACACAAATAGAGAATGAAAAATGGAATGAATTCAGTCTCGGTCAGAATTAGTACGATAGATGTTGGTGAGCTTGAAAACTGATAAAACTTTACGACTTGATAGAATTGCATCTCAAGGTTTTGAAAGGGGCATCTAAAGGGAAAAAATTGATGCATTGGTTATCATCTTTCAAAGTTTCATAGAATCTGGAATGGGTCCGTTGGATTAAAATGTAGCAAATGGGACCGACAGTTTAAGAAAGGAGAGGAAGAAAAAATAATTGAACTGCAATATAGATAATTAAAAGATGGGCAATTTAGAAAGAAAGGCTTTGCATACATAGGTTATCAGACTGTTCAGATTGTTTACATTTGCAACATTATTGTCACTTTCAGAGTGTGGAATAGTTGATGTCGGAATTCCAAGATCCTATCCTGAATGGGATTGTAAGAGAAAATAAATTGCATGACAGAACTTTCATTCAAAACCTTCAAAGGTTCGTGAAAAGCTGCATCATTGAGGTAGGCTGAACACACAGCACTGGCACTAGAACGTATAACATAGTACAGTATATCACAGGAACATGTTCTTCAGCTCACTATGTCTGTGCTGAACATGATGCCAAGATAAATAAATCTCATCTGCATGCACATGATGTATATACCTCCATTTCTTGCATATCCATGGGCCTATATAAAAGCCGCTTATACATTACTCTAATATCAACCTTCATAAGGATAGCTGCAGCTATCCTTACTTCCAGAATGTAGAAAGTCTAACTATTTTGTGTGGGGTGTTCAGCAAACTCAGTGCATCAGAACTCTTTAGACTGTGTAGTGCTCTCTGGTCAACAATAATTCTGATGATCCCATGCATGCAATTATTATTAACTGTTCTTGTTATTGCACTCAGCCATAAGTTCAAGCGAACATGTTCAACTTGCATATATTAGTAAATACATTTGTCAATGTACTAATGGGTAGCTTACAACACAACAGTATGATAATTGAATTCTCCAAATTTAGGTGACTACTTAACCTCTCCCATCTTCCCCCATACCCGTATGTACAGGTTTTCTTTTTTTTTGTTGTATTCTAGTGATTGTTGTAGTAGAATTTTGTTTTATTAGGTTGTGTATGTGGGGGGTGGGTGGGGGGGTGGGAGAAACGGAGTTTTAGTCTCTCCCTTTGGGGGGATGCGTGTCCCCTGTCACCGTCTGTGCTGAGGCCTAATGGCGGAGCTGTGGCGGTGGCCTGGTTTGGAGCTGCGGTGCTCCAGTGGCGGCGGCCTGGTTTGGAGCTGTGGTGTGGCGGCAGTGGCCCAGCTTAGAGCTGCGGTGCTCCAGTGGCGGTGGCCCAGCTTAGAGCTGCGGTGCTCCAGTGCCGGTGGCCCAGCTTAGAGCTGCGGTGCTCCAGTGGCGGTGGCCCAGCTTAGAGCCGCGGTGCTCCAGCGGCGGCAGCCTGGTTTAGAACTGCGGTGCTCCAGTGGCGGTGGCCTGGTTTAGAACTGCGGTGCTCCAGTGGCGGTGGCCTGGTTTAGAGCTGCGGTGTGGCGGCGGCGGCCCAGCTTAGAGCTGCGGTGCTCTAGCGGCGGCGGCGGCCCAGCTTAGAGCTGCGGTGCTCCAGCGGCGGTGGTCCGGCTTAGAGCTGCGGTGCTCCAGCGGCGGTGGTCCGGCTTAGAGCTGCGGTGCTTCAGCGGCGGCGGTCCGGCTTAGAGCTGCGGTGCTCCAGCGGCGTCGGACGCCTAGATTGCCTCAGCGCAGAGGGAGAACTAGGAGGGATGAAGACAATGACTTAAGACTTTTGCCTTCCACCACAGTGAGGAGGTGCCTGGTGAACTCACTGTGGTGGATGTTGGATACGTGCTAATTGTGTGTTTTGTTTTTTATTTTTTTAATCTTTTTAAATTATATGTTATGACTGTATGGTAACAATTTTGTTCAGACCAAAAGGTCTGAATGACAATAAAGGAATCTAATCTAATCTACTCCTCCTTCTTCTGTCCCCCTCCCATGTGGACTCACACCTATTTCTCCCCTGCCCCCTTCCCCTGTTCATGAAGCTGTCCAAATGTATTTTATGTTCTGATGGTACCTACCTCACTACCTCCTCTGCAATTCATTCCATATACTCTCCACAATTTATGTGAAAAATTAGCCCCTCAGGCTCCTATTAAATCTTTCCACTCTCACCTTAAACCTGTCCTCTGGTTCCTGATTCCCCAACTCTGGATAAAAGTCTCTGTGCATTTACCCTTTCTATTCCCCTCATTATTTTATACACCTCTGTAAACTCACAGCTCATCCTCCTGCGCTCCAAGGAATAAACTCCTAGCCTCCTCAACCTCTCTCTTGAGCGCAAGCCCTCCCTCCAGTCCTAGCAACATCCTTGGGTATCACAGTGGTGCAGCGGTAGAGTTGTTGCCATACAGTGCTGGAGACTCGGGTTTGTTACTCACTGTCTGCACAGTGTTTGTACGTTCTGCCTGTGAACATTTTCTCCGGGTGCTCTGGGTTTCTCCCACACTCCAACTACAAGTATATACAGGTTTGTAGGTTAACTCCCAGTGCTCTTGCAGCTCGAAAATATTGATTGTTTCAAGTTCAATGAGTGGAAAGTGCCTTTTTTTCAGAGGGGTTTTCTTTAAAGTTTAGCCTTTGAATTTGATTTCAGCCTTTGTTTATTTCCTGAATATAAGAATGTTGCAGTCACCGAATGATAATTGTGCCCGAACATTTATAGTGATGGTAGTCACCTTAATAGTTTCTTAGTCTACCCCATACTCAGCTTTATTTATCTGAAGAAGGGTCCCAACCCAAAACGCTACCTATCTCTGTCCTCCAGAGATGGTCTCTGACCCGTTGAGTTACTCGAACACTGTGTTCTGGGCAAGATTCTAGCATCTGCTGTTCCTCGTGTCTTGCCTTTATCCATTCTTTCATGGAATGCCAGTCCTAAATTTGTCTTAACTGCTCACTGATATGTGCTAGCAATGCACCCCATGTGGAGTCACATATATCCTGGATCTGAAAGGACAATAAACAGCAGAAATGTGCAGATAGAGCAGTTCCAGCAACTGGGGTTCAATCTTTTCTTCCAGTGTTGTCTGTGTGGAGTTTGCAGACTTTCTCTCTGATTGTAAGGAATTGTTCCAGATGATTGTTTCCTCGTACGCCTTACAATACGATGTATTGGGTAATTGGCCACTGTAAATTGGCTCTTGTTTATAAGTCAGCGGAAGAATATGTGGGAAATTAATGAGGCTGTTGTGAGAATGAAATAAAATTAGATGGATGCTTGATGGCTGGTATGTTTTGGATGGGTGAAGGGCCTGCTTCTGTGCTGTATGTCTCTTTGACACTTGGTTTACATGTTTCTCTGCAAGATGTAGTGTGCGGGGAATTTTAACAACGGATTTGTATTATGTGATATGACTCTTGAAGCGTTGTTATTTAAGATTTGAAAGAATGTCCTGTTTATAGCTTCTTCTATGTCCATTTACTTATGCTTGCAAAAAATATAGTCCATTGATGTTGGACTGGTGATTAAGGTTGGGACGTTGCTACTTAAGGGAGTTGCAGGAAAGGGATGTGGTATGAGGGAAATAAAGCACAGTGTTCTGTTTGCAGAACCTTTATGATGAGAGATGCAGGATTCCTAGTACACATCAGCAAACTGGAATGGAAGATGCGGACTTGGCCATTCACTCCATATGTGGATCAAGTATTACTAAAGACAAACAATTTAGTTGAGTGCCTTTGGGATGACACCGGTTGCATGTCATTTTAATCCACCTGGTTACCCTAAAAATGATCTGCCTGTCCATTGCTGCGTAGCGGCTAAATGCAAATTTTAAAGAGCAACATCTTTTATCTCAATATCATTGCGGCATGGTGGTGCAGCGGTAAAGTTGCTGCCTTAGTGCCAGAAACCCTGGATCAATCTTAACTACGGGTGCTGTCTGTATGGATTTTGTACATTCTCCCTGCGACCGCGTGACTCCATAGCTTCAGATAAGGAGAAGACAAGACTCAGCAAGAAAAAGGAGATTACGATCGACTTCAGGAAATAAAGAGATACACATTGATGGTGCCAAAGTAAAGTTTCAAGTTCTTAGTAGTAAATATCACTAGCAACTTATATTACAACGTGTTTGGGAACAGCTCGATTCAAGATGCAATAAATTGCAGAGTTGTGGATGTAGCCTAGACTATCACATAAACCAAACCCCCTTCTATTGACTCTATCTACACTTGGCTCTGCCTCAGCAAGGCCACCAGCATAATCAAGGACGAGTCACTCCCCGGTCACTCCCTCCCCTCCCCTCTCCTCTCGCATCAGGCAATTGGTACCGAAGTGTGAAGACGCATACCCTCCAGATTCAAGGGCAGTTTCTTCTCTGTTGTTATTAGGCAACTGAACCATCCTCTCACCAACTTGAGAGAGGACCTGACCTACAATCTACCTCATTGGAGACCCTCGGACTATCTTTTATTGTACTTTACTAATATTTATGTTGTACTAAACATTATAACCTTATTGTTACAGAGAGAGATCATCAGTTCTAGTGGATGTTCTTAGTGGAGCTATGAATGTGAATCAAAAAAAAGTATGTAACAAGAATGAAAAATTAGGAAGGGGACCATAATAATCTGTCAAAAGGCCTAAGTTATCCAAGTAGAAAGGAAATATGATGAGATCATGAATTCAGTGAACGTTAAGCGGGATGTAATAAAGTTTTATTGTCTGCATCTGTCCAGGGAAAGTGGTGAAAATAATTCCAAATTGAGAGTTGTGTTTATTGTTCTTGTAAGTACCACATGATTTTTGCAGTCTATGGGGCGGCAGATGTGGCATTGATTTAAGGTCTTGTTTGAAAGACAGTACATTCAACAGTACGACTGCCCCAAAGTGGCTGCCTCAACTACATACGCCAGTCTTTTGAGTGAAACTTGAAGTATGACCATCTGGATTGGAGAACAGAGTGCTATCCCAGAGCCACAAGTGACAAAGAGCCAAATACGCTGCACACAAATTGTTAAATCCTTCATTTTAAGCAGCAATGTTCTGATGCTTGCTACTGTCGCTAAACCAGAAATGATAAATCCTGTCTTAAATAGTATTTCATTTTGAGCATTTCCACAGTCTTTTTTTTGAAGAATGGAGTGAAATTCAAAGTGAGGATCTTAGACTTGCACAAAATTTCAAACAAATTAATTGACTTCCTGCCAACAACAGCCGGAGGCTTTTGGCCTCCAGTTCCTCTCCAGTTCTCACACGGCATCTGAATTCAAAGGGCAGATTTGAACTCTGCAAGTCAAAGTGAGATGGTATCGCAATCAGCTGCTGGGGGACTGCTACCAATCTTTCAACCAGCCATTAATTGTTGTTTTCACAGGGTGGATAACTCGGTACATTGAAACTTGTTTATGCAATGTCGGTGGAATGAGATTAAACCTGATCTTGTGTGAAACTGCATGCATTTCTCCAAATGTATGGCAGTGGGTTCAGGATTTTCATGTAAGTGGAAGCAGAAATCTTAAACTTACTGACAGGTTCATTCAGATTCAGGTTAGATTATTGTCATGTACACCAGGGAACAATTAAATTCCTTTTTCACATGAAGCTTGCAGAATAAACTGCATGCATATAGTAATGTGACAAACACAACTAAAATATGATACTAAACAGCAGAATGGTGCAAGATTATAGTGCAATCTGATGTACAATAACAAAATAACTGAATGAGGTAGTGTCAAGAGTAAGTGTACATGACAGCCCAGAGGGGGTGTGATAGAGCTGATCAATTCGGGAATCTGATAGCAGTGGGGAAGATGCTGTTCTTAAATCTGGACATCTGGAGACTTCCGGTGGCGAAGCGAGCAGATGGCTGCTTAATTTCGAGCTCCCAATAGCAAGTTTAAAACTAGCCTCCCTTAATTCACTAATTGCTACATAATTTACAGTTTTCTGTTTTTGAATGCGTGGGGGAGCGACAACTAGAAGTCAAAAGAAACGTGACGGACGAGAAAGAAAGAATTCACCGGAGATGGACAAAGCACAACGCTCAAAAGATGATTCAGCAGAAACCGTGCGCTCAATGCTACACAATATCAGCAAGGAAATACATGACTTCAGGACTGAATATAAAGTGGACACATACATTTAAAGAAGAAATCAAAGAAGACATGAAAACCGAACTCAGAGTATTGAAGCAAGAAATTTATCATAAACTTTCTGCAAACTCCAAACAAATCCACGCCCATGAAACTAGACTAAACAAAGCTGAAGCACGAATTGAAGAGGCAGGGATGATTAACATGGCTATGAAAAATGTGTTGTTTAAATCTATGAGAAAACAGAAACCCATGCAAGAAAAACTGACTGATTTGGAAGGACGGTCTAGACGAAATAACATTCGCATCTACGGCGTACCTGAAGAGAAAGAAGGCAAATCTATGTCTGAATTTGTGGAGCAACTTTTAAAAACTGAACTCGTAATAACAACGGATACTAACGTATGGATCCAACGCTCTGCAGAGCTTTGGCTCGCAAACCGGAAGGTAATTCACCACCTAGGTCTATAGTGGTAAATTTCCTAGAGTTTAATACCAAAGAAATGGTATTGAAAAAGGCCTGGGGAAAGAAGATAATGATTGACGGGCGACATCTATCATTTGACCACGACTATGCAACGGAGGTTGTCCAGAAGCATAAGGCATATAAGGGAATAAAGAGGGCCCTGAAGGAGAGTGGTGTCTGCTTCCAGACCCCGCTGGACAAGATGCGTATTCACTGGGACTCGGGAACATGCACATATCATAGTGCACAAGACGCAGCGCAGGAGCTGAGGAGGAGAGGCTGCTCTGTGGAGACACCTGATTACAGCGCTGAGGAGCTGGCGGACCCGGAGATGGAGCGTCTTCTCCAGGCTTTGACATGGCAGAGAGTTGGAACGAGGAGTGAAGATGAGAGTGAGACAGTAAAAGAGCAACTACAGGAGTCTGAGCAGACCCGATCCAACTAGCTTTTATTGTATTATAAATTCTTTTGGACTAAAAAATAAGTGCTATTAGATGACATTGGATGATACTAGGATGCGTGAAATGGAATGCTTTACCTCTAGTGAGAGGCCTCTGGGAGGAGGCTTTCCCCTATACCTGGCAACGGGGACTCGGGGTGGAAAGGAATCACCCTTACTTGGATGTCAACTGTTTTTTCTTTTTTTTTCTTTTTTTTATTTGGCACATGTTGTCCAGATGTCCAGACCTACACAGTTTCAAGTTATCTGGAGATTTATGAATGCAAAACAGGAGTAGGTAAATTAAATGTCACGTAACACTGGTCAAATTGGTGTCACTCAATGTAAATGGGATGAATAATCCAGTTAAAAGGAGCAAGATCCTGGCAAAACTGAAAAAAGAAAAGGCTCAGGTACTATTTTTACAAGAAACCCACCTGCCTCAACAAGAACATGAGAAACTAAAATGCTTTGGCTTTAGAAATAAATTTTATAGTTCCTATAAAACTAGCCAAAAGAGGGGGGTGGTTATCCTTATTACAAATGCAGTCCAATTTGAATGAAATAAAGAAGTCAAGGACAAAGAGCGACGGTATGTATTAGTTAAAGGAAAGTTGGAAAACAAAGTTGTGACACTGATCAATGTATATGCCCCCCCAGAGAGTACCAAATGTTTTTTCAAAACTCTGTTTGACATTATTGCTTAAGAGACTAAATGTATTTTGATATGTGGAGGGGACTTCAATGTGGTCATGAATCATAATTTGGATACAACAAGCCTAAAAAAAACCAAGATGCATCTGACCAAGTTTCTTAACACATCAGTACAGGAAATGGATCTAATTGATGTTTGGAGATAACTTCGCCCTTTAGAAAGGGACTACACACACTATTCAGTACCTCACTCAGTCTACTCCAGGATTGACTACTTTTTAATGAATACGGGTGAAAGTCACAGGATCACAGAGTGTAAAATCGGGGTGGCAGATGTAACTGATCACAGTATGATCAGCTTGACAGTGCACCTGAATAGTAGAAAAAGAAATACTGTTTGGAGGCTCAATGTGGGTATTTTAAATAATAAGGCAAATGTGGAACAAATAAGGGAAGAGATAAAAAGGTACATAGAAGAGAATGATAACAGGAATGTGGATCCTGTAATATTGTGGGATGCTATGAAGGCAGTTATACGTGAAAAGCTGATCGCTCTGACATCACAAAAAAAGGCCCGGCTAGCTACGTATGAACATAAAGTAGAAAAACTGAAAGAATTGGAGAAGAAACATAAAAACATACAGGATCAGTTGGTACTAAAACACATTAAGGAAAAAAAGGGGGGAGATAGATGAGATTCTCAGAGGAGATATGGAAAAAAGGGCAAGCTTCGTAAAGCAGACATATTATGAAGCAGGTCCAAAAGCAACTAGACTCCTGGCCAGGCGCCTGCGTAAACAGCAGGCCTCTAATACAATTCATAAAATAAGAGATCCTAAAACCAATCAATTATCTCATGAGCCAGATGAGATAGAAAGAATATTTGAAGAATACTAGAAACTCTATTCTAAACCACCATCAGCTGACGAAAGGACAATGAGAAGTTTTCTTAACTCACTTGATCTGCCATCCATTGGTGAGACACAAAATAATACCATTACATCACAATTTACGGTTAAGGAGCTGGAAGCTGCAATCAGTAGACTCAAGGTTAGTAAATCACCAGGCAGCGATGGGTTTCCACCAGAATGGTACAAGGCTTTTAAGAAAGAGCTAACACCTCTGCTCCTGTTTTGCTTTAACTGGACCCTTAAAGAGGGCAGGGCTCCCCCATCATGGAAGGAAGCAATTACTACCATTTTACCCAAGAAAGGCAAAGACAAAGAGCAATGGAAACATTTCAGGCCAATCTCAATTTTAAATGTAGACTACAAACTATTTACCTCAATCATT
Organism: Raja brachyura; assembly: GCA_963514005.1. The sequence continues at coordinate 27,912,798 of OY740787.1, forward strand.
TGCAAAAGACTCGAGACTTTTGTACCAGATCTGATTAATGGAGACCAAACTGGGTTTATTCGGGGATGTCAAACGCAGGATAATATTAGAAGAACCCTCCACATTGTGGATAATGCTAAAAAAAAAGGATACAAATATGGTCCTGGTCAGTTTAGATGCAGAAAAAGCCTTTGATAGCGTTAGTTGAGTATTCTTATATGAAGTACTGAGGAGATTTAGTTTCAATGAAGATGCAATTCGATGTATTAAAACGATATATCAGGAGCCTCCAGCTAGGATTAAGGTAAATGGAAAAAGGATCCAGTTAGAGAGGGGCACAAGGCAAGGATGCTGTCTTTCTCCTACTCTCTTTGTTTTGTATATTCAACCCTTAGCACAAGCAATAAGGCAGAGAGAAGACCTGCAGGGGGTCAAAATAGGGGGGGAAAGAACATATAATTGGTCTTTTCGCTGATGATATTATTTTTCTTGAACGACCAGATATACGTTTCCCAAATCTAATGAACCTATTTGAAACATGGATACTACTCAGGGTATAAATTGAATATAACAAAAACACAAATTCTTTCATTCAATTATTCTCCATCCCAACAAATCAGAGATGCATATAATCTGAAATGGAATTCTAAAACGATGCAGTATCTTGGTGTAACTATAACCAAAACACTGTCCAACTTGTTTGAAATTAATTATAACAAAATTGAAGAAAACATCAAAAAGGATGTTGAGAGGTGGTCAACCCTTCCTCTAGACTTCAGTGCCAGAATATAAACGGTAAAAATGAATATCCTACCTAAACTACTATATTTATTCCAATCTCCCCCAAATTAATGTTCCCTGAAGTAAATCCATAGACTGGGATAAAATGATCTCTAGATTCATTTGGAATAGCAAAAACCAAGAATAAAACTAACAACACTTCAACTGCCGAAAAGCAAGGCTTTACCAAATCTGAAGAAATATTTATGCAGCTCACCTCAGACCTCTGGCTTGTTGGTGTAAACCTGATTATGAATCTCAATGGAAAGAAATGGAAAGGGAGATACAGGGTTACAGACCCAGATTTTGGTGGGAGAGAAATATCTGAGAGGGGCTTTGAGACATGCTATAGATCCAATAGTAGCATTTACGTTAGAAATATGGAATGTTATAGTGGAAAAATACAAATTAAAAAGAGGGGTTCACGCATTGAAGTGGTTCGCATATGACTCAAAGTTTAAGCCAGGGGTGTATGATTCAAAATTCAAAGAATGGGCACAAAAGGCATAACGGCAATGTATACAGTTTCAGTTTCAATGGCGAGTTAATGAGCTTCCAAGATTTAAAGTCAAAGATATTTTTAGATACTTGCAATTAAGAGACTACTTTATAAAAGAGATAAGGCCAGAACTAGATGAAACTTCAAATAATGTGATCAAGGTGATTGTGGATGCATACAAACAGAAGGGGTTTCGGGTCATCTCTGCTTTCTACCAAGCTCTGGTGGAAAGCGGGGGAGAATCAACGCTCTACATAAAAACAAAATGGGAAGCAGAATTAAAGATTCAAATAATAGAAGAAGAATGGTATCAAATGTATGAAACACAATGTTCATCCACAAGCTCGCTAGTATGGAGAGAATTTTGCTGGAAGAATCTATCTCGCTTTTTTGTAACACCCAAAATAAAAAGCAGACAACTTGCTGTCCAACAACACTGTTGGAGGCTGTGTGGGAGTACGGAGGCAGACCACTCGCATATTTTATGGTACTGTGCAAAGATAAGGCCATACTGGGAAAATATTAATGCGGCTGTAAATATTATCTTGGGTTATAAAATCCCAAATACCTGCCCAGTGATGTATCTGGGGCGTATTAAAGATAGTTTAAAAATAGAAGATACATATTTGATTAAAGCTTTGCTTGCAGCAAGTAAGAACACCATTACCAGGCAGTGGCTTAATGAAAAAAGTCCAAAACGGGAACAGTGGTTAGAAATTGTGCGAGACATCTTTAATATGGAGAAATTGACCTATTCCTTGAGAGTCAAGAAGAATTCATTTGAGAAGATCTGGGAAAAATGGACTGTTTATTTGAGCCATGACACCAATTAGATAAATGCTCAGCTAGATATGTGCAGATTGCGTTATATAGAACTAGATGGTATGTTTATATGAATGTTGAATTATCTCCAGATAACTAATCAATGTAATGTTTTTTTTCTTTTTTTAATTTGGTAAGTGAACCACACGGTCTTATTCCAATTTTTTTAATTTATTTACTTCCTTTTTTCTTTTTTTCCTCACCATCTACTTATTTTCTTATTTTGATTGCTATTTTTCTTACTTTGTTTTATTTATGGTGATGGTGTTGCACTGTTTTGAAAATATCTCTTAAAAATCAATAAAAATGTAAGTGAAAAAAAAAGTCTGGACATCTAGGCTTTTAACTTCCTGTATCTTCTTCCAGAAGGTGAAAGGGAGATTAGGGATTGACTAGGATCACAGTCATCCTTGATGATACTTCCAGCCTTCCTAATGACATGCACCATGAAATGGAATGTGTGGAAGGGAGTGACAAGCCTCTAATAGACTGGGCTGAGTTCACCACCATACACGATCAGGTGGTCAGGCCCTTGGTAAGCATCTCTTGTCTTGATGACATAAAAGTCTAGGTTATCATCCTGACACCATGACACAAGGTTCTTGATCACTTTTCTGCTCTTTATCTCATCATTGTTGTTAATCCAGCTGACTACAGTCGTATCATTGGTGGTATCATCATAATGAATTCTCCAAAACTTTGGAATTACTTCAGAATCTATTCCTTTAAACAATACTTGTATCATTATCTTCCATATATTTGCCTTTAATCAATAATCACTCTGTCCTAACAAGTCCCCCCCCCCCCAGAACTCTTGACAATCTTCAAAGTAATCTCTGTTCCCCCCATCCCACCTCATCCACGCCATACCTATCTTCATAAGTTCCAGCTTTTTAACCGTCTGAAATTATGGTGTTTCACCAGTCATGGCCTTTAGCAGGTCCGGGCTTAAGAGGTGCAGAGCCAAATTGGGAATCATTTTGGTGAGTCCCAGGTTCCCAGCCAAGGTCTGTCAACCCTGATATTTAGTATATATTATGAAATTGTACACTGAGGTGCAATGTCTGAATCTCTCCTGCTCCCTTTTGACTGTCAGTAGCTCTGCTGGCTTCCAACCTTTACCGTAGCTGCTAATTACCATTAAACTGCATTATGTGATTGGAGACAGCGGTTGATTGGACGGGAGGAGACCGAATTGTTGATTGGATGGGAATTTTAAGGCAAGCTGGTTGGTGATTGGACACAACCCCCTTAGAGACAGCGGTTGATTGGTCACCAAATAATCGGGCACAAATTGACAAAGAGGAAAATAATAAAATCGCTGGTCGGTGCAAACTCAATGGACTATCTGCACTGTATCTCCAAACTAAATAGTATAACATGCAGGTACATTCATTTAAAATACAATTCTGTGATTATTTCACATGATTTCTCACTATATCTGACCAATCTCTGTTTTAAATGTTTGGTCTGCCTTCGGCATTGACTCTGAACTAAAAACCTAAACCAGACTCAATTGTATCGGCACATTGGACTCCGTAAACTCACACATGTCTGCATTCAGGAGGCTTCCGTGGTTGTAAACACCGGCTCTGAGACCATAGTGGGTAAAGCAACCTGAGATCAATACATAAGATGATAGCTCTTCTCAATAAAAAAAACAGTGACGTTTTTCACTCTAACCATGATGGCTACAGCTTCTTGCAAGGTGATCTATGTAAATATTGTCATAACGCTCAGTTGAGGTCAAATGAAGATATTCATTACATTGTTCAGTGGTGTCCATGGATGTGTCACTGAATGCAGTGAAGAAAGCAATCTCCACATTGCTTATCCCCGCGTTTAATGAAGTGATTTTTAAATTACTTGAATTAAAAGTTGATTTCTCTTTGTAACAAACGTCAACCGTACTTCTAATGAAAGAGAAATCAATACACTTCTTTCTCTAACGTTCCTATTTCAGTTGACTTTTATTCAAAGTGGAAGATGCAAACATTGTCAGCTCCACCTGGACTTCACCCAGAGTGACTGGGGAGTCCAGAACAAGGGGCCACGGTTTAAGAATAAGGGGGTAGGCCATTTAAGACTGAGATGAGGAACCACCTTTTCACCCAGACAGTTGTGAACCTCTGCAACAGAAGGCAGTGGTGGCCAATTCAGTTGTTAGATTTAGCTCTAGGACTAACAGAATCAAGGGATATGGGGAGAAAGCAGGAACGAGGATACTGATTTCAGATGATCAGCCATGATCATATACAATGTGCTAGCTCAAAGGGCCGAATGGCCTACTCCTGCACCTATTTTCTATGTTTCTGTTTTATGACTGATAGAAATGCATGCTCCATTCTTGTAGGTATCTCGTGTGGGATTTGAAATCCACGTCAAGTCACAATGTACCAATCTGCCTGCAGTCCATTCCTTCACCATTTTTTATTTTTTATTTTAGTCCGATCAAAATGTTTGTTGTAGGTCTTCTTTTATGTAGGGGGAGGGGAAGGGTGAAACTTTATTTCTGCAGTTTTCCTCCGAATCGCAACTTCGTCCTTTCCGTGCAGCCTATCGTCGGGACTGGAGCGGCGTTTCCTGCCGGGACTACAGCTTCAGCAGCGGCACAGAGCTGGGACACCATCATGGAGTGGGCGATGCCTTACCGGGTTACCGTGCGGTAAGCTCCGGAGTGCTGTGACCACCGACTCCCAACATCATGGAACTGTGGCTGAGGGCGCTGGATTTAAAACACCGCGGAGCCTGGGATCCAAGATCGTCAGAGTCGGAGCTCCAACCGGCGCGGCCTGAGGACTTCGAGTGCCACGCTCTCCGGGGAGGAAGCGGTCGCTCCAGACATTTCCATCGCGCTGAGGACTTTTCACCCGACGCCGGTGTTCTATCTTTCCGGCAGGTGGGCCTAAAACATCGGGCCGCCGTTGCAGCGACTGGCTGCGGAGGCCTCAAACAGGCCCCGACTTCGGGTGGACTAGGTGGAGGAGGAGGAGGAGGACTGGACATTTTGGTGCCTTACCTCCCAGTGGAAAGTGTTGATTCTGCTGTGGGGGGATGTTCATGTTGAATCCTTTGGTGTATTGTGTCTCTTTTCTTCCTTTTTATTTTATATGGATGAATGGTAATCTAATGTTTTTTCTCTGTAAAGCACTTTGGCTTCAACATGATTTGATTTAAAATTGCTATATAAATAAAAATTATTACTTACTACTTACAATAAAGATGCTCTGCTTTCTTTCCATAGATTATCTGCTCTAGTTTAGTTTAGTGATACAGCACAGAAACAGGCCCTTCGGCCCACTGAGTCCGTAGCGACCAGCAATCCCCACACACACACACACACACACACACACACACTAGTGACAATTTACATTTGTACCAAACCACTTAACCTACAACCTGTACTTCTTTGGAGAGCGGGAGGAAACGGAAGATCTCAGAGAAAACCAATGCAGGTCACAGGGAGAACGTATAAACTCCGTACAGACAGCACCGGCCATCAGGAAAGAACCCAGGTCCCTGGCGCTGTGAGGCAGCCACTGTACCACTGCGCCACCATGCCGCAAAGGTTTCTCGTGCGAGATTTGAAAGCCCCATCAAGTAATAATGAACCAACAAAGATGCTCTATTTTCATTCCATAGATTATCTGATTAGTTTAGTTGAGAGATACAGCGCGGAAACAGGCCCTTCTTCCCACCGAGTCCACGCCGACCACTGCACACAACATTACTGATTAAAGTTTAAAAAAAAAATCAAATACCATGAATTTTAAACTGACCAGCTTCAACTGATGACGTCAATGGCTCGACTAGGAGGGGGAGGGCGACAGGACAAGTGCAATTGGAATTTTTTTTTAAAGAGCACTGCTGAGTGAGGCAAGGGGAACACTGGAATCTTACGTTCAGGAACACCTTGAGTTGGAGGATCACACCTCCCATGGGGGCTACGGGTCGGGAACAGACCCAACTCATCGCGTGCATGCGTGCGTGCTTGCATGTGTGTGTCTTTGCCAAAATGCTGAAAGTTTCACAGTATCTTACATTTTTCTGATCGTTGAGATAATCAGGCTCCCTTCAGATTTAATGCTATATTTCACGTTATTGATATTTAAAGTTTAAAAAAGGCCAGTTTTAAAAGAATATTTGGGGGGGGGGGGTGTGGGCATTAGTACGCGTGTGGGGTGGGTCATGTCACAACAGAAACCCATCAGCCGCACCTGCTCAGTTGAGGGCTATGGATAGGTGGTGGAATATTGCGATCGGGGATCAGTCCTCCCGTGTGATGCCGCACGCTCCCCTCCCACTCACCCCCTGCATTGGTGGATGCGGACCAATGGGTCCCACTTGCTCTAGTACATTTTAAAGAAAATTGCAGCACTTAATGATTCAAATCTTTAAATTACTTTTGCACATTTTGTGCATTAAAATCAAGGACTTTCAAAGATGTCCCTGGCATGAACATCGATTTCTCACATTTCTATTAACCCTTGCTGTCTCCACCCCTTCCTACCTCTCCCTCAGCTCTCGGGCTCCTCCTCCTTCTTTTTCCTTTCTTCTCCCCGCCTACTCCCACCCGCTGTCAGTCTGAAGAAGTTTTTTGGCCCAAAACGTTGCCTATTTCCTTCGCTCCATAGAAGCTGCTGCACCCACTGAGTTTCTCCAGCATTTTTGTGTACTTTCAAAGATGTTATGTTCATTACCATTGCTTTAGAGATACAGGGATACAATGCGGAAAAAGGGCATTCGCCCCACCAGGTCCACACAATTCAGTCATCGACCTGCACACTATTAACACTATGGGCAATTTACAATTTACAGAAACCAAATAACCTACACACCTTGATTGAACTACTTCTTCCTGTACTTTTAACATTCATCTAATATATGCCACACACAAGGTTAGATTCAAAGGAAGAGTAAGATATATGTTAGGGTGGTATGGTGGCGCCGGAATTACAGTTGCTGCTTTACAGAGCCAGAGACCCAGGTTCAATCCTAACTACTTGTGCTGTCTGTCTGGAGTTTGTACTTTCTCCCCGTGACTTGCGTGGGTTTTCTCCGAAGCTATGGTTTCCTCCCACACTCCAAAGATGTACAGATTTGTAGGTTAATTGACTTGGCAAATTGGTAGTTCCACTTCGTTCTAATGTGTGTAGGATAGTGTTTGTGTTCAGGGATTGGTGGTCAGCTCAGACTCAGTGGAAAGAAGGGCCCGTTTCCACGCTGCATCTCTAAATTAAACTAAACTAAACCAAACCTTTTTTGTCTTAAATAATCATATTGTGTAGTACTTCACAGTAATATCACATTGTTTTCAAATTTTATGACTGCTCTTATATTCTGCATTGCAATATGTTTTGTTGAGAACATGACAGAGAAGAAAAACTTATTCAGCCAAGAAAATATATGAAATGGAAGGATGAGTATTGGTTGCAATATAAATAACATAAAACTTTTCCTTTTACTGCTATTTATCAGCTAGGAAATAAAATCTCACACCTTTCCAATGAACAATAGTTAATAACACTTTATTTGTTCAGTCATACTCTTTGGCACTTATTTTGAAAGTTTTGTTTAAGTTGTACTGCCTGTAAGTATGGGAGTGCCTATTGAAATTTATTTGACTATAGATGACGCTCTCACCGGGGACTCTTCTATATCCCGAAGCTCCGCTCTCACTCCCCATCCCTCCAAACGTAACAAGGACACAGTCCCCCTTGTCCTCACCTTCCTTCCTACCAGCCATCACATACAACAGATAATCCTCCGTCATTTTCACCAACTCCAACGGGATCCCACCACTGGCCAAATCTTCCCATTTCCTCCCCTTTTGGCTTTCCGCAGACACCGCTCCCTTTGTAACTCCCTGGTCAATTTGTCCCTTCCCGCCCAAACCACCCCCTCCCCCGGTACTTTCACTTGCAACCACAGGAAATGCTACACTCGTTGATTTACCTCCCACTGCAACTCCATCCAAGGACCCAAGAAGTCTTTCCAGGTGAGGCAGAGAGTCACCTGCACCTCCTCCAACCTCATCTATTGCATCCGCTGCTCTAGGTGTCAACTGCTCTACATTGGTGAGACCAAGCACAGGCTTGGCGATCACTTTGTCCAACACCTCCGCACAGTTTGTATTAACCAACCTGATCTCCTGGTGGCTCAGCACTTCAACTCCCCCTCCCATTCCTTTCTGTCCTGGGCCTCCTCTGTGGCAAATTGGCGGAGCAGCACCTCATAATTTCCTTGGGTAGTTCACACTCCAGCAGCATGAACATTGACTTCTCCAATTTCAGGTAGTCCTTGCTTTCTCCTTCCATCCCCGCTCCTTTCCAGCTCTCCCACAGTCCACTGTCTCCACCTCTTCCTTTCTTCTTCCTGCTCCCCTCCACCCCACCCTCACATCAGTCTGAAAAAGGGTCTGAAAAAACGTCACCTATTCCTTCGCTCCATAGATGCTGCCTCGCCCGCTGATTTTCTCCAGCATTTTGTCTACCCTTGAAATTGCCAAGCTATTTCTTGGCAGCCGTTCACATCAGTCTGGATTTCCCTCTCATATCCTTGCCAGAGGTAAATGCATTCAGCTACTTTAGAAGATATTCCTCACTGTGGGTGGTAACTTGATTCATTAGGATAATTTAATGATGGGTATTCTGAAAGCCAGTGGCCAGAAACTCAGTCATTATGGAAAAAGTTGAAAATCCAGTCAGGCAGCTAAGTGGTGGACAGATTGCTGTGAGAGAGGTTTCTTTGTTCCCTGCCTACTGCAAAAGCTGTTTGAACACATGATTGGAGCCTTAGCTCTCTAATCAGTCAAAAGTCTGATGAAATGGAACAACTCCATCTGCTTCCACATAATGCTTTAAAATTAATTGCATTGGAAAATATTCTGATTTGCTGACGGACTTCTTTGCTTATTTATCCCTTTCTTGGTCTGTATATCCCCATCACCACCTGTCCATTTGCCACTCTACTCCACACTGACCAAATGCAAAACATGTGAAGTGACAACCTCTTTAAATGCTGGTGCACAATGCCAGTATTTTGGTGAACATAGTCCAAACGCAGACTAATATTTAATAACATAAGTTGTTGTTTAATATTGTGATCATATTTTTTAATTGCCCTTTGCTAATGACAATATCGATACTTTCCAGCCATATTTCCACATTTTCTCATGCCAATACCAAATATGCGGTAGTCTCTACATTCTACACATCTTTAAACCTTTATGCGTGATTTGAATCACAGAGGTTGTTAATGGTGTGCCAGTTAAAGTTATAATCTATTACAAATTTGTATTTAGTCTCTCTGTAAGTGTCATAGTTAATTTGTTGATCACTTTTCCATTTGTTATAATGCAGCACTTTTGCAGTCACACAGCAGTTAATGATGCAGGAAATCTGTTGATAGTGGAAAAGATTAAGCTCAGAACTAAAATCTATGAAAATTAGGAATGTTGTCTCTGCTTACAATTGGGGGACTACCATATTTTTCAACATACCCGGGGAGGCACAGTGGCACAGCGGCAGATTGCTGCCTTACAGTGCCAGAGATCCGGGTTCAATATGGACTAAGGGTGCTGTCTGTACGGAGTTTGTATGTTCTCCCCCATGACCGTGTCAGTTCTCTCTGGGAACTCTGGTTTCCCCACACATTCCAAAGACGTACAAGTTTGTAAGCTAATTGGCTTTTTCAAAGTCAGCATGGATTTACGAAAGGTAAATCATATCTGACGAATCTTGTGGAAGTTTTCGAGGATGTAACTAGTAGCGTGGATAGGGGAGAACCAGTGGATGTGGTGTATCTGGACTTCCAGAAGGCTTTCGACAAGGTCCCACATAAGAGATTAGTATATGAACTTAAAGCATACGGCATTGGGGGTTCAGTATTGATGTGGATAGAGAACTGGCTGGCAAACAGGAAGCAAAGAGTAGGAGTAAACGGGTCATTTTCACAATGGTAGGCAGTGACTAGTGGGGTACCGCAAGGCTCAGTGCTGGGACCCCAGATATTTACAATATATATTAATGATCTGGATGAGGGAATTGAAGGCAATATGTCCAAGTTTGCGGATGACACTAAGCTGGGGGGCAGTATTAGCTGTGAGGAGGATGCTAGGAGACAGCAAGGTGACTTCGATAGGCTGGGTGCGTGGGCAAATGTTTGGCAGATGCAGTATAATGTGGATAAATGTGAGATTATCCACTTTGGTGGCAAAAATAGGAAAGCAGACTATTATCTCAATGGTGGCCGATTAGGAAAAGGGGAGATGCAGCGAGACCTGGGTGTCATGGTGCACCAGTCATTGAAAGTAGGCATGCAGGTGCAGCAGGCATTGAATAAAGAGAATGGTATGTTAGCTTTCATAGCAAAAGGACTTGAGTATAGGAGCAGGGAGGTTCTACTTCAGTTGTATAGGGTCTTGGTGAGACCACACCTGGAGTATTGCATACAGTTCTGGTCTCCAAATCTGAGGAAGGACATTATTGCCATAGAGGGAGTGCAGAGAAGGTTCACCAGACTGATTCCTGGGATGTCAGGACTGTCTTATGAACAAAGACTGCATGGACTCGATTTATACTCTCTAGAATTTAGGAGATTGAGAGGGGATCTTATAGAAACTTACAAAATTCTTAAGGGGTTGGACAGGCTAGATGCAGGAAGATTGCTCCCGATGTTGGGGAGGTCCAGGACAAGGGGTCACAGCTTAAGGATCAGGGGGAAATCCTTTAGGACCGAGATGAGAAGGACTTTTTTCACACAGAGAGTGATGGGTCTCTGGAACTCTCTGCCACAGAGGGTAGTTGAGGCCAGTTCATTGGCTATATTTAAGAGGGAGTTAGATGTGGCCCTTGTGGCTAAGGGGATCCGAAGGTATGGAGAGAAGGCAGGTATGGGATACTGAGTTGGATGATCAGCCATGATCATATTGAATGGCGGTGCAGGCTCAAAGGGCCGAATGGCCTACTCATGCACCTAATTTCTATGTTTCTATGTTTCTATGTTCATAGTGTGAAGGATGGTCCTAGTGAACAGGAATTGTGGGTTGACATGGACTTGGTGGGCTGAAGGGCCTGTTCCTGTGCTGTATCTCTAAACTAAACAAAACTTAAATACCAACTTTTTCAAGATCTCCAAAGTAGATATGGGCTGGGGGAAAAAGTTTCTACAATAGCAGCAGCTTTAGTATGAAATCGATCAAACTTTATGTCTCAATGGAATAAAGTGACATCAGCAGACAATGGTAATCAAAACTGAACAATACACAATGTGTCACATCAATCAGCTGGACTGACAGTTTGGCAGCAGGTTGAATGTGTAGGTCAAGGAATCAGGCACAGTCTGAAACATCGCCATACATGAAGTTGAGACAATTGTGTTCATTGCCATGAATAGTAGAACACAATTATTTTACATCAATTACTGCTGCTTCACTGACTAAATATTTAAATAATGTACAATTTATCATCTGAAAGTGAAAGTGAAGCAGTTTTCTCTTCAAACCTGAAACAAGTCTTTGTTTTCTAATTATGATTTCAACAAAGAAAAATCTATTTTAAAAAACAGTAGTAAGTTCTTAGCTATCTCATACAGACAAATGTAGCTTCCTTCTTTAAAATGCTTCATATCCATTTTTTGCGATACATTACTCTGACATCTCCCAATATTCAGTGGAATGGAATGGCAGTGTAAAATTTATACTCCTTATCTTTTCAAGGCAATGCTTCTGTTTAAATTCACCTTGTACAAAGGCCGATTTACCACATGTGTATTTAAATGATTTGTTCACAATTTGGCTTAGATTTCATTACAAATATTCACACATCATTATCTTTCTTTAACTTTCTTTCTTCAAAAATAGCTGCAAATTATCTCAAAGAGCACGATAATTCTGAAGAACAGCTGACCTGCTGTGTAATTCTGCATTGAAAATGCTGTTTAGTTTTGTTTATTGTCATGTTTACCAAGGTACAGTGAAAAGCTTTTTTATTGCTTACTATCCAGTCGGTGAGAACATGTTTACAATCGAATGTACTACATTGAATCATCGATTGTATCCTGTACAGATACAGGATAATGGGAATAATGTTTAGTGCAAGATAATGTCCAGGAAAGACCTGCAGGCTTTTAGGTTAATTGGCTACTGTAAATTGCCCCTAGTGTGTAGGATAGAACTAGTATAAGAGTGATCATTAGTCAGTGCCAACTGAAAGGCCTGTTTCCACTCTGTATCTCTAAATTAAACAAAACTTTGGAGCATACTTGGCAGTTCGTGTTCCCATTTTGAGCCAAGGCATTTGGTTTGTTTTGAGGGAATAGGAGCAGTATTTCCACAGTATTTATGATTTAGTACATTGTTAAAATTTTACTTTAGCCAACATACAAACCTGGTCAAGAATTGATAGAGCAAGCATGATATATAAGGATATATAAGGATTTTAATCTGCAAGAACATCATTAGCACTCCTTTTGAAGAGCAGAGAATCACTGAATGCATCAGGATTTCTGCATTTAACTGCATGTGAAGGCTTTTGAAATAGCTGTCAGTTGCATTCTGTCATAATATCAAGTACATTACTGGCAGTTTTGCTGTCATCACAACCACAAATTCTGAGTTGTTGTAATTTTCATACACCAACAAATTATACAAAAGAACAGTACACAACATCATGAATCAGTAAGATTTCCAACAAAGATAAAGAAAATCACAATATATCTTGTAATCTTATAATGGTGAGCTCCTCTATCATCATAATGTGACATGCATTTGAAATATAGATGGGCTCACTTATTTTGAGTGACGACTGTATCCAAATCCTTGGCCTTGAGTTCGCCACTGTTGAAAATTAGAGGTGAATGAAGTAACATTTCATCCAAGTAATATTACTTAGTCACATTGAACACATCAAGATAGATTGCAGTTTCAAGATTATATCAGTAGCACTTTGTGATTTAGAAATGGAATATGCTGGGAATCCTCAGGCAATTGGGCAACATGTGGAAAATAAGCTGATAGTCAGCAATATAGAGGTTTTTCTCTTCACCGACACCTCCTGCTTGTTGACTATGTCCAACATTTCCTATACTTACTTTAATATCCATTGACATCAAATTATTTGGCAATCTGAAGCAAAATTTGGATTACTTTAGCCTAGTGCAGTCAGCCTAGTGTAATGTCATGGACATCATTTTGAGCTATCAAATACAATTTTTATTTTAATGGTTGTATGTAAAATTGGATAATTGCAGTGTGAGCCAATCCTGAATGTTTCTATTCCCCCTTACTTCTCATTCTTTCAATAGGAGGGACATCAGGATACAGGCAACTCCACTGTTACGGCTGGGCAGTGTTCCTAAAAAAATGGTCCATATCTTGATTTTTCTTGAAAAGCCACTTCATCATTAGACCTGCTAAAATATGAGTTGTGAGAAAAGCAAATTTTGTTTTTATTTACTTTGGTCACGTAAATTTCATAACAGTGATTTTTTTATTCTGTATCTCAGATTTTTTTTTATAGTACTTTGTGAATTCTGTAAGAATGAATTTCAATCACCTGAACTGCACCATGGAGTCACCTGTACAGCATTAAGTATTGAGAAAATCTTTATTGAGAGTCTGGATTAACAGATGGCTTAAATCTTCTATGGTAAAAATAAGTTTCCATAGAAGTTTCTAATCTTCTATGGTAAAAATAAACTCTAATTTTACTTTGTAAATTTGTATTTAATTTTGTTGCCAAACCTGATATTTACAAAGATGTTTGTATTTTATCAATTATATATATATTTTTAAATGTGTATGCTAACCATTTACTTGAAATATTTAAAGCAATTGCTGAGAAATTCTATTCATGTCAATTATTGGATTGAATAAATTATTTTCACATCAGAAATAGAGCTTCTTTCAATTGTCAGACTCGTACGAGAAGAACGAAAACATTTTCCTGAAGCAGATTTTACTACCTTTGCAGGGAGTTTGAAATTAACCATCCATGTGGTCTCTAAGCTACAGGGCTAGACATCGTACTGTGGAGAATGGCCAAGAAACTCCAGTAATATTTTTTGGATGATTTCACCAGTGTCCTGAGCATGTCGGATCTCAATAATGTGCAATGAGGCTAATTTCTATGATTCCCTAGTGAATGCTTTGAAGAAACAAAACATGAAAAATCTCATTCGTGAATTGTTTTTTTATTTATTTATCATTTTTGGAATTTGGCATATTGCAGGCAAGGCCAGAATCCATTCTCAATTCGTAATTAGCTCTTGAGAACTGATGAACCACCTACTTGAACTGCTGAAGGTTTTACGATTGAAGATTCTCCCATAAAGCTGTTGGATAGGGAGTTCATCGTTTTATGCCCAGCATGGATTAAGTACTGGTAATACTTTACACAGTCAGAATGCTTGTGAATTGGAGGGGAGCCTGCAGGTGCTGGTATTTCCATGTGCTTCCTGCCACTGTTCTATGTATTATGGGTCATAGACAATAGACAATAGGTGCAGGAGTAGGTCATTTGGCCTTTCAAGTCAGCACCACCATTCAATGTGATCATGGCTGATCATCACAATCAGTACCCCGTTCCTGCTTCTCCCCATATCCCTTGACTCCACTATCGTTAAGAGCTCTATCTAACTCTCTCTTGCAAGCATCCAGAGAACTGACCTCCACTGCCCTCTGAGGCAGAGAATTCCCCAAACTCACAACTCTCTGTGTAAAAAAGTATTTCCTCATCTCCGTTCTAAATGGCTTACCCCTTACTCTTAAACTGTGGCCCCTGGTTCTGGACTCCTCCAACATCAGGAACGTGTTTAAGAAGGAACTGCAAATGCTGGAAAATTGAAGGTAGACAAAAGTGCTGGAGAAACTCAACGGGTGCAGCAGCATCTATGGAATGAAGGAAACAGGCAACGTCTCAGGCCGAAACTCTTCCCCAGACTCTTTTTGAAGGGGGAATCACAGAGGGGGAGCAGTTAGAGAGGAGGTTGTGAAACTGTCTCCGGAGGGAGGAGGAGAACTCCCTTTTGCCACTTTGGTGGCAAAAATAGGAAAACCGACTACTATCTAAATGGTGGCCGATTAGGAAAAGGGGAGATGCAGCGTGACCTGGGTGTCATGGTACACCAGTCATTGAAAGTAGGCATGCAGGTACAACAGGCAGTGAAGAAAGTCAATGGTATGTTAGCTTTCATAGCAAAAGGATTTGAGTATAGGAGCAGGGAGGTTCTACTTCAGTTGTATAGGGTCTTGGTGAGGCCACACCTGGAGTATTGCGTACAGTTCTGGTCTCCAAATCTGAGGAAGGACATTATTGCCATAGAGGGAGTGCAGCGAAGGTTCACCAGACTGATTCCTGGGATGTCAGGACTGTCTTATGAACAAAGACTGCATAGACTCGGTTTATACTCTCTAGAATTTAGGAGATTGAGAGGGGATCTTATAGAAACTTACAAGATTCTTAAGGGGTTGGACAGGCTAGATGCAGGAAGATTGTTCCCGATGTTGGGGACGTCCAGGACAAGGGGTCACAGCTTAAGGATAAGGGGGAAATCCTTTAGGACCGAGATGAGAAGAAATTTTTTCACACAGAGTGTGGTGGGTCTCTGGAATTCTCTGCCACAGAGGGTAGTTGAGGCCAGTTCATTGGATATATTTAAGAGGGAGTTAGATGTGGCCCTTGTGGCTAAGGGGATCAGAGGGTATGGAGAGAAGGCAGGTACGGGATACTGAGTTGGATGATCAGCCATGATCATATTGAATGGCGGTGCAGGCTCGAAGGGCCGAATGGCCTATTCCTGCACCTAATTTCTATGTTTCTATGTTTCTATGAGAACATCTTCAAAGTAGGTATACCTTGTGGAGATTATGCAGTGGAGTAGACAAAGTGTTTAAGAAGGAACTGCAAATGCTGGAAAATTGAATGTAGACAAAAGTGCTGGAGAAACTCAGCACGAAACTCATCGGGAACGTCTTTCCTGCCTCTAGCGTATCCAAACCATTAATAATCTTATATGTTTCAATAAGATCCCTCTCATCCTAAATTCCAGAGTATATAAGCCCAGCCGCCATCATGGGAATTAACCTGGTGAACCTACACTGCACTCCCTCAATAGCAAGAATGGCCTTCCTCAAATTGGGAGACCAAAACTGCACATAATATTCCAGGTGTGGTCTCACTAGGGCCCTGTACAACTGCAGAAGGACCTCTTTGCTCCTATACTCAACTCCTCTTGTTATGAAGACCAACACGCAATTTGCTTTCTGCACTGCCTGCTGTATCTGCATGCTTATTTTCAGTGATTGATGAACAAGAACCCCCCAGATCACATTGTACTTCCCCTTTTCCCAATTTGACACCATTTAGATAATAATCTGCCTCCTGTTTTTGCTACCAAAGTGGTGACCTCACATTTATCCACAATAAACTGCAGCTGCCATGCATCTGGCCCCTCACCCAACCTGCCCAAGTCACCCTGCATCCTCATAGCATCGTCCTCACAGTTCACACTGCCATCCAGCTTTGTTGTCATCTGCAACTTTGCTAATGCTACTTTTAATCCCTTCATCCAAATCATGAATATATATTGTAAATAGCTGCGATCCCAGCACCGAGCCTTGCAGTACCCCACTAGTCTCTGACTGCCATTCTGAAAGGAACCCGTTAATCCCTACTGGTTGTTCCCTGTGTGCCAACAATGTCACCCCATTGATTCCCATCCATGTCAGCACCCTACCCCCAATACCATGAGCTCTAATTTTGCCCACTAACCTCCTATGTGGGACCTTATCAAATGCTTTCTGAAAGTCCAGGTACACTACATCCACTGGCTCTCCCTTGTCCATTTTCCTAGTTACATCCTCAAAAAATTCCAGAAGATTAGTGAAGCATGATTTCCCCTTCGTAAATCCATGCGGACTCAGACCGATCCTGCTACTGGCATCCAATTCAGGCTGATCCACTCATTCACCTAGATCTTGTTGTTAACAGGTCCCTCAACAACCCCAGTAGAATGCTTGCTAAGTCTTTTCTCCCAAACATATGTTTCAAATCCATCCGCATTCAGCTGTTTATTTTGGGTTGCTTCTTTACATAAGTTAACATTTTTGACATTCTCGGCTGCTCTTTACATTTGATGGTGTTTAGTTTAGAGATACAGGCTCTTCGATCCACCGAGTCCATCTCGATCACCATTACACTAGTTATATGTCGTCCCACTGTTCGCACTAAGTGCGGTTTACAGAAGAAAATTAACCAACAAACCTGCACGTCTTTGGAAAGTGGAAGGAAACCGGAGCTCCTGGAGAAAACCCATGCAATCATACGAACATACAAACTCCGCACAGAGAGCACTCGTGGTCAGGATCAAACCCTGGTCTCCTGTACTGTGAGGCAACAGCTCTACTTCCGCGCCACTGTGTACCGAATATTAACTTGCAAATACAACCAATGTAAATTAAAACCAAGCCATATATATCAATTGGAGGAATTGAGGCTCGGATAATTATGGAATTACAAGTATGGATTTGAAGGAATTTGAGTGGATGAAAAGACCTGGTCGGAAAAGTTTCCTGGTCATAATGTAGTTGATTACCATAAAACTTCTGAAATGTTCCTTTAGCCTTGACTAGCCTATTGACATGTGACTTTGCGAGGAAAGGGAGAGCAAACCAAATACTGAACCAGCAGATATAAGAGTTGGGAGGGATATGGTGAAGAGAAATTGTCAATCAGTAGATTGAACTAGATTGGGAAGACAATATGTGTAGGAAGAAACTGCAGATGCAGGTTTCTGCCGAAGATAGATACAAAATGCTGGAGAGGTTCAGCGGGTCAAGCAGAATCTTTGGAGAAAAGGAATAGTTGACATTTTTGGTCGAAACCCTTCTTCAGACTGTGCTGACTTCCACTTACTTTTCTCCAGAGATACTGCCTGGCCCACTGAGTTATTCCAGCATTTTATGATTATCTTTGGGAAGAGAACATTTTCAATGGAATATACAGTGATCAAAGGGTACAATGGTAGGGAGGGAAGGGGCTGAGGTGACAGCAATTGAGTTACGGTGGAATTAGAATAAGATCATGGAAAGTTTCTAGTTATGGAGCGGGAAGCAGGTACATCTGGAATTAAATTTAAATTGCTTTCAAAAATGTTACCTAATCTGACAACCCAACTGTACTTCAGAGTTAAAACATCCCTCTGAGAATTTCACTCAGCACCATGCACATTACATTCTGTGAACAAGTAGAACTGTTTCTTCAGGAGGGATTTTTTTTAATGACACACCTAAACATTGCCTTGAATCCCTGTAACGTAAGTAGAGCTAATAGGACTTGATGTTTCAATCCCTGTAATAAGTCGGCACTCTTGCTATTTGCAGTGGGATTGGAGTGGTGGAAGGTAGGGTAGTTACATCATCGGGGTCATCAGGTGGGCACCCTCCTTCTTTGGGTGCTCACCTGATGACCCCGATGTTTGGATAAGCACACAACATCTCCAGAGGGCTCAACGGTGATACTTGGCATCCCTGTTACACCCCCCTCAATTCCATACCTTCCTGTCTTCATCTTGCAGCCCAATTGTTGTCTCTCCCTTTGATGCAAATCCAATTGCTGCATTTTTCTGCAGAATTTGATAATGATTTAATTGCTTCTTGGAGGGAGCAACCCCTCACCCCCATTTTCTTTAATAGCCTGGTCATAGATGTAGCAACAAATCGCCTGCATCCCACTTCGACAGGGAAAATCTTGGTATTCCAGCCATTCTGGGAAGCTTCAGTTGCCAGTTCAGAGTATTTGGTCTTTTTCCTCTCATTAGCTTCCCATGGAACTGGCAATTCCACAATGTATGCCAACTTGGCTGTTGTGGACCGCAGGACCATGTCTGGCCGGAGTGTTGTAGCCACAATGTCTGGGGGAAACACAAGCCTTTTTTCTAAGTCCATTACCATTTTCCAATCCGGAGCAGGCTGCAGAATGCTTGCATCGATAGATGTTATCTGGTGCTCTGGAGGTTGGCCTGCTGGAACAAATGTTGTGAAGTGGACATTTCCTGCCGATGTTGGTGGGGAAGCATTTGTGATTGTTCGCCTCTGTTCAAGGATTGCTGCCAGCTGTCTGAGAACTTGGTTATGCCGCCAAGTGTAACGCCCTTGGCCGAGGCTTATAGTGCATCCTGTTAAAATGTACCTTAGTGATGCAGGTGCTTGGCAAAGGGAACAAGCGGGGTCTTCTCTGAACCACTGCTACAGGTTCTGGTAGAACATCATAATTGGCTCTGATGACAAAACTTAGCCGAGATCCCTCCATTTGCCAGATGCCATGCCAGCTGAGTTTCCTCTTTTCCAGGCTCTCTCAGTTAGTCCATTGGCCCTGCTTGGCCATTGAGACGGCCTTGGCATGTTACTCTGCCTCCTCCCCTCTTCTCGCCTCCTCTACCACTGCACTGATGTTGCCTTGTGCCATTGAGGAGCTTTTGGGACGAGCCAAAGCCCGGCTCTCCCGTGTTGGACTTGGCCAACCACATCCCGGAAATGAAGAGCAGACTTAGCACTTTGAACGGCTTCAGATGGTGTCCACTTCCTCCCCGTTGCCACACGGGGGGCCGCTGTTCGAATAACAGTTTTTCAGATTCAGTGAGGGTCATGACCAACCTTGCTTTAGTGCATTTGAACTCTTCCACAAGTCCTGCAATGGGCAATTCCAATTTCCCACTCCCGTACAGTCCAACAGCACTTAAGCATCGTGGAAGTCCAAGCCACTGTTTCACATGTGTGCTGATCATTCTTTCCAGCTTTTCCACTTTGTTAACGGGGATTTCATACATAGTTAAAGGCCACATGATTCTTGATAGTATGCCAAATTGGAAGCACCACAGCTTGACGTTCCTGATAGCAAGGTCTTGTTGATGCGAGCTATGTGCATGATGATATCCTTTTTCAGTTGTTCAAACTGCTCGGTGTCCTTGAGCTTTGCATCATACCATCAGCCCAAACTCTTCACTGGCATTTCTGAAACAGTTGGAAAAGGTATTCCGTCAATATGAAATCTTTGATCCTTGACTTGACCTTTGACAATGGAGATGCTTCTGCACTTGCTGGCTTTAATCTTCATCCTTGCCCATGTGATGTTTTGATGAAGTTTTTCCAGAAGTCTCTTGGTGCAGGGGATAGTTGTTAGTGTTGTTATATCGTCCATATAGGCTCGTATGGGTGATAAATGCTGACCACACTGTAGCCGTTTCCTTCCCACAACCAATTTTGATGTTCTGATAATGAGCTCCATTGCCATAGTGAAGGTCATTGGGGTGATGGTGCACCCCGCCATGATGCCTACTTCCAGTGGTTGTCATGCTGTTGTTGTGAGACAAAATTGCAGATCCTGGAAGTAGTTTTTTACGAGATTTGTTATTATTGCAGGCACCTGAAAGAATTCAAAAGCAGTCCACAGTAGCGAATGAGGAACTGATCCATAGGTGTTGGCCAGATCGAGGAACAAGACATGCAGATTCATTCGTTCTTTCAGAGCACATGCCATATGATGCTGGTATGCTCAAGGCATCCCGAGAAGCCTGCTAAGCCAGCCTTTTGGATTGACGTGTCAATGAAATGGTTTTGTTTCAGATACTTTGTAAGTCTTTTTGCCACCACACTGAAAAAGATCTTGCCCTCTATATTAAGAAGGTTTACTTGCCGAAACTGTTCAATGGTGGAAGAATGTTTTTCTTTTGGGATCAGCACTCCCCCCCGCTCTTCGCCAGGCATTGGGGATGACTTGCTTTTCCCAGGCAATCCTCATGTTCATCCAGAGGAATTTCAGAATATCTGAGGCATTCTTTTTTAATGACACACCTAAACATTGCCTCGAATCCCAGTAACGTAAGAAACAGTGTCAGTCTAGCATAATCAAAGACTCCTTGGAAATTTATTCACGCCCTTGAAAAGCAGGTTAAGTCAGTCAGTCCACTTCTAGCCTTCTGTCATCGGTTACACTCTCAAACACACCATCTCACTAATAACCTGCTATCCAATGGCAAGGTAGAATTTTGCCAGGACCCCTCAGCTCCAGTCATCCACACAACATTTTCCTTACAAGGACAAAAATGGTGTATTCTATTTGCAGTATCTTAGAACTTATTTTCTCTATGCATTCATTTTTTACTATCCTGGCATCACTGGCATTGTCTGTATATTTTGCTGATCTCCACTGCATGTGGCAAAATCTCAGTAACATGCAGATATGGACATGAGTTAAAAAGAGATTGGATAGACTAATATTAGAAACATAGAAACATAGAAAATAGGTGCAGGAGTAGGCCATTTGGCCCTTCGAGCCTGCACTGCCATTCAATATGATCATGGCTGATCATCCAACTCAGTTTTCCCATCTCAGTCCTAAAAGACTTCCCCCTTATCCTTAAACTGTGACCCCTTGTTCTGGACTTCCCCAACATCGGGAACAATCTTCCTGCATCTAGCCTGTCCAGCAGCTTAAGAATTTTGTAAGTTTCTATAAGATCCCCCCTCAATCTTCTAAATTCTAGCGAGTACAAGCTGAGTCTCTCCAGTCTTTCTTCATATGAAAGGCCTGCCATCCCCAGAATCAGTCTGGTAAACCTTCTCTGTACTCCCTCTATGGCAAGAATGTCTTTCCTCAGATTAGGAGACCAAAACTGTACATAATACTCCAGGTGTGGTCTCACCAAGGCCCTGTACAACTGCAGTAGAACCTCCCTGCTCCTATACTCAAATCCTTTTGCTATGAAAATATTTCCTTGGGGTAAAGAAGGCTGAATGGACATTTATAAGGATTTATAAAATTATGAGGGTCGGTAGTACACCAAATATAGTTGTAGTACATCAGTAGTGGTGAGGTAACATTTATGTTGGTAAGTAAGATATCACAAGGAGGAGGTCAGAGAGAACAAAAGAGAAGCTGGTGGATGGCAAGAAATAATAAAAGGAATACAAAAAGAAAAGTGAAATGCATTTAGCTGTACTTGCACAATGAAAAACATTGGACAACAGATTTTGAGATTATATAAATATCTCCTGTTGTGGTCTGGAAGAAGTCTGATGAATATAAGACCATGGCCACCATTGGTGTGGCAGTCTCTGACACTGACTTTCACTCGACTGGGTGGCTGTGCTGTGTCTGAAGCAAGTAAACACATTTCAAAAATATGTCCTTACTGAAGTGCAGCCAACTCACACTTTGTTTCATACTAACATTATTCCCTGAAGTCAGTACAGTTGCGCAGCAATAGATTTGCTGCCTTACAGCGCCGGAGACCCGTGTTCGATCCCGACTACGGGTGCTGTCTGTACGGAATTTGTACTTTATCCCCATGACCTGCGTGGGTTTTCTCTTCGGTTTCCTCCCACATTCCACAGATGTACAGGTTTGTAGGTTAATTGACTTGGTAAATGTAAAAATTATCCCTAGTGTGTGTAGGATAGTGTTAATGTGCGGGGATTGCTGGTCAGCACGGACCCGGTGTGCCGAAAGCTCTGTTTCCATGCTGTATCTCTAAACTAAATGAAAATAAAAAAGTCCCATAGTCTGAGCCAATAACATTCTAAGAGGCTTTTCCTTCTTCCACCTCCCATTCTACTCCTCTACAAAAGCTTGTCCCTTTCATTATTCCCTCAGATCATTTTCTCTGTCATTCTGCTTGCAAGAGGAATGGCTACTAATGCATTGAAAGGTTGAAGTCAAAGTTCTGAAGCATCACTTGGATAATAGTGGCATCTTAAAGTAATATGAGAAATCTGTAAACATTTGCACAATCTTTGCAACTGCCAGTGAAAATAAAATTGACCTTCAGGCAGTGAGCAATTTATAAATTGGCTACTGCATGCTAGCCAATCAGAATGCTTAGTAATTATAACTCCGCCTAATTATAACATTCATAGTGTAAGAACTTGCCCACTTCCTGGCAGTAGCCGTAGCAGTGTGAATGTGTAATGACCTGCTTACAAGATCATGACCTGAACAATAAAGATGCTTATGTTTCAACCTGTGTGAGTTTGAGCTCTTTACTTAGAGAATGATGGCATGTCCTTTCTGCTGCTAAACACCTGTTCTGGTACGTGAAGATAGACACAAAACACAGGAGTAACTCAGTGGGTTAGACAGCATCTCTGGAAGTTTGCTATGTTAAGGTGTAATATGGCAATGGGATTGTCAAATCGACATTGTGGGCTGCTAGATTTCATAACCCTACATTTTCCAGCTATTGATAATTGTCTGTTTGAATAATATGGCAGAATGTGCCATCTCTGTGCAAACCAATTTAAAGCAATATTGGAATAGACTACATAAAGTCAAGAGTCAAGAGAGTTTATTGCCACGTGTCCCAGATAGGACAATGAAATTCTTGCTTGCTGCAGCACAGCAGAATATGTAAACATAAATACAGAACAGTTCAGTTCAATTCAATATACACATAAATAAACAGATACAGTGCAATAGGCTGTTACTGTTCAGAGTCTGTTTGTTGGCGAGTTTAATAGCCTGATGGCTGAGGGGAAGAAGCTGTCCCTGAACCTGGGTGTACCAGTTTTCAGGCTCCTGTACCTTCTACCCGATGGTAGCGGAGAGATGAATGTGTTGCCAGGATGGTGTGGGTCCTTGACAATGTTGGCAGTGACTGCGATAGATCCCTTCGATGGTGGGGAGATCAGAGCCGATGATGGACTGGGCAGTGGTCACAACTTTCTGCATTATTTTCCACAGCTGGACGCTCAAGTTGCTGACCCAAGCCACGATGCAACCAGTCAGCATGCTCTCTACTGTGCACCTGTAGAAGTTGAAGTCATAGAAACAGAAACATAGAAAATAGTTGCAGGAGTAGGCCATTCGGCCCTTTGAGCTTGCACCGCCATTCAATATGATCATGGCTGATCATCCAACTCAGTATCCTGTATCTGCCTTCTCTCCATACCCCTTAACCCTTTAGCCACAAGGGCCACATCTAACTCCCTCTTAAATATAGCCAATGAACTGGCCTCAACTACCTTCTGTGGCAGAGAATTCCACAGATTCACCACTCTCTGTGTGAAAAATGTTTTTCTCATCTCAGTACTAAAATACTTCCCCCTTATCCTTAAACTGTGACCCCTTGTTCTGAACTTCCCCAACATCGGGAACAATCTTCCTACATCTAGCCTGTCCAACCCCTTAAGAATTTTATAAGTTTCTATAAGATCCCCCCTCAATCTTCTAAATTCTAGCGAGTACAAGCTGAGTCTATCCAGTCTTTCTTCATATGAAAGTCCTGTCATCCCCGGAATCAGTCTGGTGAACCTTCTCTGTACTTCCTCTATGGCAAGAATGTCTTTCCTCAGATTAGGAGACCAAAGCTGTACGCAATACTCCAGGTGTGGTCTCACCAAGACCCTGTACAACTGCAATAGAACCTCCCTGCACTTATACTCAAATCCATTTGCTATGAATACGAACATACCATTCGCTTTCTTCACTGACTGCTGCACCTGCATGCCTACTTTCAATGACTGGTGTACCATGACACCCAGGTCTCATTGCATCTCCCCTTTTCCTAATCGGCCACCATTCAGATAATCGTCTACTTTCCTGTTTTTGCCACCAAAGTGGATAACCTCACATTTATCCACATTATACTGCATCTGCCATGCATTTGCCCCACTTACCCAACCTATCGAAGTCACCTTGCAGCCTCCACATTGCAGTCCTTTTTGACATACCGACTCTCCGTAATCTTCTCAGGAAGTAGAGGCGCTGATGTGCTTTCTTTATAATTGCATCAGTGTGTTGGGACCAGGAAATATCTTCGGAAATGTGCACACCCAGGAATTTGACGTTCCTGACCCTTTCCACCATTGACCTGTTGATATAAATGGGATTGTGGGTCTCTATCCTACCCCTTCCAAAGTCCACAATCAGTTCCTTGGTTTTGCTGGTGTTGAGTGCCAGGTTATTGTGCTGGCACTATTTAGTCAATCGGTCGATCTCACTTCTATACTCTGACTCGTCCCCATCAGTGATTCGTCCCACAACGGTGGTGTCGTCGGCAAACTTGATGATGGAGTATAGAGTGAGTAAAGCAGTCTTGAGGTGCTCCCATGCTGATTGTTATCGAGGATGACACATTCCCACCAATACGGGCAGACTGTGGTCTGTGGATGAGGAAGTGGAGGATCCAATTGCAGAGGGATGGACAGCGACCCAGATCTGAGAGCTTGGTAACCAGCTTGGAGGGGATGATTGTATTAAATGCCGAGCTGTACTCAATGAATAACAGCCTGACATATGAGTTTTTCTTGTCCAAGTGGTCCAGAGCGCAGTGGAGAGCCAGAGAGATCGCATCCATCATTGACCTGTTATGGCAGTAAGTGAACTGCAGTGGGTCCAGGTTCTTGTCGAGGTAGGAGTTGATATGCGCCATAATCAACCTCTCAAAGCACTTCATCACCACAGACATTAGTGCCACTGGTCGATAGTCATTGAGGCATGTCACCTTGCTCTTCTTGGGCACCGGTATTATTGATGCCCTTTTAAAGCAGGTGAGAACCTCAGACCTCAGAAGTGAGAGGTTGAAAATGTCCGTAAAATCTCCAGCCAATTGGTCCGCACAGGTTTTAGAACATGTGACCGGGTATGCCATAAAGGACACCACAGGCCCAAATTTTTTCAACATCTTTTCAAACCCACATTGACAATAGCAGAAATTGCCAAGGGAGAAGAGAGGGGTAAAGAATGCATCTGCAGATTTCCTGTCTAACTTCTTGAATATTATCCTCTTATCATAACAATCTGTAACCAAAAACATAGGTATAAGCTTCCCTCTGTTACTCTGGAGCATCACAAAACATGTTTCATCAACTAAGTTAACTGAAAGTAAACAATCTCTATATTATTGTACATAAGCTTCTTCATGGTCATTAATAAAAAAAAGATTTGGAATAAATGAGAGCTTGTTAGTCTTCTCATATGAAAACAATAGGCTTTGTTGCAATCTTTAGGCAGTGTGCCAGAGAACACAAAGGACAGAAGATTCTAATGTTTGAAGCTATTTACTAATGAGACCGAACCTAATTTTAGTATCAGTGTACTTTTTCATTAGTTGACAGATTGTTGGAGAAGTTGTCATTGAGCTGTGTTGATAACTCTGCTGTCTATCTCTGCATGTTTACAAAATATAGAATCATATAATCATAGACATTATCCCATGAAGGGAGGTCATTTGGCCCGCAATATTTATGGTTGCAGATGAACAGTTATTAGATTAGATTAGATTAGATTTTATTGCTTGTCATTCGAACCTCAGAGAGGGTCAAACGAAACTCTGTTTCTACAGCCATACAAACAAAACAATTCCTACAAAACATACAAACAATTCAATTTACACAAACATCCATCACAATGAATCTCCTCCTCACTGTGAGGGAAGGCAAAGTCTTCTCTCTCCCCCGCACCATTTCTCTCAAGATGTCCAAGATATTATGCACATTAATCCATCTTCCCAGCTCTCACCCTGTAGCTTTAAAGGTTTTAGTGCTGCAAATAGTTATCCAATGCACATACACCTATTGCTTGGGTGAATTTAATACCGATCACATTGTTAAAAATGCACTTGTCACTGATTAGATATTAAAGTGACAAATGGACAAGCACCTTCAAGTTTGAAGAATGGTCTCGACTCAAAACATCTCCGATTCATTCTCTCCACAGATGCTGTCCTGCTGAGTTATTCCAGCATTTTGTGTCTATCTTCAGTGTAAAGCAGCATCTGCAGTTCCTTTCTACACCTTGCTTCAAGTGTGTTTCGTCTTTTTACACTACAAGTTCAATAACTTCCTAACAGTTCAACACTGTCTCTTAACTCACAATTTTTAAAGTATAATGCACAGCAACTCCTTAATTTATGTGCTTTGTGTATGTATGGTCACTGAAAGTTGTTGAATTTATACTTTAATGGTGAGCACCCATGGGCATATTGTTAAATAGGCCTGTTAATTGCTTGGTTACTTTCACAAAAGCTTTTAGGTAGATCTACATTTCAAACAGTATTTTTTTATTTTACTTATTTTTTTCATTGTTATTTATTATTTTATCATTTACCATCACTGACTTCATCAACTCTGGGTCCCTTCCCTCCTAAGCCTCCAACCTCATAGTTCCCCAGCCCCGCGCAGTCCAATTTTACCTTCTCCCCAAAATCCACAAGCCTGATTGTCCTGGCAGACCCATTGTTTCTGCCTGTTCGTGTCCAACCAAACTTATTTCCACATACCTCGACTCCAACCTATCCCCCCTGGTTAAATCCCTCCCTACCTATGTTCAAGAAATGCTCACATGCTCTTTGTCTACTCCAGGACTTCCGTTTTCTAGGCCCCCACTCCCTCATCTTCACCATGGATGTCCAGTCACTCTACACCTTCATCCCCCACCAGGAGGGTCTCAAAGCCATCCATTTCTTCCTTGACCGCAAAACCAACCAATCCCCGCCTACTGATACTCTCCTCTGCCTAGCAGAACTGGTTCTTACCCTTAATAACTTTTCGTTTAACTCCACCCATTTCCTCTGAATACAAGGCGTGGCTATGGGCACACGCATGGGCCCTAGCGATGCCTGGCTCTTTGTCGGGTACGCTGAACAATCCTTGTTCGAGGCGTACCGTGGCCCTATCCTGAACTCTACCTCCGCTACATCGACGACTGCATTGGTGCTACCTCCTGCACCCATGCAGAACTCACTGACTTCATCCATTTCACCACTAACTTCCATCCGGCACTCAAATACACCTCTACCATTTCCAACATTTCCCTACCATTTCTTGACCTCACTATCTCCATCGCAGGTGACAGACTACTGACCGACATCCACTATAAGCCCACTGACTCCCATGGCTATCTGGACTACACTTCTTTCCACCCTGCTTCCTGTATGGACTCCATCCCCTACTCCCAATTCCTCTGGCTACGCTGCATCTGCACCCAGGATGAGTTGTTCCACACCAGGGCATCGGAGATATCCTCATTCTTCAGGGAACGGGGGTTCCCCTCTTCTACTGTAGATGAGGCTCTCACCAGGATCTGTTCTATACCCCGTGACTCTGCTCTCACTCCCCATCCCCCCATCGTAACAAGGGCAGAGTCTGCCTTGTCCTCACCTTCCACCCTACCAGCCGTCACATACAACAAATAATCCTCCAACATTTTTGCCACCTCCAACGTGATCCCACAACTTGCCACATCTTCCCATCTCCTCCCCTATCTGCTTTCAGCAGAGACCGCTCCCTCCGTAATTCCCTGGTCAATTTGTCCCTTCCCACCCGCACCACCCCTCTCCGGGCACTTTCTCTTGTAACTACAGGGAATGCCACCCTAGTCGCTTTACCTCACCCCTTGACTCCATTCAAGGACCCAAGCAGTCTTTCCAGGTGCAGCAGAGGTTCACCTGCACCTCCTCCATCTTCATCTATTGCATTCGCTGCTCTACATCGGTGAGACCAAGTGTAGGCTTGGCGATCGCTTCGCCGAACACCTCCACTCAGTTTGCAATAACCAACCTGATCTCCCAGTGGCTCAGCACTTCAACTCCCCCTCCCATTCTGAATCCGACCTTTCTGTCCTGGGTTTCCTCCACGGCCAGAGTGAGGACCACCGCAAATTGTAGGAGCAGTACCACATATTTCGCTTGGGCAGTTTGCACCCCAGCGGTATGAACATTGACTTCTCTAATTTCAGGTAGTCCCTACTTTCTCCTCCCCTTCTCAGCTGTCCCTCAGCCCACTGGCTCCACCTCTTCCTTACTTGTCTACCTAGTAATTTATTATTGCCTGGCATGACATTGAAGTTATAGAAGAGTTTATTCTCAAGCATTATGATTAGAATATTGAAACTGAACATGAGCTAAATTGTTTATGTTAAATAATTATGTAAAATGTCAATACCGAATGATTCATGGAAAAAATAATTACTGCAGAAAGTTCATACCATGTGCTTTCAGGGAAAGCGGTACAAAAGGCATTAGTGTTCCCAATTTCACAAATATGTATGGTTTTTAAAAAGCAGTGGATCCAATTGTTCAGTGAATGCAGAATGTTGCCTAGACAACAGATGAGGAACAAAACCCATAGCTGATCTTTTTAGAGGAGCCATGTTAAAGCTTCCTGAAGGTAGACATCGTAAGCTTTGTAGAAGGAAAGCTAATAAAAGTATTTTAATATAGGACATGCTGCAGTATCTGTGGAAAAAGACACCCACTCAATCTAAAATGCATTATTTTAACCAATTCAATTGTAGTCAGCGATTAGAAAGGTGCCACGATAAATCTGCTTGAAGAGTGGAAGTTATGTATTTAAATGTGACTTGTTCTGATACAAATATTAAGATTTTCCCTGTGATAACTTTTATTTGAGCTCTTGTTAATGGTCTAACTTCCATTATTGCTGCAAAGATTTATTCCTCTAAAAGTTGTTTGGAAGAAACATACTTTTGGCGAGATTCCATTCCCACTGAGGAAAAGATTAATCGCGATCGTAGGTGTACTGAGATAAATGTTCTGATCAGGCTAGTTGTCAGGTTATCTTGTGTGAGGGAGTAATATTTGCATATCATTCTTCATGTTAAATGCTATGAGATGAGCTGCACTGTGTGGACAAGGTTCAGGTCATCATGATTAGTAAGGAGGTCAAAGGTTACAGGGAGAAGGCAAGAGGATGGGGTTGAAAGGGAAATATAGATCAGCCATGATCAAAGAGCCTAATTCTGCTCCTATGTCTTACAGTCTTATGGAGATGGGCCAGAGGTCCCAGATTAATGGTAGCCAGGATGAAAAAGTATGTGTGCATTATCCTTCATGATTTATTTTAAGGGTTATGATTGAAAGGAGAAATAAGGTTGCTTTTACAGGCAGAAGATTAGTCCTGGTAGAGTCCGTACCAAAGATGTTGCAAGTTTTACTGCCTGTGTTATATTTACAGAATTCTGGTCAATGCCAGGTATAAACGGATCCAGTTAAAGCCATCCATAGACTTCATTACTCAAAGACTAAATTACATAGAATCTACCCAGCTATTTTTCCATTATGTGACAGATGCAAAGGTGCATATGGTTCTTTAACACACATTTTCTGGCTCTGTCCTCATATACAATGATACTGGTCTGAAATATTTACGTGGTTCTCTGGGGTTTATGGAAAAGATATTCCCCCTGATCCAGAACTGGCACTTTTTGGATGCTCAGAGACTGCTTTGTACTTCACGTCTGAAGAACACCAAGCACTGACGCTTGGTATGGTGGCAGCCAAGAAAATGATCTTAACAGACTGGAAATCACCCACATCCCCTGCTTCAAAAAATGGCTCAATGAAATGATAACAATCATACAGATGGAAAGGATACGCTTCTACAACTCCAAGATACCCAACAACTTTTTAAGTGTTTGGGGACCATTTGTCAACCACTTCAAAGACCAATAATTTCATAAGCTCATATTATTTGCAGTGATGTAGTCCTGTGCTTTTTACTTGTGTTCTTGCAATACCTGACTGTGTAGCACCATATGGTTTGCACCAAACTGTTATGTCTGGCGGCTCTTATGTTATTTTTATTTTTTTCTTTGATGCCTTTTTTTTAATTTAATTTTTTTTGTTTTTGTTTGTTTCCTTCTCTTTTTTTGTCTTGTTTTGTTTATAAAAACATAAAAAATTAAAAACAAAAATTTAAAAAAAAAATATTTGCAGAATTCTGAGAATCAAAAGGCCGAACTACAGGGGAATTACGAATTATGAAGCTCGGGCAGGAAAAGTTGACGTAACCAGATCAGATCGTATTAATTTGTAGATACACGCAAAATGCTGGAGTAACTCAGCGGGCAGGCAGCATCTCTGGAGAGAAGGAATGGATGATGTTTGGGTCGAGATCCTTCTTCATTGGCAGACTAGGCTTGAGGACCTGTATGACCCACTATTTTTTGTGTAAATTGTACTATCAGAACATAAAAAATGCAGTCCTAGGAAACACGTTTGTAATCAAGTGATGTTGATAGTTATGGAGCAGGAAGGTGTTGGTGAAATATTTGAGACTCCAGTCTCATTAAAGGTGTACTTTCTGAATTTGCAGCTTGAAAAATGAAGGAGGGAGGGGAATTGAAAGAGTAGCTAATCCCTAATGTCATGGGCAGGGACAGCTCCAATATTCTCTAAAGCAGGTATTCTGAAAGCAGATGGCAAAGCTTCATCTTTGGTGTCTGCTGTCCTGCAGTCTGGAACATTGGTCCATATGGTCTTTGCAACACTGGAAAACCTCCATCAATTACAGAGTGGGAAGACAACAGCAATGGTCTACATTCTGTCTCTGGTCTTTGTCCGACCTACTTGGAAAGGCTTTGTTTCTTCTGCTTTTTCTCCTAAAAATAAGTTGCAAGGAATTCTATCTACTCAGATATTTTAATAAACTAATTTAAAACAAGGCAGTATCAGCCCATGCAACTTCAGTTCTAAGATCAAGCCACCTATATCAACTTGGGACCCAGTAAAAAATGCTTCAAAATAAAGTCATTTTTAGTACAGATGATAACTAAACTTGTTAAAGAAGGAACTGCAGATGCTGGAGAATCAAGGGTTACACAAAAAGCTGGAGAAACTCAGCGGGTGCAGCAGCATCTAAGGAGCGAAGGAGATAGGCGACGTTTCGGGTCGAGACCCTTCTTCGTCTGAAACGTCGCCTATCTCCTTCGCTCCTTAGATGCAGCTGCACCCGCTGAGTTTCTCCAGCTTTTTGTGACAACTAAACTTGATGATTTCATTTGATTGTTCTGGTATACTTTATACAACATATTTAAGTTGTACACAAGGTAATTGGCCATTAGTCTCTTTCTTGTTCTGTTATATAAAAAATATATATTCAAAACTTGCAGGGAAGATGCACTATGTATTGCTGCACATGACATGGTGGCTTGAGGTCATCGTTGTCATACTTTAATCAGCTATGTATTGTCTCTTGTATAAAAAATTGATGGACAGAACTTTGCCAGGTCTTTAAGGCCAGGAATTATGGGAATTATTTGTTCACATTCCTAAACCAATGTTCTTTTATTTTCTTCAGGGGAAGCCTGATTGAATAGCGTTAGGTTAGTGGTTATATGTTGCTGAAATGCTTATTTGCTAATTTTATTTAGTTTAATATTTAAGCTGTTCAGACCTTCATAATGCAACATCCAATTTCGCTGTTGAGGTATTTGATAACAGAAGAATATGAGGTCATTCACTTTGGCAGGAAGAATAGAAAATTATTACAATGTTCAAACATTGGGAAGTTACAGAGTGCTTCTGAATATGATTTGAAAAAGATAGCACAAGGAAAAACCTTTTTATAGAATGATTGGTCAGGGTCTGCGGTGCACTGAGTGAGGGTATAGTGAAGGCAGGTTTTATTATGGTGCTAAAAATGGAGTTGGATAAATATTGGAAAGGAGGACGATTGAAAAACTTAATTTAGTTTAGTTTACTTTATTGTCATGTGTACCGAGATAGTGAAAAGCTTTTTGTTGTCAGCAGAAAGACAATACATGATACAATCGAGCCATTTACAGTGTATATATGCTGTACATGATAAGGGAATAACATGGTAAAGCTAACAAAGTCTTGTCAAGGATAGCCTGAGGTAGATTGCAGTTCAGGACTGTTCTCTGGTTGTGGTAGGATGATTCAGTTGCCTGATAACAGGAGGGAGTTGGATAAATATATGAAAGGAAAACTATTGGAGGATGGATAGGGGAGGGAGAGAGTTCTTGCAGATAATCAGGTCATGTCAAATTTATTTGTCACATACAAGATGTACTGTGAAATGAAAGTGGCAATGCCTGCGTGATTGTGCAAAAACAACAGAACAGAACAGAACAGAACCAGTATTTACATTAAAAAAAAAAGAAGACACTACAGTATTTAAGCTCTGGTGAGATCAGAGTGCACAGTCCTGATGGTCTGTAGGAAGAAACTCCGTCTCATCCTCTCTGATTTTGCAGCATGACAGCGGAGGCACTTGCCTGACCGTAGCAGCTGGAACAGTCTGTTGCTGGGGTGGTAGTGGTCCTTCAGGATCTTGCTGTCATGACCGATTTAATGGGCCAAATTACTTATTTCTATGCTACCATTCTGTGATGCAAAGGAATCTGGGTGTCCATGTACAAAAAGTTAGGGGCTCAGCAATGTTGTGGTGATGTATAAAGGTAGGGAAGCTATCAGCAGTACAGACAATTGGTGTCATCACATCTGGACAACTCCAAGCAGAGAGAGATGTTACATTGAGGGGTGTTTGTAGGTGATTCACCATGTTCCACAATTTCATTTATATGCTCTAGTTCCATAGTCTTTGATACCTTTATTTAATAAACATCTGTCATAGAACATAGAACTTAGAACATAGAACATAGAACAGTGCCCGGCACAGGAACAGGGCGTTCAATCCACAATGTCCGTGCTAAACATGATGCCAAGTTTAAATAATCTCCTTGCCTGCACATGATTCATATTTTTCCATTCCTAACATATTCATATATCTATCCAAAAGCATCTTAAATAGCACCATCATTTCTATGAATATGAGTTTTGAAATATATAATCATTTCAATTTCCACATCTTCTTGGGGGTGAGGGTTGCTTATTTCCATTAGAACTTGTGTGAAAAGGTAACATCTGTATTATCTTTGAATCAATGTTAACAGACAGTAACACACAAGACCTGCTAACCTCATGTCTATCTTATCAAGTATCATCTAAAAGTGAACTATAGTTATCTCCCCTCCCCATCCCCCATGTCAAAGAATATGCTAAAAGTAGTAGTGGTTGAGGCAGATCATATGGTATTTAAGAGCTGTCAATCTGTCCAAATCACGCTCTTCTGCATTCTCCTCATGGTTCACAACCCCACCAATCTTTCAGTTGTCTGCAATATCAGAGACATTATATTTAATTCCCTCTTCTGAATATATATATATATAT
This sequence comes from Raja brachyura, assembly GCA_963514005.1. The sequence goes on from OY740787.1 coordinate 27,946,867, forward strand.
TAATCTTTATTTAATTATCTCAGTTGATCGTTCCTTAGACTACTACAGTTAAGGGGATTCAAGACTGATGCTTGAAACCTACCTTCACAAGTTATCCCTTTGGCCTCTATATTTCTGTATGGTAAATATACACAGCTTTCTATCATAGGACAGTATTTTCCTTCCTGAGGTGCAGTGCTTGGGAGTGAATTCAAGATCTCAGGTGGGTTCTAATCATTTATGCGCAGCTACATTATAAACTCCATCTCTCGTTATATCATTTTAACAATTTATGAATGTTGACCATTTTTTCAACTGAGATGACATCCGTTTAGTGATCGCTGTGTTTTGATTTTCCTATCTCTTTTGCTGTTTCTACAGTTCTGAGCTTCTCATTTAATCACAATTAAATATATTGCTCTTTGAACTGCCTAGTATGGATTGAAAATTAAATTGCAAGGAAGTAACTTCTTAATCCCAATTCTAAACCTTTGAAATATTTTTCATCATGCCGTTCAATTTAAATTTCTTGCTATACTTTGCATAATCGTAGTGCTAACTGGAAAATGGAAATTAATTTCCACTGAAATTAATCTTTTTTTTTGCATTAATGCTGTTGGAACTGAACATTTTTACTGTGTGCAATTTTAGGAAAATAGCAAAAATGATCATTGAAGTTAAATTGTGCTCCACACCAATGAATAGTACTTGATTTAGTTAATTTTCCACTGACGTGTATTTCAACAAAGCCTTTAAACATTTCCTGTGGAGCCAGCATTCTGCCTTTTGACATTTAACCTCACACCCTTGAACCTCACAAACCAATTCAAGCCTATAATAAACTGAGTGAAATAAATATCTGTTATATATTTTACAGATATACAAACCAAACAAAAAACATTTCATTTTCCATTCTTAATGACGACATTCCAGACCATTCATAAATTCTGAATTGTATGGGGCAAATTTTAAAATAACACTGTCTACATTTTTGACTCACCTTCACTAAAACTATCATGCAGTAATTCCTTAGTTTTTAATTGTTTTGAATGTTATAGTTTAAACATAGTTTAAAATGTAAACAAATCATTTGGACATTTGTTTAATTGGTATGCCATGAGAGCCTGCAGAGAAGCAGGTGTAATGGTCCCCACTGGTGGCAGACCTTGGGCTACAGATCTTTCAAAAAACAGTCATGAGCTGGAGATCAGCTTCCACACTTGTTGATTCTGGATTTGTACATATCTGTTCATTATTACTTGTTCATAAATAAGTGAAATAAAATTGTTATGTGCTATTAAAGTTGGGAACCCCGGACTAGCAGCTGTGCTGCTAACATTGACAAAACTGGATAGGATTCAAAGCAGCAAGATGAGGCTGTTCAATAGCGAAATACCTTTTAATATAAGTTCACGAGAAGTGTATATCAAATCTTCTCTTGTTTCCTTCCAAATAAAGAAATCATAACAGTGGTAGTGAAGTGAAGGACACACTTGTTATGAGAAATTGACCTTTTTTATTGCATCACACCCAAAAACAATACATTGACATTTAAGGGTGGCCGTCTCCCAGTTCCATTGCTTTCATCAACTCCTGTACACACCTTAATAAAATCCAGGCTGGCAGGAGACAGTACCAGCAGAGGTGCTACTTTTGCAATCAATGATTCTGACACAGGGTTGTATTTATTGTTTGAGATCATAAATGTGCACCCACATCCGCTGAAATCTCTGCATACTAATCTCCCTATTACTAAAAACTATTATTTACAGATACATTTTTAAGTGCAGGGCCAATTGATGTGTCAAGGGTAACCAAATTTTAAAATCACATACATTTTTTTTGGAAAATATACATAAGTACTGTCTACTTAAATCGGAGTGCATATTTAGATTGCTTAGCAATTACACAAAATAGCAAAATCTTTCAAAGATTGCTTAGTATTTCCAAGATTCCTTGTGCCCAAAAGATCTAGCTAATATTTTGAGGCCTCCTTCAGACCTGCAAATTAGCTGATTCAGCCAAAGATAATGAATTTACCTGGCAGATGTATCCAATCCTGAGGTGCGTTTGAATCCAACAATGTTTTTAAAATCTACACAAAAAATCTTGGAACACTAATCCATGCACAGTTTCCTGTGATCATTCCTTTAATACTTGTAATTAGGAGACCCTGGAGATTTACTAGCCACAGCACTTTTAATGTTCCTCTGTACTACTAAATAAGTTTGAAGAGTGATGTTAATACAAATATTTTACACCATCTTTCATGGTTATGATGCCATCACATAGGTTACACAGGAAAATTTTCCTGGCTCCATAATCCATATAAATAAATTGTGGCTGACTTGATCCAGCAGCAAAATTGCAAATGCATTATTTAATATAAATGGCAAACCAAGCTGTTAAAGTAAACTTACCTTCTGAATAACAGAATATGAATATTGGGGGAGGAGACTGCAATGATCCTGCAATGATCCTGAAGGTTGGAAAAATAGTGCACAATTTGACTTACAAATATCTCCATTTCCTTTATTGACGATGTTTGGTTCTTTGAGTTAAGAAGAAACAAAATGTTACTGGATTGAATAAAAGGTATCTAAAAGAGAAGGTTGTTTTCAAGAAAAGGCAGATCCAGGTAATTAACTGCTCCCTGTGGAAAAGTGTGTACAATTGAGAATCTTGGAAACAAGTCTAATTGGATTTTTTTCCAACAATCTCCCATACAGTCAGAGGGAGGTAATTTATAAAATATATAATGGCAGAGTATTTGGAGCAGAGTGATACAATCAGACAAAGTCAACCATGAATTTACAAAATAGAATTATGCTTGCAAATGTGCTTGGAGTTTTTTGAGCGCATAACAGCTGACTTGATAAGGGGATATCAGTGGAAGTGGTATATTTTGACTGGGAAAGATTTTGACAATATCCCATATATGAAATTTGAATGGACAATTAAAGCACATCAGATTAAGGGCAAGATATTGGCACGGATAGAGAACTGGTAACAAACCTAGGAATAACTAGGTAATTTTGAATAACCAGTAATTCATGAGGTAGCACGGGGATCATTGTTGGTAATCCAGTGGTTCGGGGGGGGTGGTGTCAGGTGGATTACTATAGTTCACTTTTAGATGATCCTTGATAAGATAGGCATGTCTTGTGTGTTACTGTCTGTTAACATTGATTCAAAAATAATACAGATGTTAGAAATGTGAAATAAAAACTGATAGCGCTTGAAAAACTCCATAGACAAGTCAGCAGGTGCAGAGATAGAGACTGCCAATGTTTTCAGCTTGATGTTCCAATAACATAATTGGCCTAAAGTATTAACTCTGTTTCTCTGCCCACACAATCTACCTGACCTAATAAGCATTTCCAACATTTTCTGTTTTACTTGTTAAAATGCATAAAAATCCAAACAATGTTGGAAAAGGAAACGGAATGCTGTGGAACAATCTGTACAATGCTGTAGTTTAAAGGAGACTTTAAACTGGAAAGGCTGGGGGGAGGGACTCGGGTAGTGGGGGCTAGGGGACGGGGTGAGGGGTAAGAGGCAGAGAAGGTAAGCACTCGGACCCAAAATGTAGGCAAGAAAGAGGAAAAAGATAATAAACAGAGAATAAGGGATGGTGGGTTTCTAAAATGTGTATATTTTAATGCTAGGAGCATTGTAAGAAAGGTGGATGAACTGAGAGCCTGGATTGACAGCTGGAAATATGATGTTGTGGCAATCAGTGAAACATGGTTGCAGGAGGGTTGTGATTGGAAACTAAATATTGCAGGATTTCGTTGCTTCAGGTGTGATAGAATTGGAGGGACCAGAGGTGGAGGGGTTGCATTGCTTGTCAGGGAAGATATTACAGCAGTGCTTTGGCAGGATAGATTAGAGGGCTCGTCTTGGGAGGCTATTTGGGTGGAACTGAGAAGTGGGAATGGTGTAGCAACTCTTTTAGGGGTGTATTATACACCGCCAAATGGGGAGCGAGAATTGGAAGAGCTAATTTGTAAGGAAAAGCTAAAAGAAGATATGAGGTTGCTTTGGAAAGAAAGGTGAAAGTAAATCCAAAGGGTTTCTACAGCTATATTAATAGCAAAAGGATAACAAGGGATAAAATTGGACCATTAGAGAGCTAGAATGGACAGCTATCTGCAGAGCCAAAAGAGATGGGGGAGATATTGAACAATTTGTTTTCTTCGGTATTCACCAAGGAGAAGGATATTGAAAAAAATAGAGTACGCACAAGGTGGTGATTGTGGGAGATTTCAATTTTCAAAAAATAGACTGGGAAACACATTCTGTAAATGGCCTGGATGGTTTGGAGTTTGTTAAATGTGTGCTGGATAGTTTTCTGCAGCAATACATAGAGGTATCGACCAGAGAAGGGGCAGTGCTGGACCTCCTGTTAGGAAATGAGGCAGGTCAGGTGACGGAGGTATGCGTTGGTGAGCACTTCGGGACCAGTGATCACAATACCATTAGTTTCAATATAATTATGGAGAGAGTCAGAACTGGACCTAGGGTTGAGATTTTTGATTGGAGAAAGGCTAACTTTAAGGGAATGCGTAATGATTTAAAAGGAGTGAATTGGGACATTTTGGTTTATGGGAAGAAGATAGAAGAGAAATGGAGGACATTTAAAGGGAAAATTGTAAGAGTACAGAATCTTTATGCCCCTGTTCGGTTGAAAGGAAATGGTAAAAATCGGAAAGACCCATGGTTTTCAAGGGAAATTGGACACTTAGTTCGAAAAAAGAACAATAATTCTGGGAGGCATGGAGTAAATTAGGTGCTAGATGAGTATAAAGAATCTTAAGAAAGAAATAAGAAAAGCTAAAAGAAGATATGAGGTTGCTTTGGAAAGAAAGGTGAAAGTAAATCCAAAGGGTTTCTACAGCTATATTAATAGCAAAAGCATAACAAGGGATAAAATTGGACCATTAGAGAGCCAGAATGGACAGCTATCTGCAGAGCCAAAAGAGATGGGGGAGATATTGAACAATTTGTTTTCTTCGGTATTCACCAAGGAGAAGGATATTGAAAAAAGTAGAGTAGCTATGGAAACTATGAGATTCAAAGAGGAGGAAGTACTGACACTTTTGAAAAATATAAAAGTGGATAAGTCTCCAGGTCCTGACAGGATATTCCCTAAGACATTGAGGGAGGTTAGTGTAGAAATAGCAGGGGCTATGACAGAAATATTTCAGATGTCATTAGAAACGGGAATAATACCGGAGGATTGGCGTACTGCGCATGTTGTTCCATTGTTTAAAAAGGGTTCAAAGAATAAACCTAGCAATTATAGACCTGTTAGTTTGACGTCAGTGGTGGGCAAATTAATGGAAAGGATACTTAGAGATAATATATATAAGCATCTGGATAAACAGGGTCTGATCAAGAACAGTCAACATGGATTTGTGCCTGGAAGGTCATGTTTGACAAACCTTCTTGAATTTTTTGAAGAGGTTACTAGGGAAATTAATGAGGGTAAAGCAGTGGATGTTGTCTATATGGATTTCAGTAAGGCCATTGACAAGGTTCCCCATGGAAGGTTGGTTAAGAAGGTTTAATCTTTAGGTGTTAATGGTGGAGTAGCAAGATGGATTCAATGGTGGCTGAATAGGAGATGCCAGAGAGTAATGGTGGATGGCTGTTTGTCAGGGTGGCAGCTGGTGACCAGTGGGGTGCGTCAGGGATCTGTGTTGGGTCCACTGTTGTTTGTCATGTATATCAATGATCTAGATGATGGGGTGGAAAACTGGATAAGTATGCATATGATACTAAGATAGGTGGTACTGTGGATAATGAAGTAGATTTTCAAAGTCTACAGTGAGATTTGGGCCATTTGGAAGAGTGGGCTGAAAGATGGCAGATGGAGTTTAATGCTGATAAGTGTGAGGTGCTACATCTTAGCAGGACAAATCAAAATAGGACGTACATAGTAAATGGTTGGGAATTGAGGAATGCTGTGGAACAGAGGGATCTAGGAATAACTGTGCAGAGCATTGAATATAGGAGTAGGGAAGTAATGTTAAAATTGTACAAGGCATTGGTGAGACCAATTCTGGAGTATGGTGTACAATTTTGGTCGCCTAATTATAGGAAGGATGTCAACAAAATAGAGAGAGTACAGAGGAGATTTACTAGAATGTTGCCTGGGTTCCAGCAACTAAGTTACAGAGAAAGGTTGAACAAGTTATGTCTTTATTCTTTGGAGGGCACAAGGTTAAGGGGGACTTGATTGAGGTCTTTAAAATGATGAAAGGGATAGACAGAGTTGATGTGGATAAGCTTTTCCCATTGAGGGTAGGGAAGATTCAAACAAGAGGGCATGACATGAGAATTAAGGGACGGAAGTTTAGGGGTAACATGAGGGGGAACTTCTTTACTCAGAGAGTGGTGGCTGTGTGGAATGATCTTCCAGCAGAAGTGGTGGAGGCAGGATCGATTTTAACATTTAAAAGTAAAGTGGATAGGTATATGGATGGGAAGGGAATGGAGGGGTATGGTCTGAGTGCAGGAAGATGGGACTAATGGAAAATAAATGCTCGGCACAGACTGGAAGGGCCAAGAAGGCCTGTTTCCGTGCTGTAATTGTTATATGTTATATGGTTATATGGAACAATGTAAGTTTATAATTATTATTCTGATCTCAAAATAAATCTCACAAAGAAAAATAATGGTTATGGAAGAAGGTAAATTAGGAGTTACAACAATGAAATCAATCAAGTTAATACTTTCAAGCTCAATTACACTTGCAACAATGCTCAGTTAAATGCACAAGATATTGTTTCAGAAAACTAAGAACAATCGCACAATGAACAAACACAAGGCATAAAGAACAAGATATTGATTTTAAATATAACAATTGCTATTTTAATTTGCCATTGACCCACAGTAGCAGCAAAGGCTACTGGGGGGACTTTAAACTAGAACGGTTGGGGGGAGGGACTCAAATAGAGAAAGCTAGTAGGCAGGGTCTGAGGCAGGAGGCAGAGAAGGGAAGCTCTCAGACCTAACATGTAGGGGGGGGAAAGAAGAAGAAAATAATAAACAGAGAATAAGAGGTGGTGGGTTTCTTAAATGTGTGAGCAGAGAGAAAGAGGGGTATAAAATGAGGGTAGAAGCAATCGGTAGCAAGGTGAAAATTAATAGTGGCAGGCAGACAAATCCAGGGCAAAAATCAAACGGGACCACTTGTCAACAGAATTGTATAAGGAGTAAGAGTGTTGTAAAAACAAGCCTGAAGGCTTTGTGTCTCAATGCGAGGAGCATTCACAATAAGGTGGGCGAGTTGAATGTGCAGATAGCTATTAATGACTATGCTATAGTTGGGATCACGGAGACATGGCTCCAGGGGGACCAAGGCTGGGAGCTGAACATCCAGGGATATTCAATATTCAGGAGGGATAGACAGAAAGGAAAATGAGGTGGGGTAGCGTTGCTGGTGAGAGACGAGATTAATGCAATAGAAAGGAAGGACATTAGCATGGAGGGTGTGGGTGGAGCTGTGAAACTCTAAGGGGCAGAAAAGGCTAGTGGGAGTTGTGTACAGGCCACCTAACAGTAGTAGTGGAGTTGGGGATGGCATCAAACGGGAAATTAGAAATACGTGCAACAAGGGTAGAACAGTTATAATGGGTGACTTCAATCTACATATAGATTGGGTGAATCAAATTGGCTGGCGTGCTGAGGAAGAGGATTTCTTGGAATGTATGCGGGATATTTTTCTAAACAAACATGTAGAGGAACCAATGAGAGAGCAGGCTATTCTAGACTGGGTATTGAGTACTGAGGAAGGGTTAGTTAGCCGTCTTGTTGTGCATGGCCCCTTGGGCAAGAGTGACCATAATATGGTTGAATTCTTCATTAGGATGGAGAATGACATAATTAAGTCAGAAACAAGGGTTCTGAACTAAAACAAAGGTAACTTTGAAGGTATGAGTCGTGAATTGGCCAAGATAGACTGGCAAGTGATTCTTAAAGGGTTGACAGTGGATGTGCAATGGAAGGTATTTAAAGACTGCATGGATGAACTACAACAATTGTTTGTCCCAGTTTGGCAAAATAATAAATCAGGGAAGGTAGTGCATCGATGGATAACAAGGGAAATCAGGGATAGTATAAAAACTTACAGGGAGGAGGTGAAACAACTGGTGGACTGGTGCAATACGAACAACCTGATCCTGAATGTCAAAAAACAAAGGAGGTCATCGTCGACTTCAGGAAAAACCGGCATCAATGACAGCGATGTGGAGGTGGTCAGTAGCACAAAGTTCCTGGGGGTGCAGATCACTAACAGTCTGACCTGGTCGAATAACAACTCATCAACAGTTAAGAGAGCGCAGCAGCGATTGCACTTTCTGTGCCGGATGAGAAGAGCTCACCTCCCCCATCCCATCCTCTCTACTTTCTACAGGGGCACCATAGAGAGTATTTTGACCAGCTGTATCTCTGTCTGGTTTGGAGACTGTAAAGCCTCTGACTGGAAGTCCGTGCAGAGAGTGGTGAGGACAGCGGAAAAATCATCGGGACCTCTCTCCCCTCAATCGGGGATATTGCAACCAAACGTTGCGTGTCTAAGGCCAGCAGTATTATAAAAGACCCCACACATCTCCATCACGGACTGTTCACTCTGCTGCCCTCGGGCAAAAGATATCGCAGCATAAGGAGCAGAACATCAAGGTTCTGCAACAGCTTCTTCCCACAAGCCATCAGACTCCTGAATGCCATGTAAAGGGGTGCCACCATTGTCTATTTATCCTTTTATCCTTTTTATCCATTTTCTCCATGTCTATCCTTCTGTTAATTTATCATGTTGCACAGGGAGCCAAATGCAACGTAATTTCTTTTGGAACTGCATATATCAATGTATTTCTAAATGACAATAAAGTTTGTTTGACTTTGACTTTGAAAACAAAAGATAAAGCACACAAATTAGCCAGAAAAAGCAGCCTACCAGAGGATGGGGAGAAATGTCCAGCAGAGGAGGACAAAGGGCTTAATTAGGACAGGGAAAATAGATGATGGAATAAAACTGTCAAGGAACATAAAAACTGACTGCAAAAGTTTTTATAGATATGTGAAGAGAAAGAGATTAGTTAAAATAAATGTAGGTCCCTTGCAGTCAGAAACAGGTGAATTGAACATGGGGAACAAGGACATGGCAGACCAATTGAATAACTAGTTTGGTTCTGTCTTCACTAAGGAAGGCATAAATAATCTGCCGGAAATAGCAAGGGACCAGGGGTCAAATGAGGAATTGAGTGAATCAGGAAGTGGCGTTGTGTAAATTGAACGGATTAAAGGCCGATAAATCCCCAGGGCCAGATAGTCTGCATCCCAGAGTACTCAAGGAAGTGACCACATAATAGTGGATGCATTAGTGATAATTTTTCAAAACCCCTTAGATTCTGGAGTAGTTCCTAAGGATAAGAGGGTAGCTAATGTAACCCCACTTTTGAAAAAGGAGAGAGAGAGTAAACGGGGAATTACAGACTCAGTTAGTCTAACATCGGTAGTGGGGAAACTGCTAGTGTCAGTTATTAAAGATGGGATAGTAGCACATTTGGAAAGTGGTGAAATCATTGGACAAAGTCAGCATGGATTTACGAAAGGTAAATCAAGTCTGATGAATCTTACAGAATTTTTCGAGGATGTAACTAGTTGAGTGGAAAAGGGAGAACCAGTGGATGTGTTATATCTGGACTTTCAGAAGGCTTTCAACAAGGTCCCACATTAGAGATTAGTATACAAACTTAAAGCACATGGTACTGGGGGGTTCAGTATTGATGTGGATAGAGAACTGGCTGGCAGACAGGAAGCAAAGGGTAGGAATAAACGGATGCTTTTCAAAATGGCAAGCAGTGACTAGTGGGGTACCGCAAGGATCAGTGTTGGGACCCCAGCTACTTACAATATATATTAATGATTTGGACGAGGGAATTAAATGCAACATCTCCAAGTTTGCGGATGACACTAAGCTGGGGGGTAGTGTTAGGTGTGAGGAGGATGCTAGGAGGCTACAAGGTGACTTGGATAGGCTGCGTGAGTGGGCAAATGCATGGCAGATGCAGTATAATGTGGATAAATGTGAGGTTATCCACTTTGGTGGCAAAAACAGGAGGGTAGACTATTATCTGAATGGTGGCAGATTAGGAAAAGGGGGATGCAACGAGACCTGGGTGTCATGGTACACCAGTCATTGAAAGTAGGCATGCAGGTGCAGCAGGCAGTGAAGAAAGCAAATGATATGTTAGCATTCATAGTGAAAGGATTTGAGTATAGGAGCAGGGAGGTTCTACTGTAGTTGTACAGGGTTTTGGTGAGACCACACCTGGAGTATTGTGTACAGTTTTGGTCTCCAAATCTGAGGAAAGACATTTTTGCCATAGTGGGAGTACAGAAAAAGGTTCACCTGACTGATTCCTGGGATGTCTGGACTTTCATATGAGGAAAGACTGGATAGACTCGGCTTGCACTTGCTTGAATTTAGAAGATTGAGGGGGGGATCTTATAGAAACTTACAAAATTCTTAAGGGGTTGGACAGGCTAGATGCAGGAAGATTGATCCCGATGTTGGGGTCCAGAACAAGGGGTCACAGTCTAAGGATAAGGGGGAATTCCTTTAGGACCGAGTTGAGGAAAAGATTTTTCACACAAAGAGTGGTGAGTCTTTGGAATTCTCTGCCACAGAAGTTAGTTGAGGCCAGTTCATTGACTATATTTAAGAGGGAGTTAGATGTGGCCCTTGTGGCTAAAGGGATCAGGGGGTATGGAGAGAAGGCAGGTACAGGATACTGAGTTGGATGATCAACCATGATCATATTGAATGGCGATGCAGGCTCGAAGGGCCAAATGGCCTACTCCTGCAACTATTTTCTATGTTTCTATGTTTTTCACCCCTATTTGGTCGATCACCCGGTAATTAATTTTAACAAATTCCTTAAGTGTGAATTGATGATTTGAAGTGAGATCAATGTGGCATCTGGGATCGTGAGGAACAAGAAGACCAGTTACGTATTTGTTACAATGAAATGTAAAGATTAGGACCTCCCAATAACTCTGAAGTGGTATGTCAGTCTTTTGCTTGTTTCAATAACATTTATTTAAATGCCATGGAATGGTGGGCAGGAAAATATGTCATTCTAATTTTCTTGTTTGTGGGGCCCAGGTCAAAAACCAAGGAGCTTTCTAACCATGGTTTAAATAGCTTGTAATTCATTTCATTTAGGAATGAAAGTCAGGTACGGTCTGTAAAAGAAAGCTATATTATGGCGAAGCACAACAAATCAAATTTAATAATCTTCCTCAACAATGGTTATAAACACTCTAGACATTTATAAGCTGATGAATTCTCATTCACTATCACGAGCATCCAATAAGACACACTCTATTTCAGTTTTATTATTTGATTTCTCAGCTTTCCATTATAATTTCCTCAGTTTAACATATCTTTGTTACATGCTTTATTTGGCAAGTGTAGAACATTTATCTATAATTATTAACTAGTTTCAAAGTGGAACGGTTGTTGAAACATAAATCACCCCGTTATCGGGGTCAAAATAATCAGTCCGACTTTCCACAGCATTTAACTTGTTTTTATACAGCCAATGCAACAACTTATTACAGTTGCATGCAAAGCTCCCATTTTATTGCAAGCCTAATGGCACAGTAGCATAATTTTATGACAATTTGCATCTCACAGGTTTTTCTTTCTCCCAACCAAATGTTGGGATTTTATTCATTTCTAATGCCATATGTGTGACCTTGCCATTTTACAGCAAATTAAATCATCACTTTTTGTGCTGGGAAAGTGTCAATTGGCTAACATTGTAAAATATTTTGTTCAAAAAGAAATAAATCAGAGTAGGGGAACAAGAACAAAAGGACAAAGGTTTAAGGTGAGAGGGGAAAGATTTAATAGGAACCTGAGGGACAACTTTTTCACACAGAGGACGGTGGGTATATGGACTAAGCTGCTAGAGGAGGTTGTTGAGGCAGGTACTATAACAACATTTAAAATACATAAGTACATGGATAGGAACGGTTTAGAGGGATATGGGCCAAACATGAGCAGGTGGGACTAGTGGAAATGGAACATCTCGGTTGGCATAGGCAAGTTGGGCCGTAGCGCCTGTTTCTATGCTGTATGACAACTATGACACTATTCTCCACAGGGCAAAATTGGGCCTGAAAAACACAAAGCATTAAGGTATTGACAATGTGTGTTTGGGGTGAGAGATTGCCACCTTCACGTGGTCCGCCCTGTTTCGCCGAATGCAATCATCCTGGCGTGCACAATCAAATAGAACAAGTTGTCCTACAACTGTAAGTTGTGCACCATATAAGCAAGAAGAAGAGGAAAAATGTGTGATTAGGTATTTCTTCAAATTATATATTCAGTTAGGTAGAGCTTCATGATGTCTTAAGTAGGAGAAAAAAATGAAACATTGTGAGAATATGTTTGCAGAATGCTTATGCAGTAAGCGAAGAGACCTCCAAGTAGGATAACACCTTTACTTTTGATTCTTCATCTGGTACAGGACTGTGCTGAAAATAAGTGAAAACAAAATGAGAGTAATTACTTTAATGCAGAGAGTATTATGATGTTCAAGGTGCTTCATCAGGCTTCTTTTATAAAGTGCATTTAGCCAGTCTCTTAATTTCTTCTGCTGGGCTCAATGGTAAATTCAGTTTAGTTTATTGTCACTTGTGCCGAGGTACAGTGAAAAACATTTGTCTGGCAACAGAGCCGGAGGTTGGAGATACCACCATCTCACTTTCAGCTTGGGCCTCTGTATTTCTCTTGGCATGCTTAAAAGCCTAAACTAACCTGGGCTACCTCAAGGCTTGGTATCCAAAAGCTTCATTTTGCCCAATGATGCCATTGATGTAAAGGACTGGGATTAACATCAGTTCATAGCTCATCAGTTCAAGCTCTCCACTGTACCGCGGTACACATGACAATAAACTAAACTCAGTTTTAGTCTCTCTATCATCTGCAGGTTCTCCTTCAAGACATGCACTATCATGATCTGGAAATATATTGCTAATATATCAATTTCACTGGATTCCAATCCAGGATTTCATTAAACAACAACACTGTGGAAATATAATCACCACAAATCCTGAATCTGTTCAGAAAGGCTGTTTGCCATTATCTTTTCAAAAATAATTTGGGATGGACAATAACATGGTGGCCTTGCCAGTGGTAACCAAATCCCCAAAATTGACAAAAAAAGTTTGATCCCTGATGATTTTGAATTATGTTGTTAATTTTTTCTGTTGTATATGTGACTAAGAGATATTGTATAGTATATGAGGGGTTTTTCTTTTCTTTTTTCTTTTTTTCTCTCTTTTTTTGTATGGCTTTGTAAATATTTGATTAGTGTATAAATGTAAATAATTTGGTGTACATTTGGCTGCTGGTGTACATATGGTGTACATATAGCTGCTAAATTTGCATAAGATAATTATAAGCAGATGAATAAGGGGTGGGAATTAATAAGCTTTGGCTTCTCCCTACTCCATTTTGGGCACATGCAATTTCATTTATTTATAGATACTGTTTATGATACTTTATAACTATTCTTGTTTTGTTTTTTGTATGGTGTTTCACACTTGCTGTTTATTGTTTTATTCTGTTCGAAATAAATAAATAAATAAATAAATAAATAAATACATGATTTCTCCATTCTCAAGAAACTGTACTATTCAGAAGAGGAAAAAAAAGTGCAGCATTATACAAACAGTTCCAAGTGTTTGAGGCAAATGTCAAGCCTAACATTCCATCCATGCAAATCAATTTATCACCAAGACATCAACAACTATAATGGGATGGCATAAAATGTTATTTATAGCTTTTATGCAGAAAATGTACAAATTCAAAAACATATAGTCTTTCTGTCAGCAGCTTTTAGTCAGGAACAAAAAATAATATCAGACAAAGTCAAATTTTAAAGAAGGAACTGCAGATGCTGGAGAATCGAAGGTTACATAAAAAGCTGGAGAAACTCAGCGGGTGCAGCAGCATCTAAGGAGCGAAGGAGATAGGCGACGTTTTGGGTCGAGACCCTTCTTCATACCCAAAGTCAAATTTTATATGTTCGCATACAAAGCAATCTATGTTCTATTTTTTTCTCGCAGTTTTCTAAGCGATGATAGTATTTTTTTGCCATTACACAAGGTAGATTTTTATTCAATTTGATTTACTTCATATCATTAAGAAAGAGCGAAGGTGCATGATTCAACAAAAGCTTTGAGCTCCACAACATCTCAAGTATATTGCAGATAATGTGAACTCCTAAACTAGTTGCACACCAACTATTTATGTAAAGTTGAAATATTGGAATCTACCCAACAATGTGAAAAAATTCCTAGTTACTTCTCATCCATTAAATATAGGATAGATTCAATCCAGCTAAAAATAGTCCTGTCAGCCTATAATTAATTATCAATAAACATTATTAAGAGAGTCTTGGACAGGAGCCACTATGGCATTTTCTCAACAATCAATCTGAGATGTCCATTGCGGATCTGCTAGGGTGACTTGACCTTCGATCTTGTTACAGCTTTGACCGAAACTTGAATAAACTTGAATTGAGGTGCAGTGATAGTGCAGCCCACAATGCCAAGGTAACAATTAAATGCTTGAGGCATTAAGGAGCTTTGGCAAAAGGGATGTCAATGGGAATCAGTATTCAGCCCCTTCTGTTGTGTTGGGAACATTTGTGAATTAATCCCAGGTTCCCGATCACCCAATTCAACCTATGAATGCCCCTCATGATCTTATACACATCTATAAGATCGCCCCTCATCCTGCATCACTCCAAGGAATAAAGTCCTAGTCTGCCCAACCTCTCCCTATACTCAGGCTCTCAAGTCCTAACAACATCCTCGTAAATCACTGCACTTCAGCCTTCCTATAGCATAATGATCAAATCTGAACACAATACTTCGAAAGCCGCCTTACCGACGTCTTGTACAACTGTAACATTAACATCCCAACTTTTATACTCAGTACCCTGACTGATGATGGCCAATATACCGAAAGCCTTCTTGAGCACCCTATCTACCACCCTGACATCACTTTCAATGAATTATGTGCCTGCATTTCTCGATCCATCTGCTCTGTAACACTCCCCATGGTCCTACCTTTCTCTGTGAAGGTCATGCCCTGGTTTGACTTCCTAAACTGCAACACTTCACACTTCTCTGCATTAAACTCCATTATCGATTCCTCAGTCCACTTGCCCAACTCATCAAGATCCTGCTGTAATTTTTGATAACCATCTTAGCTAACTACAATACTGCCCAGTTTAGTGTAATCTGCAAATTTACTAATCATGTCTTCAACATTCTCATCCAAATCGTTGATATATACCAATCAATAATGACCCAGCACTGATCCCTGATGTGAGAGAATATTTTGCATGATAATAAATTGGCATCCTTGGGGCTGACATTGTTGTTGTTCATCCTTCGTAGTCGAAGAAGACCATGGCTTCAGTATTTTTGTTTGTGGGTTCGGAGGTGAATGGTGAGACCAATCCGGGCATGGAAGGCACGCCTGCATATGGGACAATAGACAATAGTCAATGGACAACAGATGCAGGAGTAGGCCATTTGGCCCTTCGAGCCAGCACCGCCATTCAATGTGATCATGGCTGATCATCCCCAACCAGTACCCCATTCCTGCCCCTTCCCCATATCCCCTGACTCCGCTGTCTATAAGAGTCCTATCCAGCTCTCTCTTGAAAGCATCCAGCGAACTTGCTTCCACTGCCCTTTGAGGCAGAGAATTCCACACACTCACAACTCTCTGTGAGAAAAAGTGTTTCCTTGTCTCTGTTCTCAATGGCTTACCCCTTATTCTTAAACTGTGGCCCCGGGACACAGTTGGGTGTATGTTGCAGTCGAAGTTGAAGTGGCTCGAGACTTGCGCACAGCGAGTTTCCTCTGAGTTTCTGCATTGCGCTTCTTCTCAGCTACACGCGCACCTGTGGTGATCTTGCTTTGCCCAGTTGGGCGGTACGGGTCCTGAAGTCATGACTTGCGCTTGACTTGGATTAAAGTGAGGAAGAGTTGCGCAAATTGTCAGCCTCACTCTCTCATCCCAGCCTATCTTGGTCAAGTGGCAAAGCATAGTCAAGACGGCTGGCGATAGGTCAGGATGCAGTGGATGGCCACCAGTGTTCTACGTGCACATTGTGCCTAATTGCGCTCCACGACACTTTGCTGGGTCCACCTTCCTACCCATTGGACTGCCAAATGTTGGTCTCCTTCACGTATTCTGCCGGATTCAGTCTTCATCTTTCCTGAATAAGGTAATAGCCACAAGGCAGTAGAGGTTTGCATTTAGTGTTTTCCTTCAGCCCTCCAGGGTGCTATATGGAGGATGCCTGTGCATGACTTTGTTTAACGTAGGGGGACTGGTGCACAGGCAGACACCTCACGGTCCTTGACAGATCTGTGTCAGGATCCAGTGGCATGGAGTCCAAGTTAACCGGAGACCCTTTTCTGCTGCAACCTTCATCCACCTTCCCAGCCATTGTGATGCTCCACTAAGGTCAGCCATCATCCTACGCCTGTTCCACCGTTGAATTCTTGGTTGGATTGCTCTTTGTCAGGGACATCCCCCTCGATCTTACCGCCATGGGTGGCCCTTCCAGGAGTATAGCTCCAGACGGCATCGCTCTCAGGATCTTAGGCCACACAAGCTTCTCCACCATGACAAGGTGACAATCCACAGAGAAGGTGACATTAAGGTGGTGAGTTCAATTACTTTATTCTATATCACTATAAGATATGGGGTTAACACAGGAAAGTGACACTGTGGGAGAAAATCAACCATAATCTTATTCTATAGTCGATCAGGCCTGAAATGTTGAATGGCTACTGTTTCAAACAGTTATTTTTATGTTTAGAGATGAATATTCCTGTAAAAATGCAAGCTTAGCTTGAGTTTAAATTAAAATAAGTGAAAGTGAAAGTATTCCACAGAAGATTGTTGTTCAGAGACAACTCCTGGGGCACAATTTGTGGATGAATAGATAACATTGATGAGAGTTTACTGTTATTCAGTCTCTCTGAAAATATTTTTTTGCATACAAATATAAGACAAGCTAATTTATGATTTTGGATGAACCCATTGTCAGATGTTTATCACAAACAATTCTAATTCTCAGTCCCCAAGTGTTCCTAGTTTATCTTTGTCCTAGTCAGACGTTAGACAGATGTTTTTTTTAAATGTACACTTAAACTATATGGCGTGTTACAACAGAAAAGATTTCTGTCAATTCCCAATGGGAGGCATGGGCAGTATAACGCCAGGCTGAGGTTCTCACAGGCATACCAAGCTGATATAACAATGTTAGGCTAAGCAGCCAGCAATTTCAATTATCATCAAAGCAACTAGCATTAGAATTTACTGTAAACCCCCTCCTAGAAAATCCTGGAAATACAACAGTTCTATCAGTATCCATAAAGATTAAAGATAGGTTAATGGCTTGCACATAGCTCCTTTGTATAGATTGCAAATAAAGACAGATTTGCAAATTATTGCTTCCCGTTACAATTTTTAGTTTATTCTTTGAATATGGATTTTTTTTTCCGGTCTTTGCTCGTGATTACACTGCCAGAAATTCAAATATAATCAGAAAGGTTTTGTTATTGGGTTATTGAATTTAAACCAACTTAGAAGCTACGTGAGAACATAATTTGTGAATTACAATAATTAGCATGATTACATGTAGTACTAAGAACCCAGGTTATGAAAGTTGGCATATTGTTCTGTAAATCTATTTAAAAAAAATCACACATAAGAAAATCAATTCCACCCATAATGGAAACAGACTGTGTGTGTCCTGGTCTGTGGACTTGTTTGAGTGCAGGCAAATTTCAGTTAGCATTCTGCCATTATATATACAGGGCACTGAGACGTCTAATGGATTCACGCTGAACTGCAAGACAAAACTAATTTCCACAATTCACATCTGTGAACAATTATAAACCCAAGACAATAATAATGTTCCCATGAGTTCTTCAGGCTTGATCAACTTGAATCAAACACATAATGATGTTTCAGTGAACCATGTTTTATCATGTAACGCTGTGGAAGAAAGGAAAATAACTGTTGTCAGCTTTTCCATCAATACAGAGAATTTGTACCTACTTTTTCCATAAATAAATCACCTTTTCATGCTTACAATTTTTTGTATTCCGTGCTCTGAATCCAAAAGTAATTCCCTCCCTTAGATCCCTTGAACTTCCTTCATGAATTAATGCAGGAATAATGCCATTCGTAACTGACTGTCTTTTTAGGTCCCTGTTTCCCTTTTTGTGAAACCATTCTTAATGTCATAACATGTTTTAGGTGGTTACGTGATCCTGTTAGGCATGTACTCAAATTTTGTAAAAATTCTGTTATTATAAAATTCACCATGCTTGCATGCTGTTAAGGTTAGCTTCATGAAGGCTTATCTGTACATTGTGTGGCATGGGCAGTTTCGTTGGCTACAAATCTGAACTGATAAGCTATATGATTGAGCAGCAACAGTTTGATTCTACTTGAAACTTGTCTAACGTATCTGCTTGTTTTCCATCACGTCATTGTCCTAGAACAAAGTCACCCAGGAGAAAGCAGAGTCATTTCTCAGGTGTTCAATACACCAGATTATTTGCTGCTTACCTCGATTGTTCTGTAAGTCCATTAGTGCAACTCCTAAGTGAGTTTTCTCTAAATAGAGTTAGAGAGCTGTGGAGTCATAGAGTGATACAGCATGGAAAAAGTCCTTCGGCCCAACATGTCCCAGCTACACTAGTCCTACCTGCCCACGTGAGTAAAATATATGTTAATCTGAGCAGATAAGTCCAGTCAAGTCAGGTCAAGTCTCTTGTCATATGCACATTACGGTGAGGTACAGGGACAAACCTTGCTTGCGTCAACATTATAAACACATAGACTCAGACAACTGAGATAAATTACATGTAATATTACACCTAAAATCTACAAGACAGTGACAAGAAAAGACTGTGGAATAAACAAGACATTAATGCAGCAATAATGCATTATTGCAGAAAGAATGGATTGACAGGAATTTCAAAAGGATGAGGGGATATCTTATAGAAACATATAACATTCTTAAGATATTGGACAGGCTAGATGCAGGACAAATGTTCCCAATGTTGGGGGAGTCCAGAACCAGGGTTCACAGTTTAAGAATAAAGGATATGCCATTTAGGACTGAGATGAGGAAAACCTTTTCGCCCAGAGTTCCGAATCTGTGGAAGCCAGTGGAGACAAATTCACTGGATATATTTAAGAGAGAGTTAGATATAGTTCTTCGGCCTAACGGAATTAAGGGATATGGGGAGAAAGCAGGAACGGGATACTGATTTTGGATAATCAGCATAATCATATTGTGTGGTGGTGCTGGCACGAAGGATCGAATGGTTTACTCCTGCACCTATTTTCGATGTTTACTTCCACAGATTACAGAAGTCTTGAGTGTAAATACCTCTGCAAGCTAATGTGGGGGTAAAATCTTTGGTCATAGACATAAAACTGGAGCAAATTCATCCTCATCATCTTGAACACAATTTTGTTCAATATACAAATGTTTTCTGATTTTGTGAAGTCCCACACCTGTTTTCCATGTTTCTATGTTTCCAAATACTCATTTAGAAATCAAGTTCATGATAGTGCAGGAGATAGTCTGTCACATTCCATTGCCGAGATAAGATTAGGGTTGTGCAAGTCAGTTCAAGAACTTGCCAATTGGAGGAAAGTAGCTGGTGGTGTGGGACTTAAGGGCCTGTCCTACAAGCATGCAACTCTATGCGATGAACGCGATCAAACTAGAAGCGGGGGCCGCGCGGAGATCGGGTGAACCCCGTACAGGGCCGTTCCCACCAGCATGCGCCTGCATGCGGCAAGCGCAACCAAACCGGCAGCGAGGGCCGCGCGGAGGTCGGGTGAGTGGCGCAACGCGGCGCAAAGTGAGGCGAATTTGGAGCAAAGTCTAAGGTAAGTTCGCCAGGACAGAGAGGGGCACACAGAGAGGGGCACAGAGGCACACACACACAGAGGGCCACGGAGCCACACACGTAGAGGGTCACGGAGGCACCTACAGATAGCTTCACGGAGGCACGATGTCGGGGCGGTGTGTAATGCGTCGAGGCGACTGCGAGCCGACAAGCCGTTGCCGCGCAGAATTTTTGGACATAGTCAGTTTTTCAGAGCCCCGTGCGGTGTCGGGACGAACTCGGGATGAACTCCGCACAATTCTGCACGGCTCCGGCGATCGAAGTGGGACCGGCCCCGCGACGCCGGACGGCTCAAGCGACCACGTTAGGTCGCACTAATCACATAGAGTTGCATGCTTGTAGGACAGGCGCTTTAGGCTTCTGTACCTCCTGCCTGATGCTTGCAGGAGGAGGGGGCATGGAGTAGATGGTGAGGAACCTTGATGAAACTCCCTAGTAATAATAATAATATTAATAATAATAATAATAATAATATTATTATTATTAATAATATTATTTAATATTTGGAATGGGCATAATCAAGGTTGGGATGGGGGAATTTATACTATTGGGCTGGGCTTACGTGGTGGAGGAGAAATGTGCTCAGGGAACATCGGTACTGAAGGGACAGATAGTTGCAGCCAAATTTTGCCAAACCCTTAAAGCAAACCCTTACAGGATATGTAAAGTAATATCCACAGACTGAATGAGGGTTCCGACCCAAAACATCATCTATCTATACTCTCCAGAGATGCTGCTTGACCCACTGAGTTACTCCAGTATTTTGTGTCTTTTTTTGTAAACCAGCACCTGCAGTTCCTTGTTTCTACCACAAACTAGTTCAGTTAATTTTTTGTTAAAGAAGGAACTGCAGATGCTGGAAAATCGAGGGTACACAAAAGGCTGGAGAAACTCAGCGGGTGCAGTAGCATCTAAGGAGCGAAGGAGATAGGCAACGTTTCATGCCAAAACCATTCTTCAGACTGGTGGGGGGGAGAAGAAAGGAAAAAGGAGGAGGAGCCCAAGGGCTGAGGGAGAGGTGGGAAGGGGAGGAGACAGCAAGGGTTAACAGAATTGAGAAAATTCAATGTTCATTTCTCAATTCTGTTAACCCTTGCTGTCTCCTCCCCTTCCCACCTCTCCCTCAGCCCTCGGGCTCCTCCTCCTCCTTTTTCCTTTCTTCTCTCCACCTCCCATCAGTCTGAAGAAGGATTTCGGCCTGAAACGTTGCCTATCTCCTTCGCTCCTTAGATGCTGCTGCACCGCTGAGTTTCACCAACCTTTTGTGTACCCTCAGTTAATTTATTGTCATGTGCACAGTGAAAAGATTTTGTTGCATGCTAACCAGTCAGCAGAAAGACAATATATCATTATAATCAACATGGTGGGGCAACAGTGGAGTGCTGGGGTGGAAGATTGCAACCTTCACATGGTCCTCCCTGTTTTGACTAATGCAATCAACCCGGCGTGCACAATCAAATAAGATCAAATAGAACAAGTTGTCCTACAACTTTAGGCTGTGCACACCATACGCAAGAAGAAGAAGTAGAGTTGCTGACTTATAGCACCAGTGACCTGGGTCGATTCAGACTATGGGTGCTTGTCTATATAGACTTTATGCTTTCTCCCGTGACCTGCGTGGGTTTTCTCCGGGATCTCCGGTTTACTTCCACATTCCAAAGATGTACTGGTTTTTAGGTTACTTGGCTTGGTATAATTGTAAATTGTCACGAGTGTGTGTAGGGTAGTGTAAATGTGTGGGGATCGATAGTCGGCATGGACTCGGTGGGCCGAAGGGCCTGTTTCTGCTCTGTATCTCTAAACTAAACTAAACCAAAAGAGTTTGGGTTCCTTCAAATAATACATTAACAAACCTTAGCTATTTTGTGACATTCTGCTTCAGTATGAATAGCCAGTGCATTACATGCTCAAATAGCTCGTTGAATTGATGCTAAGAATTGCCATGCATGCTTGATGCCTCTGTGGAGAGGCATTCCATAACCATGGAGGGGACAGAACCGGTTCATTGCCTTTATAAGAGTGGCACAATGTGAAGCAGTTGGTGCTGCTCCCTCTCAGTTCCTGTAACCCAGGTTCAAACCTAGCCGCCGGTAATGCCTGTTCAGAGTTTGCAAATCCTCTTCATAATCACATAGATTTCCTCCTACATCTCAGCAACCTGCAGGCAGCCAATACAAAAAAAATTCCCTGAAAGAATGAAGGGGCTGTCCCACTTGGGCGACCTAATCTGCGAGTTTGCCCTCGACTCAAACTCGCAGCATGGTCGACACGTGGTCCTAGGAAGTCCTATGAGGACACTGGAACTCTCCTTCATGCTCGAGGGAAGTTCCTGAATACTCACGGCCTCAGCTAGGTCGTAGAAACATTTTCAGCATGTTGAAATTTTTTCCGCGAGTAAAATTAGATCGGCATGTTTCTTTTTAATTCGTAGTGCAGTGGAGTGGGGTCGCTGTTTAGTTACAGGCAGTCGAGGGCAGCCGTAGGTAATCTTCTTTGCTGACCGGGCATTTTGATTGGCTCATTGGAGTTTTCAAGACCAAGGAAAACCGACCAGTTGGTAAAATGCCCGCTGAACTTTATTATCATTCTTAAAAGTGTCTCCTTCTACCCCCCTTCACACCCCCTTCTTTCCCCTTCTCTCCCCCTCTCTGCCCTTCTCTTCCATTCTGCCCCCCCCTTCTGCGCTCTCTAAAGGACTTACCATACACTGTGTTTATGGGTGTGTTTGTGTGCGCGGTCGGTCGATCCAGCTCGCTGTTTCAATGCTGACGGTCGATCCAGCTCGAGGTTTTCCATGCAAGTGTCCTCGAGCTTTGAGGTCAAAGACACTCTTATGAACTCGCGGATTAGGTCGCGCAAGTGGGACAGCCCCTTTACTTGGGTAGTATCTTCGTCAATTATCCATGTGAGATCAGAAACATTTAGTATTTTTAAGAACTGTTGCAAGATTTGATTGTTTTTTGTTGGCACAGCAAACCAAGTATTACTTCAATTTTGTGATTAATATTTCAGCCATCAATTTGGATGAAAAAATCTGATTATGAATAATATACATTGTTCTCGCCAAGTTAGATTTAATTTGATATAATTCAGCAATAAAATAGAGGACAGCAGTATGTCATTTTCTCATCATTTCAACATTAATGTTGAAAATTTCCTAAATGTATGATAATATCTCAATCTCAATGAATATTTTATAAAAAATCAAATGAAGGCAGATGACAATAAAATGGAAATTGCACCTGAGTGAATTTTATTCTTGTTGAGTGTCATCTTGTGGTAATGGATAATCAAAATATGTTTCTTACAAATTCATAATTTAGGAAATGGCAGGCCTTTGATAGATTGAAGCAAGATACAGTGAACAAGACGCTTTGTTGAAAAATTATTTCAAATGTCTAAATTAAACTGAATGCGACAAAATTGCTGATGACAACATAGTTTTTAATTAATTTTCAATATTCTGTCCACCTTAGATTTTTCAGCACACTTTAAAAGGGGACATCTAGAGAAGAAGCCCATCCATAGATATACGTTCATCTTTTGGTCTATTAATCAACAGAGCATTATTATTAGTCACCAGATGTCCTATACCATACTTCAAATAAACAATTAGACATCTGTCAAATTCCCTTAAAAAATAAATAATTTATGTTTGCAAATTAATATTGAATGTATGGCCTCGAGAGACTCATATCGTATGTTAAGCAAGCAGTTACTTTAATGTTATTTTTTAATTAAAATTGTGCCATTTGGACTACCTATGACATCACAGTTTCTCTTTTTTATAACAGATCTTAATAATCAGTATTGTGCAGAGTTTAAAGAATGAGAGGTGGTCACATTGAAACGGACAATTTTTTTCAGAACTCAACAGGTTTGATGCAGGAAACCTGCTTCCTCAGGATGAGGAGTTCAGAACTAGAGTGCATAGTCTCATGAAAAGGGGTTACCCATTTTGGTCCAAGGAAAAATATCTTCACCGGAATGGTAAATTTTTCAAAGTCCTTTAATGTAGCTGTGCTCGTCTGTGATGTCCTTTTCCACTTTATTTGTGCAAAGCATTGTCTAATTGAATTCAAATCAACACACTCATCTGTCGGCTTGATACTTTTAGTCATCTCTTTCAAACAAAACAACAATGAGTGTTAGCTGTAATATGTAAATGACATTTGTTCAAGTACACGGATAGGAATGGTTTAGAGGATCTTGTTCAGCATGGACTGATTGGGCCGAAGTTCTCGACTCTATAAAGGGCCTGTCCCACGAGCATGCGACCTGCATGTGGCAAGCGTGACCAAACCGGAAGCAGGGATCGTGCGGAGGTCGAGTGATCCCCGTACAGGGCTAGTCACACCAGCATGCGCCTGCATGCTGCGAGCGCGACCAAACCAGAAGCAGGGGCCGCGCGGAGGTCGGGTGAGTGACATGAAGTTGGAGCGAAGTCCGCGGGAAGTTCGCAATGACAGAGAGGGTCACGGAGGCACACACAGAGAGGGACACGGAGGCACACAGAGAGGGACACGGAGGCACACAGAGAGGGACACGGAGGCACACAGAGAGGGACACGGAGGCACACAGAGAGAGACACGGAGGCACGACGTCGAGGCGGCATTGGGCCGTCAGGCTGTTGCCGCGCGGAATTTTTGAACACGGTCAGTTTTTCGGAGCCCCGCGCGATGTTGGGACCAGCTCCGTACAACTCCATACGACTCCGGTGATCGAAGTGGGACCGCCCCCTGCGAGGCCGTATGGCTCAAGCGACCACATTAGGTCGCGCTTACCGCATGGAGTTGCATGCTGGTGGGACAGGCCCTTAACTCTAGAAATGTGATGAACGACCGGGTCTATAGTTTATCCCACGATATATATATATATATATATATATATATATATAAGAAGCAGGAATAATTGAGATGGAAATAATCATTCACAAAGAGTGGAAGTGGATAGAGATTGTATTGTCAGAGAAATACTCATTGTAGTACTTAATCCAGTCCTTTTGTCCATATGTGTAGGAAAGAACTGTAGCAGTTGGTTTAAAAAGTAGGAACAACTCAGTGCGTCAGACAGCATCTCTGGAGAAAAGGAATAGATGAGATTTTGGGTTGAGAACCTTCCTTCTTCAGACTTCTTCCTTTTCTCCAGAGATGCTTTTTGACCTGTGGAGATCCTCAGCTTTTTGTGTCTACCTTTAGCCAAGATGTCTGAAACAACTACAGTACAACATCAGCTCGACAATCTGAATAATGGGCCACGTGTTGTACCCAGCAAAAGCAGGACAATCTAACTAATTATGACCCTTTCAGTTTAACCACAGATATTAGCAAAGTTGCTGCGGGTGTCATTGATGGCACTACCAAACCGAATTACCAATAACCTGAATCCTGATCCACAAATTTGGTTCTGCCAGGATCACTTGGCTACAGACTTTATCTAACACGGACTAATTTCAACTCCAGAGACAAGGTAAGATTGACTCACTGAAGTGTGGCCTCAGGCAATCTTAGTAAAACTGAATTCAGTGAGAAATTATATCTTGTTGAAAGAAAGGTGTTTATGACTGGCAGAGATTAATCGTGTTTGCCATAGTGCATCGCAGCTGCAGTCCTTCAGTGTATTCTTCTGTGCTCACCGAGTTTAAATAATCAAAAATGCTTAACATCACGTGATAATACTTCACTATGTAGGCTGCAGTTGCTCAAAATGGGCTTATTGTTTCCTTCTTGTGGTTTAGTTTAGTTTAGTTTTGTTTAGAGATACAGCGTGGATACGAACCGAGTCTACACCAACCAGTGATCCCCGCACGTTAACACTATCCTACATAAACGGGGGACAATTTTCCATTTATAGGAAGCCATGCCTACAAACCTGAATGTCTTTGGAATGAGGGAGGAAACCTAAGATCTTGGAGAAAACCCATATGTTCATGGAGAAAACGTACAAACTCCGTACAGACAACACTTGTAGTTGGTATTGAACCCGGGTCTCTGGTGCTGTAGGTGCTGCAAGGCAGCAACTCTAACGCTGCGCCACCCTGCCGTGGTCTGTTGGGAATGGTCAATAAATGCTGGCCTTGCTAGTGATGACAATAATATACAATGAATTAAAAAGAGAGGCTAGGTCACAGAAGTTATATAACAGCATGCTGGCAGAACACTACTAGCACACAATGTGTGTACAGAGCCCCTCTGGGAAGAGAATCCATTGTTAGCATCTGAAAATAGGTGCAGAGAGATACAATTTCAGGCCCAGAAAACCACAATGTCAATTTTGCATGGCACATGCTTGTCTTTCCAAAACTGGCATGTCGAAACAATATATACAGCATAATAAAATGTTGCTGTATGATGCAGCAGGATTATATTCACTAGCAAAACTAAAACAGATAAAAAAAGATTGTTCAAACAGGAAGAATCTGTACATATTTTATGACTATGCACCTGATGGAAAAAGAATAGTAATATAATGCAGCATTGACAGTGATGATAGTGTAAGATGTGCAAAGCGGATAACTTGGCTATATTGTGAAAATTAGAGACGCATTTGGATACGTTATATGTCAAATGAGTGTTAATGTTGCCTCCATCGATCATGCCATGCAGACAGCAGGAACACAATAGTCAGGAACAAAATTGTACACAGTGCGGGCATTGGGCAAGTTTGTCTCCCAAAGGATGATGCAGCTGTTGCATGATTCTTGGCAGGCACGCTCTGCATCTGTTTCAAATTCATCTTCAAAGACAAGAATTACGTCTTAGAAATTATTTGACCTTCTGCTTTTCTTGATGCAGCTGATGTATTGTTTCAAAGGGGAATTGCTGACATGCAGAAAGACCTTGTGAAGTCTAATGCTAATAGCATGGGTAGGAGTGGAGTTGAACAATTGTGACAGCCATCTATGACTTGCAGTATATTCTAAAGATACAGCCATTTTAAGAGGCTAAAGACATAGTTATACACTAGACTAAGTGGGACCCGTTGGAGGTCTGGTACCCCAACGCAAACCATTCCCCAACGCAATATTCCACCACTCACCCATAGCCCGTAATGGGTGTGCGTGGGAGGGTGTGTATGCAGGGGAGCTTGTGGGGGGAGGTGTGTGTGGATGTGGGGAGGTGTGTGTGGGCATGGGGAGGGGTGTGTGGGCGGGGGGGGAGATAGTGTGGGGGAGAGGGGTGTGTGAGCGTGGGGATGTTGTGGGCGGAGAGGGGTGTGTGGGTGGGGGGGAGGGGGGAGTTAGCTCAGAGAAAAACCAGGGGAAGAGCCATGAGGGAGAGTGGGGCATCACGAGGGGGGCAGGAGCCAGCAAGGGGGACCAGAGGGGTAGTGGCTGGAATTGGCGGTGCGATGGGGACTCACAGCAGGCGTTGGTCGTTCTCCTCTGCCAGGATCAGAGTCTCCGCTTTCCGTTTGGTGACATCTCCGACTCCGGGCAAGGCTGGGTCTCCCACGCTGGGCTGGGCTGGGCTGGGTCGGGTCTCCGATGCCTGGCTGCTGCTTGGGGCTGGGCTGCTGCTGCTGCTTGTGGCTGGGCACCTGCTGTTGCTTGGGGCTGGGCTGCTGCTGCTGATTGGGGCTGGGCTGCTATTGCTTAGGGCTTGGCTGCTGCTACTGCTTAGGGCTGGGCTGCTGCTTGTGTCTGGGTGGCTGCTTGGGTCTGGGCGGCTGCTTGGGTCTGGGCGGCTGCTTGGGGCAGGATGGATGCTTCGGGTGGGGCTGCTTGGGGTGGGGCTGCTTGGGGCTGGACTGGGCTGCTGCTTGGGGCGGGGCTGGACTTGGCTGGGCTGCTTTGAGTCCCTCGGAAAGTCCGGTTGGAAACCTCCGCCGGCTTTCCTCAGCTCCAGTAAAGAAGCGATGGGGCAGGAAGGGGCGGACCATCCCGTGGAGTGACAGGGGAAGAGACGAATCCGCACGGTGCTGTATGGCACGAGAAGAGATCGATCTGCGCATGCGTGGTTTTTAACATTTTTAAACCTCGCTAACTTTTATGACATTCAACTGATCGGAACAAAACTTGGTAGACTCGCAGCACATGAGAATGGTGAGTGAACTGGCAAAAAATCATAGCACAAATCATCGTGAACCATTTTTGTGCAAATAGAAAGACGGCCAAACCAGAAGATAACAAGATCAGAGTTTTAGTTATGGATATAAGATAGATGGAAACAGCCCTTTCACCCAACTCATCCAATGACGACCGATTTGTCTACGACCTGAGCTGATCTAATTTCCCTGTGTTTGGCCCATATCCTTCTAAACCTTTCATATTCACATCCCTGTATGTGTATTTTAAATGTTGTAATTGTACCTGACTCTATCGCTTCTTCTGGTTGCTCATTGCACATATCCAACACCATCTGTGTCCTGGTCCCTTCTAAATATTTTCCCTCTCACCAACCATGGTGACCATTCATCTTATCTGTGCCCACATGATTTTACTTGCTTCTATCTTGGATCTCTCCTCAGCCTTCTATGCTCCAGGGAAAAATGCCCCAGCGTATCTAGCCTTTAAGGATAGCACGGTGGTGAAGTGGTAGAGTTGCTGTCTTTCAGCGCCAGAGTCCTGGGTTCGACCCTGACTACGGGTGCTGTCTGTGCGGAGTTTGTATGTCCGCATGATCATGTGAATTTTCACCGGGTGCTCTGGCTTCCTCCCATACTAGTAAGACATACAGGCTTGTAAGTTAATTTGCTTCTGTAAAATTGTAAATTGTCCCTAGTGGGTAGGATAGCTAGTGTATGGGGATCGCTAGTCGGTGCGGAGTCAGTGGGCCATAGGGCCTGTTCCTGAACTGCATTTCTAAACCAGACTAAACTAAACTTTCTTTGTAACTCGAGCTCTCCAGTCCCAATAACATCCTTGTGAGTCACGGATGTTGGTTGCTGATAAAGGAGAGATGAGTGAGTGACTGGATTGGTTCCCAGTTCCTGTCAGTTTGTACCAAATCTTGCTGAGGGAGCTCATAAGATCCACAATTAGGTGCCAAACCATGTTTAAAATTTGAAAACAATGGAGGAGGAACTGTGCATAATCTGTTACATTTCATTTCTTTAAAGTACCTGTGAGGTAAAATTACATTAAACCTTGAAGCATTATTCATATGCTTAGAGACATTTTTCCTCTGATCTTTATGTGCATTGCCTAGATTGTGAGAATAAAACTGAATATGTCATTTTATAATTGAGTAAATTAGTCATCTGGAGCACTGAAGAAAAGTACCAACTGGGATTCCTAGATGATTGATTGTAAAAGACGGCTTGCAATCTGAAATTGTTCTGTTTAAAAATATGTAATTGCTGCTCACTTTGTCTCATCAATTATTTACAGACAGCGTTCAAGAACTTGAAACTTACAGCGTGATTTTAAAGTCCTAATTTAACCAAAGCTGCCTGGCAGAAACAAGGTGGGTGATTGATTAAAACATTTAAACCTGTCTGCTACCCCATATCCACCAGCAAGCCATTGACTGCCATTTTAACTAGCCCAGGGAAATAAGCCCTCAGAAATGCCCAGCAGAAACAAGTAAAAACCTCAGACATAAATAAATAAATTAAGTCTACCGGCTTAGTCAAACCTTATAGATGTGGTCCCGGACATTGCAAGAATGAGACATAAGGAGCCGTGACCTTTAGGCACTCAGGTCAATGTGAAGGTTACACAAAAAGCTGGAGAAACTCAGCGGGTGCAGCAGCATCTAAGGAGTGAAGGGGATAGGCGACGTTTCGGGTCGAGACCCTTCTTCAGACCGTTCTGAGCTTGGAGGTTGCTTTTTCTTATCCCCTACTCTATTTATCAGAGTTACATAGAAACATAGAAACATAGAAAATAGGTGCAGGAGTAGGCCATTCGGCCCTTCGAGCCTGCACCGCCATTCAATGTGATCATGGCTGATCATCCAACTCAGTATCCCGTACCTGCCTTCTCTCCATACCCCCTGATCCCTTTAGCCACAAGTGCCACATCTAACGCCCTCTTAAACATAGCCAATGAACTGGCCTCAACTACCTTCTGTGGCAGAGAATTCCAGAGACTCACCACTCTCTGTGTAAAGAATGTTTTCCTCATTTCGGTCCTAAAGGAATTCCCCCTTATCCTTAGACTGTGACCCCTTGTTCTGGACTCCCCCAACATCGGGAACAATCTTCCAGCATCTAGCTTGTCCAACCCCTTAAGAATTTTGTAGGTTTCTATAAGATCCCCCCTCAATCTTCTAAATTCCATCGAGTACAAACCGAGTCTATCCAATCTTTCCTCATATGAAAGTCCTGACATCCCAGGAATCAGTCTGGTGAATCTTCTCTGTACCCCCTCTATGGCAAGGATGTCTTTCCTCAGATTTGGAGACCAAAACTGTACGCAGTACTCCAGGTGTGGCCTCACCAAAACCCTGTACAACTGCAGTAGAACCTCCCTGCTCCTATACTCAAATCCTTTCGCTATGAATGCAAAACAT
Organism: Raja brachyura; assembly: GCA_963514005.1. The sequence continues at coordinate 27,977,355 of OY740787.1, forward strand.
ACCATTTGCTTTCTTCACTGCCTGCTGCACCTGCATGCCTACTTTCAATGACTGGTGTACCATGACACCCAGGTCTCGTTGCATCTCCCCCTTACCTAATCTGCCACCATTCAGATAATAGTCTACCCTCATGTTTTTGCCACCAAAGTGGATAACCTCACATTTATCCACATTGTACTGCATCTGCCATGCATCTGCCCATTCACTCAGCCTATCCAAATCACCCTGCAGCCTCCAAGCATCCTCCTCACACCTAACTATACCCCCCAGCTTGGTATCATCTGCAAATTTGGAGATGTTGCATTGAATTCCCTCGTCCAAATCATTAATATATATTGTAAATAGCTGGGGTCCCAGCACTGAGCCTTGCGGCACCCCACTAGTCACTGCCTGCCATTCTGAAAAGGACCCATTCTGAAGAGTTACCTCTTTCCTCATTGGAATGTTAATTTTCCTATATACTGCAAGAGAAGGATATAGTAAGGAAACTATTCTAGAGTCTGTTAATATAATACTGCAGATAGACCCAACATATTGGAGTAATTCAACGAGTCAGGCAGCATCCCTGATGTCTGACAAAAGATCCTGACTCAAAGTGTCATCATCCATTTTCTCCAGAGTTGCTGCCTGACCCGAGCTACTCCAACACTTTGTGTCTATCTTCAGTATTTAGCAGCATTTGCAGTTCCTTTCAACACAATATAACACTGCAGTTATTATCACTTTGCATTTTATCATAGAGTTTACTTGCTATGTGAGTAACTATGAACGGCACCAGGAGACAAGGTGCAATCACCATTGACAGATAATGCAAGAAGATGTTCATTTCACTGCCAGTTACTGCAACATTATCTGGCAGCACTCATCTGTCACATACTGTACATTTCCAGTCATTTAGGAATGTTGGAAAATGCCAGATAGAGGACAAAGGTAATTCTCAATGATGTGGCTGATAACACTCTAGAGATACATCTAGAGATACATAGAGAGACACCAATCTGACAAAGCTTCATATGCTATGCAACAAAAAGAGCACGCATTCAACAGAACTAAGCCATCCCACAACCAACTGACCAGACCAAGGCTCTGCAGTCCTATTACATCCAACGGTGAAGGATGGTGTTCAATGACACAGCTAAATGGAAAGTGAAGGCTCCAAGAATTTCTTCATCCTCAATGATAGCAAGGCCCAACGTATTGATAACAAATACACAAGATACATCTTGACTTCCTCCTGACACCCCCTTTATCACAGAAACCAGTCTTCAGCATATATAAATTCACTCCGGATAATAATGAGAAATGGCTGAGAACACTGGATAGAGCAAAGAATGGGATGAAACAATATCCCAGATGTACTCAATGGGTCAAGCAGCAACTGTGGAGGCAAAAAGACAGTTGACATTTTGGGTCAAGATCCTGCATCAAGACGTTTTGGGGACATAGCCATCATAAAAAAGGAGAAAGGTGAGCAGGTGACTCGATCTTCCCATCGTTTCCCTCCTCGCTTGGTTTCACCTATCATCTGCTATTTCCCCTCTGTACTCTTACTTCTGATGTAGGGTCTCAACCCAAAAAAATTGGTAACCCCTTTGCCAATTCAAATGCTGCTCACCCGCTGAGTTCCTCCAGATAGTGTGCCTGTAAGGGACAGAAGTTTAGGGGTAACATAAGGGGGAACTTCTTTACTCAGAGAGTGGTTGCTGTGTGGAATGATCTTCCAGCAGAAATGGTGGAGGCAGGATCGATTTTAACATTTAAAAGTAAAGTGGATAGGTATATAGACGGGAAGGGAATGGAGGGGTATGGTCTGAGTGCAGGTAGATGGGACTAGGGGAAATTAAATGGTCGGCACGGACTGGCAGGGCCGAGAAGGCCTGTTTCCGTGCTGTAATTGTTATATGGTTATATGGGTGAACACAGAGGAAGATAACTGAACTTTATTGCCTTCCCTCACAGTGGGAAACGTTGATCTGCTGTGTGGGCGATGTTCATGTTAAATTCTGCCGTGTATTGTGTTCTTTTTATACATATGGCTGTATGGTAACTCAAATCTCACTGTACCAATTGGTGCATGTGATAATAAATGTTTCTCTTGAACTTGAATCAAACTTTGTTGTGGGCAAAACAGTAAAGATAAATGTGGGCCTGTGAGGATAAGGAGTTGCAAATTTTTAACATCTGGAATATAATAGAAATATTGCACATTATGTATTAAGCTCAGGGATAAATCCACACCCGTCTCTTCAACTCTGCCTTTGTCCCATGATCTGTCGATCTAATAATCTCCTTGCCTGCATTCACCTGTTACCGGCCATGCTCTGTCCTGCCCCTCCTATTTCGAGCTTTCTTTTCTTGCCCTCCTACCAACAGTCTGAATAAGGGTTCTGACCCAAAACATCGCCTATCCATGTTCTCCAGGGATGTTGCCTGACCCGTTGAGTTACACCAGCATTTTGTGTCAATCTTTGCTATCAACCAACATCTGCAGCACCTTATTATTTCACTCTATAAGTGTCAGTTCCCATAACAGAACAGTCTGCAGTTGTGCACATATTTATGCCAATGTTTTCATTATTGATCGTTGCATTAACTTTGAAGTCTCAATGTTAGATAGATCTTCCTCTACTTTTATCACTGTATCTCAGTACACATGACAATAATAAACCATTGCCAATACCAATCTATGGTTTTCCACTATATCCCTTTCCGTAAGACTATGCTTGTATTCACTGGAATTTAGAAGGTTGAGAGGGGATCTTATAGAAACATATAAAATTCGTAAGGGATTTGACAGGCTAGATACAGGAAAAATGTTCCGATATTGGGGGAGTCCAGAACCAGGGGTCACAGTTCAAGAATAAAGGGTAGGCCATTTAGGAATGAGATGAGGAAAACTTTTTCACCCAGAGAGTTGTGAATCTGTGGAATTCTCTGACACAGAAGCAATGGAGGCCAATTCACTGGATGCATTCAAGTGAGAGTATAGCTCATAAGGGCTAACTGAATCAAGGGGTATGGGGAGAAAGCAGGAATGAAGTACTGATTTTGGATGATCAGCCATGATTATATTGAATGACTGAAGGGCCGAATGCACCTATTTTCTGTGTTTCTATGTTTCTATGCTTGACTGCCACTATTTTAGTCTACTGCATCCTGTTCAATCTTGCAGATACACGTTATCTACCCTTGTCTGCAACAAAGAGCAGTTTGCAGCTGTAAACTGGCTTGAAGCAACTGGTTTCCATGGCAACTGGGGCAAACCTCCCTGCCGTAGCTGATTCCATGCTACTTGTGCTCATGTGGCCCAGGACACAATGTTGTAACTCCACTTTTACATTGTTGTTCTGTACTCTCCATCTACACTAATAACTTCTATTAGCCAAATCTCCATGACATTTTCAAAGAGCATATCCACATTTAGTAACTTAGACGGAATAGATTTACATATACTGTAAGTTCACACGCAAACCTTTCAAAACTGTGACAGGCTTTTCTGACCCATTGGGTGGTAGCTAAATGCCTCCCATGACTCCCAATTGTGAGACCCAATCTTACAACTCGCTGTAATTTCTGGTGGTGCTAGGTACATGTGTGCTTTCGGCTTCCATTGTCTTTGTTCAGTGTTATTAATCAATCTATGTATGCCAGTGTGTTGCCAGTGTCACATTGCTGACTCTGTCTATTTTAACTTAAAAATTTAATCTTGTAATAATTTATACTTTATTACGAGCATTTTCATGGTCTCCTCTATTTCAATGACATTATTACCTCGAAAAATATCTGCATTTGATGAATGATTGAAGGGCTCATGTGTATCGCTGTCACGGATGTACTGTAGGTTGTAAAGGAGAACAAGATAGAATCAAGATATCTGGAGATGAGTATGGTGGGACAGAAGCTGGCAGAAACAATAGGTTTGCCAGGGAAGTCCTGTGTGTGCATTATGGGACGGAGTTTAAAGATTGATCCCAACTTGAAATGTCACATACCCATTCCCTCCACATATGTTGTCTGACATGCTGAATTAGTCCAGCACTTTGTTTTCCTCCTGTGCCTTGATATAAGTTCCAAGATTTGCAGAATATTTTGTCAAAATAGAAACATAGAAATTATGGAGAGAGTCAGAACTGGACCTAGGGTTGAGATTTTTGATTGGAGAAAGGCTAACTTTGAGGGAATGCATAATGATATAAAAGGAGTGAATTGGGACATTTTGTTTTATGGGAAGGATGTTGAAGAGAAATGGAGAACATTTAAAGGGTAAATTGTGAGAGTACAGCATCTTTATGTCCCTGTTCGGTTGAAAGGAAATAGTAAAAATTGGAAAGAGCCATGGTTTTCAAGGGAAATTGGACACGGTTCGAAAAAAGAGAGATATCTACAATATTTATAGGAGGCATAGAGTAAATGAGGTGCTAGATGAGTATAAAGAATGTAAAAAGAATCTTAAGAAAGAAATAAGAAAAGCTAAAAGAAGATATGAGGTTGCTTTGGCAAGAAAGGTGAAAGTAAATCCAAGGGTTTCTACAGCTATATTAATAGCAAAAGGATAACGAGGGATATTGGACCATTAGAGAGCAAGAATGGACAGCTATCTGCAGAGCCAAAAGAGATGGGGGAGATATTGAACAATTTATTTTCTTCGGTATTCACCAAGGAGAAGGATATTGAACTCTGTGAGATAAGGGAAAAAAGTAGAGTAGCTATGGAAACTATGAGATTCAAAGAGGATTAAGTACTGACACTTTTGAAAAATATAAAAGTGGATAAGTCTCCAGGTCGTGACAGGATATTCCCTAAGACATTGAGGGAAGTTAGTGTAGAAATAGCAGGGGCTATGACAGAAATATTTCAGATGTCATTAGAAACGGGAATAGTGCCGGAGGATTGGCGTACTGCGCATGTTGTTCCATTGTTTAAAAAGGGTTCAAAGAATAAACCTAGCAATTATAGACCTGTTAGTTTGACGTCAGTGGTGGGCAAATTAATGGAAAAGATACTTAGAGATAATATATATAAGCATCTGGATAAACAGGGTCTGATCAAGAACAGTCAAAATGGATTTGTGCCTGGAAGGTCATGTTTGACAAACCTTCTTGAATTTTTTGAAGAGGTTACTAGGGAAATTGATGAGGGTAAAGCAGTGGATGTTGTCTATATGGATTTGACAAGGTTCCCCATGAAAGTTGGTTAAGAAGGTTCAATCTTTGGGTGTTAATGGCGGAGTAGCAAGTTGGATTCAACAGTGGCTGAATGGGAGATGCCAGAGAGTAATGATGGATGGCTGTTTGTCAGGTTGGAAGCCGGTGACCAGTGGGGTGCCTCGGGTATCTGTGTTGGGTCCACTGTTGTTTGTCATGTACATCAATGATCTAGATGATGGGGTGGAAACTTGGATAGGTAAGTATGCAGATGATACTAAGAAAGGGGGTGCTGTGGATAATTAAGTAGATTTTCAAAATCTACGGAGAGATTTGGGCCATTTGGAAGAGTGGGCTGAAATATGGCAGATGGAGTTTAATGCTGACAAGTGTGAGGTGCTACATCTTGGCAGGACAAATCAAAATAGGATGTACATGATAAATGGTAGGGAATTGAGGAATGCTGTGGAATAGAGGGATCTAGGAATAACTGTGCATATGTTCCCTGAAGGTGGAATCGCATGTAGATAGGGTGGTAAAGAAAGCTTTTGGTGTGCTGGCCTTTAAAAATCAGAGCATTGAATATAGGAGTAGGGAAGTAATGTTAAAATTGTACAAGGCATTGGTAAGACCAATTCTGGAGTATGGTGTACAATTTTGGTTGCCTAATGATAGGAAGGATGTCAACAAAATAGAGAGAGTACAGAGGAGATTTACTAAAATGTTGCCTGGGTTCCAGCAACTAAGTTACAGAGAAAGGTTGAACAAGTTAGGTCTTTATTCTTTGGAGCGCAGAAGGTTAAGGGGGGACTTGATTGAGGTCTTTAAAATGATGAAAGGGATAGACAGAGTTGACGTGGATAAGCTTTTCCCATTGAGGGTAGGGAAGATTCAAACAAGAGGGCATGACATGAGAATTAAGGGACAGAAGTTTAGGGGTAACATGAGGGGAACTTCTTTACTCAGAGAGTGGTGGCTGTGTGGAATGATCTTCCTGCAGAAGTGGTGGAGGCAGGATCAATTTTAACATTTAAAAGTAAAGTGGATAGGTATATGGACGGGAAGGGAATGGAGGGGTATGGTCTGAGTGCAGGTAGATGGGACTAGGGGAAAATAAATGGTCGGCACGGACTAGAAGGGCTGAGAAGGCCTGTTTCCGTGCTCTAATTGTTATATGGTTATATGGTAGGTGCAGGAGGAGGCCATTCATTGTGATCATGGCTGTTCATCCCCAATCAATAACCCGTGCCTGCCTACTCCCCATATCCCATGATTCCACTAGCCCCTAGAGCCCTATCTAACTCAATAGAAACATAGGATTGCCATGGTGTCTTGTTACTGCTCTGATAATTATGAGGCAGCTTAACTTTCACAATTAATTTTTCAAGTTATGCTTTTTTTCCTCTTCAGTCCTCTTAGACTCATCTCTAAGTCATATGGAGACAAGGAACATTATTTAAATTTAACACAAAATCTAGATCAGTTGCGGAGGTGAACCAAGAAAAGGCAACTGGAATTTAACTCTGACAGGTGTTGAGGTGTTGCAGTTTAGTATGTGAAATGAGAGCAGAACTTACACAGTAAATAGTAAAGGTAGTAAAGCTGAATACCAAATCCTTTTAGTCTTCTTTTTTTTTAAATAACTCTATTTTTGGTTTTCAAGTAATTAACACAAATTTACACAGAACTCCAACAAACAGTACAGAACAGTATAGAGCTTATATACCCCCTGCCCCATCCCCAAAGCTCAAAAAAGAGTAAAGGAAATAAAAATAATAAGAATATATATTTTTTTTAATGGCAGAGTCTTTGTGTTCAAATGTTGCAATGTTAACAACAGCAACATACAAATATAAATAAATGCTGACTGTGTAGACAATATTTTCAGTTAAAGGAAAATTTTTAAATAAAATCTATAAAAGGGTTCCAGGTCAGAGAGAAGTTTGTGCGGGCCTTGCACCGTTTATCCCTGATCTTTTCCAAGGGTAAAAAGGAGAGCACCTCCTTTAACCACTGCAAAAAAGACAGAGCTTTTTTTTTACTTCCAGCTGAAAAGAATAAGCCCGTGAGCAATCAAAGATGCAAATACTAAAGCATTTGCTTGTAAATGTGTAAGCTTACAGTTTGGGGGTGGTATTCCAAAGATAGCTGTGTGCAAGTCAGGATTTATAGTCTGTCTGCAGATGTGGTAGAAATGATTCTGGCAAGTTTGTCTCTTGAATAATGAAGGTGGTGAAGCACTTTAAATTGGATCAACCCATGACGTGTACATAGTGAAGAGGTGTGTATACGAATTAAGCTCTTTCGCCACACCTCATCAGAAAGCTCTATACCCAGGTCCCTCTCCCATGCCGCTTTAGTTTTGTCCCAGGTTATCTGTTTTAATTCTGTATTCATGTGTAAATTGCTGAAACACGTTTCTTGTCAAAGGGGTCCAACTCCAAAATAGTGTTTAATTGGCTCTTAGTGGGCAGATGAGGAAATGAGGAAAGTTTTAGAAAAGCTACGTATTTGAAGATGCCTGAAGAAATGAGATCTAGGTATATTGTGGTCTTCAGCAAGCGTTTCAAAAGAAGTGAACGTTCCATCAGTAAACAAGTCACAAAAATATACCAGTCCATTCCTATGCCAATATGAAACGCAGTATCTAACATGGAGGATGTAAAAAATTTATTATTTGCCACTGGGAAAAGCCTGCTGGTACCTTTTAGTCCAAAATGTTTCCTGAACTGTAGCCATATTTTAAGCGAGGTTTTAACCACCGGGTTTGTCATTTGTATTTCACGATTATAAGGTAGTCAGCAGATGATTATCGGTAGAGGATCAGATAGGAGTTCCATCTGTGCCCAGTCTGTGTCCTGTTTACTCTCATATGAATATGTCCAATGTAAAAGTTTTACAATATTTGCAGCCCAGTAGTAATAGATAAAGTTAGGCAAACCTAGACCACCCGCCTTCTTAGGAACTTCCAAGTACATTTTCTTCATCCTGTGATTTGAATTGTTCCAGATAAATGATGAGATTAGTCTATCGAATTGCTGAAAAGATGTCCTAGGTATGAATATGGGGATCATTTGAAAAAGATAAAGCAATCTAGGTAAAACTGTCATTTTAACGATTTTGATGCGGGCTCCTAATGAGAGTGGAAGTGTTGACCAATTTTTGAAGTCCTGTTTTGTTCGTTCTAATAATGATTTAAAGTTATGGCTGTGTAAACCTCGTATGGTATGGGTGACTTTAATTCCCAGGTAAGTAAATACATTTTTCTCAAGTTTAAATGGGAAGCTGGAGTAGTCGCCGTCAGTGTGATTGATTGGGAAAAGCCAGCTCTTTGAGTAATTTATCTAATAACCTGACAGGCGGCCAAAATTCTCTAATATATGCAGTAGCTTTGGTATGGAGTCAGTTGGGTTGGATATATATACCAGAAGGTCGTCTGCGTACAGCGATACTTTGTGAGATTTACCACTTCGAAAGATACCTCTTCTGTCCTAAGAGCAATAGCAAGTGGTTCTATTGCCAAGTCAAATAAGTAGGAAGAAAGGCTGCAGCCCTGTCTGCAGCCCCTATGGAGCTGGAAGTAGTCCGAAATTATATTGTTGGTCCGCACAGCTGCCATTGGCACAAAATATAATATTTTAATCCATGATAAAAATGATGGACCAAAGCCAAATCTTTTGAGAACAGCAAACAACTATTGCCATTCGACACGGTCGAATGCCTTCTCGGCGTCTAAAGAAATAATTACTTCCAATTGTTCTGTGGTGTGAGGTGTATACAATATATATTAAGTAGGCCCCGCATGTTATAAAACGACTGCCTGCCCGGTATAAATCCAGTTGGTCAGGGTTAATAACTTTGGAGACTACTGTTTCAAGATGGATGGCTAAAATCTTTGTGAGGATTTCATAATCACAATTCAACAAGCTTACAGGGCAGTATGAACCACACAATAGTGGGTCTTTATCTTTTTTTAAGTAGGACTGTTGAGGTAGTTTCTGTTGGCTAAAAATTTCCTGATACAACAATTAAAATGTTGGAGCTAGTTTGATTGCAAATTCTTTGATATTTCAATTGGGAAACCGTCTGGTCCTGGAGCTTTGTTGCTCTGCATCGATTTAATTGCTTGTAATATTTCTTCGGTTGATATTTCCCCGTCAATTTGTGCTTGGTCCTCTGTAGTAATTTCTGGGGTGTACAGGCTGTCTAAGAAGGCAGGATTACATAACAGATCACTGGGTGGTTCTGAAGCATAGAGGAAAAAATAAAACTGCTTAAACTGGTCATTGATGGCATCCGGATCAGTAGTCCTTACCCCCGGCGGTATTAAAATTTCAGGAATAGTACTGGCAGCTGTGGACTGTCTGATCTGGCGAGCTAAAGGTTTTCTTGCCTTTTCTCCGTGTTCATAAAAAATCTGCTTTGATTTGAAGATTAGCTGCTCTGTTTGTCTGGTGGATAGATTGTCAAATTCCGTCTTGAGTAATAATATCTCCTTGTAAAGTTCAGGTGTTGGCGAATTGGCATACAAACAGTCTATTTGCGCTATGCTGTGGGACAGTTCTGGCATCGAAGGTTATCTGGCCTCGAAGGTAGGCTTTCAGATCCTCCCAGATAGTCGCTAACTGCATGTCCGGAGTATTATTAATTTCCATAAAGGTGTCTATTTGTTGAGAAAGAAATCTTTTGAAGTACTCCCCAGATAGCAACAGAGGATCAAACCACCAAGTGCATCGAGGTCTAGGGCAGTCTAGGAAGCCTATATCTAGTTGCACAGGGCTGTGGTCAGAAATAACAATATTGTTATACTGGCTCCCTTTAACCATGGAAAGGATTCTACTATCTACAAGAAAAAAAATCAATTCTTGAGTAAGAATGGTGTACTGGGGAAAAAAATAAATACTGTTTTGTTTTTGGGTTATTTCTTCTCCAGGGGTCAAGGAGGACTCTCTCTAACTTCGACAGGTGCAGTAGAAGTTAGAGAAGTTACTTCTACTTCTTCAGTAGAGAGCATGCTGACCGGTTGCATCGTGGCTTGGTTCAGCAATTTGAGCGCCCTGGAGAGGAAAAGACTACAAAAAGTAGTAAGCACTGCCCAGTCCATCATCGGCTCTGACCTTCCTTCCATCGATGGGATTTATCACAGTCGCTGCCTCAAAAAGACTGGCAGCATCATCAAAGACCCACACCATCCTGGCCACACACTCATCTCCCTGCTACCTTCAGGTAGAAGGTACAGGAGCCTGAAGACTGCAATGACCAGGTTCAGGAATAGCTACTTCCCCACAGCCATCAGGCTATTAAACCTGGCTCAGACAAAACTCTGAACATAAATAACCCATTATCTGTTATTTGCACTTTATCAGTTGATTTATTCATGTGTGTATATATTTATATAATGGTATATGGACAGACTGATCTGTTTTGTAGTCAATGCCTACTATGTTATGTTGTGCTGAAGCAAAGCAAGACTTTCATTGTCCGATCAGGGACACATGACAATAAACTCACTTGAACTTAAACTTGACTTGAAAAAGCATATGGGATTCTATAAATGAATTGATAACTGCGCCAGAATTTGAAACTTTACTATTAGGTCTCGGGTTGGATCTGTAATCAAATCTGTAAATTGTGTATTGGATGTAATACACAATTAAAATCACCCCCTAATATCAGTTAGCGGTCATTGAGATTTGGGAGGGATGTTATGAACTAGAGAAAAATGATGGGTCATCCCAATTTGGTCCACATACATTGGCTAGTCCCACCAGCGTGCCAGATAGATTGCCTGTTACACCTACATACCTTTCCCTGGGGTTGGTGATGGTAGTTGATAGGATGAATGGAATCCCCTTCCTGGTTAAAATAGCTGTGCCTCATGATCTAAACTCATTTTTGGAGCAGAATATTTGACCTATCCAGGCTTTTTTTCAGTTTCACATGTTCACTCGATTGGAGGTGAGTTTCCTGAAGGAAAATAAATCATATTTCAGAGATTTTAAATGTGCAAAGACCCTGCTCCGCTTTACTGGATTATTAATTCCTTTTATATTCTTACTCAAAAAACAAATGTAGTCCTTATTTTTGTTGTCATCCATGTTTTACAGGGTAGCAAAACAGTAAAAAAACAATAAAGTCCCTGCCTACAAACAAAAAACAGAGCCTTAAAAACCCCTGCTGATCTACCAGTACCCTAGAGATCGCATCCCCTCCTACCAGTGTAATACAACAAATAACCATATTTTTTAAAAAAACCTCTAACAATGAGCCCTAAACAGGGCGAACCATAGCCTTATAAAGACTATATTACAATGAACTTACAATATTTCTGATTGAAAAATATGTGCATTAACCTCTGTACAACAGTTATCCTAGCGGTCCCCTTATAAGTCAGTGAAACTTAATTTCAGGATAATTTCCAAACACTAAATGTCCTTATAGAATATAAAATAAATATTTTTCAGATTGATTAGTCATTATTGAAACACATCTGTATTAAACAATAAAGGCAGCATTACACGTGAATTTGGGAATATGACTGTTGAATGCTGAAATAAGGTCAAACTCGAACCGTAACTTTACCCTATAACTCGACTCCTTGCCAGTCCGCAGCACTAGCTGCCAGCACTTTGCCATCAGTGCCTGTTAGCTGCTAACGGCGGTTAGCCGCCAACACCAGTTAGCCGCTAATACGAGTATGTTGATATCTCAGTCTTGGGGCTTAAGTTTCTTCCTGATGTAGTCCACCACCTCCAACGTGTCTCCAAACCGCTTATTTTGACAGGCCTTATTGGAGATTCTCCTGCGTTGAGTGGAGGTCGTAGGCTACGGTGGGCTTGGTCTGTTGGGGTGAAGTTGAGGATCAGTAGCTCCCGTAGCTTGTTAACGATAGCATCTGTAGGCCGCTGATCTCCGCCGGTCTCGAATCCCACTTTTATTCCCGACAATGCAGGCATTGCACCGTCGTTGTCGTCCCTCCAGGTCATCTACTTTTAGGCGTAGCATGGCAACTTCTGACTTTAATTGGTCAGTATCCCCCTCAAGTTTCATCATCTTGTCAGAATATGTATTCAGACCGCCCTCCAGCTCTTTCAAACGGGTGTCTTGTTTCACCATGTCGTCCCTTATAGAGTCTATTTTAGCATTCAAGTCTTTGGTACTTGAATCTATTCGAGCAAGATCCTGCTTTCGCTGTTTATTATGGCAGCAATCACTTCAGACAAGTCTTGGGACCCCGAGGCTTTAGCGGCCTGGTCTTTGTCAGACTTTGTTTTGCCCATGGCTCCAACGCTGTCAATATGCAAATGCAAAGTCGCTAATTTGGTGCACCTACAGTTCAATAACGTGTATCTTAAACCTAGGTCATCTGAGGTCAATAGTAAAAAAGTTATTAGTATAAAAAGTTCACCCTGGGCAGAAGCTCAGAAAAACACTTCCCTACATGTCACCGCTCACCAGCGCCCCCCTCCTTTTAGTCTTCTAAGAAAGTAGAGGCACTGGCGCATCTTGTTTGTTATTACATCCATGTAAAGATATTTGAGATGGTAACCACAATGAATTTGAAGCTGTTAACTCTCTCCATCACTGACCCACCAATGAAAATTGGTGGACAGTGTTCCGATTTTTCCCCGTCTGAAATCAATGATTGGTTCCTTGGTTTTGTTAATGATGTACAAGAGGTTACTGTTGTTCTCTCCCTGTCCCCTCCATGATGACACATCACTACCAATGACTGAGCATGTAGCCTTGAGGTGCGCCTGTGTTGATAGTCAATGAGGAGGAGATGTAGTTACCGATCCGCACTGATTGAGGTCCGCCAATAAGAAAGTCAAGGGAATTATTTGCAAAGGGAGTTACAAAGGTCCAGGTCTTGGAGTTTGGGGATGAGTTTAAAGGGGATAATAATGTAGAATGCTAAGCTGGATTCAATGAACAGCAACATCACTTATGTGTTCCTATTAAGCATGTGGCTGACAACAGAATGCAGAGCCCCTGCTGTTGGCTTGTCATAGCAATAGGCACATTGATGTGATTCTAGGTCATTTCTGAGATTGTTTATATAGTTTTGTATTTGTCCAGCAAAGTCCATGTCCTTCAATGAAACAAATCCTTTGGCAAGTGCATTATGTCTAGAAAATATAAGTTCAATAATAGCCATCTGTCCCTGTGAAGTATGAGGGATTATTTGGGATGCCTTCAGGAATTATTTGGATAACAGACATTAATACAAACATGAACCAGTCTTCCTTTCCCCTGACTCTCAGTCTGAAGAAGGGTCTTGACCTGAAATGTCACCTGTTCCTTTTCTCCAGAGATGCTGTCTGACCCATAGAGTTACTCCAGCTTTCTGTGTCTATCTTGAAGAAAGACACAATCTAAATTACACTGCAAGCAGTTATCAGTTTTGAAATTAAAAGTACAGTTACATGAATAAGCATTGGCCTGGATAGAGCTGACCACTGGCTCACAGACTAATGTTGCTCAAGATAAATGGTTTGTAAAGTAACGTGACCTTGAGACATTCTTACATGCATCAGTCAAATGTATGACAACTGGGCATGTTAATTGGTCCACATCATACATCTTCAGCTGTTAGCTTGCATCAGTATGACAATAAAGGCCTGGCTAGAGTGAATGTGGAGACGATATTTCCATTAGTGAGAGAGTCTCGGACGAGTCCAGAATAAAAGGACATACCTTAAGAAAGGAGATGAGCAGGATTTATTTAGTCAGAGGGTGGTGAATCTGTGGAATTTATTGACACGGAAGGCTGTGGAGGTCACGTTGGAGATTGACAGATTCTTGATTCGTATAGGTTCAGGGGTTATGAGAAAACAGGAGAATAGGGTTAAGAGGAAAATATATATCAGCCTTGATTGAATGGCGGAGTAGACTTGATGGGCTAAATGGCCTAATTCGGCTCCTATAACATGAACATGAAATAATTAGGGGTGTCTGGATTTTGCCTTTAGAAGCTTTTAGACCATTCAAATATGTTCATCAGTGGAGCCATTTGCAGTAATCAAATATTGAAGTAAATGATATTATTATAGCCATTTAAATTATATTCAATTGCCTGCTGTTATCTTTGATCATTAGATAATTAAAACTAAATGTACTTTGTGTTTGAGGTGACTGTACTGAGAGGGTCTTTAGGAGTATTCCTGCTTAGTAAGCATTTCATTGGTTCATTTCAGGACAAATAACAATAAAACACTATTGACGCTGTTGTGATGAATATAGAACATCATATACTCATCATTACCTATAATTTGTCCAACAATTGTGGTGCCTGGTGAATCTTAAGATGCAGCCGGAACTATGACTGTCTGCACTGTCATGCTTATAGAGCGATCTAGAGCAGGGGACTGAGCACACGGCCCTGAGGTGCTCCTGTGCTGATGGTTATGGAGGAGGAAGTGTTGCTGCCAATTCATACTGATTACGATTTGTGGATGAGGAATTTGAGGATCCAGTTGCATAGGGATGTGCAGAGACCCAGCACCCTGAGCTTAATACAAGTTTGGAGAGAATGGTTTTATTGAGCGCTGAGTTGTAAGCGAACAGCAATCTGATGTATGCATTTTTATTGTCCATGTGATTGAGTGCAGAGTGGAGAGCCAGCAAGATCACATCCCCCATAGATCTATTGTGGCGGTAGGAAAATTGTAGTGGGTCCAGGTTCTTGCTAGGGTAGGAGTTGATCTGTGCCATGACCACCTGCTCAAAGTACTGCATCCTCTGGGCTTAAACATTGAATTTTCTCAATTCTGTTAACCCAGACTGCCTCCTCCCTACCTCTCCCTCAGGCCCTGACATTCCTTCTCCATCTCCCCCCCCCCCCCCCAGTCGCACTAGCTTCTCATTTTCACACCACAAACAGCTTACCACGGCCTGCTTCCTTTATCACCAATACTTTTTTGCATATCTTTCACTCATTGTTCTTTATCTCTCCACATCACTGTTTATATCTCTCGTTTCCCTGATCCCTGACCAGTCTGAAGAAGGGTCTCGACCCGAAACTTCGCCTATCTCCTTCGCTCCTTAGATGCTGCTGCACCCGCTGAGTTTCTCCAGCTTTTTGTGTAACCCCCTGCTCAAAGTACTTAATTGCCATGGACGTTAATGCCACTAAGTCATATTGAGTCTTACCTCAGCCATACTGAGAGTCAGAAATCGATAGATTTAAAAAGCTGGAGTAACTCAGCAGGTCATGCAACATCTCTGGCGAAAAGGAATAGGTGATGTTTAGGGTCGAGACAGCTCTTCAGACTGCCAATAATTTACATATTGTTTAAGTTATTTGGAGCACTTAGATATTAAATGGAAAGGGCAGGTGAATGATTCTTCTTCTTCTTGCGTATGGCGTGCACAGCCTAAAGTTGTAGGTCAACTTGTTCTATTTGATCTTCTGTTTGTGGACGTCAGGTTGATTGTATTTGTCGAAATAGGGTGGACCACGTGAAGGTTGCAATCTCCCACTCCAGGTGAATGATTTGAGAGAAGGCAATAAGGTAACTCTAAATGGCAATAAGGCACTCTACATTTTTGACAACTTGGTCTTCCTTCTTATTATATTGTCAGGCATATCTTCAAGATTGCTTTAAAAAAAAGCATTTCTAATTATAACAAACCCATTTGAGAAATAACTGATTACACTTGATGTTTACAGTGAAGAAAGAAATCTAAATTTCCAAAGCACTTTCCAAGAGCCTTAATTAATTTGGTCAACTATTGCCCCATTTGAGAAGGAAGCAGCAAACCTCAAATTAGTTGTGAGAAAATATAAAATGGTCAGGTTCATTGTTATAGTAGTGGGACATCACACTCCATTATAGTCACCTGTGAATGATCCCCTGTGGTTATCGCACCTAAAATCAGACCAACATAAAATAATTGCCAAAATACTCATTTATTCACAGAAGGAGCTACATTTTGTGAATAACAGTTTGACTTCTTTCAATAGATGTCCTTATACCCACATTAACATTGTCTCCATGACTAGGAGCTCTTGTTAATCTTTACTTTAATGTGATTATAATGGAAACTGACCATGACCCACACACCACTGATGATTGGAAGTGGCAGCGTTAATTGACTCTACGATTAATGTGTAAATCTGGCAAATGGAGAAAATCAATTTCAATCAAAAATGATTTAATGAATTTGCTACTTAAATGTAACTGACTAACACTAAAAACTATTGGATAGCAGTAAAATGTCTATAAGCAAATCAGGATGAAACACCAATTTGTATGAAAGATGAAGCACCAGTACAGGAATTAAGCACCAGTAAAATCTACACAAGCAAATAAGAATGAATCACCAGTTTGTATGCTGAAATATACAAAGCCAAAGTCTACAAACACCATTAGTCTTTCTGAATAGCACAGGGCTTTTTTTTGTATTGTATTCAATGTATTGTCATTATCTAATTTGAGACAACGAAATGGATTTTCCTTACAGTCAGTAACGTAAAAATAAATAATAAATAAATAAACATATTAAATAAAAAGCACAAACACAGAAGTCCACAACATAACCCCACAGCAGCACCAAAGTTAAGGAAGGTACCATAGTCCAGCCAGCCTCCCCGCCGATCGTCCCAGATGTTCACCCGTGGTCGGGGCCTACCGGGCACCCGCAGTTGCTGCCATGGGCGGCCCGATGCTCCATAACATTCTCCTTAATTTATAAAATTACCATCCCTTTTCCCAACTTCCTCAACTGCTCTCCTACCTTCCCTAGTTCTACTGAACACCTTATATCCAGGAGTATTTTTGGACACTTCAGCCTTTATCTTTGGGAGAAGGCAGAAGGCCTTTATCTTTGGCACCACTTTAGGAAAGATGTAAATGTTTTAGACAGGGAGTGGAGGAAATTTAGCAAAATAATTTCTGGGATGAGAGATTTTAATTATTTGAATGTTGTAAAACTAAAATGGTTCTGCGTAGAATAAGAACGGTCGATAGAGTGAAATTGAAATAAATTGCAAATGCTGGAAAATAGAAACAGAAAATGTTGGAAAGACTCAGGAAGTCAGGGAGCATCTGCGGATCTTCAGAGATAGAAACAAGTCAAACACCTTTCATCGGAACCCCTCCCTCTGGCAGAGGGCAGCAAAGGAAAGGATGAGGAATGAAGGTTGATTGGCAAAAGGAGTAAAGGTGAGAAAAAAATTGCCAGAATCTGGATTGCATTGTGATGAGATTAATGGAGACAGATTCAATCATGACTTTGAAAAGTGAAGTAAATGAATACTTGAAATGGCATGAACTGCAGGACTATGGGGACATCACGGGGAAATATTATTACTTGGATTTTTCTTGTATTGAGCCAGCATAGATTCAAATAGATTCCTTCCATGTTGTGACTTTCTGTGATTATGTACCTCTATGTATTTACCCTGAATGAATGCATAAAAGTGACGACATAGGTTAAAATGTTATTTGCTCCTAGAAATTGCTATTCACATCACACATGGGTTGGAATTTAAAGGAAATGCTGGCAGAGTCTTGTGATTCTGTACAGCATTCAGTCTTTCAAAATTTATTAATTGGTTTGGCAAAAGGCTGTGATAGAGGCATGACTTAGCCAGCTGCCAACTAATTTTTTTGGCTATTTCATGTGCGGAGTCCGAGATGTCCAATGTAGGTATGTTACAAAACTTACCTTTAGCGGCGCTGCACTTCTGCCGCTCCCCGTGTGCGCGACTTTAGCGCCTTGCAGAGGGGGGCGGGCTTAAAGTGCCGATTTTCACCAGACCAGGATAATCGATGAATGTCGGGCGATTTAATTGCGGAAGAAAAATCGCTCCGACATTTCATCCATTAAGGTATTTTTAAATTACTCTAAGTTATTTATTAACTAGAGTAATTTAAAAATCACCTTCAAAAGCCGTGACCGCAGACCACCGGAAGCATTTTCCGTAGGGGAGAAATAAAGGTAAATACTTTATTTTTTTATTAAAAGTTGGTTTTTTGGGAGGCATAAATACTATTTTAATGTTGCGAAATGGGGTCCCCAAAAAATGTATGAACCCCCAGTATTTTCCCCCCCGACTTCACTGCTAACCGCAACATTCCAATCCACCGCATTCCACTAAAACCCACTCGCTAGTTGACTTAAATGGCCATTTATTTACAGGCATTAAACACTAAATTCCTTCCATTTGGCCCAGAAATTCATGAAAATGAGATTTAAAAATTATGTTATATTGTGGATTATTGTGTGAATGTTATTTGGATACTTAGGCAATTAAAAAAAAGTTTATCTTTTCTTAAGAAATTGATAGATGTTTAGATCTACTCATTGAATTTTGTAATTAGCTACAATTAGATAACTAACTAATTATATACTTTAATTTCAGGTAATCCAAGTAAGATTGTTTAATATTTGTTTCAGAATGCTTCAATCTATAATGACTGAAGATTTCATTGAGTTCTCTTAATTTTTAATAAAGTTATGGGCTTTTAAATTTTCCAGATCACAGCTTTTGAGTTAAGTCAATTGAAAGGCAATGGGAAGCAAGATACTCATTTCCGAGCATGAAAATGGCCATAACTTTCTTAATACTGAAGATATGAAAGTAAATTAGGTGTCAAATTAAACTTCTTGTTATGCTTTATCTGATGGGATAAATTGCAGACTTGATTTTTAAAATCTCAAAATTTTGTAACATTGCTATCCAATGTGATACTGTAGGCCTCATTGCTTAGGATCAGTGTCTTTTTGTCCAACAAATTCAATCTGCCACACTGAAAATAGTTAAGTGTATTACTGGTTCATAGATTAATGATAAGCACAGACGGGAAAACCTGGATCCAGATCTGCAGATAAATCACGAAGCCAAGAAAAAATCTCCAGCTATTTTTAGACTTTGTAATAGACAATAGACAATAGACAATAGGTGCAGGAGTAGGCCATTCGGCCCTTCGAACCAACACCGCCATTCACTGTGATCATGGCTGATCGTTCACAATCAGTACCCCGTTCCTGCCTTCTCCCCATATCCCCTGACTCCGATATCTTTAAGAGCTCTAGCTAACTCTCTTTTGAAAGCATCCAAAGAATTGGCCTCCACTGCCGTCTAAGGCAGAGAATTCCACAGATTCACAACTCTCTGGGTGAAAAAGTGTTTTCCCCATCTAAATTGCCTATCCCTTATTCTTAAACTGTGGCACCTGGTTCTGGAGCCCTCCAACATCGGAACATGTTTCCTGACTCTAGCGTGCCCAAGCACTTAATAATCTTATATGATTCAATAAGAACCCCTCTCATCCTTCTAAATTGTAGCTCTAATTTGTAACTCTTTCAACGCATGTGAAATTGCCTCTTTGTGAATCCTAAACTTGACCAAACACACAATTGCAAAATAATAACTACATTTGTCTTCTGTCAAAGAATATTGACATAACATTACTACTGGAAAATTGCTTTGTGATGTGAAGTATGTCTTACAAATAACCATGACTTCACAGTCACTGATACTTTAACTAAAAATCTGATCTATTGTCAGAAACAATATAGGTTTAGAACAATAAAAGGAAAACCATTCATTGTCACTGGGAGATATAATGCATTATGTTGGCTGTCAGAACACTTTATCTATTAATTAGTTACATTTTATGAAAATGTCACAAAATGCTGATTCAGTCAGCCGATTAATACTCATTGCAATCAATCGTAACCAAATTTTTTTCCCCTTAAAATTACAGGATTTTTAAGAAATCCTGAAGAAAAGTATTTGTAGGTACATTATACTCCACCTTAGTCCAAGATGTACTGCTGAATTGATCACAGTATTATAAACCAGCAACATAAAAAAAACATCTATCTACATTTGCTGAATGGATGCATATGAAATTTGTTCCTTAAACGTTAGCTTGATACCATTTATCTTTGAGCATTATTTAAGGTCCATTTATTGAAATATATTTAAAAAAATTAGGACATTTCCAAATTCAATAGTTCCTATTGATTTAAATTTATAATGCAGCAAGTTTTATATAGACCAATTAAGAATAGTTCAAGTTAATGTTTCATAACTGGGCATTGTAACTCAATAAGCACCCTGGTGTAGGATTAGATGAAAAGATGTATTTTGGGATTTGTATACACGTCTCTATAGATATTGTTATGGGAAATTGCTCCATTCATTGTTAAGATGTATACTTCATTTTTTTATTATATAATTAAAAAAAAAAAATATTTCCTTATTTAATCATAATCATTATTTAATCACTACCTCTATTGATTAGAAATCTATACTTTTACTTCTTTACTTTCCAAAAAAAACAGAAGCATACATAAATTATTCCGTAATACCTGTATAATTTTTGTAACAAGTTAAATTTGTATTTGAAGAATTGTTATACTGTGGACAATATGCATTGCTTCTAATAAAAATACTTTAAAAAAAATAATAATAACTGGGCTACCTAATTAAACATTTATAAGGTCAGTTTCAGAAGTAATTAATGATTTAAAGCAAAATAGTGAATTGCTGAACTTTGCTGACAAAGTTGTAATTACATTTCATTTACTCATAAAATGAAACTTTTGGATTATTTCTCATGGTTCACTGTGGCAATATTTTTGAAAGGCTTTAAAATATATAGTCATCTAAATCTTCATAGACATTGACATCAGCAAATGCTTGTTTTATTCACACCTATGAATGGTCATGAAATTCATAAGTTCTTAGAATAGGCTTCTTTGCATTAAACTTTTTTTTAGTTACTTCTACTGCAGGAAAAAGCTGGTAGTTGCCTGCTGAACAGCCAGTACTTTTTCCAAAGATAGACCCAAAAAGCTGGAGTAACACAGCTAGTCAGAATAGCATGTCTAGAGAAAATAAATAGGTGGTGTTTCAGATCGAGACCATTCTTCAGACCCGAAACGTCATCTATTCCTTTTCTCCAGAGATGCAGTTTGATCCGCTGAGTTACTCCAGCTTTTTGTGTCTATCTTCGGTTTAAACCAGCATCTGCAGTTCCTTCCTACACAGTATTTTTTTCATGCAGGCCTCACCAAATGTCTTGATTCCTATGGGAATTTGGAAGTCTTCAACTTGCTGGTTATTCTTCATTTGTAATTTGTAATCTGTATTGTATGTTGATTTGGGATTTCATTTCAGTGAGGGAACATAGATTTACAGCATTTACCCAGTGCTTATGTTGAGGAACCCAGTCCATAAACCCAACACCAGATTAGACATGCAACTACTGAAAACAACATCCAGCCATTCCCAAAATTAGACAGTCATACTTCATATAATTTGGAATCATCATGGTTGTCTCTGATTTTCAGGGATATTCAAAAACACATAAATGATTTATAGATCAGGTAATTAAAATATTAAATTATAAATTAATGTCTTACATTAGCTGAAAGCCCAATGGTACCAAAATTGATTTCCAGTCAGTCATAGAGTGATACAGTGTGGAAACAGGCCCATCGGCCCAACTCGCCCACACTGGCCAACAATGTCCCATCTACCCTCGTCCCACTTGCCTGCGCTTGATCCATAACCCTACAAACATAGAAAATAGGTGCAGGAATAGGCAATTCGGCCCTTTGAGCCTGCACCGCCATTCAATATGATCATGGCTGATCATCCAACTCAGTATCCTGTACCTGCCTTCTCTCCATACCCCCTGATCCCTTTAGCCACAATGGCCACATCTAACTCCCTCTTAAATATAGCCAATAAACTGGCCTCAACTACCTACTGTGGCAGAGAATTCCACTGATTCACCACTCTGTGTGAAAAATGTTTTTCTCATCTCGGTCCTAAAAGACTTCCCCCTTATCCTTAAACTGTGACCCCTTTGTTCTGGACTTCCCCAAGATCAGGAACAATCTTCCTGCTTCTAGCCTGTCCAACACCTTAAGAATTTTGTAAGTTTCTATAACATTCCCCCTCAATCTTCTAAATTCTAGCGAGTACAAGCCGAGTCTATCCAGTCTTTCCTCATATGAAAGTCCTGACATCCCAGGAACAGTCTGGTGAACCTTCGCTGTACCCCCTCTATGGCAAGAATGTCTTTCCTCAGATTTGGAGACCAAAACTGTACACAATACTCCAGGTGTGGTCTCACCAAAACCCTGTACAACTGCAGTAGAACCTCCCTGTACAACTGAGTAGAACTCAAATCCTTTCGCTATGAATGCTAACATACCATTTGCTTTCTTCACTGCCTGCTGCACCTGCATGCCTACTTTCAATGACTGGTGTACCATGACACCCAGGTCTTGTTGCATCTCCCCTTTACCTAATCGGCCACCATTCAGATAATAGTCTACCCTCCTGTGTTTGCCACCAAAGTGGATAACCTCACATTTATCCACATTATACTGCATTTGCCATGCATTTGCCCACTCACCCAGCCTATCCAAGTCAACTTGCAGCGTCCTAGCATCCTTCACACACCTAACACTGCGCCCAGCTTTGTGTCATCCGCAAACTTGGAGATGTTGCATTCAATTCCCTTGTCCAAATCATTAATATATATATTGTAAATAGCTGGGGTCACAGCACTGAGCCTTGCGGTACCCCACTAGTTACTGCCTGCCATTCTGAAAAAGACCTGTTTACTCCTACTCTTTGCTTCCAGTCTGCCAGCCAGTTCTCTATCCACATCAATACTGAACCCCCAATACCATGTGCTTTCAGTTTGCATACTAATGTCTTATGTGGGACCTTGTCGAAAGCCTTCTGAAAGTCCAGATATAACACATCCACTGGTTCTCCCTTATCCACTCTACTAGTTACATCCTCGAAAAATTCTATAAGATTCGTCAGACATGATTTACCTTTCGTAAATCCATGCTGACTTTGTCCAATGATTTCACCACTTTCCAAATGTTCTGCTATCCCATTTTTAATAACTGACTAGCATTTTCCACACCACCGATGTTAGACTAACTGGTCTGTAATTCCCAGTTTCCTCTCTCCCTCCCTTTTTAAAAAGTGGGGTTACATTAGCTACTCTCCAATCCTCAGGAACTACTCCAGAATCTTGAGAGTTTTGAAAAATTATCACTAATACATCCACTATTTCTGAGGCTACTTCCTTAACCACTCTGGGATGCAGCCTATCTGGCCCTGGGGATTTATCTCCCTTTAATTCATTCAATTTACCTAACACCACTTCCCGACTAACCTGGATTTTGCTCAGTTCCCCCATCTCATTTGACCCCCCGGTCCCGTTATTTTCGGCAAATTATTTATGTCTTCTTTAGTGAAGACAGAACCAAAGTAGTTATTCAAATGGTCTGCCATGTCCTTGTTCCCCATGATCAATTCACCTGTTTCTGACTGCAAGGGACCTACATTTGTTTGAACTAAGCAGTTAAACAGTTTAACTGTTGCAGTCAGATTTTATGTTCCCTGCCAGTTTTCTTTCATAATCTATTTTCCCTTTCCTAATTAAGCCCTTTGTCCTCCTCTGCTGGAATTTCTGGTAGGCTGCTTTTTCTGGCTAATTTGTATGCTTCATCTTTTGTTTTGATACTATCTCTGATTTCCCTTGTTATCCATGGATGCATTACCTTCACTTTATTCTTTCCAAACAGGGATGAACAATTGTTGTAGTTTATCCATGCAGTCTTTAAATGCCTTCCATTGCATATCCACCGTCAACCCTTTAAGAATCAATTGCCAGTCTATCTTGGCCAATTCACGTCTCATACCCTCAAAGTTACCTTTCTTTAAGTTCAGAACCCTTGTTTCTGAATTTACAGTGCCACTCTCCATCCTAATGAAGAACCCAACCATATTATGGTCACTCTTGCCCAAGGGGCCACGCACAACAAGACTGTTAACTAACCCTTCCTCATTATTTAATACCCAGTCTAGAATAGCCTGCTCTCTTTTTGGTTTCTCTACATGTTGGTTTAGAAAACTATCCCGCATACATTCCAAGAAATCCTCTTCCTGAGCACCCCTGCCAATTTGATTCACCCAATCTATATGTGGATTGAAGTCACCCATTATAACTGTTTTATCATTCCCAACTCCACTACTACTGTTAGGTGGCCTGTAGACAACTCCCACTAACGTTTTCTGCCCCTTAGTGTTTCGCAGCTCAACCCATATCGATTCCATATCCTCCAAGCTAATTTCCTTCCTTTCTATTGTATTAATCTCCTCTCTAACCAGCAGCGCTACTCCACCTCCTTTTCCTTTCTGTCTATCCCTCCTGAATATTGATTATCCCTGAATGTTCAGCTGCCAGCCTTGGTTAACCTGGAGCCATGTTTCCGTGATCCCAACTATATCATATTCATTAATAACTATCTGCACATTCAACTCATCCACCTTATTGCAAATGCTCCTTGCATTGAGACACAAAGCCTTCAGGCTTGTTTTTACAACATTCTTACCCCTTATACAATTATGTTGAAAAGTGGCCCTTTTTGATTTTTGCCCTGGATTTGTCTGCCTGCCACTTCTAATTTTCACCTTGCTACCTATTGCTTCTACCCTCATTTTACACCCTCTGTCTCTCTGCTCATGCTCCCACCCCCTGCCACATTAGTTTAATTCCTTCCCGACAGCACTAGTAAACACTCCCCCAAGGACATTGGTTCCATTCCAGCTCAGGAGCAGACCATCCTGTTTGTACTGGTCCCACCTCCCCCAGAACTGGTTCCAAATGCCCTAGAAATTTGAATCCCTCCCCCTTGCACAACTTTTCACCATTTTGCAACATTTACCCTGATATACAAGAAAACCAGACAAGGCTCAATACCTCATCCAATCAACATTCAGCAGAAGCTTTGCAACATTATTTACAATTATTTACAAAGTGTATGCCTGGTTTGCAGTCACCCTATCCATTCAATGCATATTGCACCTAATTGACAGGTTCTGCAGAAGTACCCCTTCCCTTCCTGCAGTGTGGATCTAGGCTCTAGACAAACTGGCACCACTCTGCAACTTGTCACAGTTCCACAGAGAGCACTTTCAAATTGACCAAATATTCCAGCAACCCCAAAGCTTTTATCCAATTTAGGAATCCTCACCTCTCCAATCTGGCCAGGATTAACATGCCCTTATGCTTTATCATATATGATAACCCATCATTTATGATAACCAAATAGTCCAATAATCAGCTAATCAGATATACATAAGTGTGTCCATTACATTTTACCATCTATCAGCAACACAAGATGATGAATTATGGTAACTTGTTTTGTCTCAAGTATTTCAGGAATTTTAGGTTATATAGGTTCGACAATGGGTCTGAAGAAGAGTCTCGACCCGAAACGTCACCTATCTCCTTCGCTCCTTAGATGCTGCTGCACCCGCTGAGTTTCTCCAGCTTTTTGTGTAACACAAGATAATGATGTTTCTTGCCAGAATCTTGTCAAGCTTCCCGAGTTTTTGTGGGCGTAGCTTCACAATTTTGTCTGATGAGTCTTCACCTCCTGAGTTTTCATGGGCGCGAATTCCCTCCATCTGTGCTGTTCCCAATTCTTCCATTCCTTTCCATTGTCGAACCTATATAACCTAAAATTCCTGAAATACTTGAGACAAAACAAGTTACCATAATGCACCAATGCTTTCCCATACATTCAATATAATTCTGTAATAATATCCCTGTTATATTTCAATCAAACCTTTTATATTCTACTCTATCACTGTATTCTGATTCCTATCCTAGGATCAACACTAATCAGCCCTCTCCATATTCACACAATGTTATAATATGTAAATCTGATGATGGGTTCTCATATAAATTTCAACTGGGTTCAGTCCAGATTTCCCAACAGGCGTGACTCTAATTTAAAGCAAACCATGAAGAATGTTCCAATTTAACATAATTCAATCTCAGCCTTCAATTTAATATTTCTAATTTCAGTGTCCATCTCATCCTTCTCAATCCACAGCATTGTGACCAATAACACAATTCCATTCCAATTCCTTTGAAATTCCCTGCTGTTCAAATTTAATCAATCAATTTCTATATGTTGTCAATTTCATCATAAATCCAATTAAGAATGTTGAATCCAGGGACAATTTCTTTCCACCTTGATAATAGAAGCCACTTTACCATTAAGGGTTAAACAATTTAGATCCATCGGTTAAATATGCATCGTCTAAGCTATTCCTATACCCATTCAAATTTTCTCCCTCTACAATTCACTATGTTTCTCCTCCAGTACCTCTTCCTCCTTATGTTGACTCCTTACTATGTGACTCTTTATTATGTTGGCTCCGTTCTCACTCCAGGGGTTCTCACTTATACTAGTTCCTTTTATCTCTAAGTAACCTTTCTGGATGGTTAGCATTGACTTTCTGAGGGGAACTCCTGCATTTTAAGTCTACCTCATCATTTTATACTACCATCTTACGTTTCCAGGGTATGTCTTAATTCCTAATATCCGCTAGGGTCTGTTCCTTCCTTGATAGTAACAAAATAGTCCAGTCCCGTCTTCGACTATCCTCCTATGGGTGAGACAAGAGAAGAATGCCAAATTAACAGTAAATTCTTTAACAATTTTTAAGACAGTATCGAATAAGCACTCTTTAAATTAATTAATTTATAACTAAATTTAGGTGCAAAGTGAGTATTTTGCCCCGAACCATAGAGGAATTTATTTTTATTCAAATCCAGCTCTTTAAAGAGAAGCTTGTCCCAATAGTCGTTACAAGTTGTCGGTGTTGTCTCCTTAGGGAAGATTGGATAGTGTCCTTTACTTTCCTTCCTTTTCTTTCTTCAAAAGCTAGATGATGTTAAAGTTGGGTACTAGGGTAGGTCTCTTCTTCTTCTTCTTCTTTTCTGGTGTCAGTTTCAAGGGACTAGGGATACTGAGGAGCTCTGTCTATCAGTTGGCCTTCCCAGATTTGTCTTAAAGGGGCAGGATAGTATCATTTTCTCCTACTAATTGATTCCTGTTTCTGGGGAGCTACATTATCTTTGCTGTCTTATGCCCGTTCTCAAGAGGTCTGTACAGTCTTTACCTCACTCCCCAGATAGTAAGTTGTCGATATACTGTCCTGCAGGCACAAACTCAGTAACACGTTAGTATAATAACTTCTTTCCCCATTCCCGTACCTCCTGCACAATAAGTTTGTTTCTTCTCTCCATGGTGCCGTTTCCATTCCTTAAGGGCCTGTCCCACTTGGGCATCATTTGCGCATCATTTACATCATTTATGCATCACGACGCATGACCCGCACGTCGTGATGCGCGCATGGCGTGCATTACATGCGCATGGAATACATTACGCACGCATGGTGTGTGGTGACGTAGGCAGTGATGCATGGTTGTGCGCGGTGCCCCAGGGTTTTGGGATTCACAAAATCTTTGCGCGCCACCTGCGTGACGGGCAAATGCGCCCAAGTGGGACAGGCCCTTTAGTTACCATTCTCACACCAGCTACTATGTTTATTACTTCTTCCTTTCAGTGAGGGTTGCTCAAGAATTAAATTATTTGTGTCTCCTCCTAGTATTTGGAAGGGGTGATGTTCTTCCTGGTTTGTAATGCCATTTCTTGGCCCATGTGAGGACGCCTTCAAATTTAATAGGTGGTATTAACTGTTAACTGGCATGTTAGGGCTAACGAAATGGGTTTGATTGCCAAAATGTCCCTGCCCCCTGATCTCCTTGCCAGTGTCCTCGTCCCCTACCCTCTGGGTCCCAAGAGTCCCGGTAACCTCCACTGGTTTCTGAAAACCCGTGGCCCTCTTCTTTACCCCCTTCCTTCTCGATAGTACCCTCTCATAGGACACGACCAACTCCAATGTCCCAATCCCCCACAGTTGTAGCACTGATCGGGCCGGACCGCTCTATAACCTCTCCAGCCAAACCGAGGAAAAGTCGGTTCTCGGAATGGGAGATCTATCCAGGTTTTGAGGTCTTCCTCCTCCTTGTCCTCTTCTGTCCTTATTTCTCTTTTTTTAAACTTTAATATAGGTCTCTGAGCTGCTGTTGAACCAGGCTGTATTAAAGTCTGGACGTCTGTGGTCTGGGGAACATTTATACCTAATGCGGGATTTAGTACCAAAGGTTGAGTAGGCATCTCCCTACAAACAAATGGGGAATCCGTTCTAAATTGAGGGAATTGCTCTGACACAATAATATTATCAATGTCGGATCAATCCCTCCGTATTCTCTTCCTATCTCACCCTCAGAAAAGCTATTCATTCTATTTCTGTACTTCAGGAAGGATTCCTTCATTTTCCCGCTACTAGATTTCCAAATTAATTTTGGCACCCATTTTGATGGAACCTTCTTTCTGGCTCCTTGATCACCCATAACGTCCTCCACTGGTGGAAAAATCATGGGAGCTAAAGGATCCTTCCCCAATCTTTCCACTTCAGATTTGAATTTAGTGGGAGGAGCTGAAGATAACGCTGACTCCTCCCATGTGTACTGCTCGCAAGCTGCGCATGGTGTCTCCGAACTTGGAACATGAGAATGCAGTGGGGAATGCTGTGGCTCCACTCCAAAAATGTCTGCCCACCCTGGCATGTAGTGAACCTCTCCCCCTTCGAGGTCTACAGATACTGCTGCACTCTTACCAAATTTAATAAGTTTAATTTTAGTCGGCACCTCCCCTTTAAGAGTCATCTCACTAGTTTCCCTTTTAGAGGATGGTATTTTCTCCTGCTCCTGCTGTTGGCTTACTTGTTCTCCCTGTCCCTGTTCTGGAATGTCCCGAGAAGGACCAGTTCTCTCGTGTTACCCTCTAATCCCCAATTTATATGCCGCCATTCTTAGGGTGGACTATTCTTCACTATTTCCATATTTTTTAACAATCATTTCTATGTAGTTTATTCCTATTACAGATTTTAGTCCACCCAGCGGCCAAAGTTTGCTTCTCAAAACTGCATTTAATTCTCCAGATAATCCTTTTACCCTGTCTGCTTCATGTGGAAGCTTCTCGTAAATTATCCTGATCAGGCTTAATGATCTATTTGATCAGTCCTTCTCTGAGACATTCCCCATCTTTCCTGTACAATGGTCACAATACAAAATAAATACCAGACACTAACACCTATTCAAACTCACTCCTTCCTCTCAGACTCCAAGGTCAACGGAGTCTCTCCCACACAATGGCTAATTGTGTCTCAGATTCATACTTACTCACACAATCGCTCCCTTTCAACTGTTGCTCAGTCACTCACTCAATCGCTCCTATTCAATTATTCAAACCATTCGCTCGTATTCAATCTCTCTACAAACTCTCTTATCAGTTAGATCGCAATCACTTCATTCAACTCTAAACTTTCAAACAAAGGATCTCCGGTTTCTCAATCCAAGTCTAACACTCAATCAGAGTCTCTTCAATGCAGCAATCTCTCTCTCACTCAATCCACTTTAAGTATGCATAGACAGACAAATCCGAACCATGCTAATAAAAATATAAACAGAAATGAAAATATTCCCCTGATTACAAATAACCCAAGACACACCCCAATTTAAACTACAACCATTCAATAATTCACTCTCTAATAAACCTTCCTCGTGGCGCAATCGGTCAGCAGAATGAATTCTCCCCGACACAGTGATCGAAAGAGTACAACCCCTGATCGAACCACCATGACTCAGATTCTCACAATATGACGATCTTAACAAATATTTAACTCAAACACACTTTTACTGCAAGTATCTAAATCCATAAACACTCGCACAACCAGCAATACAAACAGCGGTCCGCGAACATAACACACACTAAATCTCAACTTTCTAAATCTTAATACACTCTAAGTTTATTTACACGCACAGAATATTTACACAATTCGGATCCAATAACAATACAAAAAGCTAGATTTTCACAATTTACAAAAATTATTTAAAGCACTAGTGCACAGTTTACAAACATCACAACATAGAAACATAGAAATTAGGTGCAGGAGTAGGCCATTCGGCCCTTCAAGCCTGCACGGCCATTCAATATGATCATGGCTGATTATCCAACTCAGTATCCCGTACCTGCCTTCTCTCCATACCCCCGATCCCTTTAGCCACGAGCCACATCCAACTCCCTCTTGAATATAGCCAATGAACTGGCCTCAACTACCTACTGTGGCAGAGAATTCCAGAGACTCAACACTCACTGTGTAAAGAATGTTTTCCTCATCTCGGTCCAAAAGGAATTCCCCCTTATCCTTAGACTGTGACCCCTTGTTCTGGACTCCCCCAACATCAGGAACAATCTTCCTGCACCTAGCTTGTCCAACCCCATAAGAATTTTGTAAATTTCTATAAGACCCCCCCTCAATCTTCTAAATTCCAGTGAGTACAAGCTGAGTCTACCCAGTCTTTCTTCATATGAAAGTCCTGACATCCCAGGAATCAGTCTGGTGAACCTTCTCTGAACCCCCTCTATGGCAAGAATGTCTTTCCTCAGATTTGGAGACCAAAACTGTACGCAATAGTCCAGGTGTGGGCTTAACAAAACCCTGTACAACTGCAGTAGAACCTCCCTGCTCCTATACTCAAATCCTTTCGCTATGAATGCTAACATACCATTTGCTTTCTTCACTGCCTGCTGCACCTGCATGCCTACATTCAATGACTGGTGTACCATGACACCCAGGTCTCGTTGCATCTCCCCTTTTCCTAATCTGCCACCATTCAGATAATAGTCTACCCTCATGTTTTTGCCACCAAAGTGCATAACCTCACGTTTATCCACATTATACTGCATCTGCCATGCATCTGCCCATTCACTCAGCCTATCCAAATCACACTGCAGCCTCCTAGCATCCTCCTCACATCTAACTATAACCCCCAGCTTGGTGTCATCTGCAAATTTGGAGATGTTGCATTCAATTCCCTCGTCCAAATCATTAATGTATATTGTAAATAGCTGGGGTCCCAGCACTGAGCCTCGCGGTACCCCACTACTCACTGCCTGCCATTCTGAAAAGGACCCGTTTACTCCTACCCTTTGCTTCCTGTCTGCCAGCCAGTTCTCTATCCACATCAATATTGAACCACCAATACCGTGTGCTTTAAGTTTATATACTAATCTCTTATGTGGGACCTTGTCGAAGGCCTTCTGAATGTCCAGATATAACACATCCACAGGTTCTCCCTTATCCACTCTACTAGTTACATCCTCGAAAAATTCTATAAGATTCGTCAGACATGATGTACCTTTTGTAAATCCATGCTGACTTTGTCCAATGATTTCACCACTTTCCAAATGAGCTGTTATCCCATCTTTAATAACAAACTCTAGCAATTTGATTTGATTTGATTTTATTACTTGACATTCGAACCTCAGAGAGACTCGAACGAAACTCCGTTTCTACAAGCCATACAACATAACAAAAAAAAATACACAGACAATTCAATTCACACAAACATCCATCACAGTGAATCTCCTCCTCACTGTGATGGAGGGCAAAGTTCTTCTCTCTCCCCCGCACCAGTTCTCTCCCGAGGTCGAAGCCCCAGGCGGGCGATGTTAAGTCCCACGGCCATTGAGGCCGCGCCGGGTGATGTACGGCCCCGCTCTAGGCCCAAAGGTCACAGTTGGAGCTCCCGGCGGGCGCTGGAATGTCCCGTGGCCATTAAAGCCGCACTGGGCCATGTACGGCCCCGCTACGGGTGTCTCCAACCCCGCGACACGGGCTGGAGAAGCTGTGTTGCGGGAGCTCCGGAGAGCGGTCTCCGACCCGGACCCGCAAGCTCCCAATATCCCGACAGTCCACCGGTCTGCAGCTGGAGCTGGAGCTCCGGAGTCGGGCCGCAGCAGCGAGCCACCACCACTCCCCACGCTCCGAGGCCGGCCAGCCCCACGATGGCGAGTCCGCAGCTCCACAGGCTCCATGACTGGAGCACCCAGCTCGTCCCGGTCGGAGGCTGCTCCACGGTGCTAGGCCCCAGCGACAACGGAGACCCGACAGGGAAAAAGTCGTGTCTCCCGTGCAGGGAAGAGATTTAAAAGTTCCCCCCAACCCCACCCCCACATATACACAGTTACAAACAATAGAAAAAAAAAACACGAACAACTACATTTAACTAGACAAAAAATAAAAAAAACAGGCTGTAGGGGCCGCTGCAACGTGAATCGCGCCCGCCCACTTTTTCCCCACTACTGATGTTAGACTAACTGGTCCATAATTCCTCGCTTTCTCTCTCCCTCCTTTTTTTAAAAGTGGGGTTACATTAGCTATCCTCCAATCCTCAGGAACTACTCCAGAATCTAAGGAGTTTTGAAAAATTATCACTAATGCATCCACTATTTCCGTGGCTACCTCCTTGAGCACTCTGGGATGCAGACGATCTGGCCCTGGGGATTTATCGGCCTTTAATCCATTCAATTTACCCAACGCCACTTCCCGGCTAACCTGGATTTCACTCAGTTCCTCCATCTTATTTGACCTCCGGTCCACTGCTATTTCCGGCAGATTATTTATGTCTTCCTTAGTGAAGACAGAACCAAAGTATGTTATTTAATTGGTCTGCCATGTCCTTGTTCCCCATGATCAATTCACCTGCTTCTGACTGCAAGGGACCAACATTTGTTCTAACTAGTCTCTTTCTTGAAACACTTGATCTCATCGCCGCATCACGCTGTTATCACTCAGTGAACCTCTCCCTCTGATACCGAAGATTTCCCCCTTCCTAGGTTACTCTTTGCTGTGGGATATTACTCCTTAAATGACTACCTTTCCTCCCAAATGTTACTATCCCTCTGCGAAGACTGGACTTCTATAGGGGGACCTCTATCCCTCCCCTCTAAGTTCTACAGAATTAGGGGTACCCTTCGTATTCGGATTACTTTTCACCAAGTAAAAAGATTCCCGTCTCTCAGGTACTCTGTGCTATGAGGTACTCATCAACAATCGACCAGAGGGTTACTATTCACTGTTGATCAGCCGCTATTCGGAATCGATCACGGACATGCACCACCTCCGAAATTTTATCTTCAAGAATTCAAATTCTACCTTATGGGCAGAACTCCTAGTTTTAGTGCGTACCACTCCACATACACAGGCTCGCTAATTATACTATATTGCCCAATGAAAAATTCTCAAATGGACTAGAATATTCACAGCCAATCCATACTCTGTCCACCAAGCCCAGTACCTTTACGAGGTTCCTCGTCCGTAACTGCAGGGAGGGACTCGGACACCTTCACGCAGACACTACTCTCTGCTGGGCACTGGGGGTTCAGTGCCTAGCCGCTTCATGCTGGCAGTTGCCGATTTTCAGAGTGCACCTTTCCGATCCACACTCCTGGAAAAGATTGATCGATACATAGGTCAGACCTGTATTTCATTACCCACCGATTGGATACCAAATCTAACTTTGGGGCACTCCTCACGCAATGAAGCGCATCAGGCTCTCGTTAAAGCAGCTGCAGTCTGCCAACTACGACCAGGTTTTGGGCCACTCCATGCCCGGTTTTATGGGCCCCTAACCCAAAGGAGTGCTAACCAACCCCCATGCTTGCTGGACTCTATTTTAATGATCTCGATTAGACCCTTTCCCAAGCCCACCAATGATCGATCCGCTCTGACTAATGAAGTGCCGAAAACCAATGCGAAAACCGCACAGTGGGCCCAATTTCTGCACTTGCGATTGAAATAGCTCAACACCTTTGATCGTAAACTTTTGTTTGGGGGTCTGTTGAGATCCCGGATGAGCCCCCAATGTAAATTGCTCATTCTAAGCCTCCCCCCAGTCTAGTTTCAATCAAAAACCACTGAGTCAAGCACCTGTGCAGCTAATCTTTATTTTGACAAAACACAATTACAATTCAATTACTATACCTAACCACCGCGGGTTCAATCCTTGTATCTGCCTGATCAAGCCCTGCCGGCCTCACTCAAACAGACACTCCAGGAGGTCACGCAGTCCTAAGCGTTCTCCCAGAAGATCGATGCAGGACCTCGTGGCAGCGGACATTTATAGGTCCCCGGACCTCGACGGACTGAACCACATAGGGGTGGTATCTTTACAATCCAATTACAGAAATTGATTAAGTAAGTTTATTGGCCAAGTATTCACATACAAGGAATTTGTCTTGGTGCTCCGCCCACAAATAACTAAAAAAACACTAAACATGAATAATAATAAAACATTAATGATAAAACACCATTGATTAAGCATTTGAACTAACAAAATACCAGATCATATGGAGGCTACAGATTTTTGGCTGTTGAGTAGAGCAACTACTCGTGAATAACAACAGTTTATGCCTGGCTGTGGCAGCTTTGATAGTCCGGAGTCGCCTTCATGAGGGAAGTGATTCAAGGAGTTTGTGGCCAGGGTGAGAGGGGTCAGAGGTGATCTTGCCTGCTCACTTCCTGGCCCCAATGAACAGTTCATCAATTGAGGAGAGGCTGCAGCCAATAACCTTCTCTACTGATCGGACGATTCGCTGCAGCCTCCAGGTGTCATGCATGGTGGCTGAGCCAAACCAGACCATGATGGATAAGGTGAGAACAGACTCTACAATGGCCGTGTAGAATTGGACCATCATTGCCTGTGGCAGATTGTGCTTCCTCAGTTGCCATAGAAAGTACATCTTCTGTTGTGCTTTTTTAACTGTGGAGTCGATGTTCGCCCCCCACTTAAGGTCCTTGGAGATAACGGTTCCCAGGAACTTAAAAGACTCCACAGATGTGACTGTGGTGTTGTTGATGGTGATAGGGAAGAGGGGAGAGGGAGCTCTCCTAAAGTCTACAAAAAATTCCACTGTCTTAAGAGCATTAAGCTCTAGGTTGTTGCGATGGCACCAGGACAGCAGCTGTGACACTTCCTGTCTGTAGGCAGATTCCTCTCCATCCTGGATCAGTCCAATCAGGGTTGTGTCATCCGCAAACTTGAGAAGCTTGACAGAGGTGTCTGCGGAGGTGCAGTCGTTGGTGTAGAGAGAGTGGAGGAGAGGAGAGAGTACGAAGCCTTGCGGTGCTCCTATGCTTAGCATTTGAGGATCCGAGATGTGCTTTCCCAGCCTCACATGCTGCTTCCTGTCTGTCAGGAAGCTAGTGATCCACCGATGAAGGCAGATCAGGCACAGTCAACTCGGAAAGTTTGGAGTGTAGTAGCTCTGGCATAATGGTGTTGAATGTAGAGCTAAAATCAACAACCCCATACATAACAGACATTTCCCTAACCCAATAATCCAGTGGCTAATACATTGTATTCCAATTAAGTTTCTCGGAGTAAGCAAACATCGCCACATTTACCTTGATGTACAAGAAAACCAGACAAGGCTCAATACCTCATCCAATCAACATTCAGCAAAGTAAAGCTTTGCAACATTATTTACAATTATTTACAAAGTGTATGTGTGGTTTGCAGTCATCCAATCCATTCTATGCATTTTGCACCTAGTTAACTGGGTCTGCAGATGATCTTCCCTTCCTGCAGCTTGGATCTAGGCTCTAGACAAACTGGCACCACTCTGCAGCTTGTCCCAGTTCCACAGAGAGCACTTTCAAATTGACCAAATATCCCAGCAGCCCTGAAGCTTTTACCCAATTTTAGTCCTAGCCTCTCCAATCTGGCCAGGATTAACAGTTCGACATCCCAAAATGCAACACCTCACACTTTTCTGTATAAAAACCATCAACCATTCCTCCGCACACCCATTCATTGCTCTTTATCTCTCTACCTCATCTTCTATATCTCTCATTTCCTTTTCCCGTGACTTTCAGTCTGAAGAAGAGTCACAACCTGAAACATTACCCATTCCTTCTCTCCAGAGATGCTGCCTGCCCCACTGAGTTACTCCTGATTTTTATCTATCTTTGGTTTAAACCAGCATCTGCAGTTCCTTCCTACACACTAATGTGCTTAATAACAGTTAAAACAATTTAACTGTGCTCAGTTCAAAGATTTGGCAGACTGGGGCCAGCATTTGTCATACGTATCAATCGAACAGCGGGTAAGTGGAGGTGGGGGAGGGATGTGGAATGTCGGTGAATGTGGTCAGCCTAATATATCAGGACAACATATAATCGCAGCTGGGATTCTGAGTTTTGGAAATCTTATCAATATATACATTGGATATGCAAGTTGCTCGTCATTTCATATCCCTTCAAATGCAACTACTCAAAGAGCTGTCTTTTTATTCTTTTAATACCATCAGCGATTCATGACTTTATTGTTCCACCCATATTGCCAGCTATCTTTTGGTCTCCCTCTAGTTTCCCGATGAATTGGCCTCCTTTCTAAAACATTAAAAATATAGGCTAAACTAGGAATACAATTTTATTCCAAGAAAGGCTTTTAAATTAGCTTTGTGTTTTGTGTTTTTTTAATCTATGATATTACTTATTTGCTAACTGTGTGCTATTGTTTGACCCTTGACAAAGAGCCTGCCAGACGCATTGTTATCTAATTAATGGTTCATATGTGAGAAAAGCATTTTGTGATTTTCCTTCTGGAGGTGCCGTACATCCACCATGTAACGTGTACTTCAAAGCAAGTCCCTATTTAGCTTTAACCTGGGACATGAGATCCCAAATCAGGTAATTCTTCTTTAAGCAGTTTATTTGGGTACTGTTTGTTCAAGGTTTGTACGTATACTGTATGTTTGTAGGTATGCTGCAATTATGTAGGGCCTTGGAAAGAATATAGTCAAAGAGTCATAGACTATGAATGTACTATGAATATCCTGCACAGTTTTGCTCTCAATTCATTGAAATATTAAAAAATTATTCACTGTATTGGTTCCTGAGATAAGGTATTCCAAATGAAGAAGGATTGAGTTGATTACATTTCTATCCTCTAGAGTTCAGAGAATTAAGAGTTGATCTCTTGAATCTTATAAACTTCTTTGAAGGATCAACAAGATGGATGCTTGGAGGTTGCTTCCCCTGGTTGTGATTCCAGTACCCAGGCTCTCAGTTTCAGACCAAGGGGTAAGCATTTTAGGACTGAGGTGGGGATGGTGGTGAAATTTTACCACAATTTCTGGATATCTGAATTTCTGGCCATCTGGATTTTTGGATCGATAACATTTCCAAAAAGTACTGTACAATCCCTCAAATTTTTCATGCCTCCAAAAAAATCATACTCAAGAAAATTAAACTAAACCCATCTTGATCAAAATAATCCAAGTCTTTCAATTAGATCAGCAAAAATCATTCTAAATACACACATGAAGATTGAACTACTGAGAATAAACCAAACTGATGGTCATCAAAAACAGATAATCAAATTAAAACTCAGAATATAATTAACAGAGAAGGAGAATTATTAAATGTGTTGTTTCATTTTACTAGAATGGTTTTGCTGTGTATGGTTGAAAAAGCACAGAATACATCTTTGCTCCAAGCTTTACACTATATTTCACAGATTAATTTTGGCTAAAGCTTTCCTGGCATTTGCAAATATATTTACAAGGCAGTAATAAATAAGTTGACCATAAGTTAATTTTTAGAATGTCATTATCAGTTTACAAAATGTTCACCGCCTCATGCTAATTCCTTTTTAACTACTGACTCCTCATTCCAATCATGTTGCATTTTTCACAGCTCTGCCCAATTTGCCACATTCAATCAAATCAATGAGCTCAAAAATGTGGTAAAGTGCAAATGGCAGAAATAGCAGGCAAGGCTTTCATTGTGCTGCTCACATCAGCCTGAGTGCTAATGCCAGTCACGACTTGGCTAAATTCATGCATTACAAGCATGCATTCAAAACAAGCAGCACTTAATTGGTTGAAAAACACTTTGGTGCATCCCGAGGTCATAAAAGGCATCATATAAACTCAAATATTTTGTTTATTTCAACTGTGAACCAAAGCAGAGGCTGGTGAGATAGAATTACTATTCATTACTTTTTCCTCACATATCTCCTCTGGAAATTAGGATGGAGCAGCAGGCATGAAATTATCTAATATAGTGCATGAAATATGAAGGACCTCCCTAGTTGAGAAAGGCAACAAAACAAAGAAAGGCAACTGCTGCAAATTCTATATGTGCAGATTGAAAATTGGCCCACTGGGTTAAGTTAATTTGTTCTGATTTTTGCTGTATAATGCAACACCATATTCATGGTTGCTGTGTTTTTGGTTCAGAAAGGAGTCTTCTGCAATATCATTCCCCAAATGCTTAACATCTCCCTGAATACTGTATTAATAATCTCTTTGCTGCAACTGCAATTCACCAAGGAAAGATAAAGTGTTCCACTTGAAAATGTATTTGTTCACAGGGCTTAACCTCACAGCGTTTTAACCTGCTCAGGATCAACATTTGGGAGGCTGAGCTGAGAATGGCAGTCATTTAACAAGGTGGTTCTGGGAAACAAGACTCTTAATTTTACTTTGACTTATAATACATCTGAAGCATTATAACACTAGTTAACAGAGGGAAAGAGCGCAGGGGTTCTGTCAGGAATTATCATGCATGGGTGGCGGCAGGAAAAGGACGTGCTTTTCAAGGACTATAATCAGTGTAGAAAGAGCATTTTATCTTCTATTAATATCTGTCCTCATCTATCCTTCAGGAAAAAGCTCACAGATTCTAAACCCACAAAGGTTTTCAAAATATGAGGAGGAAACATAACTTAAATACAAAAAATAGAATCCTTCCAGAGCCGGAAAGAAGGAACACCCTGAAGCATGCTGCCTGTCCCGCTGATTTACTCCAGCATTTTGTGTCCACCCTGAAGCATTTGTTAGCAGCCCGTTGCAATGAAACTCAAGGAGGTGTATAGGATCAGAATCAATTGACAGGGCACCCTCTCTGTCAATGGTTGAGTGCTCTCACAGTTCCCACAAAATCTGTTGCTTATACTGGAATTGATTTGGAAAACCCCAGGCATGAAAGAAACCGGAGCGCTGCTGTAGTTGATCATTTTTTGGAGGGATTAGCAGGACAAGTAGGATTTAGACAGGATAGAAGTGGGACGGAAGGAATGGTACCGGAGGGGAAACCTCATGCAACACCAGTCCTGCTCATTAAACAGGAGGCAATTGTGATATGAAGGAACCAATTTAAAGGGATACCCAAGGAAAACCATGTGGCTATAATAAAACCGATCAGGACAACAGGGAATGTGGGGTGTCACCTCCTGCACCCACGCAGAACTGACTGACTTCATCCATTTCACCACCAACTTCCATCCGGCACTCAAATATACTTGGACCATTTCCGACATTTCCCTACCATTCCTTGACCTCACCATCTCTATTGCAGGTGATACACTCCTGACTGACATCCACTACAAACCAACTGACTCCAAACCAGCTACCTGGACTACTCTTCCTCCCACCCTGCTTCCTGTAAGGACTCCATCCCCTATTCCCAATTCCTCCGTCTACACCGCATCTGCTCCCAGGATGACGTGTTCCACACCAGGTCATCGCAAATGTCCTCGTTCTTCAGAGAACGGGGTTTCCCCTCCCCCACTATAGATGAGGCTCGCACCAGGGTCTCCTCCATACCCCGCAACACTGCCCTCTCTCCCCATTCCCCCACTCACAACAAGGGCCGAGTCCCCCTGGTCCTCACCTTTCACCCCACCAGCCAGCGCATACAACAGATAGTCCTCCGCCAGTTTCGTCACCTCCAACGTGACCCCTCCACTCGCCACATCTTCCCATCTCCCCCCGTCTGCCTTCCGCAAAGACCGCTCCCTCCGCAACTCCCTTGTCAATTCTTCCCTTCCCTCCCGCTCCACTCCTTCCCCGGGCACTTTCCCTTGCAACCGCAAGAGATGCTACACTTGTCCCTTCACCTCCCCCATCCACTCCTTTCAGGGACCCAAGCAGTCATTCCAAGTCCGACAGAGGTTCACCTGCACCTCCTCCAACCTCATCTACTGCATCCGTTGCTCCAGATGCCAGCTGATCTACATCGGTGAGACCAAGCGGAGGCTGGGCGATCGTTTCGCCGAACACCTCCGCTCGGTCCGCAATAACCAACCCGACCTCCCGGTGGCTCAGCACTTCAACTCCCCCTCCCACTCCGTATCCGACCTCTCGGTCCTGGGCCTCCTCCACAGCCAGAGTGATCAACACCGCAAGTTGGAGGAACAGCACCTCATATTCCGCTTGGGGAGTCTGCATCCTCTGGGCTTAAACATTGAATTTTCTCAATTCTGTTAACCCAGACTGCCTCCCCCCCCCACCTCTCCCTCAGCCCTCTGGCCCTGACATTCCTTTTCCATCTCCCCCCCCCCCCCCCCTCCGTCGCACTAGCTTCTCATTTTCACACCACAAACAGCTTACAATGGCCTGCTTCCTTTATCACCAATACTTTTTTGCATATCTTTCACTCATTGTTCCTTATCTCTCCACATCACTGTTTATATCTCTCGTTTCCCTGATCCCTGACCAGTCTGAAGAAGGGTCTCGACCCGAAACGTCGTCTATCTCCTTCGCTCCTTAGATGCTGCTGCACCCGCTGAGTTTCTCCAGCTTTTTGTGTGACCCTCGATTCTCCAGCATCTGCAGTTCCTTCTTTAACAACAATGTGGTAATTGCGATGTTTAATATTTTGGTTCAAAAGTCCTTTGTACCAAACAATAGGGAATAAAGGAGAAAACACTAATGAAAACAAAAATGAATGGAGTGTGTCTCAAGATCCATTAGTCAAACTGGCCTGAAGGGCCTGTCCCACTTAGGTGACTCTTTAGGCCAGGGACTAGTTTTAATGGAATTCACCTATGCCACCTGGCAACAACCTGCGACAACACCTATGTCAACCTACGACAGCAAAATCTGTCGCCACTGTCGTTGAAAATTTTGCGGCAGTCGCCTGTTGTCGCCCATAAAATCACCTAAGTGGGGCAGGCCCATGACCCTTCGATATAATTGCCATTCAGGTTGAAGGTAAATTCTTTTCCACCCAGGCAGAACACCTTAAATAGGACCCTCAGAAAAATGATTGTTTGTATCAGGCAGTTAGCATGTAATTAACCCATTCAGGCAAACAACTATGAAGATTGTACTTTGGATTTAATTATATATGGAAGATGGGGAAATACCTGATAGTTTTAGTTTAGAGATACAGCATGAAAACGGGCCCTTCAGCACAACAAGTCCATGCCGACCATCAATCATTCATTTTCATGCTGGCTCCATATTGTACCATTTTCTCATCCATCCAACACAGTGGATGCAATTTATAGTTATTAATTGACATGCAAACCTGGACTTCTTGGGATCTGGGAGGAAACTGGAGCACCTGGAGGAAACCCACATAAGTGGGAGAACGTGCAAATTTCAGACAAGCATCCGAGGTCAGGATTGAAACCAGATCTCTGCTACTAAATGGCAGCAACTCCACGGGTTGCACCACTGTGCCACCCTCTGGGTTCCCCAGCTATTGGTTTCCATCTGTATACACTGTGCTGGACACATTAATCTTCATCCTAAACTATTACCACCACTGATTTTAAAACATAATTTTACCATCATTTGGTCTTGTTTGCTCTGTTTTAGTACCCTGACTTTGACCAGAGGAATCTGTTTCTTTGTCTGTACTAACTGAACTTTGTGTTTCAATCGCAGTGGTCTCTTCCAACTCACCCTTAGATAAAAACTCAGGCATTAGGACATCATGCTCAGTTTTTGGTTCATCTTTGGCTGGAATCATTTGATCAACATGAATAATCTTGATCCTATCTCCAACGTCTTTTTGTTCCACACACTTCCACTATTTTCCCAACATCCAATTTGTCTCGACTGGACTTGTTGGGAGGACTGAGATCCTCTCCTTTTTGTGGGAATCAAAATTGTGTTTTTGACTTAACTGTTCTTGCTCAGCTCTCAAGGCCAAATTGGGTTTAACTACACTTAGGTGTATTCTTAGCCTACTCTTCATCAACAGTTCTGCAGGTGATTAATCTGTTGTTGTGCGTTGTGTGCTTCTTTACTTCCACAAAAAACTAGCTAAACAATGTTTCATGCTGAGCTTTGAACCACCCTGCAAAAATTGTTTCTTGAGAGCATCTTTGACAAGCCTAACAGACCTATCCGCCCCGTTGGAGGCTGGATGGTATGGGGGAACAAGTGTGTGTTTTACACCATTCTGCTGCATGAACTCTTTGAAACGTTCTGAACGAAACTGAGGCCCATTATCAGAAAAAAAGTTCTTCCGGTAAACCATGGCATACAAAAATTGATCTCAACTCATCTATGGCACACTCAGTAGTAGTGCTTGACCCCATATGCGTAACCTCAGTCCATTTGGAATGACTAGTACCAGAAAGTGATCATTACCCTTTTCACAAAAATCTACATGAACTCTCTGAAAAGAGCTACTTAGCCATGACTAGGATTGCATTGGTGTTTTTGGTGGTTTACTCTGACAGTTTTGGCAGATGCTACATTTGATCACCAGTGACTCGATGTCACTGCCAATATCAGGCCGATACACAATACTTCTGGCAATTGACTTCATGCTTACTATGCCAGGAAGTTCGGCATGAAGTTCATTCATAAATTTGTTTCTCAAAGACTCTGGTACAACCACTCTGTAACTCCACTTAATGCATCCCTGCTCAGATTATAATTCATGCCGTTGATTATGGAAAGGCTTCAGCTCTGAGTTCAGAACTGAGTTCAATCCATTATCGATTTTAGTCCAACCATTCAATGTCTGTTCATAGACCCACTTCAGCACAGTGTCTTCCTCTGTTTCTGCTGCAATTTCTGTTGCAGTCACTGGAAAGTCTTCATCTACAACTTGCAGTGTGTAGACTGAGTTCTCACTTCCCACATCAGAGTTCTCATGGGGCAACCAGGACAACGCATCTACAACTGCATTGCACTTGGAGTTTCTGTACTCAACCTTGTAGTTATACTGGGACAGCAAAATTGCCCAGCGCAGCATCCTTGATGCCGCCATGCAAGGTATAGTTGACTTGGGACCAAGAATCACTAGTAGTGGCTTGTGATCAGTCACTAGAGTGAATGGTCTGCCAAGAAGAAACTGATGGAATTTCTTGATTCCGAACACGCTGGGTGCTTCCTTTTCTATCTGTGCATAATTGCATTCACTCGGTGATAGGGTGCTGGATGCAAAAGCAATAGGCTTTTCCTGTCCGTCATTCATTACGTGGCAGATCACTGGCCATAACTTGAAGCATCACAAGCAAGTTTCATCTCGCGTGTCGCGTCATAGTGAACAAGGAGTTTGTCACTTGTCAAGTTTTCCTTGCAGATGTCATATGCACGTTGCTGTTCCTTTCCCCCACAGTTGCTAAATCTGGAAGGAATCATGCATAGAACTTCACGATCCCAAGGAATGTTCATAGCTCGTCACGTTGTTGGGTTTTGGAGCATTCATTTTTGCTTCAACTTTTGCCTTCACAGGGTGAAGTCCGTTGGTGTCTACTTTGAGTCCAAGATAGACCACCTCTGATTGCACAAACACACATTTACTTTGTCGCAGTTTGACATTGTGGCAGGTCAGCCGTGCGAGAACTTGCTCGAGGATTTTCAGATGTTCTACCATGCCCTCTGTGAATATCAGTAGGTTGCACACACAGTGCGGAATGCCTTGCAACATTTTGTCCATGACAGACTGGAAGATTTTGGGGAGGATTTCACACCATGGGGCAGCTTTATATATGAATACAAGCTTTTATGTGTGTTGATAGTCAAGTACTGCTGACTTTCCTTGTCGACATTGAGTTGGGTGTAAGTGTGAAACAAATCCAGTTTAGTGAAGACTCTTGCTCCGCTAAGTTCTACGTACAGATCTTGCGAGGTTGATAATGGATATTGTTCGTCGTGAATGGCTTGGTTGATTGCGACTTTGTAATCACTGCATAGTTGAACAGTTTTGTTGACCTTGGGAACGGCCACAATTGATGTTGCCTAGTTACTGTGGTCTGTCTGCACGAGTACTCCATTCCGCTCTAACCTGTGGAGTTCTTCCTCCACTTTTTGCTTTAGTGCTTATGGTACAGGTCTCGGTCGACAATACACAGGTTTCACATCTCGTTTAAGTCGAATGTATGCAGAGTAACCTGTTATTCCTGTGTAACTGTCGGCAAAAATGTCTGCATGTTTGTTTATGACGATTTCAAGACATGATTTGGACAAATCGACGTTGAAAATGTTCCTCCAGTCTAACTATTCTACTCAGCCAATCCTTTCCAAGGTGGGTTGGTTTATTTCTG
This sequence comes from Raja brachyura, assembly GCA_963514005.1. Next base: position 28,021,564 of record OY740787.1, read on the forward strand.
TAGCTGGCCACTATGATGGGCAGTGTTACTGACTGACCATTATGCTGAATTTTACAGTTCATTTGTCCACATGTCTCCAAAACATCACCTCAGCTCTCAGCTTGACCTTACTCTCAAACAATGGTGTCCGTGGGAATTTTGTTTCATACAGGTCTTTGCTCATGACCGAACAATCTGCTGCTGTTTCAATACACATGTCGATTAACTGTTCATTAATCAATAGTTTAGTTTGAAAGTCCTTACCTTGGCTGGTTGTAGGCTTATCGATGTTAGTTACATAAATGATGTACAAGCCAAGTTCATTTCCATCTGGGTTCATCTCCAAGTTGTGAACTCCTTTCTGGTGTTGTTGCTTGCTTCCCACAGGTTGTTGGTTTCCTGTTTAAGCTTGGCCCGACATGCTGAGGTGATATGGCCTTTCTTCTGGTAGTTATAGCACTTGGCAATTTTGAACTGACAAAATTGGAATGAGTGATTACCGTTGCAATGATAACATCTGGCTGAACCCGCCACACTGGTTTTGGTTTGGCCATAGGCACTGCCTTGTGCCTGTAAATGGCCACTGCAGTCTGTGGTGGACAAAACTTGCAAACATTCTTTGATGCCATCTTTATTGTGGTAGCAATCTTGCATGCTTTCTCAAATGTAACATCTGCCATGTTCATGAGTTTGGACTGAATTTGTTCAACCACTAGACCACAAACAAATCTGTCGCATAATGCGCATCTGAGAAAGGTTCCAAAGTTACAGTGCAAAATTAAGTTTTTCAAGGCAACAATGTACTCAATGATTGTCTCATTCTGCTTCTGGTGCCGAATTTATAGCCATCTGCAATTTTCAGAGGCTTTGGGTTGAAGTGCTCCTTCAACTTTTTCATAAGGTCATTGAATGGCACGTCTTTTACCTTATTGGGTGCAAGGAGATTCACGAGTGTGCCGTATCCTTCAGGACCAATCTCCGTGAGCAGAATCGCTTTCATGCGTTCGCAAACGGCCTTATTTTTTTTGTCACTACCTCTCCTTCACTGCTAATCTCCATCATATTGTTTGCCATGAAAAAACATGTTCGTTCTCACCATATTGGGGCTGAACAGCTCTCTACACTTGTCGAAAGTGCCAAGGTTTCCGATGTAGCCCGTGGATGCCGCCATCGTGTCCCTCTCTTTTTTTTTTAAATATAAAGTCCATTCAAAAATCCCGATTTCCTGTCTGTTCTGGTGTAGCAATTCACCTAAAAAGTAGCTGTACACAGGCTATACAGCTTGAGGAACTCGACAAAAAAAAAAACTCAGTCTAACTTCCTATACAATTCCAAGGGCGCCATCTTCTCACGTAGACACAACATAGATATAGCCTGACAAACTCTCGATGATTTGTACAGCTGCTGTTTTAAACTAGAGTCCCATACATAGAAGGGTGTGCGGCCTATCATGCCCAGTTTGCAAACAACTGCGACGCAGCTCCGTATTTGCCATTTAAAATGTTAAACAATACTGCATGTTGCAAAACAGTCCTGCACTGTATTTAAAGGATGAGTTCAAAAACTCTATCCCATCCTCATAGCCAATTTTGTTATATTCCAGACCACTAGACTTACACACTGGTTGCCTGGTCAGGAGAGAGAGATTTATTACCCAGCATTCCCTGCTTATATTGAACACCAACTCATTAACATACACATGAATATGTATGAATACATTACAGATACATACTGTAAGCTTGTGCTATTCAATGCCATTTGCATAGCATCCAGGATTATAAAATGCGATGAGGAAATGGTGATTAAACTTATACAAAAGTACTGGTCATTAAATTATGATTACGTTACTGTATTAAGGTGTCTGATGCTTTGCCGATTCAAATGCTGAAGGTTGCTTCTTATGCTGGGCCCAGGGATAATTAGCATGTTGATCCTCGACAATTTAGGGAAGATCATGCAACCACGTGCTACGACATTTGGATTTACAGGCACATCCTTAGCGACAGTAAATTCCCAAATATTTGAAATATTGAAGCAATTCTCAGTGTTGCAGTCAGAAAATAAATACTGGAATTCAACATTGTTGGAAGTCACAGTGGAAAAGCCAGACTGGCAAATAATCAGCTAAAACCCAGATTTCTGTATGAAATCCAATTTTCTGCTTGACTGAAACAGAGGAGAGAATTTAACAGTCCCTGGGGAAGCCCTGCCTTTTCTGCGAACACTAACTCGAGTAGTTCTGGAAATAAATCAGTTAGAAATACAATCTAGTCTGTACATGATTCAATTATGCAAACAAATTACTGAATCTCAGAAATGCCCCTTTTTTTCCCACAACCCCTCCCCTTTAAACAAAAAAAAAACACAAACATGTGTGTGTTCTTATGCTAACTGTGGGGGGGAGAAGGTTAGTGCTTGGAAATGGTACCAATTCTTATTTTAGGTAATCAGTATTAGTATTAACCTGCGCACCCTATTAGCCAACAATATTATTTCAATCTGCACCACATCACACTTCTCTGTATTAAATTCCTCAACCCACCTTGTCAGAACTGAAGGAGGAGGAGAACACAAATGCAGGCTCAGACACAGGGCAGATCCATATTCAGAGTTTAATTGGTCCAAGTCGGTACACAGGTAAGCAAGCACAGAAGCAACAGTATAATCTAGGAGCAGGCAAAAACAGTGGTCAAAAAACAGGCAATGGTCGAGTTCACAAAGTCACAATATTTCTAGAGCTGGAACAAGGTGATACCAAGTAGCATACACAACAAATTGGCAATGAGAACTAAAACACAAAGGGCTTAAATGCAGACTTAACAGGGGATAAAGAGACACAGGTGAAACACATCAGGGTGGGGCCAACAATCACATGAGGGTAAACAACCTGAAAGGAAATGGGACCTGAAACAAGAGGAGATGTGAGACACCAAAATAAAACAAGAATGCAAACTCTAATACTAAAAACCAATAACTAGAAATTAGATCAAACGCGAGACCTGATACACCTGGCCAATCAATCCAGATCGTGCTGCAATCTTTCACAACCATCTTCGTTATCTGCAAAACCTCCCACTTTTGTATCATCAGCAATCAGTAGGTCATCTCTTAAAGAACACATTGGCCTCCTGTTATACTGTAAACTTGTAAGTTTCCAGCGTGACCCATGCACTTCTATAGATCCTCCAAGTTCCAAACTCAACCAAAGATGTAGGTAACTCATTTTTTAAAATATTTTTAAATACTGCTGAAGTATGGAATATAAAATGTATCCAAAATACGGCAGAAGGCACACAAGTCAATTTTCAGCTAAGGTCAAAAATACCTTGAACCTGTAAGTTTTGGACCACTGATTAGGTTGATAAATGGATGTCTCTTTCAGGAGCCTGCCCATCAAAACTGCCCAAGTGAAATTAGGATTAAATTGCTGGGGATGCTGGCTCAGGAGAAGAGATTTATGATAAGAGATTAAATGATGGACAGAGGATTCAAGGATGTTTTCAAAGCTTCCTTGAAAAACTGTACTATTCCCATCAAAATGTGAGAATCCCTGAAACATGGCCACAAATGTAAAAGGTGCATCCTTTTAAATGTAGTTCATAAGTTCTTAAGTTTGTAAGATTTATGAGCAGAATTAGACCATTTGGCGCATCAAGTCTACTCTGCCATTCAATCATGGCTGATCTATCTTTCCCTCTGAACCCCATTCTCACCCGTAAACCACTTGACACCCGTTATTGTACCTGCCTCAACTACGTCCTCTGCAGCTCGTTCCCTATACCCACCATCCTTTTTATGTAATAGTTGCCCCTCAGGTTCCTATTAAATATTTCTCCTCCGACCTTAAACCTATGTCCTGCAGTTCATGAATATCTTACACTACAAAAAAGACTGTGCATTTATCCTACCTATTCCTCTCATGATTCTACACCTTTTAATCTTCTGCACTCTAAGGAATACAATTATTGCCCGCACAAGGTTTCCCTCCAGCTCAAACCTTTGAGTCCTGGCAACTTCCTCATAAATCCTCTTTCTTACTGAATGGGTGACCAAATCTTAACTCAGCACTTCAAGTGCAGCCTCACTTACATCTTGTACAACTGTAACAGATCATCCCAACCTTTCTACTAATTTCCCTGACTGATGAAAGCCAATGTGCCAATAGCTTTCTTCACCATCCTATTTACCCGCAACAACATTTTCAGGGAACTATGTTCACGAAGGTAGATGATGTAGAGGGGGAAAAACTATTCTCTCTCTAGTGCGGCATTAATCCAAGGCTGCAGATTGACATTATTTGAGGAAGTATAAAATTATAAAAAGGACTGGACAAGCTAGATGCAGGAAAAATGTTCCCAATGTTGGGCAAGTCCAGAACCAGGGGCCACAGTCTTTCAATAAAGTGGAGGCCATTTAAGACTGAGGTGTGAAAAAAACGTTTTCACCCAGAGAGTTGTGAATTAGTGGAAATCCCTGTCACAGAGGGCAGTGGAGGCCAAGTCACTGGATGGATTTAAGAGAGAGTTAGATAGAGCTATAGAGGCTAGTGGAATCAAGGGATATGGGAAGCAGGCAAGCACGGGTTATTGATTGGGGACGATCAGCCATGATCACAATGAATGGAGGTACTGACTCGAAGGGCCAAATGGTCGTCTCTTGCGCCTATTTTATATGTTTCTATGTTCTATGTTTCTAAGTACTTAGATGGAGGAATGATGAGAAATTCATAAACACAGTTGACTTGTGGAAAATTTTGAGATTTGTGAGACACAGTCTCTCACGCATATCCCACTTCTATCCCTAAACTTAAGAAAACTAAATGCTACACTAACTGCCTTAATAACACACCCTGGCCATCATAATTAGATAATTAGTTAGTTATCTAATTGTAGCTAATTACAAAATTCAATGAGTAGATCTAAACATCTATCCATTTCTTAAGAAAAGATAAACTTTGTTTTAAATTGCCTAAGTGTTCAAATAACATTCACACAATAATCCACAATATAACATAATTTTTAAATCTCATTTTCATGAATTTCTGGGCCAAATGGAAGGAATTTAGTGTTTGATTCCTGTAAATTAATGGCCATTTAAATCAACTAGCGAGTGGGTTTTAGTGGAATGCGGTGGATTGGAACGTTGCGGTTAGCGGTGAAGTCGGGAGGAAAAATACTGTTGGTTCATACATTTTTTGGGACCCCATTTCGCAACATAAAAATATTATTAAAGCCTCCCGAAAAACCAACTTTTAATATAAAAATAAACTATTTACCTTTTTTTCTCCCCTACGGAAAATCCTTCCCGTTGTTGGTTCTCACGACTTTTGAAGGTGATTTTTAAATTACTCTAGTTAATAGATAATTTAGAGTAATTTAAAAAAACCTTCATTGATGAAATGTTGGAGCGATTTTTCTTCCGCAACGAAATCGCCCGACATTTATCGATTTTCCAGGTCTGTTGAAAAACGGCACTTTAAGCCCGCCCCCCTCTGAAAGGCGTCAAAGTCGCGCACACGGGGAGCGGCAGAACTGCAGCGCCACTAAAGGTAAGTTTTGCAACATACCTAGATCATGGCTGATCATCCAACTCAGTATCCCGTCCCTGCCTTCTCTCCATACCCTCTGATCCCCTTAGCCACAAGGGCCACATCTAACTCCCTCTTAAATATAGCCAATGAACTGGCCTCAACTACCCTCTGTGGCAGAGAGTTCCAGAGACCCACCACTCTCTGTGTGAAAAAATTCCTTCTCATCTCGGTCCTAAAGGATTTCCCCCTTATCCTTAAGCTGTGACCCCTTGTCCTGGACCTCCCCAACATCGGGAACAAACTTCCTGTATCTAGCCTGTCCAACCCCTTAAGTATTTTGTAAGTTTCTATAAGATCCCCTCTCAATCGCCTAAATTCTAGAGAGTATAAACCGAGTGTATGCAGTCTTTGTTCATAAGACAGTCCTGACATCCCAGGAATCAGTCTGGTGAACCTTCTCTGCACTCCCTCTATGGCAATAATGTCCTTCCTCAGATTTGGAGACCAGAACTGTATGCAATACTCCAGGTGTAGTCTCACCAAGACCCTATACAACTGAAGTAGAACCTCCCTGCTCCTATACTCAAATCCTTTTGCTATGAAAGCTAACATACCATGCGCTTTATTCACTGCCTGCTGCACCTGCATGCCTACTTTCAATGACTGGTGTACCATGACACCCAGGTCACGCTGCATCTCCCCTTTTCCTAATCGGCCACCATTTAGATAATAGTCTGCTTTCCTATTTTTGCCACCAAAGTGGATAACCTCACATTTATCCACATTATACTGCATCTGCCAAACATTTGCCCACTCACCCAGCCTATCCAAGTCACCTTGCAGTCTCCTAGCATCCTCCTCACAGCTAACATTGCCCCCCAGTTTAGTGTCATCCGCAAACTTGGAGATATTGCCTTCAATTCCCTCATCCAGATCATTAATGTATATTGTAAATAGCTGGGGTCCCAGCACTGAGCCTTGCGGTATCCCACTAGTCACTGCCTGCCATTGTGAAAACGACCCGTTTACTCCTACTCTTTGCTTCCTGTTTGCCAGCCAGTTCTCTATCCACATCAGTACCGAACCCCCAATGCCGTATGCTTTACGTTTATATACTAATCTCTTATGTGGGACCTTGTCGAAAGCCTTCTGGAAGTCCAGATACAGCACATCCACTGGTTCTCCCCTATCCACACTACTAGTTACATCCTCGAAAAATTCCACCAGATTCGTCAGACATGATTTACCTTTCGTAAATCCATGCTGACTTTGTCCAATGTTTTCACCACTTTCCAAATGTGCTGCTATCCCATCTTTAATAACTGACTCTAGCAGTTTCCCCACTACTGATGTTAGACTAACTGGTCTGTAATTCCCCATTTTCTCCCTCCCCCCCTTCTTAAAAATAGGGTTTATGTTTGCTACCCGCCAATCCTCAGGAACTACTCCAGAATCTAAATGTCTCCCAGTCTGGGCTGTGAATAACAGTGAACACATGCCTACTAAACTGTGAGTGGTTTTACTGACCTATCAGTGCCCTTAATGTACTTTGTAAATATAGTTTGGAAATGCTAAAGCTAGTTTGCCTTTGGTTTGGAAATGCTAAAGCTGTGTTGCCTTTGGTTTGGAAATGCTAAAGCTGTGTTGCCTTTGGGTTGAAAATACTAAAGCTGTGTTGCCTAATTAAAGTTGCCTTGCCTAATTAAAGTTCCCTTGCCTAATCAAAGTTGCCTTGCCTAATTAAAGTTGCCTTGCCTTCTATATAATTAAAAGTCTAATCTTGACCGCTTCCTGCTTGCGCTTTATATAGATTTTAGAAAAAACGCTATCACGTACGGCTGTGGTTTTTGGCCATCTTACTCAGAGTCTCCCACCGCTCATCTGGTGCCAAGGACTTTTCCCATCGATGAAAAGTAAAAAAGTTATTAGTGCTTAAAAAATGTTGAGATTCTCGCTACTGTCTATCATGCCATGAAGGCCACGCCCCTTCTGGTGGGAGGGGGAGGGACTATAACACCCAGAAGTGTGGGCGTGGCTCAGTCTCTGCAATATGGAGGAGAGAGAGGTCATGACTCGCTGTCTTTAGTGGCCTTGCACCCTGCTTGAAATGATATGAAACTGGACTTGAATTTGTTGGCCTTGCACACTGCTTGAAATGGAATTCCAAGAAATACCCGAGAATCAACTGCCAGCCCACCAGCCGTGAGTGACTGAGCTGCCAGCACAACAGGCTTGAGTGTCAGAGCCACCAGCTCAAGAATTCATTTGGCCTACAGTGTCCATATTAGCCCTCTGGAAACCAGCCCCTTCAGGGCACAACACACACAATAGCGCTCCAGAAAGCCCACCTCCCACCACTGGCCACCAATATTGGATTTGGTGGAGAGGTGAAATATTGTGTTGGGGACCAGCCCTCCCGTGGGTTGCTGAGACACAACGGGTCCCACTTAGTCTAGTATATTATGTTGATAAGATCCATGCCACTTGTAAACTTTACAGTACCTACATTGATCAGGTCATTTATAAAAATAAAAATTGTAATAACCCATTGCTAATCTCTGGGAACAACATATTCGACCATGGCAATCTTATTTATACTTCCTGTCACTGACATAATGAGACCACCTTTGTGGCCCGGGTTCGGCTTTTGTACACTGCAGCGGATTGTCTCCTGAAGGTTAATGGTGTGTTGTTTGCCCCCATTCACTTTGGGAGGGGGGTTTGTCAGGGGTGTCCCATGTCTGGTCAGTTGTACTTGGTCTGTGTGGAGCCGTTCCTGTGCCTTCTTCTGAGACGATTGACAGGCCTGGCTCTACCAGGACCGGGGTGGAGGTAGTTCTTTCAGCCTATGGTGATGATGTATTCCTCACGTTCACTGATCCTGGTGACCTGTGGAGGATGCGTGACTGCCAGCAGGTTTTCTCGGCTGCCAGGATTACCTGGAGTAAGTGTTCTGGACTTTCAGTGGGTCAGTGGCAGGTGGACTCCCTGCCGGAGGAGATGATATTGTATGCGTGGAGCACCACGCACCTCCTCTACCTGGGGGTTTACCCGAGTCCCACTGAGGATGTTTGGCCGGCGAACTGGCTGGAGCCGGAGACAAAAGTCGTCACCCGGCTGGGGCGCTGGTCAGGCCTGCCTAGACATCTTTCGTTCCAGGGTAGGATGCTGGTCATAAACCAGCTGGTGGCCACCATGTTGTGGTACCGGCTGGCTACTCTTGTCCCACCCTACATCTGTGTAATTGCATTGCAGAAGAAGTTAGTGGATTTATTTTGGGGAGATAGGAAGCACTGGGTTTCCGCAGTGGTCCTGAGTCTCCCATTAGAGGAGGGCGGCCAGTCCTTGGTATGCATGCGTACCCAGGTGGTGGCTCTCCATCTCAAATGGCACATGCTGGCCACCTTTTTGTTCGCCAGGGTCATTGCTTAAGGTGGGTTTCGCGGCTCCCGGTGGCAGGCATCAGTCGACCCGCCTTATGGGGTTTGCCTAGTTTCTATCGTGATGTGCTAAGAGTGAGGAATTTGGTTGTTTTCAGCCAGTGTGTTGCTCCACAGGGGGAGGGGGGTGTTGTGACTGTGGGAGCGGCCGGTCCTCACCCTGTCATGGCGGGTGTCAAGGAGAGGCGTGTGCCTAGAGTGGTTCGGACTGAGCTTACCCACGCTCTGTCGGATTTGCTCATCGGGCCCAGGCTCCAGGATATTTCTCGGGCGCCGGCTCCATACAACTTGAGCCGCCTTTCCGGTGTGTCATTTCGCGATGCGAAGAGACGCATACTGTACAGAATGCTCCTGCACTTCCTTGCCTTCGTCTGCCGTCCGGACAAACCTTGGCGGTCCGTGTTACCACCTGAAGGCGGGGGCGGTCCCCAGTGGAGGTCTCTCTACAAGGGAGTCGGCCCCCTTTACATTGGAGACCTGGGGTGGAGAGTGTTGCACAGAGTGGCAGCGTGTAATAAACTTTTGAGTCGGTTCACGGACTCACCGGCCGCCTGTATTTTCTGTGGCGAGGAAGAGACCGTGTTCCATGCATATATGGAGTGTGTGAGGTTGCTGCCCCCAGACCAATATCTGAAGGGGCTTTTCCTCAAGTTTTGGTTGCATTTTAGTCCTATGATCCTGGTGTTTGGACACAAGGCAGGGAGTGGGGAGAGCCAATCGGGGGCATGGGACCTCCCTGTCGGTTTGCTCTTGGGCCTGGCCAAGATGGCCATTCTCGGGTACAGGCAGCGGGCGGTTGATGGTCACACCAGAGTTGGCTGCATGCCCCTCTTCTGGGCCTATGTCCGAGCTCAATATCCCTGGAGAGGAAACTCGCGGTGTCCACAGGGCCTCTGGAGGCCTTCTGTGAACGCCAGTTGCCGTGTGGGGTCGAGAGCATTGTAAATAATTACTGTACCATTGTACATTAATGATTGCTTGGTGTATTGTAACTTTTGAATGTGTTTTTATAACCATATAACAATTACAGCACGGAAACAGGCCTTCTCGGCCCTTCCAGTCCGTGCCGACCATTTATTTTCCCCTAGTCTTTACCTGCACTCAGACCATACCCCTCCATTCCCTTCCCATCCATATGCCTATCCACTTTACTTTTAAATGTTACAATCGATCCTGCCTCCACCACTTCTGCTGGAAGATCATTCCACACAGCCACCAGTCTCTGAGTAAAGAAGTTCCCCCTCATGTTACCCCTAAACGTCTGTCCCTTAATTCTCATGTCATGCCCTCTTGGTCAACTTTACTTTTTGATATGCTGTATTATGCATTTTGCTGAATAAAGTCCTTGGAAAAGAAAAAAGAGGCGAGAGGCGAGAGAGAGGAGGGGAAGGGGGGGGGGGGGGGGGAACAAGAATGGGAGAATGGGAGCAGCTCCTTCTCACTGGGTTTAATGAAGCACCTAGCAAGAAAGAGCTCCTTCTGTAATTATGGAAAAGAAAGTTACTGAGAAAGGCATAATCAAGTGATTATAGGAAGCCATTGCACGATTCAGTAGTTATATATCCATTAAGGCTAGAGGTATTAGCGTCACAAAATGAATATGTTACAATTCAGGCATCGAGTTTTTCTAAAGGCAGACACCAGGCAGCAAATTGGATTGTTCTGCACCAGTAGCACACTACTGTGTTCATTTTAAAAGAGAAAACCCAGTTATATTTTATACTTCCTACACTGGACATTGTGACTTGTTTAGTTTATATTAGTTTAGAGATACAGCACAGAAACAGGCCCTTTGGCCCACCGAGAACGCACCGACCAGCGATACCCGCACATTAACACTATCATACACACTAGGGACAATTTATTTTTATATCAAGTCAATTAACCTACAAACCTGTACATCTTTGCAGTGTTGGAGGAAACCGAAGATCTGGGAGAAAACCCACGCAGGTCACGGGGAGAACGTTCAAACTCCGTACAGAACACCCCCCGTAATCAGGATTGAACCCAGGTCTCTGACGCTGTAACGCAGCGACTCGACCGCTGCACCACAGTGCCACCCTACTTAGGAGTGAAACTTACAAATAGTACTTGACCAGATAGGCTGGCAACAGATGCAAGACTGAATCAAATGTCTAAACTCGCTATGCCTCCCAGGCACCAACTTTTCAGAATACAAACTGTGTTTCTTTCATTTCAAAATAACACATTATCACTTAACACCCAGGTGAGATCAAAAATAGAATTCCAATGTAAAGTGTTCACATTTAAGATTTATTACTATAAACATGCAGGGTATAGACAAACCATAATAATTATAACTAATCAAAATGGTATGGTTTAAGTGCTCACTATTTACTGTGCATTGTATTGTTCTAGGCTTTAAGGGTATTTCCATGTCAATAACAAATTGTAGATATAAAATCACTATGAGTGCCTGATTTTACTGTAAGTGCCTGATAATCGCTGTTTATTTTAATGTCATAAGTGATAAGAGCAGAATTAGGCATTTCGACCCATCAAATCTACTCAGCCATTCAATCATGGCTGGTCTATCTCTCCCACCTAACATCATTCTCCTGCCTTCTCCTCATAACCACTGACACCCGTAACTAATCAAAAATCTAGTCCACCAGGGGCGCCTGGGAGATAGCAGCCCTGCCGGCAGTCTGTTCGTTTTTTCTTTCTTTTTGTTATTTTTTAGTTTGTTAAAAGTTGTTTTTTATGTTCTTCGGTTTGTTTCATGTGGGGGGAGGGGGCAGGGGATCGGGGGAAACTTTTTTCAAGTTCCTACCATTCTCCGGGCTGTACGGCCTACCATTGCTGGAGCTGGAAGCCGCCACGGACTGTCGTGAGCCCCACTGCGGGACTCGGACTTAACATTGGAGCGGATCCCTTGCCTGTGATCACTCCCACCGCGTCCTCTGTGGACTTACCATCAAGGGCTCGCAGTCTCAGGAGAGGCTAGTTGGGAGCTCCAACGTCGAGGAAGGTTTGACCATCCCCGATGTGAGGCTCGATCACCCCCCCGATGCGGGTGCTGATCACCTCGATGCGGGGGGCCCAAACGCCGCCGGCTACGGGAGTTAAGACCATCCCATCAACAGAGGGCTCGATGCCCACGCCCGAGGAAGAACTAAGGGAAGGACGAACTTTATAGCGCCTTCCATCACAGTGAGGAATGTGTAGGAGTCACTGTGGTGGATGTTCATGTTAAAATATGTTTTTGAATGATCTGTTACTTTTAATTGTATGACTGACCTGGCCAACGAAATTCCTCATATGTTGCAAAACATACTTGGATAATAAAGTGTGATTCTCATTCTGATCTATCTATCTCTGCCTTAAAAATATCCATTGACTTGTCCTCCACCACCTTCTGTGGCAAAGAATTCCACAGATTCACCTCAATAAATTCTTCCTCATCTCCTTTCTAAAGGAACGTCCTTTAACTCTGAGGCTATGACCTATAGTCCTAGACTCTCCCACTAGTGGAAACATTCTCGCCACATCCGCTCTATCCAAGCCTTTCACGATTTTGTCCATTTCAATGAGGTTCCCACTCATTCTTCAAAACCAGCGAGTACAGGCCCAATGCTGTCAAACGCTCATCATATGTTAACCCATTCATTCCTGGGATCATTCTTGTAAACCTCCTCTGGACCCTCTCCAGAGCCAGCACATTATTCCTCAGATATGGTGCCTAAAACTGCTCACAATACTCCAAATGTGGCCTGACCAGTGCCTTATAGAGCCTCAGCATTACATCTCTGTTTTTGTATTCAAGCCCTCCTTTGCGTTTGCTTTCTTTACTACCGATTCAACTTGCAAATTGACGTTTTGGGAATCCTGCACCAGCACTCCCAAGTCCCTTTGCACCTCCGATTTGTGGATTCTCTCCCCATTTAGAAAATAGTCTATGCATTTATTCCTACTACCAAAATGCATGACTCCGCGTTCTGCTACACTATATTCCATCTTCCACATCTCTGCCCACTCTCCCAATCTATAAAAGTCCTTCTGCTGAGTTCCTGCTTTCACTACATTACCTGCCCCTCCACCAATTTTCAGATCATCCTCAAACTTGTCCACAAAGCCTTCAATCCCCTATTCCAAATCATTAATATACAACGTGAAGTGGCCCCAGCACCGACCCTTGCAGAACTCCGCTAGTCACTGGGAGCCAATCATAAAAAGCCCCCTTTATTGCCACTCTTTGTCTACTGCCATCCAACCATCCTGCTATCCATGCTAGTATCTGCCCTTTGATACCATGGGCTCTCATCTTCCTTAGCACCCTCACAAGTGCCATTCTCACAAAGGCTTTCTGAAAAATTTAAGTAAACAACATCTACTGACTCTCCGAGGTCTGTCCTGCTATTTACTTCTTCAAACAATTCTAGCAGATTCATCAGACAAGCCCTCTCCTTCACAAAACCATGCTGACTTTGGCCTATTTTATCATTAACCTAAGTACTCTGTAACCTCATCCTTTATAATGGACTATAAAATCTTACCAACCACTGAAGTCAGACTAACCGGCCTATAGTTCCCACTATTCTGATTTGCTCCCTTCTTGTGCAGTGGGGTAATATTGGCAAATTTCCAATCTGGAACCACCGCTGACTCTAGTGATTCTTGAAATATCAATATTAATGCTTCCACAATCTCTAAAGCCACCTCCTTCAGAACAACTAGGGTCAGTCCATCCGGTCCAGGTGACTTATCCCCCTTCAGCCCTTTCAGCTTCCCAAGCACCTTCTCTGTAGTAATTCTGAAACATAAGCAGACTTTTTAAATCAAACTTATTTGGATAAAATAAAAACAGAACATTCTGGAAATATTCAGCATGTTAGTCAGCAGCTGTGGCACAACGATGTTGCTTGCTGAATTAACTTTCACCTTGTTAAAGCATCAGGTCAAATTATTGGTGATATTTACACCAAGAAATGTATCCAGTCTCTTCCTGCTGACATCCCTGTCAGCTGCGAAGCCCTCCGTCAGTTATGATTATTCTTTGACAACAATGAAAACAATGGCAAAATCCTCTATCATAGCCCTTATTTACACTCCATCTGTCACCCTTTAAATATCCGTCACTCAATATAAGATAAATCTGTTTTCTAACATCTTAAATTCGGATGAGGAGTTGTTGACTCAAAATATCAATTGTTTCTCTCCCTCAAGACGCTGTATAACATTTTTGAAATTTTCACAAAAATATTTAAAATAAAACTGACCCCAGAAGCAGACTGGATAATCTTCAGGATATCAGAAGACTGCCCTGAATTAAATGTGTTTCAAAAGACTCTATTTGAATATGGCTTAATAACTGGAAAAAAGCTAATCTTAAAATTCTGGAAAAATTCTCCGGTACCCATAGTCAATATGTGGATTTCATCTGTGTTCGAAACACTACACTTGGAAGATATGAGACTCCGACTAGCAGGAAAATCAGACTGTTTCTATAAGATGTGGTCTGCATTTATAAATCTATTACAAGGATAAGGTGCAAGAATACCTCAAAAAAGTACCGGTGTCGGGTCTTGGTAAAGGGGGAAGAAAAACTATCGAGTTGGTAGATTGCTTTTGTGAGGTATTTATAAGTAACTGGCTTTTTTTTTCTTTCTCTATTTTTCCCTTTTGTTTTTCCTCTCCAGGGTCTATCTCGTAATTCCCGTTTCTAACTCTTCAAAGGTTTCCTTTCCCTCTGTCACGCTTCGGTACTTTCACATCTCTTTTTCACTTTTCTACATTCTATGCTGCCATTTCTCTCTCTATTCTCTCTTTTCTAAAGTCTTAAAATTAAAAAAAAATTAAGGGGTACAATGACTGTAATACAATACAAGGGATGTACACTGATGTAACTTACAGGTCCGCTAATAAATAAAGGTATTTAAAAAAAAAGAAGAAAAAAAGATGCTGCATGACTTTCCGCATATCTCCGATATTTTCCTTTTTTATTTCAGATTTCCAACATCTGCAATTATTATGTTTCAAGATGTTTGGTTGAGTAGCATATCTCCCATCTCTGAACAACTGAGTCGGGCTTGACAGTTTCTGTTTTCCTCAGCCTCCACGTGGATATTCCTCACTTGAAGTCACCTTGCAGATATTTGAAACACTTTGTGTGAAATGAATGCCAAAACCTGTTAGGCTCTGTCGTTATATAATTTCCCATGAACATATCTGATTGATTCATTTTGTAGTGTGTGGCTTCCTGTAAATTGGCTCCTCCATGTAGCCAAGGCCAACTTCAAAACTAATTAATTGATTGCAAAACACATAAGTTCTTCTTTGTTCCCTGTATTTTCACCCTGGTGATTTGCTTTTGAGATTTCAAAGACTGAGAGGAAAAATGACACAAAGTGAAAGGAAGCAAAGGGAGCTTTTGCTTCATTCCTGCATTGGCCTTATTCACCCAGACTTCTACTAATTTGTCAGTTAAGGAACTGTGAGAGCAACTCATTATTTCCACAGCTTCAGAGATAAGGCTAATAATAGATTATTTTATCCTCAAAGTCTTACAGAGCTGGAAATATATAATTTGTGGGAATTTATCATAAACTTTTTTTTAGGAGCTGTAATAAAAGTAAATCCAGATCAATAAATCTTGTTAATTAGAGAATCTTGAATAAAAAATTCTCAGTTTGCATTTACATTTCTGTAAATGCAATGAACAGCCTATTTTGATCCATCTGCTTCACATAACCTCAGATAGAATTATCTCTGCATCCTAAAATGATTCAATGAGCAGCTTTTTTTCGCTATTACCTTGATTTATTTTGTAGTCACATTACTAAAAAATTGTGACATTTAGTACAGTCAATTTACCGTGTTACACCATTGTACAGAGTGTAAGCATTGCATTTATCAGATGCATGTACCTCAAGCAAATGGGTTTGAATTTAAGGAGGACCCAGGCTCAGTTTTTATGCTTGATGTGGTTTACAATGGTTTTGATCTTTGTTTTTGATTGGATTATTTAAGTGGAACATGAAGGGCATTTAGAAGGCAACAAGTGAACACAGTGCTTTCCTATTTACTTGCTGATCAAATGCCCAAAAGCAAGAAAGGCTTAATGTCAAAAATAAATTAAAATGTCTTCAAAATACTACTGGGATAATTTTTAATTCAATGCTCCATAAATTGTGTCACCAACAAAATTGACATGTTCTCTTAAGATTTGTTAACATTTATTAAAGCAAGACCAAGATAACCTTAATGCATTTCATTAAAGAATGCAAATGTAGAAGTAAATATAAATGTATAATACCTTTTTTTTAAAGCATATTTTCAGAATGGATAATGAAACGTATGATTACAGCACTATATAGCCAACTATGTCAGACAGGAAAACTAAAATTAGATCAGTGATCCCCATAAATTAAGCAGTAGATAATTCAGATAATTGTGTGAGTAGTTAATATTCTTTAGTCACGGTGTGGAAAGGCCAGTGTTACAATTCCATATCCGAATCCCTCTGGTTAGGCTTCTACTGCAGCATCACGCTGAACAGTCCTCTTCATATCACAAAGGACCTTCTGCATGACTTTGACCACGTAAACTACCCCTCTTTCATTGGTCTGCAGTTTTCAACAATATTCACCACATTACCCTTTTCCATTGAGCAGTAGGGTGAACATGATCTTGCATGCTTCATTCTAACATGCAGATGCAGGAGTAACTTCTGCCCATCAACCATCAGTCTCTTGAACCACATTGCACAACCGTAACCTCATCCCTACCTCAGCAATGAACTACTATGGACATTTTATAGATTGCTCTATCGACCTTGATTTGCACTATTATGGTTTGCTTACCTAGTTGTATTATTGTTGTATGTACATTTATCTGTTGTGTTGTTGCATTAATGTGCCTGTGAGATTGCAGACAATAAGGATTTAATTGTTCCATTCCCGCTGTGTATGATACTTAAACACTTCTATCTATTGACTTGACTAATCTATTGAATCATAGCCAGAGAATCACCCGTAATGATTTCCAGCAACTTCAGGTAGTCAGATCTAATGGTGAGGAGGGCGGAGGATCGTTTGGGTCAATTGTTGAACAGCATGGGCTTTGCTCTTCTTGTGGTTTATTCTGACTTCCGATGTCAAATCAATCTCATCGCAACTGCTAACCAATCTGTGGACCAACCGTGGGTCGGAACAGAAGATGGCGGTATTGTTCATGTACAGGGACGCATTGATCTGAGTGCCCTCACTGTGTTCCAATTTCACCCCTGCTATGCTCTCATCTTTCCTGATAGATTCAGCAAAGGTTTTAGGCAGCGCATGTAAAAGACAGGGGAGAGAGTGTAGTCTTGCCTGATTACATCTTTCTAACCCTTTCAGTCTTTCAAGCCCCTGAGATTTCATGTTCTTCCAATGTTAGTTCTTGTAGACTTTAATTGCTCCATTACTGGGAACTGTGCTTTTAATTGCTTTCGTCCTAAGCGCTGGAGTTCACCATCCTCCTGAAACTATATCTTCTTTATCTCTTTTCTATTTTTAGACATATGACCGAGTATTTAATTGTTTGTTATCCTATCTATAGTTCCTTGATGTCAAAACAAATGTTTTTGTTGATAAGACTCGTGCTCAGAGGCTTATGCACACGTTGTCCTACAACTTTAGGCTGTGCATGCCATACGCAAAAAGAAGAAGAGCCTTATGCCATGTTAAAGGTGCTATGTAAATTCATGCTGTTGAATGATTATACTGCTCCAGTTCAATAACAAAAGATATGCAATATAGAATCAATGTTTATGAGCAACATTTATTCACTTCCAGCTCTGTGATGTTGTTTCTATAACCTGTATTTCCAAATTGACAATAGAATATTTAGAAATCAATTGCAACATCTGTGCATCATTGGGTTAGTGACAATTCACACGTTCTGGATAAGTGTGAACTGGCCTTTCAAACCCCATGCAAAGGAAAGGTACTGTACATTCTGGCTTTTATTTATCGGTTTTCATATAAAAGGCTGCTTGTAAGTTCATCTGAAGGTGCTTTTAAAAAGGAATCCAATTTATATATTTTGGTTGAAGCCATTAGAGCAAACATTTAACCCAGATGATTGCCTTTCTCTCCAGGTCGACTTGAGTGACAGATGTGGTTGTGAGCCTATTATGCCTGCCCATGCAACATGGGTAGCTGCTAAAACTGGGTCAACTTCCAGGTAGACAGAAATGGTTACGACAACAAAAAGCTCATTGCTTTGCAGCTGAAAATGGAGGCTCGGGCATGCGTGTTATTCTGTTGATTTTCTTTCTACCCAAGCACAGCTACTCATTCAAATATTATGGAACTAAATTAGTTACTATTTATGGGAGGACATTTATAAATGTAATTTATAAGTCTAATAACTAACAGCAAGCTTCTGTATTACTTCAAGGGTAATAGGCACATCATGTTCAAAATTCTGAATAGATGGTTGAAGTTATACCAATTAATTTGTATCTTCCTAAACTAAAACTATACAAACAAAATAAATTAGTCATTGAAAATATCCAGTCTACATTCGATCAACGGTGCGAATTGTGAGCTGAGATATGTCAAGGTCACCTTTCTGTAAATGAAATCATGTTGTTTCAACATGGGGTGGACAGTGGGTAAAGCCACAATTGGAGTAGTGTGTCACTTTACTGCTCTACCTTCCACAGAAGATTGACAAAGTTGTTTACTGATATTATGTTCTTTTAAAGCAATTTCTAAAACAAGTTTGTTTTTTTTGGAGAAAGGCATCCAGTACTTTAGCCAAGGACCAGTAGCAGCAGGATTGAGTAAGCTGAATAACAAAAACTTTTCAAACCTCTTTACAGCCCACCAGCCCAATCATGTATCACCATTAGCTGTATAACAATAGACACAAGGAATTACATATGCTGGAACCCTGAGCAAGAAACACCATTGCTGGAGGAGCTCAGTAGGTCAGGCCTCGGGCTCCAGGGCACAGTCCTTGTCGGTCAGTATATTCCGTTAATCTTAGGCAACAGGCAATGTAATGCCCTGGTGAGTAGGTAAATGAAATACCACAGCAGAGCTCAATTCTATTCAAGGACAACTTTCATCCATTTGCATTTACATTGAGTCCTTACTATATTAATTCAGAGGAAGTATGTGAATTACATTAACCACGTAGCTGATGTTGACTACCATGTATCTCAGCAAAGTAAAAGTCAACATGGAGCAGTACAACACAAGGACAATCCCTTCAGCCCACATTGACTATGTTGAATATGGTGATCTGACAGTATACCATATCTGTTCTGACAGTATACCATATCTGTGGCTTTCATAATTTTATAAACTTTATAAATTTTATAAGCATTCCATATAACCATATAACAATTACAGCATGGAAACAGGCCATCTCGGCCCTTCAAGTCCATGCCGAACAACTTTTTTCCCTTAGTCCCACCTGCCTGCACTCATACCATAACCCTCCATACCCTTCTCATTCATATGCCTATCCAATTTATTTTTAAATGATACCAACGAACCTGCCGCCACCACTTCCACTGGAAGCTCATTCCACACCGCTACCACTCTCTGAGTAAAGAAGTTCCCCCTCATGTTACCCCTAAACCTCTGTCCCTTAATTCTAAAGTCATGTCCTCTTGTTTGAATCTTCTCTATTCTCAAAGGGAAAAGCTTGTCCACATCAACTCTGTCTATCCCTCTCATCATTCCCCCTACACCTGGCTCTTCAATGAAAGCAATCCAAGTTAATCCATTCTCGCTTTATAGATAATACACTTTAATTCGGACAGCATCCTGATAAACCTCTTCTGCACTCTCTCCAAAGCCTCCACTTCTTTCTGTAATGGTGTGACTAGAACTGCACAGGTCACAACTAAAATTTTGCTACGATCTCTACAAAGCCATCAAGGATGCCAAGAGACAATACTGGGACAAACTTGAGTCCCTGTGTAATCATTCAGACACACGGAGAATGTGGTACGGTCAGAATAAGATAACTGGTTGCAAAGCAAGGTCTGGCAACGTCATTGGTGATAGTGCCACCCTACCCGATGAACTTAATGCTTTTGATGCTCGCTTCGAGCAGAAGGCCAACAGGGCAGTGACACCTGGCCCTTCAGACTCCAATGTACCTCTCACCAGGGTGTTGTTGCAGAGGTTAGATCGGCCTTCCTGAGGGTAAACCCATGACAAGCAACTGGCCCAGACAGAGTTCCTGGCCGTGTCCTTAGTAACTGTGGGAACAAGCTAGCGGGAGTATTTGTGGACATCTTCAATCCCTCCTAACTCTATTCTGAGGTACCCACCTGCTTCAAGAAGACCACCATCATTCAACTGCCGAAGAAAAGCAAGACATAATGCCTGAACGACTACCATCCAGTGGTCTTGCAATCCACCATGATAAAATGTTTTGAGAGACTAGTTATGAAACGCATTAAATCCAGTCTATCCAGCGGCTGTGACCCACTACAGTTCACCTACTGCCACAACAAGTCCATGGACGATGCCATCGCCCTAGCCCTACACTCATCCCTATAACACTAGGATAAGAGAGACACCTATGTCAGACTCTATTCATAGAATACTGCTCTGCCTTTAATACCATTACGTCATCCAAGCTTATCACCAAACTAGTGGGACTTTGAGTCACCACTCATCTCTGCAACTGAATCCTCCACTTCCTGATCACAGACCCCAATCAGTGAGGATAGGGGACAAATCATCCTCCACGATAATCCTCAACACGGGGGCTCTGCAAGGATGTGTTCTCAGCCCCCTTCTTTACTAACTGTGCAGCCATGTATAAATCCAATTCAATTTTTAAATTCGCAGATGACACCAACGTTGTGGACCGGATATCAAATAATGATGAAACGGAGTACAGGAAGGAAATTGAAAACCTCACGTCTTGGTGTCGAGACACAACTTTTCTTTCAATGTTAGCAAAACAAAGGAGATAGTGATTGACATCAAGAAGCGAAATGGTACACATGCCCACAGCATTGATGGTGCCAAAGTAGAGATGGTTGAAAACTTCAAATTCCTAAGAGTCAATATCAACAACAACTTTTCCAGGTCCACCCATAATGAAGCAACAACCAAGAAAGCACACCAATGCCTCTACTTCCTTAGAAGGCTTAGGAAGTTTAGCATGCCCCCTACAACTCTCACCAACATATACAGATGCACCATAGAAAGCATTTTATCAGGATGCATCAGCTTAGTTTGGGAACAGCTCCATCCAAAACTGCAAGAAATTGCAGCGAATTGTGGTTGCAGCCCAGACTCGCATACAAACTAACCTCCCTTCTATCGACACCATTTATACCTCCCACTGCCTCGGCAAGGCCAGCAGCATAATCACAGATGAGTCGCACACTGGCCACTACCTCTTCTCCCCTCTACCATTAGGTAAAAGGTATAGAAATGCAGGTGAAAATGCAGACCACCTGATTCAGGCACAGTTTCTTCCCAGCCGTTATCAGGCAACTGAATCATCCGACCGCAACCAGCGAGCAGTGCTGAACTACTATCTACCTCTTTGGTGACCCTCGGACTATCCTTGATCAGACTTTGCTGGCTTTACCTTCCATTAAACGTTATTCCCTTATCATCTATCATGTATCTATACACTGTAAATAGATCGATTGTAATCAAGTATTGTGTTTCTGCTGACCGGTTAGCATGCAGCAAAAGCTTTTCACTGTACCTCAGAACAAGTGACAATAAACTAAACTGAACTGAAACACACTAAAAGGCCTTCCCTCTGTGATCGCATGATTCTGTGATGGGAATTGCACAAAATAAAGGGTGGCAGAGTGATGCAGCGTATAGATCCACTGTCTCACACCACCAGAGACCCGGATAGATTCTTGACTTTGTAGTAGACTTTGCACATGCTCCCTGTAACCACATGGGGTTTCTTCAGATATATACATTTTGCAGGGAGATTAAAAACAGCTACAAATAATGAAAAGTGAAATGCTGCAAAATGAACAGGTCAGAACTTGACAACTAATAATGTGAGGACTGTTCCTTTAAATACTGTAGGAGCAATCCATAACCTAGCAGATGCTACATCAATGGAAGGAAAATCCTTCTGCAAAATGGAATCTCACTGATAAAACACCACGGTTTACTGCACAAATTCATTGCACAACACAATAAAATGTCTTTGCCAATTTATGAAGCCAGGGACCAAGTGTGTAAGAGAGTAGTATTGTCATCTTGTGGCTATTGCTGGTACTGCAACTATTGTTCCAGAGCTACTGAAAGATAATAATAGCAATACTAATTGACAGGGCAGTTTTATTTACATAAATCCTTACAAATAGAGCGTGTCCATTTTGGCCCATTGAGTCTATGCCAGCACACAAGCCAGATCCCAAACCTCTCAATAATTATACCTGCAACCTATCTTCTTACATTCTAAACTCTTCCCAAATTCTACCACTCAGCCAAACAAACCTACAAAAAATCTATTTATGAGAAAAAAAATCTGCAGGGTCATAGGGAGAATGTACAGGTTGGACACAGACGGCAAGAAACTGGCCATCAAACACAATAAAAACTTCAATCGCGGGTCTTGTGATATTCAAATGCACTAGCAGATGATCATTAGGAAGTCTTGACTGGGCTGTGCATGCAAAGCAGCCCCACATTCTCCGAGGCATGGATAGTGAACACGCCCATTCTCAGCAGCCCCACAACTTTGTTGTACCTGCTCTTTTAAAGAAGATTAATTTAGGCTCCTTGATTTGGAATTGCTAAGCTGATACTTGAGCAGTGGGCAAATAATTTGACATGACGTCCTGTACTAGCACGATGGTCAGTAAAAGACGAGAACTTGGTTAAAACATTGCAGGATAGAACCCGGCAGTGTCAGTTTGTTACAAATTGCATGATGGCCTTTGCTTACTGTCTACAATACCTTAGTTGAAGATTGCTCACAAGGACAAATAATTGATAAACCAAAACAATTGCAAGGTTAGGAACAAAACTGCATTTCTTCCTGGTGCCAGGGAACCAAGTGAAAACATTGGCTTATTCTACTCCACAACAAACTCAGCAAAAAATATATTTTAAGTCTGGAATGAATGATAGATTCTGTGAAATTGCCAATGGCAATTTAACCCCTAATCTCCATGGACAAATGGCTTATACAGAATTTCAAGTTGCACTTTTCAGATAAGAAAGAATGTTATTTTTAGCTGGAAAATTGACATGCCTTAATGTCAATAACATTATTTAGGAATTGTTTAGGCCTTGATTGAATCTTGCTTTCCTAAGCCAAGAGTTTTTAAAACCTTGTACCAAATAGGAGTTGCTTGATGAAAAAAGGTCCAGGTAATCTAATTGGCCTTCTAGCACCTGTGCAGTCAGATGATTAAGTGATGGAGTTATTGACTTGTCATGGTTAACAATCTCAATCGATGAGATTACAAAAGCCCAGAAATAACACAAGAAAATGAAGTTTAAAAAAACTGATAGGTTGGAGGTATTGTTCTTGGGCAAGAAAAAATAAGGAGGTCACATATTGGAAAATTATAAACAGAGAGAATGGGATGTTTGAGCAATGAGTGCAAACAAGACCAAAAGTGCACAGATCTAATTCCATATAAGTGACTATTCCCTATAGCTCTTAATTCTTTTGAATATCAACAATCTCGACCTCAACTTAAAATTAACAAATGACAAAGAATCTATTCTTATCTACAGAACTAGGTTCCAAATTGTCGCCACATTTTTGAAAATATATGCTTTGTTTACTTCACTCCTACACTTTACACCAGCAGATGCAGTTTATTTTCTTTGCTTCAAGCAGTTTCCCTGAAGAACCTTATACAAATCACCTTCTAAATTATCTTTTGAATGCCAGGAAATACAAGCATGTTTCAGTAATCTCATTTTGGAATTTAACCATTGTGAGGTTTGGAATCACTTTGGTAATTCTATACTGAACTGAGATGAATAGGAAAGATTTAGAGCAATAAGGGCCACATTCAGGCAGGTGGGATTAGTGTGGATGCGGCATATTTTTGACATGGGCAAGTTGAGCGGAAGGGCCTGTTTCTGTGCTGTATGACACTATGACTTTATGAACTTGCTTCATGATGAAATTGTCCTGTCTGAGATGAGCTGCCCATAATTATTCACAGTGCTGTGGCTGTAGTCTAACCAAGCTTAAAGGGCCTGTCCCACTGTACGAGGTAATTCAAGAGTTCTCCCGAGTTCTCCCCTGATTCGAGCTCGTGTAATGTATGTAGCAGGTACGTAGGGGCTCGTACGAGTAAAAAGTAACAAGTTTTTTCATCATGAGTATTTTTTTTACTCGTGGACATTTTTCACAATGTTGAAAAAGCGTCACGAGTTTACCGGATTTCCCGAGTACCTACTGTTACTCATACAAGCCGCTACGTGACTTCCACAAGCTCCTACGTACATTACACAAGCTCGAATCGGGAGAACACGGGAGAACTCTTGAATTACCTCGTACAGTGGGACAGGCCCTTTCGTTTACCTGCAGCCAAACCTTCCTACCATTCAACTCTAATCCTCTAGGTCTGAAGGTCAGCGCTTCTTTAGTCTTTGTGATTACTTTTTGTTTAATCAGTCAACGACATTTTAATGACCTATGCCATCGTGCAATCAATATCAACATTGTCTCAGTACTTCTGGCCTTTTTAAAACATGCTTTTTTTTTGTTTTCTCTACATTTAAATCCATTTATCACAATTTATCTATTATCTTAATCTATCAATATTGCTTTGAAATATAATGGACTACAATTTGAAGTCAATGGTGAGCATGCAGTTTACCTCCCCTTTATGATCAGCTTCCCAAAGGTTGGCTAATCCTTAAAAGCAAGGCCTTGCACAATATAAGTCTCCCATTCCATTATAGGAAGGGATCAAGGTGAGGATGCATGGAGAGAACAAGCCTCACTTGTGAAACTGCTTCAAAGGACTTTGACAGCTGGCTAAATAAATTATGCTGTCCAGTTTAGTTGATTTGAGTTTAGTTTATTGTCACATGCCCCAAGGTACAGTGAAAAGTTTTTGTGGCATGCAAACCAGCCAGTGGAAAGACAACACATTAAAGCTGTCAACAGGATTATCAATTCTAAATGTCAAAAAATATGAAACAATATAAATGATTTAAGGTAGCAAACAAATTTAAAAGTTACATATTTTATGTAAATTTTATGTAAATCTCAATCCTCAATTATAGACAAATAATATCCTAAAAAGCAGATGTTTTGCTAATTGTGAATTTTCTCAGTTCTTTTCTTTTTCTCACCTCTCTTAAATCTCTTTAAGGATAAGGGGGAAATATCTGGTAAATTGACGTGCCCTAATGAGAGTGGTGAATATCTGAAATTCTCTGCCAGAGAAGGTAGTTGAAGCCAGTTCACTGGCTATATTTAAGAGGGAGTTAGATGTGGCCCTTGTGGCTAAAGGGATCAGGGGGTATGGAGATAAGGCAGGTACGGGATACTGAGTTGGATGATCAGCCATGATCATATTGAATGGCGGTGCAGGCTCGAAGGGCTGAATGGCCTATTCCTGCACCTATTTTCCACGTTTCTATGTTTCTATCCCCATGTACAAAAGTAATTTCTGGAATGAAAAGTAGTTTTCGAAACATATAGTTGGATTATCTGCAGTAGATCTGAAACAGACCTAAGTTCAGGGTTACTCTTGCATTTAATGTGAATACGGCTTTTCCTTTTGCTAGTTTTTATCCCGAAAACACCAGGTGCCACATTTATGCGCAGTCCCTAATCTCCCCATTCACTCTTCACCGATATGTACCTTGTCCAGCTCTGCAGGTGCAGCCCTTCATTCCCTGACATGGGAATTAATATAGTTTCTCATGTCATACCTTTATAGCTTGGGAATAATGATGATTTCACTTCTGACGATAAAGTTACCTCAAGTTCCTTCATTTGGAATTGTGGCTTAAGTTCAGGTGCAATTTCAGATTTGGTCTTTTCCATCTTATCTCACGTTCTTCAGGTGTTGTATAATATCATCTTGTCTGGTAAACTTAATATTCTTTCACTTCAGTTTATAAAACATTTAATTATATCTCGCCATATTGATTGTTTTAACTCTGTTTCCTTGGTATTCGTCATGTCCATGAGAAAGGCACAGCTAGATGTGATTTGGATGACAACACACAGGGCAAGATTAGCAAGTTTGCTGATGATACGAAAGTGGATGGTTTTGCAGATAGTGAAGATGGTTGTGAAAGATTGCAGCAGGATCTGTATCGATTGGCCAGGTGGGTTGAGGAATGGTTGATGGAATTTTATACAGAGAAGTGTGAAGTGTTGCATTTTGGGACATCTAACAAGGGCAGGACCTATACGGTGAATGGTAGGCCTCTGGGGAGTGTTGTGGAGCAGAGGGACCTAGGACAGTAGGTGCAATGTTCCTTGAAGGTCGCGTCACAGGTAGATAAGGTGGTCAAAAAGGTTTTTGGTACATTAACCTTCATCAGTCAGAGTATTGAGTATAGAAGTTGGGAGTTCATGTTGCAGTTGTATAAAATGTTAGTGAGACCGCATTTATAGTACTGTGTTCCGTTCTGGGCACCATGTTATTGAAAAGATATTGTCAAACTTGAAATGGTTCAGAGGAGATCTACGAGGATGTTGCCAGGACTAGAGACTGAGATCTAGGGAGAGGTTGAGTAGGCTGAATCTCTACTCCTTGGAGGGCAGGAGGATGAGGGGTGATCTTATCGAGGTGTTTAAAATCATGAGAGGAATAGATCGAGTAGATGCACAGAATCTCTTGCCCAGAGTAGGGGAATCAAGGACCAGAGGATATAGGTGGAGGAAAAGACATTAATAGGAATCTGAAGGGTAACTTTTTCACACAAAGGGTGCTGTATGGAACAAGCTGCCAGAGGAGGTAGATGAGGCTGGGACTATCCCTACGTTTAAGAAACAGTTAGACAGGTACATGGATAGGACAAGTTTGGAGAGATATGAACCAAGCGCAGGCAGGTGGGACTGGTGTAGCTGGGACATGTTGGCCGGTGTGGGCAAGTTAGGCTGAAGGGCCTGTTTCCACACTGTATAACTCTTGAGTCTATGACTCTATGATATACTTTAGGTACAGTGGCAGTGAGACCTATTCAAAATTGTATATAGGCATTACGTATTTATGGAGTAGCAGGATCACCCTTTTTTGTTTTGTTTTTAGTTTAGAGATACAGTGCGGAAACAGGGCCTTCAGCCCACCGAGTCCGCACCGACCAGCGATCCCCGCACACTAACACTATCCTACACACAGTAGGGACTATTTACAGATATACCAAGCCAATTAACATACAAACCTGTACATCTTTGGAGTGCGGGAGGAAACCAAAGAACTCGGCGAAAACCCACGCGGTCACGGGGAGAACGTACAAACTCCGTTCAGACAGCACCCGGAGTCGGGATCGAGCCCGGGTCTCCGTGCTGCAAGTGTTGTAAGACAACAACTCTAACACTGTGCCACCGTGCCATTTATGTAGGATTATGATTAATCTTCTAAAACAATCCATCATCAGATTTACTTCACCTGCTCCTGAAGAAGAGCAAGTGAAGGTGGACAAAAATATAGCAAAGCAGAGTAGTTTAGGAAGTGAATGCAAGAAGGAAGAGTCCTCATTTTGTTACATCATGTTGACAGACCTACATATGCACAACATTTTCTGCTTTTGAATTCAATTGGCTACAGGTTTAGTTTTAGCCTTGCTTGATTAAAATCAATAGCTAGAATCAGATCAGATCAGATCAGATTACCTTTATTGTCATTCAGACCTTTCGGTCTGAACGAAATTTCGTGCCTGCAGTCATACATATATTAAAAGTAACAAAAACACACAAAAAACACAAATTTAACATCCACCACAGTGAGTTCACCAAACACCTCCTCACTGTGGTGGAAGGCTTTGTCTTAGTCTTTGACTCTTCCCTCCTTGTTCTCCCTCTGCGCTGAGGCGATCCAGGCCTCTGATGTATTGACCCCACCGGGTGTTGGTAAGTGAGTCAGTCCCGCGGCTGAATCCAGCTCCGCGAACGGGCCGATTCAAACTCCGCAGCCCGGGGCGGCCAAAGCTGCCGAAGCTGCCGCCCTCCAGTCCAGCGGGAGCTCCAAAAAACAGGTCACCAACCTGTGACCTGCAAGCTCCCGATGATGTCGTCCACTGGGCCCGCGGCCGGGCCTCAGAAGCTGCGCTGCCACCGCCGCTGAAACACATGAACACCGCCACAACTCCAGAGTCAGGCCACAGCTCCAGGCCGGGCCGCTGCCGCTACCGGAACGCTGGAATGCTGCCACAGCTCCAAGTCAGGCCGCTGCTGCTGCCAGGTCAGGCCAGTCGAGCCACTGCCGCTGCCGGAACTGCCGCTGCCGGAACTGCAGCTGCAGCGAATGACGCCCGAGGCCATCAGCTCCGAGGCCCCCGAGGCCGTCAGCTCCACCATTAGGGCCTCAGCGCAGACGGAGACAGGGGATACAACAAGAAAAGGTCGTATCCCCCCGAAGGAAGAGACTAAAACCCTGTTTTTCCCCCCCCCCCCTCCCCCCACACTTCCACAATCTAATAAACTAACTAAACTAAAACAGACATAAGCAAAAACAACAAAAAAAAAGAAAAAACAGACGGACTGCAGGCGAGCCGCAGCTGCCAGGCAGCGCCGCCACTTCCGGAATCACCAACTATTTAATAGCGTTTTACTGGAATAGAGCAAGCGGTGTTGTTTTGATTACATTTACTCTGAGGAAAAAGTATGAAACAGATGAGTATGCATTGTTACAATGGAACTACAGATACAACAAATAAAAGATAAAATAAATCCTACACGTTTAGAAGCAGGAGAAAGAGTGAGTGAAATTCACATTGACTCACTTACTTACAATAATGTACCAAGATGCCAACAGTTCATCAGTTAGTGAATACAATGACACCTGAATGTTTTTTTTTTCTGCTGCTTAAGATGGGTAAGTAATATTGACAAATCTTAAAGTGGCCTGAAATTGTTTATAATTGATTTAATTGAGTCAAATACTATTTATTATCTTTCCTCCTTAACATAGAAACATAGAAACATAGAAATTAGGTGCAGGAATAGGCCATTTGGCCCTTCGAGCCTGCACCACCATTCAATATGATCATGGCTGATCATCCAACTCAGTATCCCGTAGCTGCCTTCTCTCCATACCCTCTAATCCCCTTAGCCACAAGGGCCACATCTAACTCCCTCTTAAATATATCCAATGAACTGGCCTCAACTACCCTCTGTGGCAGAGAGTTCCAGAGACCCACCACTCTGTGTGAAAAAAACCCCAAAAAAAACTATTAACTATTAACTATTTGAACATTGTCATAGTTAGTGTTGTTAGTGAACATAGTTATCTTTCTGCCCACTTTGGAATAGTTTCTAGGTTAAAATAGCTATATAAATGCAAATTGTTAGTCACGAAGATAGACACAAAATGCTGGAGTAACTCAATGGATCAGGCAGCATCTCTCAAGGATATAGAACAGACCCAATTCAAAGCAATGCAATAAACATTCATTAAATAAATTGTGGTAATGTGGTAATGAAGCACTTGAGATAGCCTAAGAACATTGTTGGTAGAATAATAAAACATTATGATATTCATGTTGATAACGCTTGCTGGATATGTAGGTTCATAATTTGGCTATATAACCCCAAAAGAACGATAAACGGTGTTAAACATCAAACACTAGGAGGACCCAAATATTGATCTTCTGAACAAAGTGGTCATTTGTATTTTGGTGGAGATGCTAGTTGGGATTTGTAAACATACATTACTGTGCAGTGCTCTCACTGCTTTCAGGATAAGAGGTAAATTTAATAACAGAAACCTAGAAGAATTAATTTAGATAGTTGCCTCAGCTGGTTCATCGCTGAATTTCTAAAAAGTATGCACCAGATCAGATATTCAAAATAAGAAAGCGCAAATGTAATATATTTTACTGAGGCACCTCTAAAAATCATTTATGTTTGCATTAAATATGGTAACTTCTCTGTTTTGTGAGTCTAATGAATTCTCAAGAGTATTTTATTGTTATATATCCCAAATAGAACAATGACCTTCTTACTTGCAGCAGCACTGCTTCAAAGGGAATTATGATATTTTCCTACCCAAGGCTTCTGCATCGATCTTGGAATCTTTGCAGGGGCATGTCTATCCCATCAAAAGCAGGTGTCTCAAGAACTAGATGGGAAAGAGAAACAAACACAACAAACTTTGGAGGCTGTGTGGGAAGGAAATGCAGATGCTGCTCTACACCAAAGATAGACACAAAATGCTGGAGTAACTCAGTAGGTCAGGAAGTATCTCTAGAGAAAAGGAATGGGTGATGTTTCAGGTCATGACCCTTCATCAGACTTCGAGTCAGGGAGAGGGAAATTAGAGGTATGGGGAAGTACAGAACGAAGCAGAACCACTAGTGCTTTTTACAAGCTGTGTTTTATTCTGTGCCTTCTCATACCTCTATTTTACCTCTCCCTGACTCACAGTCAGGTGAAGCTCTTGACCCGAAACGTAACCTACTCCTTTTCTCCAAACTTTGGAGGCTAGTAGCCAAGTTGGCCTGAGGTTTTTGGATCGTCCCAGATGAATGAATTTAAAATCACTTTGATGAATACTTATTACAATATAGGTCTACTGCCAGCAGGCTTTCCATTGTACTGGGTTCTGGAGCAGCAGTTGCATACCTAGCTACCCCTATTGCAAGTTCTCACATTGGTGGATGCTGTAGCTGCACTGAAGCATTATCTTACCTTGATGAATGTATAAAGTAGCAATGTCCTGTGTCTGAAGTGCTTTGATTTATTTTACTCTCCGAGCTAGACATTGAGTTTTCTGATGGGTGAAGGATGGAAAATACTTCCATGAAAAATCACTTCTGAATTAAACATACACTTAATTAAAAAAAAATGTAACCAAAGTTCACAAATAAAAGCTGTAGATTGATGTTGCATGTTAACCAATCACACACCAGCCAGCATCTCTAACTCCACCCCACTGTAATACTTATACTAACACTGGTTTCCCAGCACAGACAGTTGGAGTAGCCAGGATGTATTGACAACTAATCATCCTCCATGCTGTTAAGTTTCAGTGCTGATTAAAGATGAATTTGAATCACGTACTGAGTCCAGAAGTAATTTACATGGGGACAGAAGTGATTGGATCCACTCCTTCTGTATAACAGTTTTTTGTTTTACCCTTTTGTGAGTTTTTATTTTGCTTTATGATGGCCTCTTCCTGTCGAAAGCCTGACCCTCTTGTCTTTGATGCGGATATCAGCCAATGCTGGGCCACGTTTGAAATTGATTACCGACACTACATGAACATTGCACACCTAAATGAACATGATGCTGTCAAGGCCTCTCGCCTACTCAACCTTGCGGGCCCAGATGCCTCTTCAACAAGATAAGAACTAACGACCCACTGATCAAGGACAAATCCACTCTACATGCTTTTGGAGGGAAGGTGCTGGTGCCTCTGGGCAAAACCAACTTGAAATGTGTGCTGAAAAAAACCACAAGGAATTTGACCTTCTATGTCTTGAACTTTAATTCAGTTACTCTGCTTGGCAACTGGGCCTGTCAGGACTGGGGCTGATCTCCTTTGACAAAATGGTCCACAAGCTGCAAATTTCCCTGGACCTGCTGAGTGAATTCCCTGATATTTTCGACAATAACCTGGGCAAGTTGGCCTTAACTTACAAGATTATTATTGACCCCGAAGTGACACCCATCATCCGACCTCCACACCGATTGTCACTTGCCATGACTGACAGGGTTCACTCTGCGTTGAAGGGCATGGCCTCCACAGGCATAATTGAAGCAGTCAGCGACCCCACCGACTGGGTCTCAACCATGATTGCCACAGTTAAGAAGGGAAAAAATGAAATCCGCTTGTGCATCAACCCAAAAGAACTGAACACAGCCATTAAGTGCCCACACAATCCCATGAAGACTGTCGAGGATGTTGCGGCAAAGGTCGGAACGGCCACCCTATTTTCTGTCCTCGACGCAAAGAACTCTTTCTGGCAGATACCGCTGGACAAGGAGTCATCAAACCTCACCACATTTGCCACCCCATTCGGCAGATACAAGTTTCTGAGAATGCCATTCGGAATCAACTTTGCCAGTGAAGTCTTCCAAAGAACTATGTAGCTATTATTCGAGGACCTACCTTGTGCCATCATTGTCGACGATATCCTAGTGTATGGAAAAGATGCAACAGAGCATGACCACAATCTCAGGCTCAGAGGTTTCCTACGTCGGCCACATCTTCACTCCTAATGGTCTCAAACCCGATCTGAAGAAGACTACCGCCATCACAGAAATGCCTGCCCCCACAGACGTGAAAGGCCTGCAGCGTTTTCTGGGCCTGGTAAACTATCTCGGCAAGTTCGTACCGAACCTCAGCAAACTAAGATCCACACTGCGGGAGCTAACAGAAAAAGAACACAGCATGGTCATGGCTCCAGCAGCATCAGATTGCTTTAGATGTTTTAAAGTACAAACTGACCAGTGCACCGACCCCAATTATTTTTGACCTGAAACGTCCGGTGACAATCACCTGTGATGATTCGAAATTCAGCCTCTGCGCAGCCTGCTTGCAACCATCTGCCGAGGGCACTCTACTACCTGTCTCGTATGCCTCTCGCACCATGGCCGACACTATGTTCAAATCGAAAAGGAACTATTGGCCGTCGTCTTCGCTTGCACCAAGTTCCACGACTTCATCTTTGGCAACACCTTCACGGTTGAGACGGACCACCAACCACTGGTGACAATCCTGAACAAGCCCATCCATGCCGCGCCAGTTCGTTATCAGCATATGATGATGCAGCTGCAGCGGTACGATTTCTCTTTTACTTACACTAAGGGTAAGGACATGCACGTCGCTGACACTCTCTCCCGTGCACCTCGGGCATCTTGCGAACAACATCCCTATGAACAGGAAAATTTCATGGTCCTCGGTGTCGATGTCGTCTCCAGCAAGCAACTGCACACCTTGGCTGCGCACACCGCTACTGACGATACACTTCAAATCCTCCCCTCCATTATCAAAACAGGCTGGCCAGACAGACAATCCAACACTCCCACAGAGGTGCAGCCTTTCTTCCTGGTTCGTGATGAACTGGTAGTTCAGGATGGGGTTATCGTCAAGGGTCACAAGGTAGTGATACCCTCATCGCTACGAGACCTATACTTCAAAGACGCACACAGCGGCCACCCAGGAGCCGACGCCACACTGGCACGCGCCCATAGTCTGTTCTACTGGCCGGGAATGGCCAGCTACATCCAGGACCGCGTAGCCTCCTGCCCTGCTTGCAGCAGCCTTGCGTATCATGAGCAGCGGCAGCCCCTTCTGCAACAACCTCCACCAGCTTTGGCCTGGACGTCGCTGGCAGCAGACATTTTCAAATGTTGCGGGAACCATTACCTCATTCCAGTCGAGTCTTTTTCTAATTGGTTTGACTAGACCAACTGACCTCCCTCACATCTGAGATGGTCATTCAGAAGCTGAAAAGACACTTCTCTACCTTTGCCGCTCCCGTCAGCCAGAGAACCGACAACGGTCGGCAGTTCATCAGCCACGTTCAAGCTTTTCCAGACCGATGGAACTTCCAGCACGTCACAGGCAGTCCCGAGTATCCATAGAGCAATGGACTCGCTGAACGCGCTGTCAGAAGCGCCAAACACTTGCTGGAGCGAGCACAGATTTCAAAGTCAGACGTTTATCTCGATCTCCTGAATCCTCGAAACGTTGCCAGGGACGGAACCCTGGGATCGCCGGCACAGCAACTGATGTCGAGATTGACGAGGCCTCCGGTACCCATCGCACAACAGCAACTTGTTCCTCAGGTGCAGAAGCCTGCCACTATCCAGAAACATCTAGAAGAGAAACATGATATCCAGAAACGGTCATACGACAGTTCCAGCAGACCACTCAAGCCTCTACTTCCGGGTCAGGTCGTCCGCCCACAAACTTCAACTGGACATTCCCATCTGGGCACTGTTGTCAACCCGACTAACGAGCCACGGTCTTGCCTGGTTGCCTGTGAGGGAGCGGTATACCAGAGAAGTCGACAACACCTGCTTGTTGTGAGGGAGCCGCGGCCATGGCAGGACCATTGCGTCCAGTTTTGGTCCCCTAATGTGAGTAAAGACATTCTTGCCATAGAGGGAGTACAGAGAAAGTTCACCAGACTGATTCCTGGGATGGCAGGACTTCCAAATGAAGAAAGACTGGATAGACTCGGCTTGTACTCGCTGGAATTTAGAAGATTGAGGGGGGATCTTATAGAGACTTACAGAATTCTTAAGGGGTTGGACAGGTTAGATGCAGGAAAATTGTTCCCGATGTTGGGGAACTCCAGAACAAGGGGTCACAGTTTAAGGATAAGGGGGAAGTCTTTTGGGACCGAGATGAAAAATCATTTTTCACACAGAGAGTGGTGAATCTGTGGAATTCTCTGCGACAGAAGTTAGTTGAGGCCAGTTCATTGGCTATATTTAAGAGGGAGTTAGATGTGGCCCTTGTGGCTAAAGGGATCAGGGGATATGGAAAGAAGGCAGGTACAGGATACTGAGTTGGATGATCAGCCATGATCATATTGAATGACTGTGTAGGCTCAAAGGTCCAAATGGCCTACTCCCGCACCAATTTTCTATGTTTCTATGTTTCTAAGACAGGGGTAA
This sequence comes from Raja brachyura, assembly GCA_963514005.1. The sequence goes on from OY740787.1 coordinate 28,056,259, forward strand.
GGAGGTAGTTTTGTTACGCATCCATGAGCTCACCACTAGACATTCAAAGCTGTCCAAAGATAAATCTTCAAAACAAGTCTCTTGATTAGCAGTTCCCTTATTGTCATAGTAAAAACAGTAAGATATTCTTCTTCCTGCTTAAGTACATTTTGATCTTACTCATAGTCAAACATGTGCATGGTCGAAAGCTGTACCTTCCCCATGCTTCTTCAACGAAACTATAAACTAAAAACTACTTGCGGGTCTGCGTGAAAATCCCAGCCACAAACACGCTCCGACTACATAATAAATCCCACCCACATAATTACAGGCAGATAAAATTGAAAGGTAACTGGTTATAGTTATAACATACTGAGTTAAGCCAAATGGCTACTACAGTCGTTGCTGGAAGGGATTTCCCTCTCTTTTCCCAGTTGCCTGTCAAGTGCAAATGATAGACTAACTGACGTATCTGCTTTTATCTGCAAAGAAGTCGGGCAGATGGGAATGAGTCATTTTATTTCTGATGAGATAATCAACTCTGATTATTGGGTAAATGATTATTTCTTAACTGGTTATGGTTGAATTGTGCTGAACTTAAGCCATAATTAACATATAGGTTCAGAACACTGATTATCATGTTATGTTTTCAGACTCAGAATCAGAATCAGAATGCCTTTTATTGTCATTATACACATGTACAGTGAGATTAAAAACTGCTCCTACTCAGTGCAAAAACAAGACAAAAAGGGGGGGGGGGGGGGGGGGGATAAGGTGCACAGTTTCTGCAGCGCTATATACATATCTACAAAAAGACAATGGATAAATAGAATGGATAATAGGATTCCTATATCCAGTATGGGTTACAGTTACAGTACAAATTACAGTAGGTGGATAGATGAAAGTCCGGGGGTTAGGCTGTGAAGTCAATGCATGTGTGAGTTCAGGGAGATTATGGATTTTGGAAAGAAACTGTTCTTGAGTCTATTTGTCCTTGTGCTGATGCACCTATAGCGCCTCCCTGAGGGTAGCAGGTTGAACAGGCCAAATGCAGGATGGGAGCTGTCCTTGATAAAGTTCTTCGCCCTGCTGAGGCAGCGGGAGGTGTAACTGTCCATCAGAGAGGGGAGAGGGCAGCCGATAATCTTCTGTGCTGCCCTGACTACCCTCTGAAGCCTCTCCTTGTCTGCCTTGGTGCAGCTGCCGTACCATGCTGTAATGCAGTATGTCAACAGGCTCTCAATGGACGAGCGGTAGAAGGTCAGCAGCAGGTTGGAGTCTAGGTTGTGCTTCCTGAGGACCCTCAGGAAGTGCAGCCGCTGCTGAGCCTTCTTGATGACCGCTGTGATGTTGTCTGTCCAGGAGATGTCAACGGAGATGAGGACGCCGAGAAACCGGAAGGTGTGGACCCTCTCCACACACTCGCCGTTGATCTATAAGGGGGCTAAGTCGGTGCTGTGCTTCCTGAAGTCGACAATGAGCTTTTTGGTTTTCTTGGTGTTCAGAGCCAGGTTGTTTTCTGAGCACCAGGCTGTCAACTACAGGACTTCCTCTCTGTAGGCTGCCTCATCTCCCCTTGAGATGAGTCCGACTACTGTAGTGTCGTCAGCAAACTTTGTCAGTTTCGTCAGTCTCAACGGGATATCTATCATTAGCTACATGATATTCAAGAGAGAGTTAGGTATACAGTGGCTTGCAAAAGTTTTCATACCCCTTGAACTTTTCCCCATTTTGTCACATTACAACCACAAACATAAATGTCTCTTACTGGGATTTTATGTGATAGACCAAGACAAAGTGGCGCATAATTGGAAAATGATACGTAGTTTTCACATTTTTTTTACAAATAAAAAACTGAAAAGTGTGGCGTGCAAAAGTATTCAGCTCCCTTTACTCTGATACCCCTAAGTAAAATCCAGTGCAACCAATTGCCTTCAGAGGTCACCTAATTAGTAAATAGAGTCCACTTGTGTGTAATCTAATCTCAGTGGAAATACAGCTGTTCTGTGAAGGCTTCAGAGGTTTGTTAGAGAACATTAGTGAACAAACAGCATCATGAAGCCCAAGGAACACACCAGACAGTCAGTGATAAAGTTGTGGAGAAGTTTAAAGCAGGGTTAGGTTATAAAAAAATATCCCAAGCTTTGAACATCTCACGGAGCACTGTTCAATCCATCATCCGAAAATGGAAAGAGTGTGGCACAACTGCAAACCTACAAAGACATGGCCATCCACCTAAACTGACAGCCGGGCAAGGAGAGCATTGACCAGAGAAGCAGCCAAGAGGCCCATGGTAATTCTGGAGGAGCTGCAGAGATCCACAGCTCAGGTGGGAGAATCTGTCCACAGGACAACTATTAGTCGTGCACTCCACAAATCGGGCCTTTATGGAAGAGTGGCAAGAAGAAAGCCATTGATGAAACAAAGCCATAAGAAGTCCCGTTTGCAGTTTGCCACAAGCCATGTGGGGGACACAGCAAATATGTGGAGGAAAGTGCTCTGGTCTGATGAGACCAAAATTGAAGTTTTTGGCCTAAATGCAAAACGCTATGTATGGCGGAAAACTAACACTGCACATCATCCTGAACACACCATCCCCACTGTGAAACATGGTGGTGGCAGCATCATGCTGTGGGGATGCTTTTCTTCAACAGGGACAGGGAAGCTGGTCAGAGTTGATGGGAAGATGGATGGAGCCAAATACAGGGCAATCTTGGAAGAAAACCTGTTAGAGTCTGCAAAAGACTTGAGACTGGGGCAGAGGTTCACCTTCCAGCAGGACAATGATCCTAATCATGCAGCCAGAGCCACACTGGAATGGTTAAGATCAAAGCATATTCATGTATTGGAATGGCCCAGTCAAAGTCCAGAGCTAAATCCAATTGAGAATCTCTGGCAAGACTTGAAAATTGCTGTTCACAGACACTCTCCATCCAATCTGACTGAGGTTGAGCTATTTTGCAAAAAAGAATGGGCAAAAATGTCAGTCTCTAGATGTGCAAAGCTGGAAGAGACATACCCCAAACGACTTGCAGCTGTAATTGCAGCGAAAGGTTGTTCTACAAAGTATTGACTCAGGGGGGCAGAATACTTTTGCACGCCACACTTTTCAGTTTTTTTTTTGTAATAAAATTTGGAAACCATGTATCATTTTCTTTCCACTTCACAATTATGCACCACTTTGTGTTGGTCTATCACATAAAATCCCAATAAGATACATTTACGTTTGTGGTTGTAACATGACAAAATGTGGAAAAGATCAAGGGGTATGAACACTTTTGCAAGCCAATGTACCTCTTAGGGCTAATGGAATTAAGGGATATGATGAAAAAGCAGGAACAGGGTACTGATTTTGGATATTGAATGGCTGACTCCTGCACCTACTTTCTCGGTTTCTATAAAAATGAAAATTGGTAAGAAATATGGAATAAACTAAGTGATTGCAATAATAGTGTGAAAGTACCATATTATTAACAGCCAATTATATATTTTGTAGCATCCAGCTAAACAACTAGGATTACTGTTCTTAAAAAGTTGGAATTAATGTTCTTGACCTCTCTTTGTTGCTGTGAAAGTATTTTCGACTTCTAAATATTATTATTCACAATCTGCTCAAACACAATTTGTCAAGAACAATAAAAAGTTTAAATTAATAAAACACTATGGGAAGTTTAACAAGAATTTTAATTCAAAAGCAACTAGTTTAACGATGCGAATATATGTCAATGTTCTGTTTGTGCAATACATTTCAACTACAACCATTAAGAAATGTTGCGTATTGTGTTCAGTTTTAGTCACCCTGTTACAGAAAAGATGCTGTTAAACTGGAAAGTGTGCAGAGAAGATTTCCGAGGATATTGCCAGGACTCAAGGGCCTGAGCTATAGGGAGAGGTTCATCAGGCTTACATTATATCTTGGAGCACAGCAGGATGAGGGATGATCTTTTTGAGGTATGTAAGATCATGATGGGAATAGATAGATGCACAAAGTATTTGTGGATAATGAAGTATGTGGATAATGAAGAGGATTTTGTGGATAATGAAGAGGATTTCCAAAGTCTACAGAGTGATTTAGGCCAGTTGGAAAAATGGGCTGAAAGATGGCAGATGGAGTTTAATACTGATAAATGTGAGGTGCTACACCTTGGCAGGACAAATCAAAATAGGACGTACATGGTAAATGGTAGGGAATTGAAGAATACAGTTGAACAGAGGGATCTGGGAATAACCGTGCATAGTTCCTTGAAGGTGGAATCTCTTATAGATAGGGTGGTAAAGAAAGTTTTTGGTATGCTAGCCTTTATAAATCAGAGCATTGAGTATAGGAGCTGGGATGTAATGTTAAAATTGTACAAGGCGTTGGTGAGACCAAATCTGGAGTATGGTGTACAATTTTGGTCGCCCAATTATAGGAAGGATGTCAACAAAATAGAGAGGGTACAGAGGAGATTTACTGGAATGTTGCCTGGGTTTCAACAGCTAAGTTACAGAGATAGGTTGAATAAGTTAGGTCTTTATTCTCTGGAGCGCAGAAGGTTAAGGGGGGACTTGATAGAGGTCTTTAAAATGATGAGAGGGATAGACAGAGTTGATGTGGACAAGCTTTTCCCTTTGAGAATAGGGAAGATTCAAACAAGAGGACATGACTTCTACCTCATCCAAACTTAGTTTGTGTGTGTGTATGTTAGTTAAGAATTGTATTGCACAAACAGAAATGTATTGCACAAACAGAACATTGACATGTGTGTATGTTGGTAGAAGAATTAAGGGACAGAAGTTTAGGGGTAACATGAGGGGGAATTTCTTTACTCAGAGAGTGGTAGCGGTGTGGAATGAGCTTCCAGTGGAAGTGGTGGCGGCAGGTTCGTTGGTATCATTTAAAAATAAATTGGATAGGCATATGAATGAGAAGGGTATGGAGGGTTATGGTATGAGTGCAGGCAGGTGGGACTTAGGGAAAAAAGTTGTTCGGCACGGACTTGAAGGGCCGAGATGGCCTGTTTCCGTGCTGTAATTGTTATATGGTTATATGGTATTTTGCCCAGAGTTGGGAAATCCAGAACCGGAGGGGATAGGATTAAGGTGAGGGGGGAAGGTTTAATAGCAAACCGAGGGGCAACCTTTTCACACAAAGGGTGGTTGGTAGATGGAACAGGATGTCAGAGGAGGTAGTTGAGGCAGGCACTATTACAATATTTAAAAGAGATTTGGACAGGTACATGGATAGGAAAGTTTTGGAAGTATACGGGCCAAATGCGGACAGGAGGGACGTGTAGATGTGTTGGCATGGGCAAGGTGGGCTGAAGGGCCTGTTTCCATGTGTTATGACTCTAAATAATAATTTACCTAATATTGCTTGAGTTATTATCTCACTAAACAAAGTTAAAGTACTCAAGACTATTTTATTAATCATCTTAGTTTAATTATTTGTTTGAATTGATTGAAAGATACAGGATGTAAACAGGCCCTTCAGCTGACCGAATCCACACCGACTATCAATCACTAGTACACAGGGCTGGCCTTAAGCCGATTGGACAGATTGCTCCCAATTGGGCCCCGCGCTAGAGTAATCCAAAGCTCCGCTCTAGGATCTTTGGAGTAATCTACTCTTGGCTCAGGTAGATCTGCCCCGAGTGGAGGGGGGAAGAGAGGGTTAGAGAGAGGGTGGAGGGGGAAGAAAGGGGTAGAAGGGGAGGGGGGTGTGAGGGGGACTAGAGAGAGGGACGTCCCTCACGGCCCCAGGGCAGCGCTCCCGCCCCTCCAGTCGCCGTGCTTTATGCACACAGCCCCGGCTCCACCACTCTTTCCCCGGGGAGGCATGGTGAACAATACAGGGAAGGCCGGGCAAACGTCGGCCTCAGCTCACACGCGTTCGCCCCGAACCCGGCATCCGCTCCCGCCATCTGCCCTTTCCCTCCCTTCTCATCGTCCCTTCCCTCCCCTTCTTCCCTCCCTCCATTTTTTACTTCCCACCCCCCCTCCCTTCTCTCCTTCCTTCTCTCTCTCTCTCTCTCTTTTCCCTTCTCTCCTTCCCTCCCTCCCTTCTTACTCTCCTTCCTTTCTCTTTTACCTTCTCTCCCTCCCTCCCTTCTCTCCTTCCCTCCCACACACAAACACATAATGCACAGCCAACTAACACACACACACACACATCACACACAGACAAGTAACATACACACACACACGAACTAAGTTTGGATGAGGTAGAAGCCCAAAGGGTAAAACTGGGCTGAAGCCCAAAATGTAATGCCTAGACTGTTTTTCGCCGATAGTTATTGGTTTGCCAGGATCTATTCCATTAAATTACTTTTTTTTCATTTCCCAGTCACTAAAACAAGTGGTATTGGAACTATGTACTTTTCAGAGGTGATCTACACATTTTGTTTGTTACTTGTAGGCTTACATGTATGCGATTTTATATTAAAATATCGCTTAGATCTGTTCAGTCCATTAACTCGCAGGCACTTTTTAAGCACATATTTTGATTACTTTCCATTCTACCATAGAGATATAAAGTCTATAATAGACTTTATTTGTATTTCTATGATTCTACAGACCTTGGCTGGGAACATGCCCACCAAAATTGTTCCCAATTGGGCCCTGCACCTCATAAGGCCGGCCATGCTAGTACATACTAGTTATATATTATCCCACTTTTGCATCAATTTCTCACACAAGGGCCATTTTTTACAGAGGCCAATTAACGTACAAATCCACGTCTTTTGGGATGTGGGAGATAATCGGAACACCTGAAGTAAAACAACAGGGAGATTGTGCAAACTCCACTGAGGCAGCACCCGAGGTCAGCATTAAACCTGGGTCTCTGGCGCTGTGAGACAGCAAATCTACCAACCGCACCACTGTGCCATCCAATTGTACAGTTCCTTATTGTCAAAAATGTCAGGGCATATTACTTGGGATATACCCATGATATACTTGGGAAAATTATAACATGACTTTTAAAAAAAATCATAGAATCTTTGCTGTTAGAATCTAAAATATATTTAACAAAATTTGACTCTAGGAAGGCTGCACAAGTTAATTTAACAGAGTATGTTAGAGTTTTTGATAATAATTCTCAGTATTACTCAGATTGCCATAATAGCTAAATAAGGATTCACATGATAAAATAAAGGAAACATCAATATGACTGTCTCAGTGTTTTTCACCCCAGACAGCCAGAGGCTTACATCACTTACAAGCAATTAGTTAATGTCAGGTGCTGCAGCCATTGGGTTTGCTCCCTCCTGGTGCCATGGGTTCCAATCTGATTCTAATCCCTCATCGTACAAGGTTTAATCCATATTGAAACTGAACAGAGTGAATTAAACTGACATCTTAACTTTCCCTTGATACTCTGTAGTCTTTACATCAAAGCCATTTGGTTTTTTTTTCAGGGTGATGACAACATCCATTTGCCAACTGACTACTAAGCTGAAAAAAAACTAAAAAGCTTGAAAATGTTACAGCACAAACACACATTTATTAGAAATTAATTTGCAATAATACCCCATACAGCCCTCTAGTAACAATACAAACTAAAATGATTGTTACATTCTATTCTATGGAATTATTGACAAAATTTTAACATCTGTATTATTAATAACAACAATAGAATATATTTGCTTGTCAATTTGCTTGTCCAAATTTAACAGAAAATCTACTTCCTTATTTACTTTGAAACTTTAGCAATGTTATTAATGTAAAAATTAAATACGTGAAATTGGGACAGCAAGATAATACAGATTATTTCCAGATGGAGCATCTGATTTCACATAATTATTCCTGTAACCCATATAATATTTAACATTAACTTTTGACAATGTAATCTAGCTATGTACTAACCTTGGAGCCACAAGAAACTGCAGATGCTGGAATCTTGAGCAAAAAATAAAAGGCTGGAAGAACTCAGCTGGTCAGGCGGCATCTGCAGAAGAATGGACAGATGTCCTGACACATTGCCAGTCTGTTCTCCCCACAGATGCTGCCACCTGCTAAGTTCCTCAAGCCTTTTGTTTATGAAACTATATATTTTAGGCTTAATGAATGTTTTGGACAACTTATATAACTACATACAAAATCTCATAATTAGGAATTTATGTTTAAATGAATGGGCAAGGCATAAGATAGAATGATGAGTTACGAAGCTCCCCCATCCATTGGCACAAATTCTGAAAACTAAATGTGTGTCTGCAAAAATTAATTGGAATTTAACTTCTTTGAAGGCATGTCCGTAAATCAGATGATCTAATAATTTCCATTCTATTGAACCAAAAATGGTTCATTCATCCATATAAGTATGAAGCTTAGCCATGTTATATGGCTCACTGGTTAGAAAAGTAATTGTTTCCTGCCATCAGCATAGTTTGCTTCCATTTTTAAAGACATTTTACCATAAATCAACAAGCATCCAATCAGAATACCTAATAAACCCGTGCAAGCTCAAGAAAGTTAATCTTACTTTTCTTAACATTGAAAACTATTCTAGTAATTATTTTGTCTTTTACATTTCCATTTAAAGTACGCAAGTACATCACCAATGCTGTTTTGTAGCCATTCACTGTAGCACTGTAAATACGCAAATATAATAATAAATCAATAAATAAGCAATAGACATGATCTGGTAATTTGGAGACATGCATTCAAATCCAAGCATAACACCACAGGAATTTCATTTTAGCTTATTCTAGAATAAAAAGCTAGAAAGGTTCTAACCTGAACTGTCATTAAAAAATCAGTATCTGGTTCTCTAACATCTTCAAGGATAACATGTTTTCTGTGCGCATATAGTTAGGCCGATATGTGACTACAGGTAGAGCATAATTTGGTTTACCATTATCTGCTTCCTGAAGTGGTCCAGTAAGCCAAGACAAGGGAAATCATGAATAGACACTGAATGCTGATCTTGCCAATGACATTCACACCCATTGAACAATATATATGCTGCAGGATACACGGAAGATAAAGTTGTATTAGGACTTTCAGAATGTACCCTGGTTGCATCTCAAAAGAAAATTGTGTTTGTGAACTGCATACAATGGAATGTATGTAAGGACATGAAGAAGATGACTGCAGGCTCCATACAATCAAATTGCCTCTTGGAACAACCAAGTGAAGAGTATTGGAAGGTGCTTCGTTGAGGACACCTTAAATGAGTCAATGTTAAGGATGCAGGTCAGACTTTTAAGTCAATCTAAAACAATCCCAAAAGATAATTTTCCATCATATTGAAATTCTAGTTTGCCCACTGCTCATCTAGTAACATGAATTAAAAAAGGTAAAACATTGCATTGTGTAGGAATGAACTGCAGGTGCTGGTTTAAACCAGAGATAAACACAAAAAGCTGGAGTAATTCAGCAGGACAGGCAGCATCTCTAGAGAGAAGAAATGGTTAATATTTCAGGTATAGACCCTGCTTCAGACTGCATTGCATTGTTGTATATCAGCCGTGTCCACTAAAAAGATTGTTTTACCCCTTTCATTATCAGTAATGGTTGAGCTACATTTGTGGGTGAGCATCAATGCCAGTTTTGTTCTCTGACCTATGCTAATGGTAGGAAGCTGTCAGAGTAATTCTAAACAGTTAACTGTTAATAATCTTGGGGAATAACATCCTGCATATAAAACTGTCTTTCATGCACTGACATTGTGACTTGGATAGCTTGCATTGCTTTTTGTGATTAAATTGGTACAGTGCAATGGGAACATTTTTAAAAAGAGGAGCCTATTTTTAAATTAAATGTGCTTTGCCTGGCATGACAGAGAGGCATTTAAAAGCATTTAGGATGATTAAACAAAGATGGCAATTTGTCAATGCTGCTTTATAATTTCCAGACAGGAGAAGAATGCAGATTAGGGAATGTTTGCAAACAAGAACAATCCTACAGAAAGCAAATTTACAGTTCCAAGAGGATTGTAGAGGGCTGGAAAGATTTACAGCACTGCACCCTTGCACAGCTCACTGAGCTGACAACACTGTACGAGACAAGTCTGGGCCTAATCTTTGGACAATTATTAGGTGTAGACATAAAGCAATGAAGATCACTCAAGATATTGAAATGTTCAACAAACATGAAACTAGCCATACATCATAAAACATGCTGGGGGTTAAATTTAACAGACCCTTAAAGTGGGCTCAGGGATTGGAATGCATGATAAAACTAGCTCTTGGAGCAGTCAGCAATCTGCATTTTGTGTTTCTTACTAATCTACATGAATGAAATAAGGAATGTCAACTGCACTTTTGGATTGCTGCATGGATCTGCAGAACCATGAGGTAATGAACAGATACATAACAAGCAGTAGGAATGGATAATTCAAATAGATCATTCATCTGATCTTTTACTTTCTGGTACTGCCCCCATATCCCTTGATTCTCTTAATATTGAAAATCTTATGACCTCTTTCTCAGTGACAGTATATCTACAGCCCTCTTCGTTAAAAAAAAATAAAGATTTATAACATCTGAGTGAAGACATTTCATAAGTTCTAGGGGCACAATTAGGCCATTTGGCCCATCAATTCTACTCCACCATTCAATCATATCTGATCTAGCTTTCCTTTTCAAGCCCATTCTTCTGCCTTTTCCCCATAACTCTTATCACCCGTACTAATCTAGAAACAGTCAATCTCCGCCATAAATTATCCATTGACTTGGCTTCCACAGCCGGCTGTGGCAATGGATTCCACAGATTCACCACCCTCTGACTAAATAAACCTCTAAACATCAAAAGTTTTTCATCTTCTAATTCTTCAACAAATTATAATTTTTTTCTTTCAAAAGGAACGGCATCATATTTTCCCATTTCAAATTCCATTCTCTTGGACATTTATTGTTTGGTCCATATTTTCTTGAATCTATTCCATGTCATTTATATAACACACACCCATTCAATGGGATCATTGCATAATTAGCAAACATGGATATGTTAGCCTTGGCACTGGCACATTTAACACGTTAAATGATGAATTAAACTGGAGTAACAGGCAGCATCTCTGGTGAGAAGGAATATGTGACGTTTTGGGTTGAGACCCTTCTTCAGAATGATGAATAAATGGTGCCAAACAGTATCCATATAGTGTCCACTAGTGTCCAGGTACAATCACCTGGCCAAAAATGATTAATGTATTCCTGTCTAATAATCAATCCTCAATCCATGCCAGTATACTATCCTCAATTCTCTAATAACATTTATTGTGTGAACTTACGGATGGTCTTCTGAAAGTTTGGCGAACATGATTTATTTTCATTATTATTTGCTAAGTTGCTGTTCATTTTTGATAGATTCTAATATACTCATTACTGCTAATGTCAGGGTTTGGGAGCTGACAACCAATTCATTCACTATCTTCATTGTTATCTCTTCTTTAGATGTCGTACTTCAAATCCACAGATTTTTAAAGCTTACAGTCCCATTAAATTCATTACCAATATCATTAGTGAGTGCTTACAATTGCTTGTAACTTCTCATTCTTTCTATCTACCAGAGGATTTTTTCGTCTACTTAAGAAGATGTGAGCATTCAGGTTAAGAACAGGAGTACACTACTTGATTTTTCAAGCCGGGTCATCATTCAATGAGCTTATAATATCAAAACTGCATGCTCACTCTAGTACCTTTTCACTCCCTTGTTCATCAAGTATCTACAGTATTTACCTTCATCATAAAAATACTCAGATACATTTTTTTCACTGTCCTTTGAGACAGAGAATTTCAAAGATTGCAAGATGAAATTTCACCTTATTTCTGTCTTAAATTGATAATACCTTACTTTTAAACAGTGCCACCTACAGTATTTCTAGATTCTTGCTCAAAAGAAAATATTTACACATTCATTCTATCAAACCCTTAGAATCATATGTGTCAGAATCAAATCCACTGTCACTCTTCTAAACTGCAGTGAATGCAAACCTAGTTTGTCCAACCTTTTCTTGTAATAGTGGCGAGTGGAGTGCCGCAAGGCTCGGTGTTGGGGCCGCAACTGTTTACCATATATATTAATGATTTGGAAGAGGGAATTAGGAGCAACACTAGCAAGTTTGCAGATGACACAAAGCTGGGTGGCAGTGTGAACTGTGAAGAGGATGTTAGGAGGTTGCAGGGGGACCTGGACAGGTTGAGTGAGTGGGGAGATGCAGTATAATATAGATAAATGTGAGGTTATCTACTTTGGCGGCAAAAACAAGGGCGCAGATTATTATCTCAATGGGGTTAGGTTAGGTAAGGGAGAGGTACAGTGAGACCTGGGTGTCCTTGTACACCAGTCACTGAAAGTTGGCGTGCAGGTACAGCAGGCAATGAAGAAAACTAATGGAATGTTGGCCTTCATAACAAGAGGATTTCAGTACAGGAGTGAAGAGGTTCTTCTGCAGTTGTATAGGGCTCTGGTAAGACCACATCTGGAGTATTGTGTACAGTTTTGGTCTCCTAATTTGAGGAAGGACATCCTTGTGATTGAGGCAGTGCAGCGTAGGTTCACAAGATTAATCCCTGGGATGGCGGGACTGTCATATGAGGAAAGATTGAAAAGACTAGGCTTGTAGTCACTGGAGTTTAGAAGGATGAGGGGGATTTTATAGAAACATATAAAATTAAAAAAGGACTTGACAAGCTAGATGCAGGAAAAATGTTCCCAATGTTGGGTGAGTCCAGAACCAGGGGCCACAGTCTTAGAATAAAGGAAAGGTCATTTTAAACTGAGGTGAGAAAAAACTTTTTTACCCAGAGAGTTGTGACTTTATGAAAGAGGGCTGTGGAGGCCAAATCACTGGATGGATTTAAGAGAAAGTTGGATAGAGCTCTATGGGCTAGTGGATTCAAGGGATATGGGGAGAAGGCAGGCACGGGTTATTGATAGCGGACGATCAGCCATGATCACAATGAATGGCAGTGCTGGCTTGAAGGGCCAAATGGCCTCCTCCTGCACCTATATTCTATGTTCCTAATACTATCAACCAATTCCAGATATCAGACCAGGAAACCTTTTTGTCTTCAATCTATTGATATATTTTTTTGTTACCTAAGGAGAACAATATTGAATTTTGCCTCCCATGACAATACGTTAAGAAAATGCAATCTTGCTGGCTCTTCACTCTGCACTTGACCACTTCGACAATAAAAACATATCCATCATGCTGTTCTTCATAGACTACAGCTCGGCTTTCAACACCATCATCCCCTCTAAACTGATTATCAAGCTCGCGGAACAAGGTCTCTGTGCATCCCTACTGTTAGGAAAGACATTCTTGCCATAGAGGGAGTACAGAGAAGCTTCACCAGACTGATTCCTGGGATGGCAGGACTTCCATATGAAGAAAGACTGGATAGACTCGGCTTGTACTCACTGGAATTTAGAAGATTGAGGGGGGATCTCATAGAAACTTACAAAATTCTTAAGGGGTTGGACAGGCTAGATACAGGAAGATTGTTCCCGATGTTGGGGAAGTCCAGGACAAGGGGGTCACTGTTTAAGGATAAGGGGGAAGTCTTTTAGGGGGAAAACTATCCCGCATACATTCCAAGAAATCCTCTTCCTCAGAGGATGAGAAAATATTTTTTCACACAGAGAGTGGTGAATCTGTGGAATTCTCTGCCACAGAAGGTAGTTGAGACCAGTTTGTTGGTTATATTTAAGAGAGAGTTATATGTGGCCCTTGTGGCTAATGGGATCAGGGAGTATGGAGAGAAGGCAGGTACAGGATACAGAGTTGGCTGATCAGCCATGATCATATTGAATGGCGGTGCAGGCTCGAAGGGCCGAATGGCCTACTCCTGCACCTATTTTCTATGTTTCTATGTAACTGAATTCTCAATTTCTTCATCAACAGAACACAAACAAGATAAATTAGCAGTAACACTTCCTCCTCAATAACCATCAGCACAGGAGCACCTCAAAGCTGTGTGCTCAGCCCTCTGCTCTACTCACCCTATACCCATTATTATGTAGCAGGACGCATTTCCAAATCTATCTTCAAATTCAGCGATTTGCCACTACACCATTGACCTATGTGTTGAAGGATGGCCGCAGTAGCTGGACTTTTAAAAGCTGCATTTTATCAAATGAATGGACGCAATGGAAGGAAAAATTCCTGCTGGCAATGAGAAGTAAAGAGAAGAAAAGTGAAGATGCTATTGTTTCTGGTTGGTCACCGAAACAAAGAGCTCTGCCAAATGGTCAGGCGTACGAATGAAGTGCTGTAAGAGATTCTCTAGTCTGAGATATGCTGCAACCGTTCACTCAATGAGACAATGGATAGATTCAACACTTTCTGGGGGATGCTAGAAAATGGGTTGACATTCAACATGTTCTTGACCAAATTGAATTTGTTGGCGACAAATTGTAACTTTGATGATGAAGAGATTTTTGGTGCTGTCACAATTTTATTTGGAATTCAAGATGCAGGATTGAGGGAGCATCTGTTTCGATCTGGCAAAATATGTCAAATCCGGTTGGGCTGAGAGCATTGACAGAGCTGATGAGCTGGAGAGCAGGCACACAAATCTGTCCAACTGTAGCACAGAAGGAAAAAACAGCAATGATTTAACTTATGCAAATATTGTGCCAAATAGCGTGAATGACAGAAAGAAAAATGGCCAGTGATTTGGTAGGAATACAAATAAGGATGAATCGTTTGTCTTCGCAGATGAGACAAAAGAAGATTAGTGACGGGACAAGGCCAGTTCACAATGTCGCAGCAGCTAACTACCTTTCCTGTGGTGGGAGAAGAGATATCTAAAAGAGAGTAAATCAAGTTAAAGACATGACATTAAACCCTGACAGAAGGGAAATGGAGCAAGTAGAGATACCCAAACACTTCGCTACTATGGACATAGAAGGAAAAGTAATACAGATTATGTTAGAAAGTAGAGGACCAACTATTATCATTCTTATAACATTTGCTGGGGAACTTGAAAAGATAAACAAGTGTTAACAAAGTATAATTACTTGACTGCAAAACCACTGGGCAAATACAAGCTGAAAATGTTGAACAGTACAGAGCAGAGTTTGTTGTATTTGAAGAGAATTGTGTGCCAATTATTACTACGAATGAAGCCCCAGAAAATAAAACCTATGGGATTACAAAGAAGCTGTTTAGAGTACAGGCTAATACAGAAGCAAAGTCTATAATAAACAAGAACAAAGATGAATTTGCAGATTCTTCCAAAGCAAATGGAAAGCTAGAAGTAAAATCATTTGTATAGCTGGACAGGAATAAACAGCTGGTGGTACTTCCTCCAAGATGTGTTCATAGGGTGTCCAAGAGAAACTAAACATTAAGCTGGAAAGACTGAGAGAAACAAAGCATGCCTACTCCTACTCCTTGTAGGTTGGTATGGAAAAGTCAAACGAAGATCTGTTTGGATCCACATGATCTGAATAGGGCACCTGAAGAGGACTGTAGTCATGTGTTCAGAAGTTCATGTTATAGGAGCAAAAGTAACCATATAACATATAACAATTACAGCACGGAAACAGGCCATCTCGGCCCTTCAAGTCCGTGCCGAACAAATTTTTTCCCTTAGTCCCACCTGCCTGCACTCATACCATAACCCTCCATACCCTTCTCATCCATATGCCTATCCAATTTATTTTTAAATGATACCAACGAACCTGCCGCCACCACTTCCACTGGAAGCTCATTCCACACCGCTACCACTCTCTGAGTAAAGACGTTCCCCCTCATGTTACCCCTAAACCTCTGTCCCTTAATTCTAAAGTCATGTCCTCTTGTTTGAATCTTCCATATTCTCAAAGGGAAAAGCTTGTCCACATTAACTCTGTCTATCCCTCTCATCATTTTAAAGACCTCTATCAAGTCCCCCCTTAAACCCCTGTCTCACGGTGCAAGTTGGCCCACGAGTGACCCCGAGTTTTCACTCGTGGTGATCACGTACAGCCAACGTAGCGGGAACGTGGGACCTCGCGCGATCAACTTGTCCACTCGTGGCGCTAACGGCAGGTACCCGCGAAACTTGTGAACTCGTGAAAAAAGTCAAACATGTTTGACTTTTTCCACGAGTCAAATTTAGTGTTCAAGTTTAAAATTGAAACATTTAGACTCGTTGTAAGAACGTAGGGCCCGTGCGTTTAACGTAGTGATTCGTGAGTCTACCGTGGGAACTCTTTAAAATATTTCAGTGCCATTCACACTCGAGTCTTAATCACAAAATTTAATTCACCCTAGACTAAATATTCTTTGTTTTTTGATCATTTTCGTCTTATTTTCCCATGTGTACAATTTTATATATAATGTATATCCTAAAAATATGTTTAAAAAAAACTAGGAGTGAAAAAAAAGTTTAATTACCACAGGAGTTGGAAAATCATTCTATTAGAATGATTAAAAAAAAACATTCCAACGTCTAAACACTGGGCTTCAGCCCTATCCTACCCTTTCGGGGGGTGATTACTGCAGTTATTTATTGGAAAATTAGCTATAAAACCATGGAGATGAATCAATGAACATTGGATTTTCCTGACGCGTAGATCTGGTTTTGGGGTCCCGCCAAGAGGAGGTGATGTGGACACGGTTTCAGTTATAGTTCTAGAGGAACATTGCTTCCGATCTAAGTCTCTTATGCACTCCTCAGAAGAATTGGGTGCGCTCTTCACCATTATGGCTCCCAGCCTACAGGTTTCTGATCTGAACAACTAACTTCTTCCCAATTTCTCCTCCACCCACTCCCCCACCCCCCCCTATTTCCCTCTCCTCCTCGGCGCTCTTGTTCACTCCCTCCCTCCCTCCCTCCCTCCCTCCATCCCTCTCGCAGGGCTTGGTTCAAAGGGGGCAACGAGCCAAGCGGGGTCTGAACCCTTTCTGAAAACGAGCGCAAAGAGTAAAAAGTATTGTCAAGCGCTCCAAACTTCGTTTAAAATAAGTAAATCCGACCTTGGCTAATAATTTAAAAATAAATCCGTATACAAAACCAACACCCTATAAACTCTCTGTCTCTCACGCTGCCTGTTGCCTTGTGGGGGGTGTGTGTCGGAGAGAGGGGGTATGGGTGTGGAGGGGACCCGATGTGAATGTTCCCACTATAGGATGGCGAGCTTGGGCTCTGAGCTGCAGTGATAGAGAGCAGAGAGAGAGAGAGAGAGGGAGAGAGAGTGGGTGTGCGCGTCAGCAGCAAAGTTATATACAACGGGGGTACACAAAAGGCTGGAGAAACTCAGCGGGTGCAGCAGCATCTAAGGAGTGAAGGAGTGAAGGAGATAGGTGACGTTTCGGGTCGAGACCCTAATATACAACGGGCTTGTACGCGCTGGCAAGATAGGTTTCCTTTGTTCTCGTCCGGGGCTTCAGAGAGATCGGAGAGAATTAAGTCTCCCTTGCACACCACTCCTAACCCAAGGGCCTTGCCACCCCAGACAGATTAATGACGCCCCCCACCCTCCCCAACCTCCCTCACGCCTGGGCACCAAAGCAGCTCAGGAGGCGAACCCTGAGCTCCGTCTCCCAACAATCTGATGCACACTTTCCCTCTGTAGGCCATATTAATAGATGCAGCCGCGCTGATTTC
Organism: Raja brachyura; assembly: GCA_963514005.1. Next base: position 28,073,760 of record OY740787.1, read on the forward strand.
TATCTTTAACTCAAAGCCACAGGATGGAGGTGTTTTCTTTAACATTGTTGCTTTATTAAAACATACCTTCATTCATGGTTGGCTCAAGTGTAACGGGAGAGGAACTTGGTAACTCGGGAGAGCACCTTGGAACATTGCATAAAGAACATGCCCGTGGGAACTCGGTTAAACACTTGACCATAAACTTTGAATCTCGTGCATAACCACGAGTCCGTTTTTTTTCTTTCACTTGGGGTCACTCTTGGGTGGACTCGCACTGTGAGACAGGGCCTTTAACCTTCTGCGCTCCAGAGAATAAAGACCTAACTTATTCAACCTATCTCTGTAACTTAGCTGTTGAAACCCAGGCAACATTCTAGTAAATCTCCTCTGTACCCTCTCTATTTTGTTGACATCCTTCCTATAATTGGGCGACCAAAATTGTACACCATACTCCAGATTTGGTCTCACCAATGCCTTATACAATTTTAACATTACATCCCAGCTTCTATACTCAATGCTCTGATTTATAAAGGCTAGCATACCAAAAGCTTTATTTACCACCCTATCTATATGAGATTCCACCTTCAAGGAACTATGCACGGTTATTCCCAGATCCCTCTGTTCAACTGTATTCTTCAATTCCCTACCGTTTACCATGTACGTCCTATTTTGATTTGTCCTGCCAAGGTGTAGAACCTCACATTTATCAGCATTAAACTCCATCTGCCATCTTTCAGCCCAATTTTCCAACTGGCCTAAATCACTCTGTAGACTTTGGAAATCCTCTTCTTTATCCACAACACCCCCTATCTTGGTATCATCTGCATACTTACTAATCCAATTTACCACCCCTTCATCCAGATCATTGATGTACATGACAAACAACAAATGACCCAACACAGATCCCTGAGGCACCCCACTAGTCACCTGCCTCCAACCCGACAAACAGCCATCCACCATTACCCTCTGGCTTCTCCCATTCAGCCACTGTTGAATCCATCTTGCTATTCCTGCATTTATACCCAACAGTTGAACCTTCTTAACCAACCTTCCATGAGGAACCTTGTCAAAGGCCTTACTGAAGTCCATATAGACAACATCCACTGCTTTACCCTTGTCAATTTCCCTAGTAACCTCTTCAAAAAATTCAAGAAGATTAGTCAAACATGACCTTCCAGGCATAAATCCATGTTGACTGTTCCTAATTAGACCCTCTTTATCCAGATACTTATATATATTATCTCTAAGTATCTTTTCCATTAATTTGCCCACCACTGAAGTCAAACTAACTGGTCTATAATTGCTAGGTTTACTTTTAGAACCCTTTTTAAACAATGGAACAACATGCGCAGTACGCCAATCCTCGGGGACTATTCCCGTTTCTAATGACATTTGAAATATTTCTGTCATAGCCCCGGCTATTTCTACACTAACTTCCCTCTATGTCCTAGGGAATATCCTGTCAGGACCTGGAGACTTATCCACTTTTATAATTTTCAATAGTGCCAGTACTTCTTTTACTTTGAAACTCATAGTATCCATAGCTACTCTACTAGTTTCCCTTACCTCACATAATTCAATATCCTTCTCCTTGGTGAATACTGAAGAAAAGAAATTGTTCAATATCTCCCCCATCTCTTTTGGCTCTGCAGATAGCTGTCCACTCGGTCTCTCCAATGGACCAATTTTATCCCTTGTTATCCTTTTGCTATTAATATAGCTGTAGAAACCCTTTGGATTTACTTTCACCTTACTTGCCAAAGCAACCTCATATCTTCTTTTAGCTTTTCTAATTTCTTTCTTAAGATTCTTTTTACATTCCTTATACTCCTCAAGCACCTCATTTACTTCATGCTGCCAATTAATATTGCAGATATCCCTCTTTTTCCGAACAAGGTCCAATTTCCCTTGAAAACCAGGGCTCTTTCCAATTTTTACTGGTTCCTTTCAACCGAACAGGAACATAAAGATTTTGTACTCTTAAAATTTCCCCTTTAAATGTACTCCATTTCTCCTCTACATCTTTCCCATAAAACAAAATGTCCCAGTTCACTCCTTTTAAATCATCTCGCATCTCGTTAAAGTTAGCCTTTCTCCAATCAAAAATCTCAACCCTAGGCCCAGTTCTGTCCTTCTCCATAATTATATTGAAACTAATGGTATTGTGATCACTGGACCCGAAGTGCTCCCCTACGCATACCTCTGCCACCTGTCCCGTCTCATTTCCTAACAGGAGGTCCAGCACTGCCCCTCCTCTAGTAGGCACCTCTATGTATTGCTGCAAAAAACTATCCTGCACACATTTTACAAACTCCAAACCATCCAGCCCATTTACAGAATGTGTTTCCCAGTCTATGTGTGGAAAGTTGAAATCTCCCACAATCACTACCTTGTACTTACTACTAATATCTGCTATCTCTTTACATATTTGCTCTTCCAATTCTCGTTCCCCATTTGGCGGTCTATAATATACCCCTATAAGTGTTGCTACACCTTTCCCACTTCTAAGTTCCACCCAAATAGCCTCCCTAGATGAGCCCTCCAATCTATCCTGCCAAAGCACTGCTGTAATATCTTCCCTGACTAGCAATGCAACACCTCCACCTCTTGCCCCTCCAATTCTATCACACCTGAAGCAACGAAATCCTGGAATATTTAGTTTCCGATCACAGCCCTCCTGCAACCATGTTTCACTGATCGCCACAACATCATACTTCCAGGTGTCTATCCAGACTCTAAGCTCATCCACCTTTCTTACAATGCTCCTAGCATTAAAATATGCACATTTAAGAAACCCCCCATCTTTTATTCTCTGTTTATTTCCTTTTTTTTCTTTCTCCTCTTGTGTCCGAGTGCTTCCCTTTTCTGCTTCCTGCCTCCCATTCTGTCTACTAGCTTTTGCTATTTGCATCCCTCGCCCCAACCATTCTAGTTTAAGTCTCCCCAGTGGCCTTTGCAAATTTCCCCGCCAGGATATTGGTCCCCCTCGGGTTCAAGTGCAACCCATCCTTTCTGTACAGGTCCCACCTACCCCAAAAGAAGTCCCAATGATCCAGAAACTTGAATCCCTGCCCTCTGCACCAGTCTTTCAGCCAAGCATTTATCCTCCAACTTGCTCCATTTCTACTCTCACTGTCACGTGGCACAGGCAGTAAACCTGAGATTGTTACCTTTTTGGTCCTTTTCCTCAACTCTCCTCCCAAGTCCTTAAATCCTCCCTTCAGAAGTAGGTCATTCGGCCCATCAAGTCCACTCTGTCATTCAATTATGCCTGATCTATCTTTCCCTCTCAACCCAATTCTCCTGCCTTCTTCACTTAATCCTTACTAATCATGAATCTGTCAATCTTTACCTTAAAAATACCCAATGAATTGGTCTCCACAGCTGCATGTAGCATTGAATTCTGCAGATTAACTACCCTCTGACTAAATTAATTCCTCCTCATCTTCACATCCACTCTATCCAGGTCTTTCACTATTCAGTAAGTTTCAGTAAGGTCCCTCCTCATTATTTGATGAAGACAATTGAAACAATCTTATACTTCGAGCAGTGCAAAAAAAACTCAGTTTATTGAATGGTAAAAAAATAATTTGACACGTGGAGCTGGCAGTGAATGTTTATTTCTAATAAAAGTCAAAGGATGAGGGGAGACATAATAGAGGTATAAAAAATTGTGAGTGGCAAAGTAGACAGTCAGAACCTTTGTTCCAGGTTGGAAACTTCCAACACAAGATGGCACAGCTAAAAGGTGAGAGGGGGAAAGTTTAATGAAGATGTGTGGGACAATATTTCTACACAGAAAGTAGTGGGGTCCTGAAATGCTTTGGCAGTGGTGGTGGTGGGGGGATACAATAATGGCATTTAAGAGGTTTTTAGATAGGCATATGGAAGTGCAGGGAATAGGTGGGTATGGATCTTGTATAGGCAGATGAGATCAGTTTAACTTTGCATCATGTTCAGCGCAAACATTCCTGTGCTGTACTGTTCCATGTTCTATGTTCTATGTAATCTTCAATGCCACTTCTGAAATGGACCAATGACTGAGGAAGATTTATAGGATACACACTGAACCTAAAGAGATTAATTGAAGAGTAAATTAGGCATTTGGAGGACTTGCTGGTAAAAGGACCACCATAGAGCCATGACCAATGGATAAGGACTCCAATGAACAAATGCAAAGATGATTTTCTGAAGTGCAACATACCAAAATCATTGTTGTGCACTGAAAGACTCATTTGAGATTCCTTTTACTATTTTTTCCTAACTTCTGTTCCCAACTTGTTAATCAGTGCCATTCTTCATACTTTTTTCTTATTCTTCCAGTCAAGCTATATTTCAAAGAGCATATCTACTAATACACCCACATCTGAGAAAATGAAGACACTGCAGATGTTGGAATCTTGAGCCAAACGCAAAGTGTTGGAGGAACTCAATGAATCAGCCACCATCTGTGGATGGAATGGATAGGCGAAAGGACGTTGGTCCATTCCCTCCACAGATGCTGCCTGGCCCACTGAGTTCCTCCAGCACTTTGTGTTTTTCTCACATCCAGGAGAAAAAGGTTTCTGCAAGGCCCTTATGAACACACACCTCTTTATAGACTTTAGAAACTTTAAATAACACTGATAGATAACCTTCACCACTACTGAACACAAGTTCAGTCATACGTGAATTAAGGGGAAGAGCAATAGGTGAAGTGTTGTGTTCAAAATTGGCCAGTCTGGGGCTTAATCACCATTGCTCACTGATTTGCATCAGAAATCTGCCTATTCTGCATTCCGACATTGAACTATGGAATGTCGCACATTCTAACATCTTCATTAGTATGACAATTGGAGCACAGCACAAATGTCAGCAAGCATACGCATCATATGCCATTTTGGAACCAATTTGGCTGTTCTAGTGCCTGGAGATGCTCAATGGAAACCCAAATTTAGTAACCACTAATTCTTATAAACCAGCTGCATGGCAGCGCAGCACATTATATTACCGATGGCAGTAGTATATAGCAAATATAGAATATATATTCTTCTATATGACAAGGCACAAAATTATATTTGCCAAAATAGAAAAATTATTTCACAGTTTGGTTTAACACTCATTTTTATGGCTGACTTGGATTTAAACAAGTACTGCAGCTACATATGTTCTGTCTGAGGTGTTAACAGTAGATGTGGAAGGTCATATAATAATAACAGATACTCTGCTGATGCAAGTGAAAAAGACTACTGCAGTCACCTTCTATGCTACCATTACGTTTCAAACACCAATATTGTTCAAGTTTATCATGTCATTGCGAGAATTAACCATTGCATTTTCCTTTTGATGTTATAACTCCACTAGGGCCAACCGCAGGAGCTCTTTGTCAACACAAGGTATCCTTTTGAACATTTTGGATAACTTTCTTTTAACAATAATATTATTTCACAAGTAACATAGAATAATACAGCACCGAAACAAGCCCTTCAGCCTACAATGTCTGTGCCAAACATGCCACCAGGCTAAACAAATATCATCTGCCTGCACATTATCTCTCCATTCCTTGCCTATCACTCCATCTATGTGCCTATCTATGAGCCTCTTAAATGCTCCTACCGGATGTGGCGCCATCACCATTGAATATTCACTGCACTCAACCCTGTTCAGAAATAACTTTATTTTACCTTTCCAAGATTCTTCATTATTTTAATTAGAATTGTCAGGATGGTTTTGTGGTGTGGAAGTGGCAATACATATCAGATCGGGGCTTCCATAGAATGAGCTGCTAGCGAAAGTAGTTGAGGCATGTATGATAATAACATTTAAAAGTAATTTTAACATGTACATGGATAGCAAAGGTTTAGAGGGATATGAGCCAAATGCTAGAAAATGAGACTAACATAGATGGGCACCTTTATTGGCATGGATGAGTTGGGCTGAAAGGCTTGCTTCCATGCTGTATGACTATACGACTCTATTCTGAATTAGGTAATAATTCATGTGGATGATGTCTCTGCATCTTCTCACAGCAAAGTCAATGCTAGAATGCTAATCTTGAGAACAAACACAGACAATAAAGTGGAAGCAGTGCTTCTGAACATAAAGCACGAGATTCCAGAGCTGTTGCCTCGACTGCATAGTAATAATAAGCTCAATTGCATGCCTTCTACAGATTTGCGTTCCCTCACATTTTGGCAGTGAAACTGTTTGCAATTTAGCTGTGACCTTCAATCTTGTGCATTTAACAACGTTGGTCTATAATCCATTTTTTTAAAGAAGTAAATGTGGACATATTACATGGTTAAAGGGTTGAATGGATCATCCAATAGTGAATGTGATAAATGACAGTGAACCATAGAGGTTGCATGAACAGCAGGTATTTCATCACCTAAAGTGCCACTTCGCACAATTGTACCAGTTTATCTAGCCGACGAAAGCATATCTGCCTCTCATCCTCGTTCTCCTTGGGACAATCTGTGGAACATCCATAATCATGCTGAAAAGCTTGCACCAGCCATTTGTAAAACCACAAAGAATGCAATCCAAGGTGGCTGTCAAATATTAGTGGGGTGAAAGTAAATTCTATTTGCAGCAAACAATCACAGAGCACAATGGCTTCAAAACAGAATGTTTATTTCTAGCTCTAGCAGCAAGAAGTTTTCAATTTGCAATGCTTAATCATTTGTCTGTACCATTAGACCATAACACATAGGAGCAGAATTAGGCCAATCAGCCCATCGATTCAGCTCCGCCATTCAATCATGGCATTTATTTTTCCCCCCTCAACACCATTCTCCTGGCTTCTCCCATAACATTTAACATCCTTACTAATATTTGGAGTATTGTGTGCAGTTCCAGTCGCTCCATTAAAGGAAAGATGTGGAAGCGTTGGAGAGGGTGCAACAGAAGTTTACCAGAATGCTGCCTGGATTAGAGTGTTTCAGCTCCAGAGAGAGGTTGCATAAACATGGATCATTTTCTCTGGAACATTGGAGGTTGAGGGGAGACTTGATAGAATTTTAAGACTAAGGGGTGAGCCATTTAGAATGGAGATGAGGAAATACATTCTCACACAGAGAGTTGTGAGTCTGTGAAATTCTCTGCCTCAGAAGGTGGTGGAGGCCAGTTCCCTGGATGCTTTCAAGAGAGTTAGATACTCTTAAAGATAGTGGAGTCAAGGGATATGGGGAGAAGGCAGGAACGGGGTATTGATTGTGGATGATCAGCCATGATCATATTGAACGGCGGTACTGGCCACTGGCTTGAAGGGCCGAGTGGCCTACTCCTCCACCTGAAGGACTGGTGCAGAGGGCAGGGATTCACGTTTCTGGATCATTGGGACCTCTTTTGGGGAAGGAATGACCTGTATAAAAAGGATGGGTATCACTTGAACCCGAGGGGGACCAGTATCCTGGCGGGGAAATTTGCAAAGGCTACAGGGGAGACTTTAAACTAGAATGGTTGGGGGGAGGGACTCAAATAGAGAAAGCTAGTAAACAGTGTCTGAAGCAGGAGGCAGAGAAGGGAAGTACTCAGACCCAACATTCTTAAATGTGTGAGTAGAGAGAAAGAGGGGTATAAAATGAGGGTAGAAGCAATTGGGAACAAGGTGAAAAGTAAAAGTGGCAGGCAGACAAATCCAGGGCAAAAATCAAAAAGGGCCACTTTTCAACATAATTGTATAAGGGGTAAGAGTGTTGAAAAAACAAGTCAGAAGGCTTTGTGTCTCTATGCAAGCAGCATTCATAATAAGGTGGATGAGTTGAAGGTGCAGATAGCTATTAATGAATATGATATAGTTGGGATCACGGAGACATGGCTCCAGGGTGACCAAGGCTTGGAGCTGAGCATCCAGGGATATTCAATATTCAGGAAGAATAGACAGAAAGGTAAAGGAGGTGGGGTAGCGTTGCTGGTTAGAGAGAAGATTAACGCAAAAGAAAGGAAGGACATTAGCTTGGAGGATGTGGAATCGATATGGGTAGAGCTGTGAAACACTAAGGGGCAGAAAACGCTAGTGGGAGTTGTGTACAGGCCACCTAACAGTAGTAGTGGAGATGGGGATGGCATCAAACAGGAAATTAGAAATGCAAAAAAGGTAAAACAGTTATAATGGGTGACTTCAATCTACATATAGATTGGGTGAATCAAATTGGCAGGGGTGTTGAGGAAGAGGATTTCTTGGAATGTATGCGGGATAGTTTTCTAAACAAACATGTAGAGGAACCAATGAGAGAGCAGGCTATTCTAGACTGGGTATTGAATAAGGGTTAGTTTGCAGTCTTGTTGTGCATGGCCCCTTGGGCAAGAGTGACCATAATATGGTTGAGTTCTTCATTAGGATGGAGAGTGACATAATTAATTCAAAAACAAGGGTTCTGAACTTAAAGAAAGGTAACTTTGAAGGTATGAGACATGAATTGGCCAAGATAGACTGGCAATTGATTCTTAAAGAGTTGACAGTGGATGTGCAATGGAAGGCATTTAAAGACTGCATGGATGAACTACAACAATTGTTCATCCCAGTTTGGCAAAAGAATAAATCAGGGAAGGTAGTGCATCCGTGGATAACAAGGGAAATCAACAGGGATGGTATCAAAACAAATTATGAAGCGTACAAATTAGCTAGAAAAAGCAACTTACCAGAGGACTGGGAGAAATTCAAACAGAGGAGGACAAAGGGCTTAATTAGGAAAGGGAAAATAGATTATGAAAGAAAACTGGCAGGGAACATAAAAACTGACTGCAAAAGTTTTTATAGATATGTGAAGAGAAAAAGATTAGTTAAAACAAATGTTGGTCCCTTGCAGTCAGAAACAGGTGAATTGATCATGGGGAACAAGGACATGGCAGACCAATTGAATAACTTCTTTGGTTCTGTCTTCACTAAGGAAGACATAAATAATCTGCCGGAAATAGCAGGGGACCGGGGGTCAAATGAGATGGAGGAACTGTGTGAAATCCAGGTTAACCAGGAAGTGGTGTTGGGTAAATTGAATGGATTAAAGGCCAATAAATCCCCGGGGCCAGATAGGCTGCATCCCAGCGTACTCAAGGAAGTAGCCACATAATAGTGGATGCATAGGTGATAATTTTTCAAAACTCTTTAGGTTTTGGAGTAGTTCCTGAGGATTGGAGGGTAGCTAATGTAACCTCACTTTTAAAAAACGGAGGGGAGAGAAAACAGGGAATTACAGACCAGTTAGTCTAACATCGGTAGTGGGGAAACTGCTAGAGTCAGTTATTAAAGATGGGATACCAGCATATTTGGAAAGTGGTGAAATCATTGGACAAAGTCAGCATGGATTTACGAAAGGTAAATCATGTCTGACCAATCTTACAGAATTTTTTGAGGATGTAACTAGTAGAGTGGATAAGGGAGAACCAGTGGATGTGTTATATCTGGACTTTCAGAAGGCTTTCGACAAGGTCCCACATAAGAGATTTGTATACAAAGTTAAAGCGCACAGTATTGGGAGTTCAGTATTGATGTGGATAGAGAACTGGCTGGCAGACAGGAAGCAAAGGGTAGGAGTAAACGGGTCCTTTTCAGAATGGCAGGCAGCGACTAGTGGGGTACCGCAAGGCTCAGTGCTGGGACCCCAGCTATTTACAATATATATTAATGATTTGGACAAGGGAATTGAATGCAACATCTCCAAGTTTGCGGATGACGCGAAGCTGGGGGGCAGTGTTAGGTGTGAGGGGCATGCTAGGAGGCTGCAAGGTGACTTGGATAGGCTGGGTGAGTGGGCAAATGCATGGCAGATGCAGTATAATGTGGATAAATGTGAGGTTATCCACTTTGGTGGCAAAAAACAGGAGAGTAGACTATTATCTGAATGGTGGCCGATTAGGAAAAGGGGAGATGCAATGAGACCTGGGTGTCATGGTACACCAGTCATTGAAAGTAGCCAGGGTTACACAAAAAGCTGGAGAAACTCAGCGGGTGCAGCAGCATCTAAGGAGTGAAGGAGATAGGCGACGTTTTGGGTCGAGACCCTTCGGTCTGAAGAAGGGTCTCGACCCGAAACGTCGCCTATCTCCTTCACTCCTTAGATGCTGCTGCACCCGCTGAGTTTCTCCAGCTTTTTGTGTAACCCTCGATTCTCCAGCGTCTGCAGTTCCTTCTTTAACACATTGAAAGTAGCCATGCAGGTGCAGCAGGCAGTGAAGAAAGCGAATGGTGTGTTGGCATTCATAGCAAAAGGATTTGAGTATAGGAGCAGGGAGGTTCTACTGTAGTTGTACAGGGTTTTGGTGAGACCGCACCTGGAGTATCGCGGACAGTTTTGGTCTCCAAATCTGAGAAAAGATATTCTTGCCATAGATGGGGTACAGAGAAGGTTCACCAGACTGATTCCTGGGATGTCAGGACTTTCATATGAGGAAAGACTGGATAGACTTGGCTTGTACTCGCTAGAATCTAGAAGATTGAGGGGGGATCTTATAGAAACTTACAAAATTGTTAAGGGGTTGGACAGGCTAGATGCAGGAAGATTGTTCCCGATGCTGGGGAATTCCTTTAGGACCAAGATGAGGAAAACATTTTTCACACAGTGAGTGGTGAGTCTCTGGAATTTTCTGCCACAGAAGGTAGTTGAGGCCAGTTCATTGTCTATATTTAAGAGGGAGTTAGATGTGGCTAAAAGGATCAGGGGGTATGGAGAGAAGGCAGGTACAGGATACTGAGTTGAATGATCAGCCATGATCATATTGAATGGCGGTGCAGGCTCGAAGAGCCGTACGGCCTACTCCTGCACCTATTTTCTATGTTTCTAAGGCTGGAACGTGGTACTGGTCGTGGATGATCAGCCATGATCACATTGAACGGCGGTACTGGCTCAAAGGGCTGAGTGACCTACTCCTGCACCTATTTTTTATTGTCTAATATATAAAATTATGAGAGGCTTATAAAGGGTATAAAATCATTTCTACCCAGGGCAGAAATGTCCAATACTAGAGGGTATAGCTATAAGGTGAGAGGGGAGAGTTTAATGGAGGTGTGCAGGGTAGGTTTTTTTACACAGAGAGTGGTGGGGCATGATGATATAACTATATCCTCTGATCACAAAAACAAGTAACATCATATTAAATAAACCAAATACAGTATAACATTGTATGGCATCTAAATGTTGACAGAAATTTGCCCGTTTATATAGCTCATATTGCTGTCTCCTTTTCTCAATCTTCTCTCCTTAACATTCCACACACACTGAGGTTATATTTGATATTCTGCACAGCCATAATAATAGGTCAGCTGGTGTTGAAGACTGTTTAATGAGGTCATAGAGAAATGATTTTATGATCATTTATGGCTTTTCCTAAAGGCCAAGTTGCAGTTCACTGCCACCATAAACATATGTTTCAAGGGATTAATAGGTTTGCCATCATAGCCCACCTATAAATTGAGACATTAAATGCTCTTATGATTCTAGTCCATCGCTAGGTTGACTAATGGAACAAATCATCTCATGAAGACAGATTCCCCTCTTCCTAAACTTGTGAAAACAAAGCAGCAATGTACTAATGCATGTACTACTTAATCATTCTGTAAAAATTGATGAATCTACCCAAACATGCCATGACAATTCATCAGTCACCTACTGAATGTGAGTCAACAGGAGATACTGACTAATGCCCACAAAATTACCCATGGTACCTGGTCTGCCCCAAATGAAAGTAAACATGTTATGTCAAAATAATAACGCTTTTATCAATGAAAACCTTTGCCACAACAGACAGCAATCGAGACAGTTCTGTGTTAAATTGGCTGAGGCAACACGTCTTGCTTCTTTGACAGATTTAGGTAATTTATTTAAGGAACATAAACCCATTTCAAGAAGCTGACTCCATTCTTTCCAACAAAAAGCAAAATGGCAAACAATAGTGTTAAAATAAACAATAAAGCAAATATTAAGCAGGTCAAGTTGTGAATGTGAAGAGCGAAAACAAAATATATATATTTTTTATCAACAAATCTTCATTAGAACTGTGAAAGTAAGAAATCAAGTGTGTCTGAAGTTTAGAGTGGAGAAAGGATGAAGTGAGTAAAGAGAATATCTGTAATAGGATGACAACCACGGTTGTCCAGGTGACAGAAATGTTGGTGCCTTTTAAAAATATAATGAATGCTGGTTAATTATTGACAAACAAGGAACAAGAGATACTGGAATCTTGCACAAAACACAAAGTGCTGGATTCCTTCAGAGTCTGAAGAAAGATCCCAACCCAAAACATAATCTATCCATGACTTCCAGAGATTTTGTCTGACCTGCTGAGTTACTGTAGCAAACTGTTTTTGTTAGTCAATCATTGCTGATCTCTTTGGACGAGGGTAAAACTAGAGGGAGTTGAAGAAGGGTCATAGAAAGAGAAAAATTGTGGAACAGTGAGATGTAGATGCAGCAATTACTGAACATTTGAAATAAAAGAGAATGCCTTGCAGGCTGAATGGATGTGTTGTGGGAAGTAGTCACCCATTCTGCGTTATAATAGTAAGAGTAAATGAGAACTTACCAGTTTGAAGTTTGATCTTCATTTTATGAGGAGTTACGATGAGGGATTATGTGAAGACTCAGCCAACACGCATGCACGACATTCTTCAAAGCAGTGGTGTGAAATCACAGATACCAAAGTTGACTAACATAGTAAGATAAGAGAGAACTTTATATACCAGTTGACTTTTATAATAGAGGGTTTGGGAGCGGAGGGCATGTAATCCCTCATCGTAACTCCTCATAAAATAAAGATCAAACTTCAAACTGGTAAGTTCTCATTTAATCTTACTATTTTACTTCGGAGTCACGTGAGTGACTACATGAAGAGTTCAAAGCTCTGTGATTTCATGCCCTGGAACGTGTCCATGCTCACACACAGCCAAGATATGATGTAACGTATTTCAGACATGAAACTGTGCTGAAAAACAAAAAGGTATTTATTTCATACCTAAAATAATAATGCCCCTACATTGGGTAATCATGAAACAGAACTTAAAATGTTCCTGCAAATGTCTCGGGAGTGGCCACGGGTTTATTATAGAAGCGCTGAAAAGTCCGTTCATTGCTCCAACCCGCTGTTGCAAGGATGTGGTCCATTGGAACTTCCATCCTCCTTGCCGCCGATGTGGTTTAAACCCCTGGTGGAGTGAGATTTGAAAACATTAGTATCCACCCCCGCTGCACCCAATACCACCCTTAACCATCTGGAAATGGTTTGTATTGTGACCTTATGGTGAGGGCGTTTGTGGCTAATAAGTAAAGCTCTCTCCATGCCCCTGAGACTCTTGGTGACCTCTATATATCGCATTGTATATGTCATGATGCAGAGCCGACAATCTGCAGGATAGGCCAGAAATTCTAATTTTTGGCCAATGGATCCGGGTCTATCCTGTTTAAGTAACCCCTGTATAAAGAAAGTTATCTTGTCTTTTTTAATGTACATGGCGTCCATACTTAATTTATGTAGGGACTGGACCCATTGTGCTGTTACAAGTGTCATTAACATAACCATTTTATAGGTTAATTTATCCAGTGACAGTCCCGATATAGGTGTCCATCCTCGAAGCATAGTCAGCACTATGCTTATGTCCCATATATGGGTGTATCTGGGCCTGGGGGGATTAGAATTAAATATACCCCTCATCAGTTTAGATACCAGTGGGTGTGATCCCACAGCCAGGTGATCACACCCTTGCCCCAGATAATTGGATAGGGCACTACGGGCACAATTAATGGCACTGTAGCTCAATCCCTCATCAAAATGGAGGGTAGCCAGGAACTCCAGCACTTCAGTGATGGTGGCTGTGTCGAATGAAGTGTTCGTTCTGGTGCAGAACACTTCCCATTTCTTCACATATGTGAGATATAGTCTTTTGGTGGACTCCCTGCACGACGCTGTGATGACATTTATCGTCCTGTCGGAGAGTCCGTAGTCCAGAAATGGCCTGTTCAGAATCTACAAACCAACAGGTTAATTTGGTCATGACACCGATGACTTTCTCCTGTCACAGGGTGTACCAAAAGGCTTGGACGTTTGTTGATCCGAATGCAGGGTTCTGCGGCCATATTTTGTACTACTGGGAACCATGGTAGGGTAGGCCAGTCGGGAACAACCAGGATACCTGAAGCGGTGTCTTGTTTGATTTTTTGTAAGACCCGACTGATGAGGCAGAAGGGGGGAAAAGCATAGAAAACCAAACCCCCCAAATATAGCGAGAAAGCGTCCATCGCTACTGCCCCAGGGGTCTGGTTCCCAAGCAACATATGTTGGTAATTGGTGATTTAATCTGGATGCAAAAAGGTCGATATCTGGTGTCCCATACCGTTCTATAATATCGGCAAACACTTTCCGATCCAACATCCATTCGGTGTTGCCGTTGAATTTGCGTGACCTGGTGTCCGCTACTGTATTTAGCTTACCTGGAAGGTAAGTGGCTGAGATCCATATATTCCTTTCCAGCCACCAGTGCCAGATATTATTAACCAATTTATCACATGATATCGACTTTATTCCACCCATATGATTAATGTATGCCACCACAGTGGTATTATCAATCTGTAATCGTACATGCAAATGGTGCATGTCTGAGCAGTAGGCCCGGAGTCCATGAAATGCTCCCAGCATTTCTAGATAATTAATCCCTAGTGCTCCAAACAAGGTTAATTCTTGTGCACTCCATCTGCCACCACAACTAGAGGTGGTATTAGTTGCTCCCCAACTTTTGCACTGGGCATCAGTCTGTAAAGTAGCCGTGGGATTCATAATAGTGATGGGGTTAGAACAATGCTGAATATTGTCTATCCACCAATTTAACTCGAATTTAGCTTCCCCTGGTAGTTCCATAGGCCTATCAAAATGGCCTGCATGAGTTTTAAGAGCTAATATTTTTGCTCTTTGTAGATTTTGGTAATGGAGTGGTCCAAATTGTGCTGCTGGAAATGCAGCCACTAGTTTCCCAATCACTCTGGCTACTTGCCAAATGGATGGTTTTCTGATGCTAGTGAGGCTTTTACATGCTTCCGTCAAGTCTGCCACTTTGTTTGGTGGCAAGGTGATAGACATTTGAACAGAATCAATAGTGAACCCCAAATAATCCATGGTAGTGGAGGGTCTCAATTTTGATTTATCTGGATGAATGATAAATCCCAGCTTTTGAAAAAGATGCTTTGTGGCTGATACTGCCAATGTAGCCAACTCTAAATTGTCCCCTACAATGAGAATATCATCAAGGTAGGCCATAACAATATGGTTTTGTTTCCTCAAATGTGCCAAAGCTGGCTTTAATAATTTGGTAAACAGCCTGGGTGCCGATGATAACCCGTTGGGTAAGGCCTTATACTGCCAAACCTGTCTCATCCAGACAAATTTCAGATATTTCCGATGATCCTTGTGTATTGGTACTGAATAGTATGCATCTATTATATCGATGCAAGCCATGTAGTACCTGTTGGAGATTAGCTGTTTGGCTGTGACAAATGTGTCCATTTTGAAATGGGCATACTGAGCGGAAGTATTCAGTTCGGTCAAATCTATAATTATGCGGCATCCGCCGTCTTTTTTAGTTTTTGGTAAAAATGTTTGATACAAACTTGAGATTCTCTGTTTGTCTTCTCAATTACCCCTTGTGTGTTTAATCTTAAAAGTTCAGCATGGCCTTCTGTCCTTTCCTTTTGTGAAAGTATAAACTTCCGGCTAGGTGTATGCTGAACTGGGATGGGGAGTTCATAAACAAATTCAATTTTATATCCCTGAATACTTTCCAGTATGTAAGGATGAAAGGTAGACATGTTACACACATGACGAAACAAGTGCAACCGTCCCCCAACCCGTGATGCCTCTAGACTTGCTACGTTTTCGAGGCAACCAGACCCACCTACCTCCATGGTTACCAGCGGTGCTGTGTTGGTTGTCTCTGTTGCTTCTTGTTCTTTGTGTTGCTGCATTGTGGGGTTGGCGCATTTTCCAAGAAGGCCGGGCTGGGCCATGGTCCAAAAAAGACCGTTGTGCAGGTGGGCCGGCCTTTGAGCTTTCACCACCAGATGGTCTCTTGTTGTAGCGGTGCCTGGTGGTTGTGTAGGGGTGCTGCCGCCGCTGATAATGGATTTTGGAGATAGTTGGCACCTTTATCATGCTGATTGCCTTAGCCTCCTCATCCAGGTCTTTAACCTGCTTAGGGAGGTTGTCCCCAAACAGCAATGGTTACTCACGTGACTCCGAAGTAAAATTCACCATTACAGAGGAGAACATTAAATTGGAAGAACTGTGAATGAATTACTGGGTGATTGGGTGACTGCTTTGCAGAATATATATGTTCTGAGCTTCCACTTGTTTACCACTTTAATTCCCTAGCCCACTCTGGCTGTTCAGTAGGTTTTTGGCCTCCTTTGCTGTTGCAAAGAAGTATAACATAACTAGATCTTTCTGATGCAAAATTATGTACCCTTAACATGAACTCAGTTTAACTCTCTCCAGAGATGCTTCCTGATCTGCTGAGTATTTCCAACATTCTGATCTACTTCATATTTCTAGAAACTGTTATTTTCTACATGTTTTTCTAATATAACAGCCTTCATACATTTTCCTTTATTAACAGTCCTCCAAACAATCAGCAATGATTAACATGTGTATAGGGTGGCACCAACAGCATTTGCATCACCCAGCCAATCTTGGTGTCCATCCCATCACAGTTATTCCCCTTGTGTTTTCTATCTCTCTCCCACTCCACGTTAAAAAAACACTTGTTTTCTTACTTTTTCAAAAGGTCATTGACCTGAAATGTTCATTCTGTTTCTTACACCACAATTTCCACATGACATCTTGAGTGTTTCCAATATTTCCATTTTTATTTCTCTCTTCCCATGTTTTGTATTAAGACATGGTTTTCTACCTCTTCCTATATTATGTGTGGCGTTTGTTTCTTTCTGTACAGCAAGGGAAAACTTACTTCAGTGCTGCTATTAGACTTTAATCTAAACATGATCTATACTGAAAACATGGGGCATTTTGGTATTTTGGATGATAGGTTTACGTTTTGAAATCAACTGGTCATACCAATAGTTCACCTAGCGCTGGAAAATACACAGTGATTTAATTTGTCTTGGTTTTAAAATAATCAACTCATGATTCTCCCAAAGTTAAGTTGGTGTAAACAGTAACCAGAAAATAGTCATCTGACATTCCAGCAAGCGTTCAGGCCATGGAGTCATACATCTCCAAAATGGCCTCTGCAGCCAACCACTTCCATGCGTACTTTTTTTCCCATATTTGCACTGTATCCCTCTATCTCTCGCCTTTTAAGTGTCTGTCTATATGTCTCTTCAACATAATATATAGGTTTACATTAACACATCTCAAGTCTTTCACTGAATTTCCAAGGACATAGTTATTTTAAATTAAAATAATGGCCTGAATATTAATTTCAAGGCATGTTCAGAATTACAATATCACCATACTGCTTCTTTTGCCATCAACGCCACGGAATGGAAAGAGCTCTATACCCTCCAGCTACCACATCTCTGCTAAAGAGCCGGTCTCCAACAAGGAAGATAGCCACTTCATTTACCACTCATTCCACCAATTCTGATTGCTAATTGCTCCTGGCATGTAGTAGATAATGCAAAGCTGGAAACGTCACATTGTCAGACATCGTACTCGATGGACTATGGCCATTCCTGGGGGCAAGGTTAACTGTCGTGCTGACTCACAGGAAGGGACTGCTTTATCACCAGTACAACTCCAGAGGGTTCAGAAGAAGATCATGATGAGGCATTACAGTAAAGGCTGAAGTAAATGTATATGTTTTATGCATTATCTATCAGCCAAAAAATCTGCAAGCTTAGTCATAAGAATGGGAAAGTCATTCTCCATCACCTCACAGGGTTTTGAATGGAGCTTAGAATTAATATTTGCCAATAGGGAGGTGATGGGGTCCTCCATTCCAACTAACATGGAATTGCATGGATTTTAGGAGAGCTAACTCCTAAACAATGGTTACAACATTGGTTGGGACATTGGTTACAACATTGGTGACACATTGTTTTTCTGGCTGGAGGCCTGAAATTAGTGGTGTGCCTCAGGGGTCTGTGCTGAGCCCATTGCTGTTTGTCATCTTTATCAATAATTTGAAAGAAAATGTGCAAGGCACGATTTGCAGCTGACACTAAAATAGGTGGTATCACAGATAGTGAGGATGGTTATCAATAATTACACCGGGATCTTGATCAGCTGGGTAAGTAGGCCAAGGAATGGCAAATGGAGTTTAATTCAGATATGTGAGGTGTTAAATTTTGGGAAGTCAAATCAGCGCAGGACGTTCACTGTGAACAGTAGAGCCATGGGGAGTGTAGTACAGCAGAGGGATCTAGCAATACAGGTACATAGTTCCCCGAAAGTGGCATCACAGGTAGATAGGGTGATGAAGAGAGGTCCTAGGATGTTACCAGGACTTGTGAGTCTGGGCAATAGGAAGAGGTTGAGCAGGCTAGGACTTTAATCCCAGGAACGGAGACTGAAGGGTGAAATTATGGATATAAAAGTGATATAAAATTATGAGGGGAATACATAGGATGAATGCAGTCTTTTTCCCAGGATAGAGATCAAGATCTTGAATGCATAAGTTTAAGGTGAGAGGGGAAATAAATAATAGGGACCCGAGGAGCAACTTTTTAGAAACATAGAAAATAGAAATGGCTGATCATCCACAATCAGAACCCGTGCCTGCCTTCGCCCCTTATCCCTTGATTCCGCTAACCCCTAGAGCTCTATCTAACTTCACACAGACTATGGTGTGTATGGAAAGAGTTGCCAACAAAGTATTCGGGTCAGGTACAATAATAACAATTAAAACCCATTTAGACAGGTTCCTGTGTTGGAAGTATGAATGTTTACTTAGCTAACTTCAAGTACCCCTTGCTTTCGCTCTCTCTCCATCCCTCCCCCATCCTAGTTCTCTGACCAGTCTGAGTGTTCTCCTGATTAAAGTTCCATTGTATGCCTTCCCCTAGCTGACAATGATCTATTCTACACTTTCCTTGAACTTCGTCCCCTTTGATTTCTCATTTTCACACATTACCCTTCCATATCTCTTGTTTCCCTCTCCCCTGATTCTCAGTCTGAAGAAGGGTCTCAAACCAAAATATCACCCATTCCTTCTATCCAGAGATGCTGCCTGTCCTGCTGAGTTACTCCAGTATTTTGTATCTATCCTTGGAAAGTTTTAGAGTGATAAGGATCAAACTCAAGCAAATGGGATTGGTTTGGATGGGGTACCTGTGTCGATATGGATGAGTAGTGCTGAAGTGCCTGTTTTGCACTGTGTGACTATCTGACTGTGCTTCCATAATTTTACTTCGGAGTCATGTGAGTGACTACGTGAAGAAGCCCTGCCTGGCGCTGGATAGGCATTAAGTCGTCGCTGTCGGTAGAGGAAAGAGCTGCAGAGCGCAGCTCCACACAGCGGTAAGGAAACTGGTAAGTGAACAGGTAAGTGAAATTTTTGCTTCTAGGGCGTTTTCAAAACTCCGTAGGCTGGTGGGTAAACCAGGAGGAGTTAAAAAGAAAATGGAGAAAGTTAAGAAATCGCGGGTAAAACGTGCGTCCCGGGGTGCAGAAGAGTCGGGACAAGTGATTATTGCGGGGCTGGTTCCGATACCAGTGGCCATTAAAATACCCATTATTGAGCCTTTGGTTGCTCCACAAACAGAAACTTTGGAGGAAAACCCAGTGCCTAAAAAATATAAAAGAAAAGCTGAAAGGCCTGAGGTTTCTGATGAATCTGATTCAGAAGGTCCAGAAAGGAAAGCCTTATGGCTCAGAATGGATCAAATGGAGAAAACACTCCAAACTATAATCAACCAAGAGTCTAAGAACCCAGAATATTCCCAGGCAGCCCCTGAGGGGGTTCCATATCATGAATATGGTGCCAGTTTGAATTGGGAATTTGAAACTCCAATGCCCGGGATTGGGCTGGAGGAAGTATCCTTTGAACAAGTTTCAGGAGTACCAGGGCTGCATGAGACAGACCCTGAAAGTGGTGATTGAGGTCCGGAGTACACACCACAATACAAATATGTTGATCCAGGTGTGCCTGATGTGGCACAAAGTTTTGCTATACCTGGAGGAGGCAGTGAGACCATGGAAGAAAACCTGGTGGCCAATATTAATTATATGGTCTCTCACCCGCTTCAAGAAGCTGTTATGGTTGAGACAGCAGAATTGTATAAAACACCTATTAATTGTACCTCACTGAAGGTACCTACGGTGAATCCGGCGATTTGGGCGCCAATGTCATCAATGATGCGGGCGCAGGAGATTCGATTTCAAAGAATCCTCAAGCTGATTTCGGCTGGCATCACTGCCTTTGGAAGACAAGTGGAAGTTGTGGAATCACCGAAGTTCAGAAACATATGTTGGCTTTATTCTGCAACTCATTTTTTGAGATAAATTGTATGAGGAAGATTGCCATTCGGCCTCTTTTACATCCAAGATTTGCAGGGTTGTGCAGGTCAAGCAATGTTCAAGCTCCTGGTTATTTGTTTGGAGAAAATCTGTCTAAACAAATTAAAGAAATTGATGAAGAGGCAAAAACTATTGGCCTTATGAAACCCTTCAATTTTGGCCAGAGAAGGGCTGGTCAAATGAGAAGGGGATTTGATTTTGGAGCTGGAACAAGCCGAGGCAGGAGTATGATAAGGAAGAATTACCAACCAGCACAGCCGAATGTACACCCATTTGTTGGGAGAAGGAGATCACTACGTCCGGTTGGAGAGGTACAAAAACTTTATCCTATTAAAGAAGAATGTTTGGATGAACCTCAGATTGGTGGTAGACTCCGAATGTTTTATAATGAATGGGACAGTATAACATCTGATCGTGTTGTATTAGATACTGTTTTAGGATCTACCATTGATTTTGTAGAAGGTATGGATCCACTGGGACAGAATAAGCCTAATCATACTTTGATGTTTTCTGTTCTTGAAAAAATTCAAATTGACAAAGAGGTTAAGAATTTGTGTGAGAAAGGAGTTATTGAGAAAACAGGAGAGGATCCACAACAATTTGTGTCAAATATTTTCCCCAGACCAAAGGAAGATGGGGATTGTAGAATCATTTTAGATCTCACACAATTGAATACATTTGTCCAGTATAAACATTTTAAAATGGACACAATCAACACTGCAATGCAGCTGGTATCAACAGGTTGTTATATGGCTACAATAGATTTGAAGGATGCATATTATTCAGTTCCAATTCATCATCGCTTTCGCAGGTATTTAAAGTTTAAATGGATGGGACAGCTGTGGCAATACAAAGCATAACCTAATGGATTAAGCTCAACACCTAGATTGTTCACTAAATTGTTGAAGCCAGTACTTGCACTGCTAAGGGGACAAAAACACATCGTTATGGCTTATCTAGATGACATTTTAATTGTCAATGCTAATCAGGAGTCAGCTGAAAAATCGGTCTCAGCAACTACAAGCTTGTTTGAAAGGCTGGGGTTCCTGATTCATCCAACAAAATCTAAGTTACAGCCATCCCAAACCATTGAATATCTGGGGTTTGTGATTAATTCAGTTACCATGTTGGTAACTTTACCAATGGATAAGGTGATTGATTTGACAAATGTGTGTCAGAGCCTGATTAACAAACCTTATCCCTCCATCCGAGAAGTTGCTAAGGTTATTGGGAAGTTGGTAGCAGCATTTCCAGCAGTAGAATTTGGTCCACTACATTACCAAAATCTTCAAAGGGCAAAAACTCAAGCGCTTATACAGCGAGCAGGCCATTTTGATAGGCCTATGTAATTGCCAAAGGAAGCCTTATCAGAATTGCGTTGGTGGATTGAGAATGTTCCACAAGCTGCTAAGAACATTTTAGTTCAGCAGCCAGTAATGTTTTTGCAAACTGACGCAAGTTCTCTCGGATGGGGGGCTACGGATAATGAGACCAGCTGTGGGGGCAGATGGACTGTCCAAGAGGATTTATTGCTCGAAACATATGGTATAAATTATTTGGAGCTACTGGGAGCATTTTATTGATTAAAAGCTTATTGTTCTACTTTAAAGGATTTGCATGTCCAAATACAAATAGACAATACCACAGCTGTGGCATATATCAATCACATGGTTGGTGTAAGATCAATATCATGTGATCATCTGGTAAACAAGGTGTGGCATTGGTGTATTGGTAAAAATATTTGGCTTTCAGCTATTTATCTCCCAGGGAGAGACAATGTTGTGGCAGACAAAAGGTCACGAATATTTAAAGACAATACAGAATGGATGTTAAATCCACAAATTTTCAAAAATATAGTCAGTCGGTATGGAGTGCCAGACATTGATCTGTTTGCATCTAGATTGAATCACCAATTGCCCAAATACGTGTCTTGGGAACACGATCCAGGGGCAGTAGCGGTGGATGCTTTCTCGCTACACTGGGGGAATACGTTCTTTTATGCTTTTCCCCCATTCTGTCTGATTGGGCAATGTCTCAAAAAAATAGCGCAAGACGCTGCCAAAGGCATTTTCGTGGTGCCAAATTGGCCTACGCAGTCATGGTTCCCGTTGATGCTAAAAATGATTATTGAACCATGTATGACGATTCCCAGTTGCGACAATCTGTTGTCACAACCAGTAACAAAAGAAATTCATCCATTGCATGATCATATGAATTTGTTAATCTGCAGGTTCTGACCAGACCATTGCAAGAGTTTGAACTGTCGGACAGGACCATGGATGTTATAGATGCAGCTTGGAGGAATAGCACTAAAAAACAATATATGTCGCATATAAGGAAATGGGAAGCTTTTTGTACACAGTCAAAGATATCTTATCATACTGCAAACATTTCAAATGTATTGGAGTTCCTTGCTGGGTTACATTTTGATGAGCATTTGAGTTATAGTGCCATTAATTGTGCTCGTAGTGCATTGTCATCTTACTTAGGACAAATTTCTGATCGGGTTTCAGTTGGGTCTCACCCATTAGTATCCCGATTCATGAAAGGAAATTTTAATAAAAATCCTCCCAAGCCCAGATATACAGAAATTTGGGATGTTAGCATTGTTCTTACTTTGGTTAAGCAATGGACTCCAATTACTTCAATGTCTTTGCAGAAGTTAACATTCAAGGTAGTAATGTTAATGACATTGGTATCAGCTCAAAGAGTACTAACTTTGCAATTGTTATGGTTGGATTGCATGCATGTGACTGCAGATAACATTGTGTTTTATGTTTATGACCTGATCAAACAAAGCAGACCAGGGAGAACTAGAGCTAAGGTAATGTTTAAAGCATATCCTATCGATGAAACATTGTGTGTAGTTAAGCATTTAACTCAATACATTGAAGTAACCAAAAATCTCAGAGGTTCTGAGAAAGCGTTATTGATAATGCACAAAAAACCACATACAAAAGTTTCAGTTCAAACCATTTCTAGATGGTTAAAACAGGTTTTGGATCTAGCAGGAATAGACACTGATGTGTTTAAATCTCACTCCACTAGGGCGGCAGCTACGTCCGCGGCGAAGGTACAGGACGTACCACTCAATCAAATTTTAGAGGCCGCAGGGTGGTGTAGAGAAGAAACGTTTTCAAAGTTCTACGATAAACCTATTGTCACGGTGCCAGGATTTGGACACGCAGTACTGGGTTCTCTTTAAATGCTTGCTTTGTTTTATATTATCGATTTATATTATCGATTTATGTTACCATTGACATCATTATCATTTTTTCTTTTGTAATTTTCCCCTACGATAGAGGGGTTATTATTAAAACATTGTTCTTTTTTATGATTAAAGGACTTATTACATAAATTGTAACAATGTTTTAAAATACTATTTACTCACTACTGTGTTGACTAAACAGAGTGTCGTATGGAATGAATCTACGACATAAAAAACACAGCTTTAAAATCTTCATGTAGTCACTCATGTGACTCCGAAGTTAAATAGTAAGATTAAACGAGAACTTACCTGTTCGAAGTTTGATCTTTATTTTATGAGGAGTTACGATGAGGGATTACGTGCCCTCCACTCCTAACCCTCATAATATAAATGATCATCTGGTAGTTCTAGTCTATGTTGAGCCTTACTATCTTACTCCGGCTATTGGTTCTGTGTTTTTCATGCTGCTGCTTTGAAGTATGCCGATCCAGCGCCAGGAGGGGCTTCTTCACGTAATCCCTCATCGTAACTCCTCATAACATAAAGATCAAACTTCGAACAGGTAAGTTGTCGTTTAATCTTACTATTCTAACTTAGTATGAGCGACGGTGTGGTAGATGATGACAGAACTATCAGCATGCAACACAGCACGGATGTGGATCACACAATTTCTCAGGTGGACCACGTCCCCATGTCTCATTTTATTCCGTCTCTTTCCCTACCCATTCCAATCACATCCTTTCCAAACACGTCCTTCCGTCTGGCTATATTTCACTCCCCTTCTGCTTTTATGATCGGACAGTCTTTGCGGATGATAAAGTGGATGAGCTTGAGGCTCAGTTAGAAATTGGCAAGTATGATGTTGTGGGAATTACTGAGACATGGCTGCAAGAGAGGCTGGGAACTGAATATTCAAGGCTTTACTTCCTATCGAAAAGACAGACAGGTGGGCAGATGGGGTGGGGTTGCCCTGTTGGTGAGGAATGAAAGTCAGTCCCTTGCAAGGGGTGACATTGAAACAGGAGATGTGGAATCAGTAAGGGTAAAAATACCCTAATGGGACTAACCTACAGGCCCCCAAACAGTAGCCTGGACATAGGGCGCAGGTTGAATCAGGAGTTAGCATGTAGCAAAAGTAATGCTGTGGTTGTTATGGGAGATACTGTGTTACTGGACCCCATAAAAGGGACTTTGTAGAGTGCCTTTGTGATGGATTCTTAGAACAGCTTGTAGCCTACCAGGGAGGCAATTCTGGATTTAGTGTTATGAAATGAACCGGATTTGATAAAGGACCTCGAGGTTAATGAGCCATTAGGAGGCAGTGACCATAACATGGTCAGGTCTAATCTACAATTGGAGCGGTAGAAGGGTAGATCGGGAGTGTCTGTGTTGCAGTTGAATAAAGTGGACTATGGGACCATGAGGGAGGAGCTGGCCAAAGTTAGCTGGAAAGATACACTAGCGGGGATGACAGTGGAACAAAAATGGTAGGTGTTTCTAGGAATAAAACAGAAGGTGCAGGATCAGTTCATTTCTAGGAGGAAGAAAGATTCCAAGGGGAGAAAGGGACGACCATGGCTGACAAGGGACTTCAGGGACAGTATAAAAATTAAAGCGAAGAACTACAACGTAGCAAAGATGAGCGGGAAGCAAGAGGATTGGGTAATGTTTAAAGAACAACAGAAGATAACCAGAAGGACAATACGGGGAGAAAAGACGAGGTACAAAGATAAGCTAGCCAAGAATATAAAGCAGGATAGTAAAAGCTTCTTTAGGTATGTCAAGAGGAAAAAAATCGTTATGACCAAAGTTGGACAATTGAAGACCGAAAAAGGTGAATTTATTATGGGGAACAAGGATCAGGTTTAATCTACAATTTGAGAGGGAGAAGGGTAGATCGGAGGTGTCAGTGTTGCAGTTGAATAAAGGGGACTATGGGGCCATGAGGGAGGAGCTGGCAGATGAGTTGAACAGGTACTTTGGATCTGTCTTGACTAAGGAGGACACAAACAATCTTCCTGATATAGTAGTGGCCAGAGGATCTGGGGTGATGGAGGAACTGAAAGAAATCCACGTTAGGCAGGAAATGGTGTTGGACAGACTGATGGGACTGAAGGCTGATAAATCCCCAGGGCCTGATGGTCTGCATCCCAGGGTACTTAAGGAAGTGGCTCTAGAAATTGTGGATGCATTGGTGATAATTTTCCAATGTTCAATAGACTCAGGATCAGTTCCTGTGGATTGGAGGGTAGCTATTGTTATCCCACTTTTTAAGAAAGGCGGGAGAGAGAAAACAGGGAATTATAGACCAGTTAGCCTGACGTCGGTGGTGGGGAAGATGCTGGAGTCAATTATAAAAGATGAGATAGCCGAACATTTGGATAGCAGTAACAGGATCGGTCTGAGTCAGCATGGATTTACGGAGGGGAAATCATGCTTGACTAATCTCCTGGAATTTTTTGAAGATGTAACCAGGAAAATGGACATGGGAGAGCCAGTGAATGTGGTGTACCTGGACTTTCAGAAAGCATTTGATAAGGTCCCACATAGGAGATTAGTGGGCAAAATTAGGGCACATGGTATTGGTTGGCAGACAGGAAACAAAGAGTAGGGATTAACAGGTCCCTTTCAGAATGGCAGGCAGTGACTAGTGGGTTACCGCAAGGCTCGGTGCTGGGACCGCAGCTTTTTACAATATACATCAATGATTTGGATGAAGGGATTCAAAGTAACATTAGCAAGTTTGCAGATGACACAAAGCTGGGTGGCAGTGTGAACTGTGAGGAGGATGCTATGAGAATGCAGGGTGACTTGGACAGGTTGGGGGAGTGGGTAAAATCAGGGCAGATGAAGTTTAATGTGGATAAATGTAAGGTTATCCACTTTGGTAGCAAAAACAGGAGGGCAGATTACTCTCTAAATGACGTCGTTGGGAAAAGGGGAAGTACAACAAGATCTGGGGTTCCATGTACATCAGTCTATGAAAGTAAGCATGCAGGTACAGCAGGTAGTGAAGAAAGTGAAAGGCATGTTGGCCTTTATAACAAGAGGAATCGAATATAGGAGGAAAGAGGTCCTTCTGCAGTTGTGCAGAGCCCTAGTGAGACCATACCTGGAGTATTGTGTGCAGTTTTGGTACCTTAATTTGAGGAAGGACATTCTTGCTATTGAGGGAGTGCAGCGCAGGTTTACAAGGTTAATTCCCGGGATGGCGGGGCTGTTATATGCTGAGAGAATGGAGCAGTTGGGCTTGTACACTCTGGAGTTTAGAAGGATGAGAAGAAATCTCATTGAAACATATAAGATTGTTAAGGGCTTGGACACGCTAGAGGCAGGAAACATGTCCCGAAACATGTCCAGAACTAGGGGCCACAGTTTAAGAATAAGGAGTAAGCCATTTAGAACGGAGATGAGGAAACATTTTTTCTCACAGAGAGTGGTGAGTCTGTGGAATTCTCTGCCTCAGAGGGCGGTGGAGAGGGGTTCTCTGGATGCTTTCAAGAAAAAGCCAGATAGGGCTCTTAAAAATGGCAGTCAGGGGATATGGGGAGAAGGCAGGAGCAGGGTACTGATTGGGGATGATCAGTCATGATCACATTGAATGGCGGTGCTGGCTCGAAGGGCCGAATGGCCTACTCCTGCACCTGTTGTTTATCGTCTATTGTCTTGTCTCCTTTTCACTGCTAGCTTTTGTCACTTACTCTTCCCATTTGCCCTTACCTGCATTTGCCTAGCCTCACCTCTCTTTTCAGCTTTTCCCTCCCTACTCCATCAATCTGAAGAATACTGATCGAAAATGTCACCTGTCTAACATATGATGAGCATTTGACGGCACTGGGCCTTTACTTGCTGGAGTTTAGGAGAATGAAGGGGGCTCTAATTGAAACTTACCGAATAGTGAATGGCTTGGACAGAGTGGATTTGGAGAGGATGTTTCCACTAGTGGGAGAGTCTAGGACTAGAGGCCTCAGAATTAAAGGCCATTCCTTGGGAAGGAGATAGGGGAGAAATTTATTTTGTCAGAGGGTGGTGAAACTGTAATCCTTTGACACAGAAGGCTGTGGAGGCCAAGTCAATGGATATTTTTAAGGCAGAGATAGGTTGATTCTTGATTAATCCGGGTGTTAGGGGTCATGGGGAGAAGGCAGGAGAATGGGGTTAGGAGGGAGAAATAGATCAATCATGATTGAATGGCAGAGTAGACGATGGGCTGAATGGCCTAATTCTGCTCCTTTCATTTATGACATGACCTGTCCATTCCCTGCACAGAAGCTGCATGGCCTGTTGAGTTACTCCAGCCATTCATTTTTTTTTGCTATTGCTTTGCTTGCTGCCTGCTGGGATTGACTCAGTTTCAAACAAGCACAAACTAGATTTGATTCTTGATGCGTGTTTGTGCTAACGGGGATGTTACGCAACATTTCTTAGCCTTCTGATGTTGCAGTCCTTGGGGTACTATAAGGTCAGTCAAGCATGGTGCTGTTTCCTTTAGTCAGCATGGCTGCATTTATGCTCCCACCTCTGACATACCTTTAATGCCGTTATAGTTGCTCCTCAGCCAGTTAACACAGTCTGCGATGATTCACCAGCAGGGACTAAAGGGACCTTCACAGACATCTGTTGTCTTTTCCACTGCAGCAGCCATCATTCATCAACTTGGCTGTAGGTGGAATGGAAAATACTGCACGGCAGTTGTAGAGGTGCTTGGAAGACAAATATAAAAGGGAAGCACAAGGGTAACTTGTTTATTAATGGGTTAGGTTTACATCTGCATTATGAATACTTTGATTTTATTTCTAAACATATGACTGAATGGAATGTTTTTCTTAATCCTGCGTTCGCAGCTTGTACAGAATAGTTTCTTGGTGATGGGAATTAACAGAGCAGGCCAAAACTGGACAGTCTTTAGTCAATGACAGATGTCATGTTCAGAAATTCATAAGACATAAGAATTTAACCATTTGGCCCATCGAGTCTACACCTCTATTCGATCATGGCTGATCTATTTTTCCCTCCCAACCCCATTCTCCTACCTTCTCCCCAGAACCTTTGACACCCTTACTAATCAAGAACCTACCAATATCCGCTTTAAAAATATCCAATGACTTGGCATCCACTGTTGTCTGTGGCAACACATTCCACAGATTCCCCAGCCTCTGGTTAAATAAATTCCTCCTCATCTCCATTCTAAAGGTACATCCTTCTATTTTGAGGCTGTGCTCTCTGCCTAGACTCTCCCAGTACTGGAAACATCCTCTCCACATCCACTCTATCTATTTAGGCCTTTCTGTCCAATCTATCTCAGCCGTATATGGAGCAAGGTGGAGGATAAATGCTTGGCTGAAAGACTGGTGCAGAGGGCAGGGATTCAAGTTTCTGGATCATTGGGACTTCTTTTGGGGTAGGTGGGACCTGTACAGAAAGGATGGGTTGCACTTGAACCCGAGGGGGACCAATATCCTGGCGGGGAAATTTGCAAAGGCCACTGGGGAGACTTTAAACTAGAATGGTTGGGGCGAGGGATGCAAATAGCAAAAGCTAGTAGACAGAATGGGAGGCAGGAAGCAGAAAAGGGAAGCACTCGGACACAAGAGGAGAAAGAAAAAAAAGGAAATTAACAGAGAATAAGAGATGGGGGGTTTCTTAAATGTGCATATTTTAATGCTAGGAGCATTGTAAGAAAGGTGGATTAGCTTAGAGTCTGGATAGACACCTGGAAGTATGATGTTGTGGCGATCAGTGAAACATGGTTGCAGGAGGGCTGTGATTGGAAACTAAATATTCCAGGATTTCGTTGCTTCAGGTGTGATAGAATTGGAGGGGCAAGAGGTGGAGGTGTTGCATTGCTAGTCAGGGAAGATATTGCAGCAGTGCTTTGGCAGGATAGATTGGAGGGCTCATCTAGGGAGGCTATTTGGGTGGAACTTAGAAGTGGGAAAGGTGTAGCCACACTTATAGGGGTATATTATAGACCGCCAAATGGGGAACGAGAATTGGAAGAGCAAATATGTAAAGAGATAGCAGATATTAGCAGTAAGCACAAGGTAGTGATTGTTGGAGATTTCAACTTTCCACACATAGACTGGGAAACACATTCTGTAAATGGGCTGGATGGTTTGGAGTTTGTAAAATGTGTGCAGGATAGTTTTTTGCAGCAATACATAGAGGTGTCTACTAGAGGAGGGGCAGTGCTGGACCTCCTGTTAGGAAATGAGACGGGACAGGTGGCGGAGGTATGCGTTGGGGAGCACTTCGGGTCCAGTGATCACAATACCATTAGTTTCAATATAATTATGGAGAAGGACAGAACTGGGCCTAGGGTTGAGATTTTTGATTGGAGAAAGGCTAACTTTAATGAGATGCGAGATGATTTAAAAGGAGTGAACTGGGACATTTTGTTTTATGGGAAAGATGTAGAGGAGAAATGGAGGACATTTAAAGGGGAAATTTTAAGAGTACATAATCTTTCTGTTCCTGTTCGGTTTAAAGGAACCAGTAAAAATTGGAAAGAGCCCTGGTTTTCAAGGGAAATTGGACATCTTGTTCGGAAAAAGAGGGAGATCTGCAATAATTATAGGCAGCATGAAGTAAATGAGGTGCTTGAGGAGTATAAGGAATGTAGATAGAATCTTAAGAAAGAAATTAGAAAAGCTAAAAGAAGATATGAGGTTGATTTGGCAAGTACGGTGAAAGTAAATCCAAAGGGTTTCTACAGCTATATTAATAGCAAAAGGATAACAAGGGATAAAATTGGTCCATTGGAGAGACCGAGTGGACAGCTATCTGCAGAGCCAAAAGAGATGGGGGAGATATTGAACAATTTCTTTTCTTCGGTATTCACCAAGGAGAAAGATATTGAATTATGTGAGGTAAGGGAAACTAGTAGAGTAGCTATGGATACTATGAGTTTCAAAGTAAAAGAAGTACTGACACTTTTGAAAAATATAAAAAGTGGATAAGTCTCCAGGTCCTGACAGGATATTCCCTAGGACATTGAGGGAAGTTAGTGTAGAAATAGCCGGGGCTATGACAGAAATATTTCAAATGTCATTAGAAACGGGAATAGTCCCCGAGGATTGGCGTACTGCGCATGTTGTTCCATTGTTTAAAAAAGGTTCTAAAAGTAAACCTAGCAATTATAGACCGGTTAGTTTGACTTCAGTGGTGGGCAAATTAATGGAAAGATACTTAGAGATTATATATAAAAGTATCTGGATAAACAGGGTCTAATTAGGAACAGTCAACATGGATTTATGCCTGGAAGGTCATGTTTGACTAATCTTCTTGAATTTTTTGAAGAGGTTACTAGGGAAATTGACGAGGGTAAAGCAGTGGATGTTGTACATATGGACTTCAGTAAGGCCTTTGACAAGGTTCCTCATGGAAGGTTGGTTAAGAAGGTTCAACTGTTGGGTATAAATGCAGGAATAGCAAGATGGATTCAACAGTGGCTGAATGGGAGAAGCCAGAGTGTAATGGTGGATGGCTGTTTGTCAGGTTGGAGGCAGGTGACTAGTGGGGTGCTTCAGGGATCTGTGTTGGGTCCTTTGTTGTTTGTCATGTACATCAATGATCTGGATGAAGGGGTGGTAAATTGGATTAGTAAGTATGCAGATGATACCAAGATAGGGGGTGTTGTGGATAATGAAGAGGATTTCCAATGTCTACAGAGTGATTTAGGCCAGTTGGAAATATGGGCTGAAAGATGGCAGATGGAGTTTAATGCTGATAATGTGAGGTGCTACACCTTGGCAGGACAAATCAAAATAGGACGTACATGGTAAACGGTAGGGAATTGAAGAATACAGTTGAACAGAGGGATCTGGGAATAACTGTGCTTAGTTCCTTGAAGGTGGAATCTCATATAGATAGGGTGGTAAAGAAAGCTTTTGGTATGCTAGCCTTTATAAATCAGAGCATTGAGTATAGAAGCTGGGATGTAATGTTAAAATTGTACAAGACATTGGTGAGACCAAATCTGGAGTATGGTGTACAATTTTGGTCACCCAATTATAGGAAGGATGTCAACAAAATAGAGAGGGTACAGAGGAGATTCAGCAGAATGTTGCCTGGGTTTCAACAGCTAAGTTACAGAGATAGGTTGAATAAGTTAGGTCTTTATTCTCTGGAGCGCAGAAGGTTAAGGGGGGACTTGATAGAGGTCTTTAAAATGATGAGAGGGATAGACAGAGTTGATGTGGACAAGCTTTTCCCTTTGAGAATAGGGAAGATTCAAACAAGAGGACATGACTTTAGAATTAAGGGACAGAGGTTTAGGGGTAACATGAGGGGGAACTTCTTTACTCAGAGAGTGGTAGCGGTGTGGAATTAGCTTCCAGTGGAAGTGGTGGCGGCAGGTTTGTTGGTATCATTTAAAAATAAATTGGATAGGCATATGGATGAGAAGGGTATGGAGGGTTATGGTATGAGTGCAGGCAGGTGGGACTAAGGGGAAAAAAGTTGTTCGGCACGGACTTGAAGGGCCGAGATGGCCTGTTTCCGTGCTGTAATTGTTATATGGTTATATGGTATAGTAGATATGGTCACTATGGTGATTATTACAATCTCCAATCCTCAATTATAGACGTATAAAGGGTAAGTTAATATCAAATGTTATGTGTCTTGTATTAACATCGGCTTAGATGTAACAGTCAAAGGAAATCGCTTCAATGAAGTGAGGATGGTGCGACCTGGAGTCTATCTTACCAGTCATGTCATCCATAGTTGACAAGAGAAATTGAGATTCTGATTAGGAAAAAGGAGGCATGGGTCAGGTACAGCCAGCTAGGATCAAGTGTATTCCTGGAGGAGTATATGGGACTGAGGAGCATACTTAAGAAGCAAATCAGGAGAGAAAAATAGGACATGAGATAACTCTGACCGATAAGGTTAAGGAGAATCCAAAGACATTCCGTAAGTTGATTAAGGAGAAAAGGATAGCTTGCGAGAGAATAGGGCCCTCGGAAACCAAAATGGTCAACTAAGTGTGGAAATGCAAGAGATGGGCAAGATCCTCAATGAATATGTTGCCACTGTTTTTATGCCAGAGGAAGGCATGAAGACTATGGAACAAAGTTAATGGTGATATGAACATCATCTCTGTAACAGTTGAGGAGGTGCTGGGTGTCCTACAAATTGAGAAGATAAATAAATCTCCTAGGCATGGTCAGATACATCCAATTATACTGTGGAAAAAAAAACATAGGAGCCCTGGCTGAGATCTATGGATCATTATCAAACATGGGTAAAATACCAGATGATTGGAGAGTAGCTAATGTTGTACCTCCATTTAAGATGGACTGCAAAGAAAAACCTGGGAATTATGGACCAGAATTATGTGTGTCGTAAAATCATAGTATTATACAGCACAGAAACAGGCCCTTCAGACCAAATTGTCGATGATAACCAAGATGCCTCTTTTAAGCTAGTCTCATTTACCCACATTTAGCCCAAGAGATTGTTGAGGCCACAGGTTTGGTCACCCTGCTATGGGGAAGATGCCATTAAACTGGAAAAAGCACTGAGAAGATTTCCAAGGGTGTTGCCAGGACCTAAGCTTTCAGGAGAAGTTGGGCAAGACAGGTATTTTATTTCTCAGAGCAAAGGAGGCTGAGGAGTGATTATAGAGTGGTGTATACAATCATGAGGGGAATAGACAGGGTGGAAGCAGGTCTGTTTCCCAGTGTAGGAGAACCATGAACTAGGGGGCATAGGTTATAGGTGAGAGGAGAAAGATAGGAAACTGGGGGGAAAGTTTTTCACACAGAGGGTGGTGGGTACATGGAATGAGCTGGCAGTGGATGTAGTTGATGCAGGTAGTTGAATAGCAATATTCAAAAGGCATTAGAACAGATATACGAATAGAAAATATTTAGAAGGATATAGTCCTAATGCAAGTTAATGGGACTGGCTGAGTTGTAGCATTTTGGTAAGCATGGATGAGTTCCGCCAAAGAGCCCGTTTCTATGCTGCATGACTATGATTATATTTCATAGATCCAAGTAAGGGATAACATGGTGGCACAGCGGTAGAGATGCTCCTTTACAGCGCCAGAGATCCGGGTTCGATCCTGACCTCAGGATCTCCCTGTAACTGTTTGGGTCTCCTCCTGGTGCTCCGGTTTCCTCTCACATGCCAAATACGTATATGTCTGTAGTTTCATTGGCCTCTGTAAATTATCCCTAGTGTGTAGGATGCAAAAGTGGGATAACGTGGAGCTAGTGTGAATGGGTGATCGATAGTCAGCATGGACTCAGTGCTCTGAAGGTCTGCTTCCATGCTGCATCTCTAAACTAGACTGCTAAAGGCTTTTCCTTGTTATGTTAAAGTATTGCACAGTAGATCATAACAGGATCACAGAAAGGTAATGGAAGAAACACGCCAGTCAGCAACCTTACGCCTCCTCCACCATTCAATGAAATCATTGCTGATAATTTACCTCAGCACTACTTAACTGCACTAATCCCATAACACTGGACACTGTTAATATCTGAAAGTCTAGCAACCGTTGCTATAAATATATTTACATCAATATCCCCACAGCTGTCTTGGATAAATAAATTCAAACAATCACTAACCTACTGATAAAGCATTTCCTTCTCTTCAGTCCTGAATGATGAAATATTGCCCCGAGATTGAGATGCTAATCAGTGAAAAAATCAACTGTGTGAATTATTTATTTGGATATAAAATAGTCTTATGCCTCCACTGCACCATGGTACACGTGACAATAAACTAAACTAAACTCAACTAACCATTTGAATCTATACCACACCTATGCAACAACAATTCAGTTTATCGCACTCATGTGGTCTCCATTACTTAACCCTACAATTCTTCACTTTCAAACACTTGCCCAGCACCCAATTGAATCAACCTCCCCTTGCATTGTATCGTAGATCCAAATCACTCGTTGTCACTCTTGGTCCTTCTGTCAATTTCCTTCATTCTCTCTTCCTCGTTTCCAATGAGAACAACTTATTTGCATTCTACAGGATTTTAAATACCTCTACCAGATCTCCTTGTAACGTTCTCTTTTTCAAGCGAAGCTCCCCTTGTTCTCCCATAAATCCAGATAAACTGAACTTCCTCATCTTTGGAATAATTTTGGTGAATCTCCAACCTCTCTAAATCCTCTGTCTAAAGGGCAGCGTCTAGATTACACAGAATTCCAACTGTGGCCACATCATTATTTCATAATGGTTTCTCTTGGTTTCCTTTCCTTTATGCTCTATGTCTCCTTAAAGCTCAGTTATCATGTAACATTTCAAACTACTTTTTTATCCTTACCTGCCACTTTCAACTAACCATGCATGTACACCCCTGGATCTCTCTGTTCTTGCACTCCTTTTAAACTTGAGTCCTATCGTGTATATTGTCTACTTTCATTCATCTTACAAAAACCTAACACTCCACAGTATTTAGCATTAAACTTTATCTGCCACCCAGTTATACATTGTACACGCCTATTTAGTTTTCCTTGGGTCTATTACTATTCTTCTCACACTTCTCTCTGCCTCAAATTTGTGTGTCAAATTTAACACTGGCACCAATGTGGATATCAGTCAGTGATAATCACATTGACAGGACATGTTATATTGAGATAGCTCTGATATTATTTCAGAGTCACGTGAGTGATTCTGTGAAGAAGCCCAGCCAGTCCGCATTCGCGTCAGTACATCAGCCGCATTGGCACAAGCACCAGACTGGCAGGGCAGCGCTCCTGCCGGCGGTAAGTTAAACCTAGAAGGTAAGTTATTTTTACTTACCAGGGTTTTTTCGAGCAGGAACCTCTCTTCACAGAGGTTTTCCTGCCAGATTCACAGCCCGATGAGTAAGCTGGCTATGGACTATGGGGAAACCCCAGTCCGACCGCGGAAGCGGGTAACCGGCAAAAGATTGGGTTTTAAGGTAAGCAGCCGCTGACAAGGCAGTCAGAGGCTTCCAGCCTGCGGGGATGCCGGGGAGTGGCAAGTAAGTAATGCCAGAGTCGCTGACATTACGGTCAGCGGCTCACAGACATTGATCCCCAGGCAGAGAGTAAAATTGGTGGAGAAAGGACTCGTTCAGCCCTATGGGACTTGGGTGAGTCAGGCTGCAAGGGCTTTTTCCTCTAAAAATAAAGTTGCATGTATGCTACAGTTGTTTTAAGTCAAAGTAAAGTCAAAGTCAAAAATCAAAAGAGTTATTGTCATGTGTTCCTGTCAGGACAATGACAAATTTCTTTACTTAGCACAAGTTGCTGTGAAGGGTTAAAATTGCTTTAATCCTTCACAGGTGAAGTTCTACACTAAAAAATTGAGTTAGTGAGCCTTTTTGTTCAGGGTGGTGCTGACACTCCTCCAGCTGGCTTGTGCCCTGCTGTAGCACTGTATGCAATAGTTGCTGCATTTGGGATAATCGTTCATAGCGCGGGCCTATGGGACAGGCCACACCAGCAGCGCCTGGGGCAGAGCTGCTTCATGTGTAATAGCATGGGCCTATGGGACAGGCCACGCCAGCAGCGCCTGGCAGGGCTGCTTCATGTATGAAAGCGCTGGCCTATGGGAGAGTCTGGAATAGGGCTGTTTCATTTGTGACATTGCCGGCCCACGGGAGAGCTGTGCCACCAACGCCTGGTACAGGGCTGTTTCATGTCAAAAAGCGCTGGCCTCTACGAGAGGCGGCACCAACAATGCCTGGGTCAGGGTTGCTCAAAGTAACACATAAGTCTGCTAGGCCCACGGAATTGGGGGAAGATTCCCCGCCGGGGCTGGATAGCAAAATAATAGGCCCACGGAGTCGGGGGATGATTCTTCACCGGGGCTGGATAGTGCATTTAAATGACTATCCCAAATGCAGCAACTATTGCATGCAGTGCTACAGCAGGGCACACGCCAGCAGGAGGAGTGTCAGCGCTACTCTGAACAAAAAGGCGCCAGCAGCATCTAGTAGACAGCTGTTTCATAGCACGCTCATGGATGAGGAGGTGCGAGCCATGGGTCATCTTAGCTCTGACCCTGACTCTGATGGTAAGGTTGAGCCAGATGTTCCACCTCTGCAGGTCGTACCGGCAGCGCCAGTTGACAGAGCTGCTACAGGTCTCCCTCTTGGAGGTGGAGACCAAGACGGGTCAGTATCCTGCTGACGCTGAGTCTTAGGGTAAGGCCGTGGGGCATACCCCAAGGGATGAAGGGCACGTGTCAGGGGTACCTTTTCCTGACAATAAAGTTGCCATCCCAGCAGAATGTTCTATTCGGGTATAGGTCCAATAGGTCCATAGGTATCCTGCGCCAGCGCCTGTTTAGGGCTGCCTATGAATCACTCTCTCTGAGCAGGGGAGTGCGAAAGTTCAAGATATAACTGACTTCAGGCTCTAAAGAAGTCTATGGAACATACTGGAGCACATATGTGCCGGCAGTGAACAGACCTAACAGGGGGATGTGAGAGCCAGCCGCCGAATCTGTTATTCAGGTAGGCACATTCAACAGGGGAGAAAACCTGGCAGATTAATCAATTAAGGCCAATGGCGGGCAAAGGTTCATAGTTTCAGAACGTACCCCAGGTGCTCATTGGCAGTAGGTGGTTCACTGGAGCTCGGGGCAGCATGATAGCTCAGAAATTCCATGCACCCTACCAACCCTACTCAACAAAGTGGGTCTGGCACTTCCAAACCATGGGTAAGTGCACCATTCACAAGTTGTAATATTTACACTTGTTTGTACAACACACAAAGGATAAAAACATCTGCTTAGAGGCACAGTACTAGCATTCCAAGCAAGTTTGGATTATGGCCAGGGTTGTCTTTGAAGACAAGGTTCGGAAATCGGGCCAGAGTTCTCATGCAAAGCACCCATGGAATAAGGCAGGAGTGGCCTGTTTATTATGAAAAATGGAGAGTGTCGCATATGAACTTTCTGAATATGAAAACTTCTTTTCCTGACTAACAACAGATTCATGTGTCTCAAGGATCCATTCTATGCAGTTCCCATTACAGAGGTTATCAAAGACAATTTAACCGTACTAATAACAGTAAAACATTGCGGAATGGGATAAACTGTTTGTTGGTCATTGGGATTTACCTTTACCTATTAATTAGCCTATGACTCCACCCTGTGGCAAGAGATTGAAGTTAATAGCAACCTGTTATTATGCACTCATTAGATGCACCCCATGGGTAAGGGGCTATTGAACGAATATACATAATCTACATGATCAACTTCAAGTTGCTACACTCCGGTGGTGGCACATGTTAGTCACATGGCAATTGAGTAAAAGTATCCTGTAATAATTTACCTAATCTTCTTTGCCACTGGTGTATCATCCAGTTCAGATTGATGACAACACAGAATAGGTATTTGATCTCAAAGTATTATGAAAGTATGGTTCAATGTACATTGAATATCGACATGTTGTTTTCATGTTTATTCACTGATTGCAAAAATATGTGGCACAACAGTGCGGAGAAATATATTCTCGCTACAAAAAGGAGGAATGTTCTTTTCTGTCTTCCTCCATTTTTCCTCATTAGTCGGGTCTTAAATGGATTGACTTACGGCTCAGGTTGTCACATCAAGCCATGGATGTGCTCACTACAGAGTGCAGGGATAGCACCCAAAAAAGCAGTACATTCCTATTGAGGGGATTGGAAGCGGTTTTGTTTAAATGTCAATGTTACATTTAATACGGTACAGATTACTGACGTCTTCCAGTTCATTCTTAAATGGTCTTTGACAATAATTCAGTTATAGAGCCACTACAGCTGCAACAAACGGGAAACACTGTGTCGGGCTCAACCCCGGATATCGAGTTGTAAAAGAGATCTTGACACAAGTTCTCCCACTACAAGAATATGCAGTTTGGATATTGAAAATGTGTTAACATTACTTCACCAGGTGGTTCCAGCTACATCCTTAGTCATGACACTAATATCAGCACAACGAGTGCAAAACATTGCAAACACTGTGGCTAGATAGGATAGAGTTGGCTGCAGGTGCCATTACATTTTACATTTCTGAACTACTCAAGCAGAGCAGACCAGGGGTGGCAGGATTTAAGATCATTTTTTGGATACGTGGGAGGGCAGGCTTGCTATATTATATCAAAGCCACCAGAATCCTAAGAAGTGTGGAATCAGCATTGTTTATTAAGCGACAAACAACCACACAAAGGAAGGTCGGTTCAGTCTATTTCAAGGTGGCTGCAGCAGGTTCTGGTTATGCAGGTATTAACACTGACGATTGTATATTTCATTCCACCAGGGCAGCATCAACATCAGCGGCCAGGGCAATGGGCATTCCCATTGACCATATCCTCGCAACCGCAGGATGGTCAACTGAATTGATTTTAAACATTTTTTTTTTAACATAGGCCGGTTACTGACCCGGGGTTTTGCCCAT
Source organism: Raja brachyura (assembly GCA_963514005.1). Next base: position 28,112,763 of record OY740787.1, read on the forward strand.
TCTATTTTGCGTCCACTTTAGCCTCCTCTGAGATCCAGGGGATGCTATTGATTTCTTTATTAACGTAAACCATTAATACATTTGAATCACTGTCATGCTTATTGCATTTTTTGATTATTCACTCATCCCAAGTCAATCAATGCAGTGAGACGCCGAGATTTGGATCTGCAGCATTAAATCACAGGGCTTTGAGCCCTTCAAGGAATCACTCACGTGACTCCGAAATGAAATAGGAAGATTAAATGAGAACTTACCAGTTTGAAGTTTGATCTTGATTTTATGAGGAGTTGCGTTGATGATTACGTGCCCTCCATGCCCAACCCCCTCTCATAAGATCATCTAGTAGTTCTCAGGTTGCTAATCTTACTATGTTTACTTCGATTTTGGTTATCTGCGATTTCATACTGCTGCTTTGAAGATTGACGTGCATGCGGACTGCCTAGGCTTCTTCACGTAATCACCAATAAAACTCCTCATAAAATCAAGATCAAACTTCAAACTGGTAAGTTCTCGTTTAATCTTACTATTAACGTCCCACGTGTCTGCCTGACTTCCTGCACTCAAAACCAATCTCACCTCTCCAATCAGCCTATTAACCCTTCTGTGATCCTGTGACCATCATGATCTTGTGGATAATGCCTTTGCATAACCTTGAATTGATGAACTAGAGTCATAGCAAGCAAACAGGCCCTTCAGCCCAACTCATCGATGCCAACCAAAATACCCCAGTTAAGCCAGTCGAATTTGCCTGCATTTGGAAATATCCCACTAAACCTTTCATTTTCATATACCGGTGCTTTTCCAAATGTGTTCTACATGCTGTTAGTTAGACACATGCCACTGCTGATATTACTCAAGTATTTCTGACCATTAGCTGATTTCCAAACTACAACCATGCTGGCCATATACCTGCCTGCTTACCCAAACCAATACTTGAAAAAGAGAAGCACCTCAGACAAATTGGAAGCAACTCAGCAACAATAGTTTTGAGGGAAATGGAAAGTATTCTCCAAGCAAAAAACAGACTGCTGGAGGAACTCAGTGGACCAGACAGCAATGTCAGTCTGAAGAAGGGTTGTAACCCGAAAAGTTGTGTGTTCATTTCCCTCCACATGTGCTGCCTGACCTGTTGAGTATTACCTCATGATTCCAGCATCTGCACTCTCTCGCATCACCAGATATTCTTCATGTATAGAATGCATCTTGCATCTGAATAAGAAATGGGAATACTTTTGCAACTAAAGCACCTGGGAGATAACAGAGCAAATAGATAAGATAGCTGAGAAAACACACAGGAATGTTTTATTTTCTTGATAAGGCATAGAAAATTAATTGATTGAAGTTGCCACTAGAACTGTGTCAAAGGTAGGCCACAGCTATAGAACTGTGTGCAATTTTGATCACCTTATTAATAGAAAAATGTGACAGTATTGGAACGATAAGTTATGGTTAAAAACATACTACTTAAAGTTACTGCTTTCTCTATCTCTGTTCTGAATTCCTATTCTCACCTCAAGCGCTCATCACCTTATTCCATTGATTATCCATGATATGTTCACAACTTGAACTTCTTATCTGTGGGGTTAATTAAAAGCTGAAGGTGAGTTGGCAAATTCAAATCTACCTGATGCAAAGATGGTTGGAATTGGAAAGTTAAGGAACAATTATTATGCTCATTATTTCCTAGCATTCAGCAATACTGATCCAATGCTCGTTATATGCCTACTCACTGGATAAAAACTCAAACAAAATCCATGCTACCTTTCTGCTTAGTGAATTCTCAGCTTCAGAAGGTGGAGAATATCACAATCACAAAAAATATATATAATAGGAGGCAATATGACCCATCAAAGTAATGCCAATTAAATAAAGAATCGGATAGCCTGCAGAATTGCACCTTCCAGTACGAGGCCAGAAATCTCTGCCGTCAACATATGCTTTTGCAGAGCAAATTTCAGGGAATGTATTTAACATTAAGCAGGCAAGTCAAGAGTGCTGTGTGCAAACAGTGTATTTCAAACAATTATAATCTTTACTATTCTCCTTGAAATGTCAAGGCAACTAACACATTAATCTTCTGTTCGTCCTTAATCTGAAATCGATCCGTGACTTGTTCTTTCAGCCAAATGCAACTGTGGAGACTTTGAATATCTATATAATTTGAAGGTCTTGGAACGAGGGCCAAAAGGAAGAAAGTTAAGTTACTCGCGTTCAATTTCAATTGATGAGAATAAAAAAAACATTAAATACTATGACAATTTAAATGGAAAAGCACACTATAAATGGCATTGAGGTCCTGATGCAAAAAATAACGTATTTATGTGGCCTCCAATACAGACAGACTGGGAAATGCATGCAGAGGTGATTCATGTTCAGTTCACTTTAACCATACTATTCTTTGGCTGTGAGTCAGCAGGAGGCCAACATGCTTTGATCATAAGATCATAAGTTTTAGGAGCAGAATTAGGCCCATCAAGTCAATCAATCAATCATGGCTGATTTATCTTTCCCTTTTAACCCCATTCTCCTGCCATCTCCCCATAACCCCTGACACCCATACGAATCGCAAATCTATCAATTTCCGCCTTAAAAATATCCATTGACTTGCTCTCCACAGGTTTCAGATTCAACACCCTCTGTTAAAGAGATTCTGCCTCATTTCATTCGTAAAGGTACATCCTTTTATTCTTTTGGCTACGGCTTCTTGTCCTAAACTCCCATGCTTTTGTGAGTTAGGAGGTAAATCATTCACAGAAGGATATGCAGCTTTGTTCACAGTCACATTATTTCTGCAGCGGAAACAGTTAGGTGCGTTATTTCTCCCTTTCAATTTATTTTCACTGGGGATTTGATTATGTTTCACAGTGTGATAGATGGTTTGTTCTGCACGAGAGAGAGAAAAAGACAGACAAATAGACAATGAGCAAGTGAAAGATGAGAGTGTGAAAATGGTTTATCCAGAATGTAGTTTGCAACAAATAAAGTATTTTTAGAATGATGAACATTTTGTTTAATGCATACTAAGCAATATACTTGGTCTCAGTTTAATATCATCTTCAATATTCAGGAAAAGATGGATAATTTATTCTAGTTTTAAAAGCTACAAAAAAAGTAAATTCCAAATCATTTTGATATTTCACTGAAACATAGGATCAAATTGGGACTTTTGAACATTCTCTATGTTTGATTATTTTTTACCTTACTATATTGTGCAAATTAATATCTCTTTCTTGTGACCAGTTATTCAAATGCATCTGTTCCACACATAAATAAATGAAGTTGTGAGCATCATTAATATTTGTGCTAAGAAAAATACATTTATTGTTGGAACATAAGCCTCTCTCTTGCATGTAATCCATCTCACTATTGCGAGGCAGAAATGGAGGTCAGTTTCCTAACTGACATCTAGTCACATTGGTTTGTCACATTGCTTACAGTGATGCCAGGTGCTAATCCAACAGTTTCCACTCATTCACATAATTCAGGCATGACAAAAAAATGTTCTACAAAATATACGAGGTTAAAACCGACAAGCCATTTAAATCATCCAATTTCATTTGTACAGTAGACATGCCAGAGCAGCCATGCTTGGCTGAGCTACCAAATGTCCATTGGGACTGTCAGGGAAGTGACTTTGATAGATCATAGGTGTACGCGGAATAGAACTGGTGTAGGCTGGTGTATCAGAAAGCAGAAAACTTTGTCAACTCTTCTTTTGTTTTGTACTGATGTGATAATTTTTCTAATTAACCTTGGGTGCAATACTTGATGTGCTGTCACCAATTGAAAGATGCAGGAGACAACCTTATTTTTGTTGAAAGGATTTCTGAATAATACATTGTACGCCACACAATTTATGCTACTTGATATACAGCATGTCACCAACTGCCATTTGTAGATCAGGCAGAAACTAGTCTGAAATCTTGTCACTCTGATAAAATGATGCCAGCTATGTAGAACATCCACAGCACTTTTGCTGTTTCAGAGATGCAGTACAATACTTTGAGTTGATATACTCATTTCAGTATAATACTGTCCTAAAGTAACAAGGGGATTACATATTCTAACATGCCAAGTGCTACAACAAGGAACTTGTGCGCAAATATAAATACTGAAAACAAATACAATTTGTTGACATGTGCAAATATTAAACTTCCCAATTTTCAATCTGAATTCCTCAAGTATGATTCCACACAAACGTCACTGGGCATGCTCATAATGAATGAGTATTGTTTTGATGTCACTCATACAAAATATCAACATGCATAGGTGCAACCTGGTTTTGTTATGCGGAGAATACCAGAATTCTGACCCAGGAATGGTGATGCTTCCAAGTTAGGAGCGTGCGTGACTTGGATGAATACATGCTTCCACGAGGCTGCTGCTCTTGTTCTCCGTGGGAAAGATTGTGAGTTTGAAAGTCTCATCAAACACCTTGAAGCAATTTGTTGCATTACATCTTCTAAATAATTTACATTGCAAAGTGGTGGAGGGAGTATATATCTAAGATGAAGGATAGGTTACTGATCAATGGGCTGCTTTAAGTGTGAAGTGTCGGCCTAAGGAAGAGCATAACAGTAGTACCTGATGCAAGGCTGTTTCATGTCAAAAACCGCAGGACTTTACAAAGTGGCATCAGCAACGCTTGGGACAGATTTGCTTAAATTCACACATATCTGCTCGCCCATGGAGTCGGGAGATGATTCTCCACCGGGGCTAGAGAGCAAGGCCCACGGAGTTGGGGGATGAATTCCTCACTGGGGCTGGATAGTGCTTTGAAAACAACTATCCCAAATATAGCAACTGTTGCATACAGTGCTACGGAGGTCTCCCTCTCAGAGGCAGAGACTAAGATGGGTCAGTATCCTGCTGACACTGAGTCTCAGGGTATGACCTAAGGGCATACCCCAAGAAATGAAGGGCACATGTCAGAGGTATTTCCTGACAACAAAGATCCATTCCAGTAGAATATTCTATTGGGTTAAGGCTAATGGATTGTATCCGTATTTGTATCCTGTGGCCTGCGGCAATGCCTGTTAGGATTGCCTATGAATCACCTTCTCTGAGGAGGGAAGAGCAAAAGGTCAAGATGACTCCGGGCTCTAAGATGTCATTAAAACATACTCAAGCACATATGTGCCGGCAGTGAACAATGCTTTTGGGGGATGTAAGAGCTAACCGCTGAATCTGTTATTCAAGTAGGTCTATTCTCCAGGAGAAGCCTGGCAGACGATTCAATTAGGCCGACGACGGGCTAAGTTATCATTCAGAAACGCACCCCAGGTGTTCATCGGCAGTAGCGGTTCACTGCAATTGAGCAGCATGATAGCTCAGAAATCCTGAGCACTTCCAAAATGGGTAGTGCACCATTCACAAGTTGTAGTATCTACATTTGTTTTGTACAACACACTAAGGGTTTGGATTATGGCCAAGGTTGGAAATTGGACAAATGTTCTCATGCAAACCACCCATGTATTAAGGCTGGAGTGGCATATGAACTTCCAAATATATAACTTATTTCCCGACTACAACAGATTTAAAGGTAAGAGATACATGTTATACAAATCCCATTACAAAGGTTATCTAAGATAATATAAGGGTACTATAACAGTAAAGTTTATGGATGGGATAAACTGTTAGTTGGTCATTGGGATTTACCTTTAATTATTTTAATTTGTCTCTGTTTTATGGCAAGGGATTGGAGTTATTTCATTAAGAGTAATTGGCAATATTGCTGCTGTGTTGCAGCTGAACAAAATCAAGGAACTGATATTGTGTAGTAGCAATTAGAGGATTGTTAACAACTTTGTGCTGTTATCAGCTGAATCCATTATCAGCCACTATGATGAAGTAACAGTATTTAGCATTGCTAAATATGAAAATAAATCATTGAACTTGAAACTCGCTGCAGTAGTGTGGTTCGTTAATTCAGTTATTATGAACTGATGTTTAGAACTCTAGATAAGAAGTTCCAAATACCATCACCTACTCTGAGGTATTGGAGATTGCATGAGTTACCAATTCTTCAGTTCTTAGTATTGTTACGACTCCCGAATGCAGGTACTTCAGAGCCGCGTAACATAGTCAAAAACCAGGTTCAAGTGCAAGAAAATAGTCTTTAATTTAGTTAAGGGAAGACAAAAACCCAAACCTGATTCAAACAACAGTCAGGATCAAGAATAGACTAACAAACAAATATAACAGTGCTCCAGCCAGCATCGCAATGGACCGTCGGACTAGAGTCTCTAACCTGCCTAAATGGAAATAACCCCGAAACAAAATACATGAAAACCCTCAGGTCAACCCTTATCCATCCCAATTCAACAGTAAATGACAAATATAGGTAACAATACACAAAGTTCTATCCCATGTGGCCAGGCCTCCTGTAGCTCACACCAGCAGCCTGTTCACTAGTCAGGGTCGACGAAGAGAGAGAGAGAGAGTTCTGGGAGACTCCTGGTATTTAAGCTTCCAATGAGTCACCCATCACCTGACGCAGCTTGGCCAATCGGGTACAGGAGCCCTTAACTCCTTGATTCCTGACTCCCAGCCACGGGGCCTGCACTCAGGAGAGAAACAGAAAAGGTAAAAGTACATAGCATTCACCGGGGGGGGGGGGGGGGGGGTGCACGCACCAGAAGACATTTAGTATGATCAAAAGCTTGTTGACACTCAGCGGACCACACAAAAGCTACCTTCGGACTCAGCAAATCCGTCAAAGGAGCAGCCACTGCAGAGAAGTTTGGACAGAACCCCCTATAGTACCCAACCATAGCCAGATACCTATGGAGTTCAGTCCTAGATGTTGGAACAGGAAATGCGACAATATGTCCCACCTTGTCCTCGAGAGCGTGAACCTGACCCCGGCCCACCATCTTACCCAGATACATCACTGTGGCCTAGCCAAACTCACACTTCCCCAGATTGATCGTTAGGTTTGCCTCTGCTAGGTGACAAAATACTTCCTTCAGATGACCGATGTGTTCGATCCAAGACCTGGAGCACACAACTAAATCAGCAAGGTATGCTTCACAGAAGGACAAACCAGACAATACCATGTTCACTAACCGTTGGAAGGTTGCCGGTGCATTGCGCATCCCAAATGCCATTATCGTGTACTGAAGAAAGTTATCAGGCGTAACGAACGCAGAGATCTCCCTCGCCCGCCTAGTCAAAGGAACTTGCCAATACCCTTTTAGCAAGTCCAACTTAGACACAAAAGATGCACTTCCCTCATGATCCACGCAATCCTCCATCCGTGGAAGAGGATAGCAATCCGGCTTAGTTACACCATTCACCTTTGGAAAGTCCGTGAAAAACCTGTCCTCCCCATTAGCCTTCGTAGCCAGTAGACACGGAGAACTCCACGGACTACAACTAGGTTCAGCAATTGCATGCTGCAGCATATAGTCAACCTGACCTCTTAGGCGATGATACGGATGCTGTCTAATTGACGTGGCTGATGCGCAGCACCGGCCACGTCAATGTCACGCTGCGGCACAGACATCTGAGAAGGCGCATCCGAGAACAGTGACCCATTTGACCCCACCAAAGCAAGCAGATCATCCCGCTGACTTCCAGACAAATGAGACAACCGCAAGGGAAGCGACTCCAAAGCTTCAAAGTTGCACAGCTTTCCCTGTGTCACTGCCACAGACAACCGTGCCTCACCCACATCACCACCCGTCTCAGGGGGCAGCACTGCTGCAGCCAAAACTGGCTTAGACAAAATCGAAGGACACAGCTCCTCCCCATCAACCTGTACATGCTGCTGCTCATGGTACTGCTTCAGCATGTTGACATGACAGAGCTGAGTCTTGCGCCTCCGATCGGGGTACCAATAACGTAATCCCTTGCACCAACCTTCTTAACCACCTGATAGGGACCACTATACCGAGCCTGCAGACTGGAACCAGGAATAGGCAACAACACCAGGACCTTGTCACCTAGAGAAAAATTCCTACTAGAAGCCTTACTGTCGAACCAGCCCTTCATCCTAGACTGAGCAGAAGCAAGATTACCCATTGCCAGTTTGCATGCCCTCCGCAGTCTAGACCTGAAAGTACAGTTTTGAAAATACTACGTTTTGAATTCTCCTGCAACCATTTCTCCTTCAGGACCCTCAACGGACCACGAACAGAATCGGCGAACACCAGGTCAGCAGGACTGAACCCTAAAGAATCCTGCACGACCTCACGCACCGCAAACATAACTAGATGAACCCCCTCATCCCAGTCTTTTTCAAACTCCAGGCAGTAAGTCCTCAACATAGATTTCAAAGTCTGGTGAAACCGCTCGAGAGCTGCCTGGCTCTCAGGATGATACGCACTGGAGTAACAATGCTCAATATCCAACAACTTCATGACCTGACCAAGAACCTTTGACATTAAGTTGGAACCTTGGTCACTCTGCACAACCTTGGGCAAACCGAACAACGAAAAAAAACTTAGTGAGAGACTTCACAATGGCAGGGGCAGTAATGTTACGCAAAGGGACCACCTCCGGAAAGCGGGTAGACGCACACATAATTGTCAATAAAAACTTGTTGCCCACCCTTGTCCGAGGTAGAGGACCCACTCAACTAGAATCCGTTCAAACGGCTCCCGACCACAGGGATTGGATATAAAGGCGCAGGAACAATTGATTGGTTTGGCTTTCCTGCCACCTGGCAAATGTGACAACACCTGCAGTGCTGCTTCACATCCTTTTTCAACCCTGGCCAAAAAAATTCCGTAAGATACGGTCATACGTCTTATTGACCCCCAAATGTCCACCCAGAGGTTCATCATGAGCCAAACTGAGTATCTCGCCCCTATACCGACGAGGTATCACAATCTGATCAACCACGCTCCAATCATCATGCCCTGACATATCCAAGGGAGACCACTTTCACATCAGTAAGCCATTCCTCAGAAAATACCCCTTTGCTGTGGAATCCATATCCCTCTCAGGCACCGCGCAGTCGAACAGATCCGATAAACCTGGATCACTCTTTTGCTCCTCAACCAGCCGGTCACGTGACAGCGACACCGGCACATTTTCAGACAAGACCCCATCTTGAGATGTAGAAACACCCTTCACAACACAGGATCCATCATCCTGATTCCCAAAAATACTCTCATTCAGGTCCACTACATCTTCAAACTTTGCCTGGCTCTTAGCCATAGCCCTCGTGACAGCACAAGCTGTGAAGACCGTCGGATGCTGCATAGCCAATCTATCAGGACTCTGCACCACCGGAACAGCCGTCACCTCAGGAGTAATGAAAACTCTACCTCCTGCCAAGTCATTCCCCAAAATCACAGAAACTCCCGCAACGGGAAAACACGGCCGTAACCCAACAATTACCCGGCCTGAAACCAACTCGGACTCGAGACTCACGGTATGCAAAGGCACTACCATGTCCTCCAACCCGAATCCTACCACAGGGACACTGGACCCAACCGATGACTCCCCAGAAAACGGCAGTACACTATCCAATATAAAGGACTGAGTAGCACCAGTATCACGCAAGATGAATACTGGAACTCTATGTCCCCCAATCCTCTAGAGAAACAAAACCTTTCATGATGAACACAGAATAATTACTACACTCATCAGATGCAGGCATCCCAGGAACCACAGGTGCTTTTTGGGTACCCACCAAAGCCACAGGCTTTGCATTTTTCTTGTGCAGGACGGGACACAGCTTTAAGATGTGCCCATTCCCTTTACAATAGTAGCACACAGGACCTTCCTTAGTCCTGAGATCTCTGTCAACCTTATCAGCTCGGACCTCCCCCTGTATCAATGTGCTGACACTTGCAGGCACAGAAACAGCTTTGACACTGCCACCGACGACACCACCACGATTAAACGGCCGTGCACCAAAACTATAGGATCGCCCAACAAACTCAGTTTTATGAGTCAATACATACTCATCTGCTAACGCCACCGCCTTAGACACCTCCGTCACCTTCTGCTCATTAAGATAAGTAGCAACCATCTCAGGGAGACATTTCTTAAAGTCTTCCATAATCATCAAGGCCCGCAGCAGCTCAAAAACCCTCACTCCTTGAGAAGTGCACCATCTGTCAAAACGTGCCTCCTTCTCCCAAGCAAACTCCACATAAGTCTGACTATTAAACTTCCTAAAGCGCCGGAACATCTGCCGGTACGCCTCTGGAACCAATTCATGCCCTTAATACCGTAGACTTCACACACTCATAGTCCCGACTGCTGTCAACAGATAAAGACGAGTACACCTCCTGTGCTTTACCCACAAGGACACTCTGCAATAGCAAGGCCCACATGTTCCTAGGCCACTTCAAGGACAAAGCCACCTGTTCAAACACTGCGAAATACTTGTCCACATCCTTCTCATTAAACGGGGGAACCAGGCGGATGTTCTTGCTCATATCAAACTCCCGTTCCCCAGATGAAACTTGTGAGGCATTCAATTTCTTCTCCTGCAGCTCAAGGTGTTTCATCTCAAGCATGAGCTCTTTCTCCCTTAAGGCCCTCTCCTCCTTTTTCATTGCAAGCTCCTCCTTTTTCATTTCAAGCTCTAACTCCTTCAATCGAATGAGGTCCCCCATTTCCTGACCAGGCTGTGTAGAAGATAGAGGACTGTCTGCACCAGCAGGCAATATCCCACTCCTCATCAACGCAGACCATAACACCGACTTTATAGAGTCTTTCTTCAATTGCTTAACAATAGGCACCTTATAGCTCTCTGGCAGCACAACCAAATGCTCCTTCGTACATTTATCAAACAACTCCCGACTAGGAGCCTCAGTAAAGTCCTCCACTTTAAACTCCATATCAAATTTAGGACCAAACCACCAGCCAAACCCTGGGCACAAACGTTACCACAAACGGAAGAAACAAAAATCCCCTCACAACACAGATTTCCTCAGTCACCTGAAGCCTACCAAAAAACCCCCAAAACTGTCTAGGGTCCTCAAAGCTTAGGACGAGCCCCCATTTTGTTACGACTCCCGAATGCAGGTACTTCAGAGCCGCGTAACATAGTCAAAAACCAGGTTCAAGTTCAAGAAAATAGTCTTTAGTTTAGTTAAGGGAAGACAAAAACCCAAACCTGATTCAAGCAACACAGTCAGGGACAAGAATAGACTAACAAACAAATATAACAGTGCTCCAGCCAGCCTCACAATGGACCGTCAAACTAGAGTCTCTAACCTGCGTAATTGGAGATAACCCTGAAACAAAATACACGAAAACCCTCAGGTCAGCCCTTATCTGTATCAATTCAACATTAAATGACAAATATAGGTAATAATTCACAAAGTTCTATGCCATGTGGACAGGCCTCCTGCAGCACACACCAGCAGTCTGTTCACTAGTCAGGGTCGACAAAGAGAGAGAGAGAGTTCTGGGAGACTCCTGGTATTTAAGCTTCCGATGAATCACCCGTCACCTGATGCAGCGTGGCCAATCGGGTACAGGAACCCTTAACCCCTTGATTCCCGACTCCCAGCCACGGGGCCTGCACTCAGGAGAGAAACGGAAAAGGTAAGTACATAGCATTCACCGGGAGGTGGGAGTGCCTAACAAGTATCAACTAAATATATACACCAAATGCACTGTTGAGTAAGGTTTGAATGAATATACATATTCTTCATGCACAAATTAAAGTTGCTACTCTAAAATGGAGACACATGTTAGTCTCATGGTAATTAGGAAGAATATCCTGTAATTAATCTCCTTGCCACTGGTGTATCGTCCAGGATTGATTGATGATAACACAGAATAAGTGTTGGATCTCAAAGTATGATGAAAGCATGATTCAATACTTCATCAAATGTTCGTCATGTTTATGCATGTTTGACTGTTTACAAAAATATGTGACACAACAGTGTGGAGAAATACATTCTCGCTTCAATAGGAGGAATGGACTTTATGTCTTCCTCATTAGCTGGGTCTTAAAACAGTCAGCAAGACCTTGTTTGGATTCGTACTATCGGACTGGCCAAGCGCCCATGTTGCCTGCTTCATCAGGCATTATGGCACAACGGTATACAGTTATGCCAAAAAGCAAGAACTTGCTGTTTTAAACTGTGGTTCAGGAGACTGGTCTTTGCACAGTAAAATGATTATTGACTTACACATTTTCAATGGATTGATTTATGCCTCAGGTTGTCTCATTTAGCCGTGAGGGTGTTCACTGCAGTATGCATGGATAGCATCCAAAAAAGCAGTACATCTCTATTGAGGGGATCAGAAATGTTTGTTAAATATTAATGATACATTTGATACAATACAAATTACTGATATTTCCAGTTCATTTTAAGTGATACTGACAATAGTTCAGTTATAGAGAAATTACAGCTGTAACATAAGGGAACTACATTGTCGGGTCCAACCCAGATATCAAGTTGTTAAAAAGATCTTGATACAAGTACTCACATCACAAGATTATGCAGTTGGTTATTGTAAATATGTAAACATTACTTCACCAAGGGGTTCCAGCTACATCCTTAGTCATGACTCTAATATCAGCACAACGATGGCAAAACATTGGAAACGCTGTGGCTGGACAGGATGGAATTGGCTGTTCATGCCATTACATTTTACATTCTGGTCTACACTAGCAGAGCGGACCAGGGCTGGCATGATTTTTAAGATCATTTCAAATACCCCACGGTTTCATTTTTATGTTATCAAGGCCACCAGAATCCTTAGTATGGATTCAGCACTGTGTATTAGTTAATAAACAATTACACAAGAGAAGGTCGGTTCAGACTATTTCAAGGTGGCTGCAACAGGTATTAACTTTGACGATTGTATGTCTCATTCCACCAGGTCAGCATCAACGTCAGTATATCAGTTAGCTAGTGTGTTTACATCTCATTCTACCAGGGCAGCAGCTATGTTGGCGGCCAAAGGGAGGGATGTGTCCTTCGACCAAATTTTAATGGCTGTCAGATGGGTAAATGAGCTGATGTTTCAGAATTGTTATCGTCGGCCAATTTCAATCCAAAGTCAAACAAACTTTATTGTCATTTAGAAATACATTGATATATGCAGTTCCAAACGAAATTACGTTGCATTTGGCTCCCTGTGCAACACAATAAATTAACCGAAGGCTGTTTGCCAATGACATTTTAAGTACCTAAATTTTTGGGGTACTGTTGTTTGCTTACATTGTTAAATAAACCCTATCATTACTAATGCATTTATTTCTCTTTCGAGTCAATCAAATGCAGTGGGATGCCGAGATTGTAATCTGTGGCATGAAATCACAAAGCTTCGAACTCTTCACGGAATCACTCGTGACTCCGAAGTAAAATAGTAAGATTAAACGAGAACTTACCAGTTTGAAGTTTGATCTTGTTTTTATGAGGAGTTACGTTGGTGATTACGTGCCCACCATGCCCAACCCTCTCTCATAAAAGATCATCTGGTAGTTCTCGAGTTACTGATCTTACTGCTTACTTCGGTGTTGTTCATTTGTGATTTCATACCGCTGCTTTGAAGTTTGCTGCACATGCGGCCTGGCGGGCCTTCTTCACGTAATCACCAACTTCTCATAAAATCAAGATCAAACTTCAAACTGGTAAGTTCTCAATTAATCTTACTATTTTCTATTATGTTGTTGATTTTGGTCAGTGGTAGATTATCTTTGGATAGATTGGGTGCAATTCACTTGTGGTAGAATCCAAAGGTTTGTTGAAGGGAATGGTGGTGTCATTGAATTTCAACAGTAGATGGTCTAAAAAGTGACACGGATGTTACTTGCCAATTATTAGTACTAGCCTGAATGTTGTCTGCGTTTTTTTTTGCCTGAAGGTGCAATGTACATTTTCTGAATAATTATAAATCTACTTGAGTACTGCAATTAATCCAGATACTTTTAGATTTCTCTCATTTAGATGGAGAGATGGTTATTCATGAAAGAGCTGAAATTGATTGGAACTAGGACACTATCATTAGGAACACTTGCAACAACATCCTAGGTATGAAATAACCAATCATTCTCAATAATCAATCTAAATAATCCAAGGAAAGTTTCTAGTGGCATATTACAGATGACGTGCTTATTATTTTGTGTTATAAGGAAGTCATTCTAATTCTTTATTATCATTTTAATTGCAAACAAATATGCACAGTGATTATGCAATGTTAGTAAAATTGATTGCATGGGGCAGAGAATTATTAAAAGGAATCAAAACTACTATGATTATATCTCTGCTTTACCACAAAATTAATTTGTTCCTACTTTCATTTAGCTAGTTATTGTTAAAATGTTATTCAGTATTTTCATTGTTGCTACGTTTCAGTGATAAAGTCAGTCAATGGTTTGGGATTGCTTACATTGAACTGCCAGATTACCAGTTATTTTCCACTTGTAATGTAAGGGTTAAACAGACTATGTGAGCTAAAATTTAGGTGTCAGCTAAATTAGCAGCACCACATTTCAAACCCTGCTTAGGAAAACAAGTAGATGTTTTCGAAGAATGCTTGGGCTAATTTAAAGGGACCAGTAGATCATGAGGGCACCTGTGAGGTCACTAAGATAAGCTTTCCCAGAGACATCCGAGACTAGCTCGGTGTCTGATAGGATACATAACTCACGCCATTAGGGTTCAAAAAAAGGATGACCAGCTTGACACATAATCACCTGTTGTTCTTAGAGATAACACTTATTATATAAATACATGGTTCTACCATGAGAGCATGAACTTCAGCTTTGAGGAGAAAAAGGAGCTTCACAAAAGAGAGAGACAGAGGAAGAGCTTGGACTGTGGTGTGTGCCGGTGCCAGCCAGTGCAAACAGGAGACTCGAATATACAGGGTGGCATGAGACATGTTATTTTGTATTGTTACTTCACTGATAGTTGATAATATGTCTGTGTTTTACTTGTGTTTACTTTAATAAATAGTTATTTATGCTCTTCACCATGTGCTTCCTCCATTCATTGATCCGAATCCTTGAATCCTGCATATATTTCATTACACCACTGAATGAGCATATTTGTCTGGCGGCATGTTCCTTCATTACGAGGAACATAAGACAGAATAGCTAAATATCATTCCAATTTTCAAACCATTATAGTTATAAAGCATACATGCTGTGCTATTGCCCAATTATATACTGCAAGTTTGAAATGCTTTAGTAGTTTAATAGTTACATTTAAAAGAAAGAACTAATAATTTAACATATCTGTCATTGTAATGTTCTCAATAAAATAAAAAATGTGCCAATATTGGAATAAACTCCATTGTCCAACTGGATTTCTAAAAATAATGCAGATGGGGATGTTCACAGATGCAGCACATTGCTGGATTTTGCACTCTAATAAATTACCTTTAATTCAACTTTTGCAGTTTTTTTTTGTGTCCTTTGAACCCTCTGATGCATATACTAAACGAAAAAGAAACCAAGCTGACATAACTAAAAAACACCAAAATCCTCTGCGTATTCTCTTTGCATCCTTATAATTCTAATTGAGAGAGCAAAATCATTGACACAAAACCAAATTGGAAATACACGATGCAAAAGCTATTGATTTATTTTGGGGGTAGGTAGCCGCAGAGGGGGATGGTGGTTAGTTACAGGAATAGAAAACACCGTTACGCAAAATGAAAAGCAAATGTGGGAGCAGAAACAAAGGCACCACCCAAAGAACAATCTGATCATCATCGGGCAACTTATGTTGCCAAAGCCCCGTTCCAATGATCACAAATATTAAGCTGGAAAGTGTGCAGAGAAGATTTACAAGCATGTTGCCAGGTCTCAAGGGGCTGAGCCATATGGAGAAGTTGGGCAGGCAAGGACTCTATTGCTTGAAGTGCAGGAGGCTAAGGGGTGATTTTATAGAGGTGTAAAAAATCATGAGGAGAATAGATAGGGTGAATGCACACAGTCCTTAACCCAGGGGAAGGAATCAAAACCAGAGGACATAGGTTTAAGGTGAGAGGGTAAAGATTTAGTAGGAACCTGCGGAGCAATGTGTGGCTGGTGGATATATGAAATAAGCTGCCAGAAGAGATAGTTGAGACAGGTACTATAGTAGTTTTTAAAAGACACTTGGACAGTTATATAAAAGGTTTAGAGGGATATAGGCCAAACACAGGCAATCAGGCGACTTGCTTAGATGGGCCATCTTAGGTGGCGCTTCGATGGCAGCCTAGCTTACAGTCTATCCGTCCTTTTCGTCTTTTTTTTGTTATTTTTATTGTGTTTAAAAGTTTGTGTTAATGTTCTCTGGTTTGTTTTATGTGGGTGGTGGGCGGTGGGCCAGGGGAAACCTTTTTTCAATCTCTTACCTTGCCAGAGATGCGATTATTTTCCGAGTCGTATCTTCGGTCGCTCTGTGGCCCAACATCGTGGAGCTGGAGGCCTTGCTTAGGATGGGCTTTGAACCCCACCGCGGGGACGTGGACTTGCCATCAGAGCCGATTCCTTGCCTGGGATCGATGCTCCAATCATGGCCTGAGGACTTTAACATCAAGGGCTCGCAGTCTCGGGAGAGACAGAGTCGGGAAGGTCCAAAACCACACCATGTTCGACAAGCCCTGACCCGAGGTAGATCGCCCGGCGCGGGGGAGGTTGTGGGGGGGTGAGATTCACCCTGATGCAGGAGCTTGATCGCCCTGACGAGGAGGCGACGGGTGTAAGATCGTCCCATCAACGGATGGTTCAAGGCCCCCGACCGCTGGAGGACAAAGAAGGGAAGAGATTGAACATTTGTTCACCTTCCATCACAGTGAGGAATGTGGAAGAGTCACTGTGGTGGATGTTTATGTTAAAATGTATTTTGTGTGTTCTGTTGCTTTTTATTAGAATGACTGTATGGCAAATCAAATTCCTCGTATGTTGCAAAACATACTTGGCTAATAAAGTATGATTATGATTTTTACGACTGGTTGGCATGTACTGGTTGGGTCAAAGGGCCTGTTTCCATGCTGTATGACTCCATGACTAACATTTGGAAACAGTTGAAAAGCATTTAATTAATGTAAAATTACTAGCCAGTTTATCTAAAACCAATTTGAGCATATGAATGCAATTAAAATAATTAATACACTAAAAAATAAATAATAACTAAATTGAAGGTTCATTGGACTTTGTAAATTGCCACTAGTACGTGGGTGAGGAGTAGAATCTGGGCAGAATAAAATGGATTTAATATTAGACTGATGTAAAATGTGCCATCCAACCGGCATGTCTTGGTTTTGTGGGAGGAAACTGGAGCATCCGCAAAAAACCTAAGCACATGCAGAACGGGGTTACTCCACACAGACAGCATCCGGTTTCCCATCGAGCCCAGGGCTCTCGTGTTGTGAGGCAGCAACTCTAACCACTCCACCATAGAGTCATTGCATTATACTGCATGGAAACAGGCTCTTTGCCCCAGCCTACCCTTGCCAACCAAAATGTTCCATCTACATTAGTCCTACCTGCCTGTGTTTGGCCCATAACCCTTTAAACCTTTCCTATACATGTACCTGTTCAAATGGTCATGTGGTCTTGATAGGCTGAAGATCCTGTTTATGTGCTGTATCTCACTCTACGCATCACAATTCAGCCCAGTGCTTAAGTCAAGAAGTAACAATGGAAGTATTAAATAGTTAGTGCTGCTTGAAAAACCTATATGTTTGCAAATTACTGCAAAGAAAAGGTTATCTAAGATTGTAAATATATCGTATTTATGGCCTTCGTGACATAAACCCACAAGCACAAATGTATGGGTGAGCAATTGTCACACACTATTGCCTTGTTTGAAAGGTTTCAACTAAGACTACAAAAATGATGCATTCACTCGGAAGGCTTCTGTTTGTCCAATATTTCTCTATTGTTATATGTTACCCGAGACTTTGGTGCATGGATAATAGTCAACTAAATATTTCTAATTTATTAGCCCTGATTTCCACAGCCTCTCTTATCCCACCATTTAGCTTATTGACTTTGAGCACCCTACAGTATAGACCAAATGGGAAATGTTACAGCCTCTAGTAGCAGTTGTCGCATTCCATTAATGAATCAAGTTGATTGATATTGGAGCTTTGCTCATTTTAGCTATCACATTAAAATGCGATGACAGATTTTTTTTTTTCTGAAATTCTTACTCCAAGCATGTCACCTTGAGTTAACCTTGACTTGAGCGGCAACTGATTATACCAAATGAAAGAAATGAATGTTGGCTATCAAACGATCAATAAAATGGCATCGTCTGGATAAAGTCACGTTGGAGGTGGCGAAACTGGCGGAGGACTATCTGTTGTATGCGCTGGCTGGCGGGGTGAAAGGTGAGGACCAGGGGGACTCGGCCCTTGTTGTGAGTGGGGGAATGGGGAGAGAGGGCAGTGTTGCGGGGTATGGAGGAGACCCTGGTGCGAGCCTCATCTATAGTGGGGGAGGGGAAACCCCGTTCTCTGAAGAACGAGGACATTTGCGATGACCTGGTGTGGAACACGTCATCCTGGGAGCAGATGCGGCGTAGACGGAGGAGGAATTGGGAATAGGGGATGGAGTCCTTACAGGAAGCAGGGTGGGAGACCGCTCCCTCCGCAAAGACCGCTCCCTCCGCAACTCCCTTCTCCCCTCCACTCGCCACATCTTCCCATCTCCCCCCCTGTCTGCCTTCCGCAAAGACCGCTCCCTCCGCAACTCCCTTGTCAATTCTTCCCTGCCCTCCCGCTCCACTCCTTCCCCGGGCACTTTCCCTTGCAACCGCAAGAGATGCTACACTTGTCCCTTCACCTCCCCCATCCACTCCTTTCAGGGACCCAAGCAGTCATTCCAAGTCTGACAGAGGTTCACCTGCACCTCCTCCAACCTCATCTACTGCATCCGTTGCTCCAGATGCCAGCTGATCTACATCGGTGAGACCAAACGGAGGCTGGGCGACCGTTTCGCCGAACACCTCCGCTCGGTCCGCAATAACCAACCCGACCTCCCGGTGGCTCAGCACTTCAACTCCCCCTCCCACTCCGTATCCGACCTCTCGGTCCTGGGCCTCCTCCACGGCCAGAGTGAGCAACACCGCAAGTTGGAGGAACAGCACCTCATATTCCGCTTGGGGAGTCTGCATCCTCTGGGCTTAAACATTGAATTTTCTCAATTCTGTTAACCCAGACTGCCTCCTCCCCATCTCTCCCTCAGCCCTCGGGCCCTGACATTCCTTCTCCATCTCCCCCCCCCCCCTCCCAGTCGCACTACCTTCTCATTTTCACACCACAAACAACTTACAATGGCCTGTTTCCTTTATCACCAATACTTTTTTGCATATCTTTCATTCATTCATTGTTCTTTATCTCTCCACATCACTGTTTATATCTCTCGTTTCCCTGATCCCTGACCAGCCTGAAGAAGGGTCTCGACCCGAAACGTCGCCTATCTCCTTCGCTCCTTAGATGCTGCTGCACCCGCTGAGTTTCTCCAGCTTTTTGTGTAACCCAATAAAATGGCATGCTCTTTAGATGGAAGTAATAGGCATCTTGAGCTACACCGAGCAATATGATGATCACTACAAGCAGCTTGAATGCACTTCCATCATTCTGTTAAACAAATATGGACAATGACAAGTTCTCACTGAAAGACGTTTCCACTTGTTTGTCATATTGCAGCAGCTTTTTGATTCTTTACATCTAGTCAAGGATGGCATAGATCAATGGCATAGATGGTAGATCAGCCATGATTGAATGATGGAAACGACGAGGGGCCGAATGGGCTAATAATGCTCCTAGCACTTATGAACATAAATATATGAAGATGAACACCAAATATTGGATGGATGTTATAATTCTGATAATTTGTTGTCCTACTATTAAAATGTATTAAAAAAAATACATAACCAACTAACATATATAAATTCCAATTCCAGTTTGCAATTGTGCTTTACTTTGCATATCTTGTATAGACCAATGTTATAGCCCTTTAGTCACTATTAAAAATTATTATATTTGATCATGGGCACTGATTAACTGTAATTGATTTGTCGTGCCATTTACTTTGAATGAATATTTCATTTGCAGGATTATACATTTACATCTCTTCTTTATTGTTTTCTTCAATTCTTCATTGTTTTTATTTTTATGTTTTTTAATGTAGTACATAGAATATCGAAATATACAGCACAGCCCCTTCAGCCCACATCGATGCCAAGAAAAGTCCCTTCAGCCAAACATGATGCCAAGATAAGCTAACCTCATCTGCCTGCACATGATCCGTATCTCTCCTTTCCCTGCCTTGTGCCTATCCATGTGGCTATCTGAAAGCCTCTTTAATGCCACTATTGTATCACCTCCACTATCACCCAGGGCATCAATGCCAGACACCTATCTCTCTGTGTGAAAAAACAAACTTACCCCACACAGAGGGTTACACAAAAAGTTGGAGAAACTCGGCGGGTGCAGCAGCATCTAAGGAGCGAAGGAGATAGGCGACGTTTCGGGTCGAGACCCTTCTTCAGACTGGTCAGGGATCAGGGAAACGAGAGATATAGACAGTGATGTGGAGAGATAAAGAACAATGAGTGAAAGATATGCAAAAAAGTATTGGTGATAAAGGAAGCAGGCCATTGTAAGCTGTTTGTGGTGTGAAAATGAGAAGCTAGTGCGACTGGGGGGGGGGGGGGAGATGGAGAAGGAATGTCAGGGCCCGAGGGCTGAGGGAGAGATGGGGAGGAGGCAGTCTGGGTTAACAGAATTGAGAAAATTCAATGTTTAAGCCCAGAGGATGCAGACTCCCCAAGCGGAATATGAGGTGCTGTTCCTCAAACTTGCGGTGTTGCTCACTCTGGCCGTGGAGGAGGCCCAGGACCGAGAGGTCGGATACGGAGTGGGAGGGGGAGTTGAAGTGCTGAGCCACCGGGAGGTCGGGCTAGTTATTGCGGACCGAGCGGAGGCGTTCGGCGAAACGATCGCCCAGCCTCCTCTTGGTCTCACCGATGTAGATCAGCTGGCATCTGGAGCAACGGATGCAGTAGATGAGGTTGGAGGAGGTGCAGGTGAACCTCTGTCGGACTTGGAATGACTGCTTGGGTCCCTGAAAGGAGTGGATGGGGGAGGTGAAGGGACAAGTGTAGCATCTCTTACCCCACACAGATCTCTGCGGAACTCCAATCCTCACGGATCTCCAGCCAGAATAACATCCTTGTACCACAATACTCTTTCTTCAATGAGTGTGCCAGTTATGAATCCATATGACCAATTCACTGTGATCTCATGCATATTAATCATCTGGATCAGTCTACCATGGGGTAGACTGGGATATTATCAAATATCTTACTAAAATCCACGTCCGCAATATTCACGCCCTACCATCATCGATCACCGTTGTCACCTCCTTAAAAATCCTGATCGTTAGTAAGACATGACCTGCTATGTTCAAAACCATTCTGGCGAGATAGGACAAGTTTGGTACATGGATAGGACAGGGTCGGAGGCATATCAGCCAAATGCAGGCAGGTGGCACTAATGTAGCTGGGACATGTTGGCCGGTGTGGGCAAGTTGGGCTGAAGGGCCTATTTCCACACTGTATCACTCTATGACTGCAGCTCACAGCCAATTATCTTGAAAATGGGTGTAAATCCTATCCTGAACAATCCAATCCAATATCTTCCCTCCAATGAATGAGAGGCTCACCGGCCTATAATTCTCTGGATTCTCTATACTTCCCTTCTTAAATAAAGGAACAACATTAGTTACTCTCAGGATCTTGCTTGTGGCAGATAATTTGCAAAGATCTTCTTCATGGACCTGTAAACTTTACTTCTGCTTCTCTTAATAACCTGGGGTAGATCAGTTCAGTTCAGTTTTATTTGTCATATAGAAACATACATAAAAAATAGGTGCAGGAGTAGGCCATTCGGCCCTTTGAGCCTGCACCGCCATTCAATATGATCATGGCTGATCATCCAACTCAGTATCCCTTACCTGCCTTCTCTCCATACCCCCTGATCCCTTTAGCCACATCTAACTCCCTCTTAAATATAGCCAATGAACTGGCCTCAACTACCTTCTGTGGCAGAGAATTCCAGAGATTCACCACTCTCTGTGTGATAAATGTTTTACTCATCTCGGTCCTAAAAGATTTCCCCCTTATCCTTAAACTGTGACCCCTTGTCCTGGACTTCCCCAAAATCAGGAACAATCTTCCTGCATCTAGCCTGTCCAACCCCTTAAGAATTTTGTAAGTTTCTATAAGATACCCCCTCAATCTTCTAAATTCCAGCGAGTACAAGCCGAGTCTATCCAGTCTTTGTTCATATGAAAGTCCTGACATCCCAGGATATGTAGGTTAACACAGGGTCAGTGATACAATGAAATGTGTTTGACAAGACAACAGGTCACCTCAGCAATGATAATACAAGGATACAAATAAGATTTTTAAAATCTTATAAAAGTGACATGGTAGATAAAAGACAATAATAAATAAAATAATCAACATATATGATGTGTTTATGTTCAGAAGCCTGATGGCCTGATGGTAAAAACTGTTCTTACGTCTGGTGGTACGTGCAGCTATGCTCCTATATCGTCTGCCTGACGGCAACAAGGAGATCAGTCTGCGTGCTGGGTGGCTGTGGTCCTTGATGATATTGTGTGCCTTCCGCAGGCACCGCCTGTGAAAAATGTTCTGAATGGCCGGGCGATAGTTGCCAGTGATGTGCTGTGCTGCCTTCACCACTCTCTTGTGATTTGTGGCTGTGGGCAGAACAGTTCCCGTACCAGACTGTAATGCAGCCCGTCAGCAGACTCTCCATGGTGCAACTGTAGAAGTTTGTGCGAATGCTGGCGTTCATGCCAAACTTCCTCTGTCTTCTCAGGAAAATTAGCCACTGGTGGGCTTTCTTAGTTATTGTGTCCGTGTGCAGTGTCCAAGAGAGGTCCTCAGTGATGTGCACACCGAGGAAATTGAAGCTGGTGACCCTGGGATGTATCACTGATGGGGATGAGTCAGAGTACAGAAGAGAGATCGAGCAACTGTCCTTCTGGTGCCAGCACAATAACCTGGCCCTCAACACCAGCAAAACCAAGGAACTGATTGTGGGCTTTGGAAGGAGTAGGATGGGGACCCACAGTCCAGTTTATATCAATGGGTCGACAGTTGAAAGGGTCAAGAGCTTCAAATTCCTGGGAGTGCACATCTCTGAAGATCTTTCCTGGTCCGAGGACACTAATGCAATTATCAAGAAAGCTCATCAGCGCCTCTACTTCCTGAGAAGATTACGGAGAGTCGGTTAGTCAAGGAGGACTCTCTCTAACTTCTACAGGTACAGAGAGCTTGCTGACTGGCTGCATCGTGGCTTGGTTCGGCAAATTGAGCATCCTGGAGAGGAAAAGACTACAAAAAGTAGTAAACACTGCCCAGTCCATCATCTGCTCTGACCTTCCTTCCATTGAGGGGATTTATCGCAAACGCTGCCTAAAAAAGGCTGGCAGCATCATCAAGGACCCACACCATCCTGGCCACATGCTCATCTCTCTGCTACCTTCAGGTAGAAGGTACAGGAGCCCGAAGACTGCAACGACCAGGTTCAGGAATAGCTACTTCCCCATAGCCATCAGGTTATTAAACCTGGATCGCACAATACTATGATCATTAATAACCCATTATCTGTTATTTGCACTTTATCAGTTTATTTATTCATGTGTGTATGTATTTATATAATGATATATGGACACACCAATCTATTTTTTAGTAAATGCCTTCTATGTTCTGTGTGCCGAAGCAAAGCAAGAATTTCATTGTCCTATCAGGGACACATGACAATAAACTCACTTGAACTTGAACTTTCAACCTCAGCATCACCGATGTGGATGGGGGAGGTGTCCACTCCCCTGCTATCTCCTGTAGACCATGATCATCTCTTTAGTTTTGCTGACATTGAGAGAGACATTATTTTCCTGGCACTAGCTGTTTAGTTCCTTTACCTCCTCTCTATAGGCCATCTCATTATTGTCCGTGATGAGGCCAAGGATGGTCGTGTCATCAGCAAACTTTAGGATGATGTTTTGGAACTGTGCTTGGCAGTACAGTTGTGTGTGAACAGGGAGTACAGGAGAGCACACAGCTCTGTGGTGCGCCTTTATTGAGGATCTGTGAGGAAGAGGCGTGGCTGCCAATACTCACCATCTGGTACCTGGCCATCAGGAAGTCGAATATCCAGCTGAAGATGGAGGTCTCCAGTCCAAAATCGAGGAGCTTGGGAACAAGTTTTGAGCGAATGATTGTGTTGAATGAGCTGTAGTCAATGAAGAGCATTCTCACATATGTATTTCCTTTGTCCAGGTGGGTGAGCGCAGTGTGTGTTGCCAAGGCGATGGCATCGTCCGTTGCCCTGTTTGGTCTATACGCAAACTGAAGAGGGTCCAAGGGGTCAGGGAGAGAGAAGCAGATGTGAGTTTTGACGTCACTCAAAGCACTTCATGATGACTGATGTCAGTGCGACGGGACGGTAGTCATTTAAACAGGAGATTATTGGTGTCTTTGAAACAGGAACAATGATGGATGTTTTGAAGGGAGTGGGAACCAGAGACTGACCCAAGGAGAGGTTGAAGATGTTGGTGAACACCTCTGTCAGTTGATCAGTGCATGCCCTGAGAGCCCGCCCTGGAATATCATTCGGCCCTGGAGCTTTGCGGTCGTTGACCTTTTTGAAGGACTGCTTCACGTCTGCCATTTGTAGGGTCAGTGTGGTAGTCCCCCTGTACACCTGTGGACTCATGGTGGGAGCTGTGTGTCTGCATTGAACCGGGCATAGAAGGTGTTAAGCTCGTCCAGGAGCGAAGCGGTAGGCTGGACAGTGCTCCTGTTTTTCCCCTTGTGGCCTGTGATGCAACATAATCCACTCCACATTCGTCTGGGGTCAGAGCTGTAGTAACTAGATTCCACTTTGTTCCTGTATACTCTTTTGGCTTTCCTGATGGACTTCCGGAGGTCATATCTGGCTGCTTTGTAGGCGTCAGGGTCCCCCGAGAAGGCAGTGGTCCGTACTTTGAGTTTAGCACAAATTTTCTGTCTGACCCAGGGTTTCAGATTTGGGTAAGTGCAGATGGTGGCTTTTGGAACAACATCACCGATGCACTTACTTATGTAGCCTAAGACTGAGACTGTGTATTTGTTGATGCTGCCTTCTGCTGCATCCTCAAATATCTGCCAGTCAGTTTTGTCGAAGCAATCCTGCAAGACCTCATCAGCCTCATTGTTCAATTTGTAAATGTCCCTGGAAACCATTTTTTCCTGTATTAGTTTCTGCCTGTATGCAGGCAGCAGTAGAATGGAACAGTGATCTGCCTTATCAAAAGCTGGGCGGGGATGGGCTTGTAACAGTCTCTGAATGGGGTGTAACAATGGTCCAGGGTCTGCTCTCCCCTGGTGGAAAAAGTGATATGTTGGTAATATTTTGGGAGAACCTGCTACATGTTGGCTCTGTTGAAGTCTCCCAGAACAATGATCGCAGGCTCAGGGTGGGAGTTCTCCAGCTCATTTACAGTCTTATACAGTTCATCCAGGGCTAGGGATTTATCAGCCTGTGATTGGGGATGTAAACAGCTGTAAAGAAGACTGAGCTGAACTCTCTGGGGAAGTAGAAAGGTCTAGCTTTAAAGGTCAGCAGCTCCAGAACCAGGGAGCAGTGTGTAGTTAAAACCCAGACATCCGTGTCCCATGAAGAGTTAACCATAAAGCACACTCCCCCTCCTCTCGACTTGCCCGAGTCCTTCGTTCTATCGTGTCAGTAGATGGAAAATCTCTCTGGAGCGACGGCACAGTCGGGTACGCTGGTCTCCAGCCACGTCTCTGGATGATGGGAAGAAGAGGTTTGTTGCTTCTTCGTGGCTTCTGCACAGAACGCCGGCACGCTTCCCTCTTTGCTATCCTCCTCTGGTGTGTGGGTAAACAATACACCCAGGGGTGCCCGTCGTCCATGATATCAATAACCGGCTTAAAATCCCCGTTGGCCGACTTTCTTACCTCCAAACGTGATTGTCGATCATACTGAAGGTGTGAAAGTACAGTATGTGCAAAAAAGAGCAAGTAATAACAAATAAATACACACAAATTTGCTGAGATAACTCGGAGATCTCGTGTGCAGCCATCTACACGGTGCACCGTAAGGAACCCCATCAGGCCCAAGTGCTCTTCTATTGCCCAAACACCACCCCCTTTTGATATCGCCTCCGTTTTGATATCCCTCACAATGATCCCACTGGCTTCCATGTCTTTCTCATTTGTGAAACAGATTCAAAATACTTATTAGTATCTTGCCTGCATCCTCGGACACCAAGCACAAATTCCTCAGTCTAAGTTTATTACAGTTGTTTGCTCATTACAGACATTAAGACAATATTTTGATCTCTTCCAATATTAATACATTTGTTGATTTTGATGGTTAAATCCTTGGATCTCGACTTAGATGGAGAAGCTTGAAGCTTCAGTTCTGGAGAAAAGATAAAGTTTTACGCAGTTTTGCCATTTCCAACCTTTATTTTGCAAGCAAAAAATACTTTACGCAAACTTCCTATTGGTCTTGAAAGTTTTCTCTTTCAGTTTGATATTCCCAAAGAACATATTCCTAAAATTGATTTCCTGTCTGTTATTGTATGGTGCAACAGGAAGAAAGCTGTAATATCAAAATATTCATTGCCACCAGATCCTTGAAAGGGTACTATTTCTGACATCTATCACTTGAGTGCAGACAAAGGAACAATGTAAAGGTCACTTTTCAGTTTAACCTCAGTTGTAATCTTGTTTTTTTCCCCCCTTTTGATCCCTCAGCTGATCTTGGTAAAATTCACTACAGTGATGGTCCAGCATAATGTATAATATCACTGGTTTTTAATATCCAATATATAAGAACATATACTTAACATTGCAATGGATTCCTGTAGAGTACGAATATGCCCCAAAGCAAATCCCATCTTCACAGTCAATGCAAATTCTCTTCTCCAAAATTCTGATGGGGTTATGCTTCACTGATACTGTGACCCCGAGGGTCGTGAAACACAACTTTCATCAGCACAGCATTTGAGTTACATTTATTTCGAGTGTGTTCTTAGATTAAAATCTGTAAATCTTTAGCCATCTGGCCAAAGAAAACATGGATTTTGATTGTACATGACTGCCTTCACTGCTTACGAATTATAATAGATTTAGACCTGCACACATACATACTGCCTCAAGCAATGATTCCCTGCCCTTTCTCTTACATTTTCAATGACAACAATATAGTATTAGGAATTTCATTTCTCTGGAGCCCAGGATTAATCCAGTTGATTCACCTCACACTGTAGTTTGTAACAGATACAAGGGCATTGCCTTTCTAAATTACTTTAACTAACCTGAACCATTGATAAGTAAACTCACAACAACTCTGGAATTGTTTGATGTTGATGATTAGTTTTAAAGCACGTCAACAAGGTAATGGCCAAAAGATTGCAGTGTACTCTGCAGGATGCATGGCCATAGAGTGAATGCGGTAGAATAGTGACCATTTTGGTCATTGTTACACTTCATCATTAATCACTGCAATCAAGGCATTACAAATTATTGGGATCTAAAATGTTCCCCTGGTCTTCATCTCCAGAGCAAGCTTGGCACGTCGTTCATTGCTCAACCTGGGCCAGTAGCCATTGGGTAGCTTTGAATATATTCATGCATCGTCTTGTGAGAGACCAACTAAAGGGTGCTGCTGGTGTTGTGTTATATATTGCTGAGTGGGGTATGTAGGAGAAATGACTTGAGGATGCCGCTGTGTGAGGTGGATGAGAGCAAAGAGAATGGAGATGGAGATGGATATGGAGATGGGTAGAAGGAAAAGGCTTGATGCTGCTGATGCCAGGATTGGAATCATGCCATGTCTGCAGCAGAGGAAAGAGGTGAACAGTCTGGACATACTGCTGCCTGGAATAGAATCAGAGATACAACGGCCTCAGGAAGGGAAGTAAATGAGAGATGGGATCCAAGACAGTTCTTGTGGTTGAGAGGAGGGCAGAGCTCAGGCCTGCATTTTCTGGCTGGGGCATGTAGGCTGGAATGTGTGGAGAGCAGTCCCAAAGTTTGGAGTTTGAGAGGGTGGGGAGGGCAATATCGTGGGAAAGATGGAGGGTGCGCACATTGGGGGTTGGGGATGGACCTGATACCATTGAGGCGTGGGAGCATGTTTTACAGAAGATTTCCCATGTCTTGTGCAAAGATAATCCATGTTCATGCCAATGCTAAATAGTTATCCCATTATGCTTCTCTGACACCATAGTTAACTCTCAGATAGGGAAAACATCCTTCAACTATCCAGCCAGTCAAGACATTTTTTAAAAAAAAGTACATTTCATAGATCTCTTATCATTTGTCACTAAGATGGAGAATACAATCCTATTCTACTCATACTCTCCTCTTGTAAATCTTCGGTGCACTGCAGCAGACAAGTATACCCTTTCTTAGAGAAAAAGAAACAAACCTGCACAGAATATTCCAGGTGTGATCTTGCCAGGGCCCAAGGCAATTACAATAAAACCACCTTATTGCCATATCTAAATCCTATTGTAATATAGGCTGACATACTATGTGCCCTCCAGGTTATTTGCTTCACCTGCAGCATGGCAGTGCACACCAATGTCCCTTGCAATATGAACAACATCAGTAAGATGAAGCAAATTGTTGGATGCAGCAGGTATAACATTCTACAAGTTACCGTGCATTGACAGCACTTGAGATTAAGGTGCATTAGGACGTGAGGATGGTCTGTTGCCTCCCTGGTGCTAGGGTTCAAGATGTCATGAATATGATATAGTTGGGATCACGGAGACATGGCTCCAGTGGGACCAAGGCTGGGAGCTGAACATCCAGGGATATTCAATATTCAGGAGGGCCAGACAGAAAGGAAAAGGGGGTTGGGTAGCATTGCTGGTTAGAGAGGAGATTAACACAACAGAAAGGAAGGACATTAGCTTGAGGGATGTGGAATCGATATTGGTAGAACTGCGAAACACTAAGAGGCAGAAAGCGCTATTGGGAGATGTGCGCAGGCCACCTAACAGTAGTAGTGGAGTTGGGGATGGTATCAAACAGGAAATTAGAAATGCGTGCAACAAAGGTAAAACAGTTATAATGGGTGACTTCAATCTACATATAGATTGGGTGACTCAAATTGGCTGGGGTGCTGATGAAGAGGATTTCTTGGAATGTGTGCGGGATAGTTTTCCAAACCAACATGTAGAGGAACCAACGAGAGAGCAGGCTATTCTAGACTGGGTATTGAGTAATGAGGAAGGGTTAGTTAACAGCCTTGTTGTGCATGGCCCCTTGGACAACAGTGACCATAATATGGTTAAGATCTTCATTAGGATGGAGAGTGACATAATTAATTCAGAAACAAGGGTTCAGAACTTTAAAAAAGGTAACTTTTGGGGTAGGAGACGTGAATTGGCCAAGATAGACTGGCAATTGATTCTTAAAAGGTTGACGGTGGATAGGCAATGGAAGGCATTTAAAGATTGCATGGATGAACTACAAAAAATGTTCATCCCAGTTGGCAAAAGAATAATTCAGGGAAGGTAGTACATCCATGGATAACAAGGGAAATCAGGGATAGTATCAAAACAAAAGATGAAGCATACAAATTAGCCAGAAAAAGCAGCCTACCAGAGAACTGGGATAAATTCCAGAGTCCAGCAGAGGAGGACAAAGGGATTAATTTGGAAAGGGGAAATAGATTATGAAAGAAAACTGGCAGGGAACATAAAAATGGACTGCAAAACCTTTTATAGATATGTGAAGAGAAAAGGATTAGTTAAAACAAATGTAGGACCCTTGCAGTCAGAAACGGGTGACTTGATCATGGAGTACTAGGACGTGGCAGACCAATTGATTAACTACTTTGGTTCTGTCTTCACTAAGGAAGACATAAATAATCTGCCGGAAATAGCAGGGGACCGGGGGACAAATGAGATGGAACTGAGTGAAATCCAGGTTAGCCGGGAAATGGTGTTGGGTAAATTAAATGGATTAAAGGCCGATAAATCCCCAGGGCCAGATAGGCTGTATCCCAGAGGCTGTATCCCAGAGTACTTAAGGAAGTAGCCCCAGAAATAGTGGATGCAGTAGTGATAGTTTTTCAAAACTCTTTAGATTCTGGAGTAGTTCCTGAGGATTGGAGGGTACCTAATGTAACCCCACATTTTAAAAAGGGAGGGAAAGAGAAAACGGGGAATTACAGACCAGTTAGTCTAACATCGGTAGTGGGGAAACTGCTAGAGTCCGTTATTAAAGATGGATTAGCAGCACATTTGGAAAGTGGTGAAAGCATTGGACAAAGTCAGTATGGATTTATGAAAGGTAAATCATGTCTGACGAATCTTATAGAATTTTTCGAGAATGTAACTAGCAGAGTGGATAAGGGAGAACCAGTGAATGTGTTATATCTGGACTTTCAGAAGGCTTTCGACAAGGTCCCACATAAGAGATTAGTATGCAAACTTAAAGCACACGGTATTGGGGGTTCAGTATTGATGTGGATAGAGAACTCGCTGGCAAACAGGAAGCAAAGAGTAGGTGTAAACGGGTCCTTTTCAGAATGGCAGGCAGTGACTAGTGGGGTACCGCAAGGCTCGGAGCTGGGACCCCAGCTATTCACAATATATATTAATGATTTGGATGAGGGAATGGAATGCAACATCTCCAAGTTTGCGGATGACACGAAGTTGGGGGGCAGTGTTAGCTGTGAGGAGGATGCTAGGAGGCTGCAAGGCGACTTGGATAGTTTGGGTGAGTGGGCAAATGCATAGCAGATGCTGTATAATGTGGATAAATGTGAGGTTATCCACTTTGGTGGCAAAAACAGGAAAGTAGACTATTATTTGAATGGTGGCCGATTATGAAAAGGGGAGATGCAATGAGACCTGAGTGTCATGGTACACCAGTCATTGAAAGTAGGCATGCAGATGCAGCAGGCAGTGAAGAAAGCGAATGGTATGTTAGCATTCATTGCAAAAGAATTTGAGTATAGGAGCAGGGAGGTTCTACTGCAGTTGTACAGGGTCTTTGTGAGACTACACCTGGAGTATTGTGTACAGTTTTGGTCTCCTAATCGGAGGAAAGACATTCTTGCCATAGAGGGAGTACAGAGAAGGTTCACCAGACTGATTCCTGGGATGGCAGGACTTTCATATGAAGAAAGACTGGATAGACTCAGCATGTACTTGCTAGAATTTAAAAGATTGAGGGGGTTCTTATAGAAACTTACAAAATTTTTAAGGGGTTGGACAGGCCAGATGCAGGAAGATTGTTCCCGATGTTGGGGAACTCCAGAACAAGGGGTCACAGTTTAAGGATAAGGGAGAAATAGTGAATGGCTTTAAGGACCGAGATGAAAAATATTTTTCACACACACAGTGGTCAATCTGTGGAATTCTCAACCACAGAAGGTAGTTGAGGCCAGTTCATTGGCTATATTTAAGAGGGAGTTAAATGTTGCCCTTGTAGCTATGGGGATCAGGGGGTATGGAGAGAAGGCAGGTACGGGATACTGAGTTGGATGATCAGCCATGATCATATTGAATGGCGGTGCAGGCTCAAAGGGCTGAATGGCCTACTCCTGCACCTATTTTCTATGTTTCTATGTCACGAACCAAATTCAGAACATCCTCGAGAAGGAAGGTGAACAGCCGGCAGTAGTTGTGCACTTCGGCACAAACGACATCGGGAAGAAGAGAAAGGAAGTTCTGCAACGCGAGTTTAGAGAGTTAGGAAGAAATCTGAAAAGCAGGACTTCTAGGGTTGTTATCTCTGGATCTTCCAGTACATCATGCAAGTGTGGACAGGAAAAGGGAGATAGGGGATCTGAATGTGTTGCTGAGGGGCTGGTGCAGGGAGCAAGGATTTAGATTTTTAGACCACTGGGGTCTCTTCTGGGGTTGGGTTCACCTGTACAAGAAGGACGGGTTACACCTTAACTGAAGGGGGACCGACGTTTTGGCATCTGGCAGGCCAGTTTGCTAGGGCTGCACGTGTGGTTTAAACTAAATAGTTGCGGGGTGGGGAGGTGGGATTGATAAATTTGGAGTATAAAGATGGAGTTGAAGGGGAAGTGACTACAGGAAAAGTTATAAAAGAATCCCGGATTAATGGGAAGGAAAGTTTGAGAAGGGTTAAGTGAGCGGTGTGAGAGGGGAGGTGAATACCGAGGTCAAAGTGTTGTATATGAATGTGCGAAGTATAAGACACGTGTACGAACTTGAGGCTCAGTTAGAGATTGGCAAGTATGATGTTGTGGGAATTACAGAAACGTGTCTGCAAGAGGGCCAGGGCTGGGAACTGAATATACATCCCATCAAAAAGGCAGACAGGTGAGCATAGGGCGTGGGGTAGCTCTGTTGGTGAGGAATTAAATTCAGTGCCTTGCAAACGGTGACATTGAAACAGGAGATGTGGAGTCAGTATGGATAGAACTAAGGAATTGTAAAGGTAAAAAGACCCGAATGGGACTTATCTACAGGCCGCCAAACAGTAGTCTGGATATATGGTGCAAGTTGAATCGGGAGTTAAAATTGGCAAGTAGTAAAGGTAATGCTACGGTTGTTATGGGAGATTTCAACATACAGGTAGACTGGGAAAATCAGGTTGGTACTGGATCCCAAGAAAGGGAGTGCCTCCGTGATGGATTCTTCATGCAGCCAAGGGGCACACTCTCTGCAAGCATTTTAGAACCAAAAGAGATACTTTCTGCAAGCATTTTAGAACCAATAGACATTTTTTGCAGCCATTTTAGAACCACATTAAGGGCACTCACAGTTGAGTAGACATGTGTTCAGTGCTATTCAGAGCTCAGAGAGACTGAGTGAGGCACACCACTTCCCGGTTTTATAGTCCCTCCTCCTCCCTCCAGCAGGGGCAGCAGAGAGAATGGGGAATATTTTAAAAACAGTAATATCTCCCTGATTTTTCATCGATGGGAAAAATCCTCTGGTTGTGGCAGGCGGAGGAGGGCTCTGAGCAAGGCGTTCTCTCGGAAATCACAGCACAGCGAGCCAAAAGCGGTCAAGATCAAACTTTTAGGAATATAGATAAAGGGTTTGGACATGCAGGAGGCAGGAAAAATGCTCCCGATGTTGGGGGAGTCCAGAACCAGGTGCCACTGTTTAAGAATAAGGGGTAAGCCATTTAGAACAGGGATGAAGAAACACTTTTTCACTCAGAGAATTGTGGGTGTGTGGAATTCTCTGCCTCAGAGGGCGGTGGAGGCCGGTTCTCTGGATTTGTTCAAGAGAGAGCTAGATAGGACTCTTAAAGATAGTGGAGTCATGGGATATGGGGAGAAGGCAGGAACGGTGTACTGATTGGGAATGATCAGCCACGATCACATTGAATGGCGGTGCTGGCTCGAAGGGCCAAATGGCCTACTCCTGCACCTATTGTCTACTTCAATGAACTCATTTGAAAATAAAACAATCTCAGTTACTGCAAAGATAAGATAAAAACAAAGAAAACTGAGCCGGTGTACTTGTTCTTATTCAAGGAATTTGCGGCCAAACTAAATGATAATGCCAATGCTGTCACAGAACTTATCAGTGAGTGTGCAAAGGATTGCCTGATAAAGAAGATGATACTTGTGTTCCTAAACCTTAAAACCATGGATGAACCATGAAGTCCATTTCCAGGTGAATTCCAAGTCTGCAGCATTCAAGTCAAATGATCCTGAGCTGTTCATGGAATCTACTTACAACCTATGTAAGAGGATGCCACGAGGGAATTCTGCAACAAGCTAGTGTTCTGGGATAAGAACACGGACACCCAAAGTTGTGGCAAGGCATAACTTGAAAGTACAAAGTGAAGTCAGGCAGTATATTTGGTAGCAATGCGTCCATCTTCGAAGAACACAATGCACTCTATGCTCGCTTTGAACAGAAGGTTGGAGGAATGACATCAGCTTTCAGAAACAGCTTTTTCCCTGCAGTTAACAGAATACTGAACAGTGTTCCCATAAGCTAGGGTGCAGTCCCGATCATTCATTCTACCTCATTACCGATGCTGCACTTTCTCTGTAACTGTAACGCTACAATGTTGTAATTCTATATTCTGCACTCTGGTATTTTTTCTCTTTGTACTACGTGTTGTACTTGTGTATGACTTAGTTGTACTCATGTGCAGTATGATTTGACTGGATAGCTTGCAAACAATACTTGTCACTGTATCTCAGTTTATATAACACTAAGAAACCAATACCATTACAAAGATAACACATCCAACTGCTGATTTTTCACTGCACTCATTCTATAGAAATTATATCCTTTCAATTTAGGGAAGGAGACTAAAATTGCATATATTGCTCCTAATAGTAATTAATTAAGAATAATGTAAATGCTAATGACATGGGTTCATTTTTATAGGCGAACTTTAGGCATTCCTTGGCCTTTATTAATTAAGTCGGCGACATCATATTCTTATTAAATTCCTTATTTTGATACCAAATATTGGCAATTCAACAAGCATAGTCAGGACTTGATAGATAAATCTAGCTAACGTATTTATATCAAGAAACATCCATCTACCTTATCTTAAAAGTGCAGCTGCTTCCAGTATCAAAGTGAAAAAAATCAAAATAGACATTGATCTGGCATTTCTTAGAAAATTCCTTTTCAGGAAAATAAAAGATTTTCAAAAGTTGCATTTTAACAGCTTAATTACTCCTATTTATTTAGAGAGAAATAATAAATAAAATGCATATCTCCCTCAGCCAATGAATCAGTGCACAACCATGTTGAATAATAGAGATACAAGGGACTGCAGATGCTGGAATCTTGAACAACACACAGTTCACTGAAGGAATTCAATTGACAAGGCAGTATCTGGGGAAGGATTGCACAGGCAACATTTTGGGTTGGGACCGTTCTTCAGACTGGGAGGAGAATATCTTCAAAGTCTGAAGAAGGGTCCCTAACTAAACTATCACCTGCCCATTTCCTCCCCAGATGCTGCCTGAGCCACTGAGGTCCTCCAGCACTTTGCATTTTGCATGTTGATTGATACTTGGATGAAATGCGAAGAGCAGTAAGGGCAAGGGCACCCGATGTGGTCTGGGAGGGAACATTGTCCTCTACCACAGAGAGAACTACTGATCAAGTTTGAATATCTGTGTCCAGCTGTTTGTCATAGACACAGCTACTGCATGTTTTAAAAGCAATAAAGGAAATATTGGAAACCTAAAATGAAGACAGTAAGTGTGGAGATACCTTGCAGGCCAGGGCATATTCGACGAAAGAGAAGCAGTTAATGTTTCATGAGAAATATACATATTTTCCTCACCTCAGATACTGCCTGACCTACTGATTATCCTGACCATTTTTCTTTATATTTCATTTAGTAGGAGTTCCTTCTGTAGAAATTATCTTTTTTTTTTTAAGTTTTTTTATTAATTAGAAGCAATTACATAATTTTAAAAAAAGATACGTGTTCATTGTTGACATAATAAAAATCATTTTGTTCTTTGTAGCTATACATAATCAGTATTATTTATGTTAATCCTTGCTTAATAATTATGCTATTTTTTTCCAATTTTTATAAAGATAGAAAATATCCGCGTTTTATGAAATGTACTACTTCATCTATTCTTCGATTCTGGTTTCAGTCGAGCTCTCGTGCCAAACCAGTTTGCCCCTTCAAATATTCAATAAATGGGGACCATATTTTTTTAAATAGTTCTTGTTTTTCCATTAAGACAAAAATTATTCTTTCCAAATATAGGGTCTCCAACATTTCTGTGGTCCACATTTTAATTGTGGGGGTTATAGAGCCTTTCCAAAATTTTAATATTATTTTTTTCCCAATTATTAAACTATAATCAATAAAAATTATTTGATTCAAAGTCATGAATTGATTTGGTTCCGTTATTCCTAATATTATTAATTTTGAGTCAGGAGCCAGTTTGGTATTGACGACTTCTGAGATTATCTTAAAAATTTCCATCCAAAAATTATTCATTTTTATACAACTTACGAATGAGTGCAATAGGTTAGCCTCTAAATGTTGACATTTATCACAAATGGGGAAACACTTGGAAAAATTCTATTCAGTTTTGTTTTGAATAATGCAGTCTATGCAATACTTTAAATTATATTAAAGAATGTCTAGTGTTTAACGAACAGTGATGTATATGTTGTAAGCTATCATCCCAAATTTCTAGACTAATTGTTTGACCTAATTCATTCTTCCATGATTGCCTATATAAATCCGTCTTTGGAGCATCGCTATCTAATAAAATACTATAAATATATGGTATCAGTTTTTCTGTGTTTGGGTGTTTATTCAAACATTCATCAAAAATTTCTATCTATCTAAATCTATATTCATTTGTAATTGACTTAACATAGTCTCTGATTTGTAAATATCTAAAGTAATCCTTTGATTGAATCCCATACAATTGTTGTAATTCCTGAAATGAAAGAAATGTATTTTTCCTGTAGAGATCACCCGTCTTTGTAATTCTTTGTAGAAATTATCTTGCTTGACACCGTGTACATTGTGTTCAAACAGACATCCGAATCTGAACACGTTTCTGTCCCAGTATGACTTATCTCCCTCCAGACCGTAGAATTTTTGTCCTCATTGACATGCTCTGCTTGTAGAAGTTATTTTTTGATCTACATTGTGCACATTTTTTCAGTGAGAAAGGAATTTATTTTCACAAAGATGCCTTTATGACTCTTTCCCTAAGTTGTCTCCTTTCTCATGCTTTAACTTTTTTCAACATTTCCTTCCAATATCTTGACTCTAGCTTAGAACAGTTCAGCATCTTTGCACATTTGCATATTTTCCTGGAGTTCACCCTCTCTCACACATAGCCATTTTCTCTTTTTGGACCGATTCCACAAACAATCTGATCTTCATATAGCAAGTCCTGCAAATTATTTGCTTGACTCTACAAAGAAATTATTAGATTCTGCCTTCTCCTAAATACATGCAAAGATCTGGGAATGTATGACTGTTTTATTCCCACATTCAGGATTCAAGAATCAAAAGTTAAGAGAGTTTAATTATCATATGTACTAGGACTGGAACAATGACATTCTTACTGGAATACAATCCAATTTTAGGGAAATTATCCCCATAAATGAATCCTTTCCTCTGCAGTGTCCATTTGATGTTGAAACTGTAAATTATATGTACATTTATCAGCCATTGATCTTGGTGAGTTCAGAAGAAACTAAGTGCAACAATATGTCTGCATATAATGAACAAACCAGCACTGGAAATAAACCTCTTTAATCTCATGATCGTGAATCTATGGTCGATGTAGATGCCCATGATAGCATTATAGAACAGATTCATCCCAATGGAGAAAACGTTGTGCCTTCACATCAAGGACACCAACGTCTCTTTTCCTTAGAAGACTTAGGAAATTTGGCATATCTCCTACAATTCTCACCAACTTCTTCAGATGCACCATAGAAAGCATTTTATTAGGATGCATCACAGCTTGGTTTGGGAACAGCTCCATCGAAGACCGCAAGAAATTGAAGTGAATTGCGGACACAGCCCAGACCATCACACATACCAACCTTCCTTCCAATGACTCCATTTATACATCATGCTGCCTTGGCAACAGCAGCAGCATAATCAAGGATGAGTTGCATCCGGGCCACTCCATTTTCTCCCCTCTCCCATCAGGCAAAAGATATAGAAGTGTGAAAACGCACACCTCCAGATTCAGGGACAGTTTCTTCCCAGCTGTTATCAGGCATCTGAATCATCTTACCACAACCAGGGTGCAGTGCTGAACTACTATCTACCTCTTTGATGATCCTCGGACTATCCTTGATCGGACTTTGCTGGCTTTACCTTGCACGTAACGTTATTCCCTTATCATGTATCTATACGCTGTAAATAGCTCGATTGTAATCATATATTATCTTTCTGCCGACTGGATAGGACGCAACAAAAGCTTTCCACTGTGCACATGACAATAAACTAAACTGAAACGTGTTCTATCATAATGTGTGACACTGCAATTGTGCTAAATGGTAGATTCAGAGCAGATATTGGAGCTCAAAATTGGGCATTAGTATGCTACTGTGTGTCATCAGAAGTATACATCAGCAGTGATGGAAATGGGTGCCTGATTATTTGGCGGCCAACCAACCGCTGTCTCTAAACGGGTTGCATCCAATTACCGACCAACTTCCCTTAAAATTCCCGTCCAATCAACAAATCGGTCTCCTCCCAACCAATCAGTTGCTGTCTACAAGGGCATTGTGTCCAATCACATAATGCGCTGGTCACTCAGCGGCCAATCAGACACAGTCTCCAAGGGGCGTTGTGACCGATCACCGACCTGCTTCCCTCACTGAAGCAGACATTGGCTGCAGCCAACACAGGGAGAGATGCAAGAAAGCAACAATGACATATAATACACAATAAACTGTATTAAAAAATCACAATAAACAAGTTATGCATTCTTGTACTCCAGGCACGTGCCGTGAGTAATTACTCAGGGTAGGCACTCAGTCCACTTTAAAAAAAAATTAAACCGTGCATGCGCAGATTGTTCTCCCCGTTAAATAAATAAATAAATTAAAAAACAGTGACATTTCATTTGCCCAAGGCTTCCTCGTCCTAGACCAATTGGGGGAACAGTTCCTTTCACAGCGTGTGTAGAGTCTGTGCCAGGGGTAGAGTTGTGGGGTGGGCTCGAGTGTTGAGAAGGAGAGTGTCGGGGATACTGCCAGTCACTCACTCTCCGGGCGCAAAGCCACGCACTGTAGCTGGGGATAGAAGCAGCTCGGGGAGTGGCCACCGGGACCCGACAGCAGAACTGGCCGCCACTTCAGCGCCTTCTGCCGGCCCCCGCTCACCTCTGGCAGCTCTCCATCTAAAAACCTCTCTCCTGCCGAGCTACTTCTCTCTCTCTCCCCCCCGGCCTCAATGCGGTGACATTGCACGCCTCCGTGCAAGGAGCGTCGCAAATGGATGCTCCCGACCCCTCATTCATAACATTCGTGCCCTCCCCGAAAACTTTACCCCGGGCCAGACTCCCCAAACGCTGTGAAAGGAGCTCTCCCCCCACACCCCGGGAAATACGGTATTTTAAAAAAAATCACAAAATGTACTTACCACATCATTGGTACACGACAAACCATGGTTGAAAACCCCGCCAAGAAACTTGCGCTACGCATGCGCAGTAGACTGATGCGCATGCACAGTATGCTGCTGCGCATTCGCAGGGCTGCAAAGGCAGGATTTCTGCTGCCTTCAGCCCCGCTTGAAACTGACGGCTTCAGGCAGCATTGAAGACAAGTGGGTTGCAGAGAGCTTCCCGTGTCACAAGCGCTGCGGATGAAAGGCACGGAGAATTATGCCTACCTAGGAGATCGATCTCTTATATAGGCATAATTCTCCCATGCCTTTACTATTTATATTTAATAATTGCCATTTCAGTGCCTACCTTGCCTACCCTGATGGCACGTGCCTGTTGTACTCTTACATGGGTATGACTGCATATTAAACCCCCCCCCCCCCCCCCCCCCCTTCCTTCCAAACCTCAGCCTCACGGACCTTAACATACCACTAGTTCCTAAAACCCATTTCCATCACTGTACATCAAAAATGCCACTGTAATCTTTAACGTCATGCCTGTATGCCCCTAGTTTTATCACATGATCAAGCCAGGAATTCAAGCCTAATGCAATGAGTAATGCACCAGCATTGCTGAGATGAGCAGCATAGGGTGTACCTGAAAGAAATTAGGCTGCCAACCTAGTAAAACTGGTGTGAGAATGGTGTTGTTGCTAAACTGCAAAAAGCATCACACAAGACTAGGTGACCCCTCATAACCAGCAGGCAAGTCTTGTAGATAAAGCTGAACAATTTACAAATGTGTTCAGCCAGAAATGTCAAGTGGATAACCCATCTCAGTATTCTCCTGAGATCCCCACCATCACAGGCCAGTTCGATTCCATCCATGTAATGTCTGAGAACACTGAATATTGCACAGCCTATAGGACCACCTAGCACCATCATTTGTTCACATTGACAGTGTGCGGTCCACAAAATGCAGCTAGTTTCTCAGCCAAACTACTCTGAAAGTAGCCTTGCAGAGCGAGCCTGCAAACTTCGACAATAGGTGCATGTGAATACCACCACTGGTTGTGCGCTATCCCAACTTGTAAATTCATTGTAATTCCTTCATTTCACCTGGGTTGAAATTCTTGTCTATCTGCATCGTGGGTGAGCCTTCACTTGAAGTACTACAGTAGTTTAACTAGGTACCTCACCAATGATAGGCACAAGAAGCTGGAGTAACTCAGCAGGACAAGCAGCATCTCAGGATAGAAGGGATGGGTGATGTTTCAGGTCGAGACCCTTCGTCAGACTGAGTCACCACACCATCTATGGGCAATGAGGCATGGATAATGAATTCTGACCTTGCCAGCAATGCCCAAATCCCAAAAAATAAATAAGTAAACAAATCGTGGGAATGATTCTCAGCTAATTGAACTGATGAACATTTTAGGATGAAAAAAGCATGCAAATTGTATCTTGAAAGATAACATTGAAGCTAGCACTCTTGGAACAGTACCTTAATTAACAGAGGAATAGTAATAGCTTGTTCGACATCCGAGCACTAACACCAATTTAAACTTAATTATCACCTTTACACATTCTGCACTGCTAATTAGGCATCTTGACATATCCAACTTGGTTGGTCTATAAACCATACAGCATGGAGAATCGCATGAAAATACTGCTTCACCCACAGAGGTTTGGAAACGAGGCACGTCAGGAAACATCAGCAATTGTTTAGCACTGAGGCAGCTCCTTTGATTGTATCCGTGTTCTCCAGATTTGAACCGTGATTATCCTGCAGAAATATAGGCTGAATTTATTCCTAACAGTCTGACAGGGACATAGCTTTTCCCATCATTTCCATGGTTACAGTGGCATGCAGGCTGAGTTACTAACAGCCAGAGTTCTGGACCAGTAATCGAGAGAAGAGAATTTGAATTCAGGTTTAGTGATTGGACAATTTAAATTCAAGTAGTAAATAAATCTGAGATTAAAACAGAAGATTTTCATGGTAATATAATAATGAAACAATCAGATTATCATAAGAGCCCATCTGTTTCACTTACTCTCCTTAAGGGTAAACAATTGTCATCCTTGCATGGCCCGGCCTATGTATTTTCTCTTAACTATCTCCTTAAATAATTATAACATTGCCAGAAACGGACATGCTATACTTAATTCGGGTGGTGGTTAGACAAATCAATGCAAATTAGTCTTATTCCACCAATAAGACCCTAATTGGATTTTAAGTGAAGCCCAAGCAAGGAATCCATTGTGGCTTTTCTTCCAGGCTGAAATTGGTCTGAAGACAGAATAGGCCCTATAAAGTAAATATAAAAAGGAGTGCAATAAAATGAAAAGAGGTTGCACTTACAAACAACCTTTCAGAACCTCTGAGATTTTCAGAACACTTTACAAACTAAGTATTTCTGAAATATACATTATTATGATGCAGGAAATATACTTATTATTATGATGCAGGATACAGCGGTCAAGTCCACCTCAAGAGGCAGTGCCTTAAGAAGGTGGCATTGATTATTAAGTGGCCTCACCATCTGGGCATTGGCCTCTTCTGGTACCATTGGGCAGGCGGTAAAGAAACCGGAAGTCCCACACCAATCAGTACAGGAACAGCTACTCTTCAATAACTATCAGGTTCTTGAACTGACCTACACAATCCTAATCGTATCTCAGCGACGGAACACGACGTACCACATCTTGCACTACCATGACATCTGTTCTATAATTGTGTATTTTTGCACTAATGTCTTGTTCTTTTGCAGCCATTTCTTTTCAAGGTCTTCCATAATGTGCATGTGACTTATGTTTTTCTGTGTCTAAATGCATCTGGTGTTGCTGTAAGCAAGTGTTTCATTGTTCATGTACTCATCATACTTGTGCATAAGGCAATAAACTTGATTTGACTTGCCCAACAGATTAATGGCCAGTCTATGTGGTATTTTAAATTTGGACGTTGAATGATATTGTCCAAATTACATGTGAATTCACTTTACTCTGAAAAGTGCTCAATTAAATGTTTGGTACAAAAGTTGATCAAATCGCACAGAGCTCAAGGGGTAAGTAGAGTCAAGGGATATGGGGCGAAGGCAGGCACGGGTTATTGATAGCGGACGATCAGCCATTATTGCCTTCATTGGCTATATTTAAGAGGGCGTTAGATGTGGCACTTGTGGCTAAAGGGATCAGGGGGTATGGAGAGAAGGCAGGTACAGGATACTGAGTTGGATGATCAGCCATGATCACATTGAATGGCGGTGCAGGCTCGAAGGGCCGAATGACCTACTCCTGCACCTATTTTTCTATGTTTCTCATTCTGCATTAGGGTATAAGCTACAATTATATGTGCAAATTCCTGAAGTGGAAATCAAAACTCACACCGTTTTGACTTGGAGGAAAGAGTGTTGCATTCGATCCAAGAGCAACGCTGAATAAAATATGCAACAGAATGCAAGCATAGTGAATTCTGACAGGCTCTATTTGAAATAAAGTGTAGACTTATCTTGGCCTATGCTTAACCCATTTAACTGTTTACCTATCAGTGTCGCCTTCCCCCTTTGTTAGTAATTGCCAATCTTTAGTTCTGCGCTGTTTTCATACACATTTTGAAACTGCTCATATATACGATGTGACCAGGTCAACCTTTAGGCTTTGGATTTTTCATATGATTATTCAAGCCAGTAAGAATTACCTAAAGACTAGCTGTTTAAAATGCTTCTTTCATTTCAAAGTTAGATGCGAACCACAAGCGACAAGCAAACAAGTTCAGTAAAGCATTTAAAGTTAGGTTTCCCACAGCAATGAACATTAGAATGGATAGATTAGGTTAGATTTGATGTGGTGAACTTAAAATTGAAGTCTAAAGTGGAGTGACTTTTCTGAAAACCATTCTCCTTTTTTATATTACAAAATAACTTAATCAGATATTTCCTTTTCAACTTTAAATTGGAAAATGGATTATCCAAAATGGAGGCCATTCAGTAATGCCTGAATTCTGACAATTTCCTTTAGTTATGGAGAATATCTCAGTGAACATTTGGATCAAGTAGCAGGAACGTCTGACTTTAAACAGCTTCCAAACGCTATTTTAAAGCCACTTAATTGCATAAAATTGTAAGTATGCTGAATACAACTTTTCAACAACGTTTTGAGACATAATGTAATCATGTATTTTTTCTAATGTGTTCAAAACATGATACATGAGGGTGTATATTTTGTGGACTTGTTGCAGAGTGTGATCATTGCTATTGTCAGAATAAAGTAAAAATCCTATTTTAAAACTCCTGTGTCCTATAATTACCTCTGTAATTACCCTGCCAGCACTC
Source organism: Raja brachyura (assembly GCA_963514005.1). Next base: position 28,156,114 of record OY740787.1, read on the forward strand.
CAGTTGAAGTCAAGGTCCATCCTAGGAAATGTTACAATTAGCAGCAAGGATCATCGTGAGCAAGTGTAATTACCTAGTGGATTGTGTGAGATCTCTGGGATAAGAGGCAAGAACAGCAAAAACGGCCCAAAAATGTGTATCACGTTGAATATCCTCCGGGTCCATTTTGAACGAGTCAAATTAGGGACAGAAATTAACAGGGACAGAAATCCACAATTAATTAATTTTGAAGTCAGTAACTAAGGTACTGTAAATCTCCAAATAATGAAAGAATCTGAGAATAAAATTGTAAACAAGCAGGTTTGCATTAGTGTTATGACATCCATTTTGCAGCAAAAGAAAGAAAATAGCAGATCAAGTATGAAAAGGCTTAATTTATTAAGATTCTGTATTAGAGAAGATGGAGAAGGCTTCTGTGCCTAATAATATTCTCAAACAGTGCTGAACTCATGCAGGCATTGAATATTGCAGTGAAGAAACATGAGAGAGCAACGTTACATGGAAATCAGCTCCAGCATGTCCCGATCATTTGCTAACTTAGTAGCTTTAAAAAGCTAAATATAAGTTATTTGCAAAGCTGGTTTGAAGAATATTTTAATCCACAGTTGATGATTGTGGAAAACTCTAAATTTGACAAATGTAATCAAAAGCTTGGAGGACTCTGAGTCATTACACTTACGTGCTCAAAAACCCTTTAAGGTCCTTTATGTTGGTAATAATTGGAGAAACTGAGAAACAGGTCTGATCTGAAGATGAAAAGATCCAGATGCAACTATCAGGCACTAAAAAGCTTTTCATTTGATTTAATATACAGAATCTCAAATAATATGAAGGTGACAACCACGAATGTCACGGAGTACCATCAGAAATACAACAAAACTTGCACCCAAAGGAAATAACCAAAAATGAGGAAGCATCATAAGATCCACAAGAGGAGAGCATCATCAGACAAGTGGTCCAAGTCACTGTTATGACTGTACCAGTATTCATCATCACACAAATGTTCCTTGAAAGAGATAAAACAGAACAGGAGAAGACATATGGCAGCATCTTGAAAGAATTGAAATGTTAGAAGGGGTGCAGCATCAGAACAGAAAGAATGAGTTTTTCATAAGAAGTCATCAGGAGGTAAATTATTACAATTTACTGCTGAAGGCACAACATTTCATGATATGTATGCTATGAGCAACTGTGTGAGATACCAGGACTTTAAGGTCACAGTCAATATTCAAAGAAAGTTATTAGAAATGAAATTAACACCAGCTGCAGACTATTTCAGATAGCAAAGGACACATTGACAATCATTTCAGTTAACTCGGGTTACACAAAAAGCTGGAGAAACTCAGCGGGTGCAGCAGCATCTAAGGACCGAAGGAGATAGGCGACGTTTCGGGTCGAGACCCTTCTTCAGACTGGTCAGGGATCAGGGAAACGAGAGATATGACAGTCATGTGGAGAGATAAAGAACAATGAATGAAAGATATGCAAAAAAGTATTGATGATAAAGGAAACAGGCCATTGTAAGCTGTTTGTAGTGTGAAAATGAGAAGCTAGTGCGACTTGGGTGGGGGGGGGGGGAGACAGAGAAGGAATGCCAGGGCCCGAGGGCTGAGAGAGAGGTGGGGGGGGGGGGGGGGGCAGTCTGGGTTAACAGAATTGAGAAAATTAAATGTTTAAGCCCAGAGGATGCAGACTGCCCAAGCGGAATATGAGGTGCTGTTCCTCCAACTAGCGGTGTTGCTCACTCTGGCCGTGGAGGAGACCCAGGACCGAGAGGTCGGATACGGAATGGGAGGGGGAGTTGAAGTGCTGAGCCACCGGGAGGCCGGGTTGGTTATTGCGGACCGAGCGGAGGTGTTCGGCGAAACGATCGCTTAGCCTCCGCTTGGTCTCACCGATGTAGATCAGCTGGCATTTGGAGCAACGGATGCAGTAGATGAGGTTGGTGGAGGTGCAGGTGAACCTCTGTCGGACTTGGAATGACTGCTTGGGTCCCTGAAAGGAGTGGATGGGGGAGGTGAAGGGACAAGTGTAGCATCTCTTGCGGTTGCAAGGGAAAGTGCCCGGGGAAGGGGTGGAGCGGGAGGGAAGGGAAGAATTGACAAGGGATTTGCGGAGGGAGCGGTCTTTGTGGAAGGCAAACGGGGGGGGAGATGGGAAGATGTGGCGAGTGGAGGGGTCACGTTGGAGGTGGCGAAACTGGCGGAGGACTATCTGTTGTATACGCCGGCTGGTGGGGTGAAAGGTGAGGACCAGGGGGACTGCCCTTGTTGTGAGTGGGGGAAATGGGGAGAGAGGGCAGTGTTGCGGGGTATGGAGAAGACCCTGGTGCAAGCCTCATCTATAGTGGGGAAGGGGAAACCCCGTTCTCTGAAGAACGAGGACATTTGTGATGACCTGGTGTGGAACACCTCATCCTGGGAGCAGATGTGGCTTAGACGGAGGAATTGGGAATAGGGGATGGAGTCCTTACAGGAAGCAGGGTGGGAGGAAGAGTAGTCCAGGTAGCTGTGGGAGTCAGTTGGTTTGTAGTGGATGTCAGTCCGGAGTGTTTCACCTGCAATAGAGATGGTGAGGTCAAGGAATGGTAGGGAAATGTCGGAAATGGTCCAAGTGTATTTGAGTGTCCGGATAGAAGTTGGTGGTGAAATGGATGAAATCACTCAGTTGTGTGTGGGTGCAGGAGGTGACACCAAAGCAGTTGTCAATGTAACGGAGGTAAAGGTCGGGGGTGGGGCCCTGGTACGCCGAGAACAAAGATTGTTCGACGTGCCCGATAAAGAGGCAGGCGTAGCTAGGGCCCATGCGTGTGCCCATAGCTACGCCTTGTGTTTGGAGGAAATGGGAGGAGTCAAAAGAGAAGTTTTTGAGGGTAAGGACCAACTCCGCTAGGCGGAGGAGGGTGTCAGTGGATGGGTATGGGTTGCTCCTCTGGTCGAGGAAGTACCGGAGGGCTTTGAGACCATCCTGGTGGGGTATGGAGGTGTATAGTGACTGGACGTCCATGATGAAGATGAGAGGATGGGGGCCTGGGGATTGGAATGCGTGGAGCTGACGGAGAGTGTCTGAGGTGTCTTGAACATAGGTGGGGAGGGATTTAACAAAGGGGGATAGGATGGAGTCAAGGTATATGGAAATGTGTTCGGTGGGGCATGAACAGGCAGAGACAATGGGTCTGCTGGGGCAGTCGGGTTTGTGGATTTTAGGGAGAAGGTAAAATCGGGCCGTGCGGGGCTGTGAAACGATGAGGTTGGAGGATTTTTTTTTTTTTTTTCCAGTTAACTATCCTTAATATGCAACACAATTTTAAACCAATAAGAGTCTTCAAATCTTCAGGACAATATCTGAAGGCTTCAATGCATGCAATCTTGTGTTGGTCCATGTCTTAGGTTCTCCATAATGGTAGCTGACTAAAACGACACAAAGTGTTGGAGTAACTCAACGGGTTAGGCAGCATCTCTGGAGAACATTATATAGGTGACGTATTGTGATGGGACTCTTCTTCAGTCAGGTGGCATTTATCTGATACTGTAAGGTATCATTGGTATTGCATGCGATTAAGGTTGGAATCACGTAACAAGAAGGAGAAAAGAGGGATAGCATTTGAAGCATACGTGATGATTTGAGGGAGAGAAGTTCAATTTTAACTTATTGTAAGAGTTTGTGACACTCGAGAAAATGTTACAGGTAACCGCAGATGCTGGTTTGCATAAATAACCGCAATCCTGGAGTAACTCAGCTGGTCAGGCAGCATCACTGGAGGACAGAGAAAGATGGAGAAAGGTGTGGCAGGACAAAGCCTGGCAAATGCATGTCTGCAATCATAAAGGTTGTGTATGATAATGAATCTATTCCTGATATTGACAACAGCATTTCAAGTATAACAGAATAGTAGGGAGGCAAGCCAAAAAATAGCTAATTCCACAGTTTCAGGCATAAGTACAAATGAGATATATGGGGGGGGGGGGGGGCTTTTTTCCAGTTTTCTCCCCTCTACTTCATCTGCCTGAAGAAGGGTCCTGACTCAAAATGTAATCTGTCCATTCCTACTCAGATGTTGCCTGACTTGCTGAATTCCTCCATCTTTTTGTGAATAGGCCAGTAAACATTTTCTAAATTACTTCTAACACTAATGCATTCTTCTTTAAACAAAGAAACTGAATCAGATGTAGTTTCATGAATGCCTATGTAACCGGGAGCATAATTTCCCTACTATTTCCCTACTATTGTATTACATTCCCATGTTAATAAAGGGAAAAGTGCAATTTGTTTTCCTGCTTACTTGCTGTACCTGGACATAAGGATGGGAAAGTGAGTAGAGCCTATAACTCACAGTTCCAGCTACAGAGATACAATCCTGAACTCTGGTGCTCTCTGGAGTTTGCCCATTCTGCCTGTGACTGCATATATTTCCCCTGGGCTCTGATTTCCTTCCACAACCCACAAGAAGTTCCAGTAGTTTAGAAGGCTATCCATTGTTCCAAGTATGCATGGTGAGAATAAGAAGCAAAAACGTATTAATTACTCCTGCAGTTTGATTGGCTTCCTTCTGTACATCCTTCAGTTCTCCCCATTCTGTAACACTAGCAAATTTGCCGATGACACAAAGCTGGGTGGCAGTGTGAACTGTGGGGAGGATGCTATGAGGATGCAGGGTAGGTTGGGTGAGTGGGCAGATGCATGGCCAATGCAGTTTGTGAGGTTATCCACTTTAGTGGCAAAAACTGGAAGGCAGATTATTATCTAAATGGTGTCAAGTTGGGAAAAGGGGAAGTACAACTGGATATGGGGTCCTTGTTCTTCAGTCACTGAAAGTAAGCATGCAGGTTCAGCATGCAATGAAGAAAGCTAAAGGCATGTTGGCCTTCATAACCAGATAAGGTGAGTATAGGAGCAAAGAGGTCCTTCTGCAGCTGAACAGGGCCCTAGTGAGGCCACACCTGGAGTATTGTGTGCAGTTGTGGTCTCCAAATTTGAGCAAGGACATTCTTGCTATTGAGGGAGTGCAGCATAGGTTCACAATGTAAATTCCCGGGATGGTGGGACTGTCATATGTTGAGATGATGGTGTGACTGGGCTTGTATACACTGGAATTTAGAAGGATGAGAGGTTATCTTATTGAGAAATATATTAAGGGATTGGAAATGCTAAAGGCAGGAAAAGTGGTCCTGATGTTGGGAGAGTCCAGGGGCTACAGTTTAAGAATAAGTGGTAGGCCATTTAGAACTAAGATTAGGAAAAACGTTTTCACCCAGAGAGCTGTGAATCTGTGGAATTCTCTGCCTCAGAAGACAGTGGAGGCCAATTCTCTGGATGCTTTCAAGAGAGTTAGATTGAGCTCCTAAAGATAGCGAAGGGATATGGGTAGAAGGCAGGAACCGGGTACTGATTGTGGATGATCACAGTGAATGGTGATGCTGGCTCCAGGAGCCGAATGGCCTACTCCTGCACCTATTGTCTATTGTTTATAAGTGTTGGGAAGTCATGTAGCGACTGTACAAATCATTGACAAGACTACACTTGCAATATTGTGGGCAGTTCTGGTTGTCCATCTATAGGAAGAATTTCATCAAGCTGGAAAGGATGCAACAAAAATTCATGAGGATGCTACAAGGAGGCTGGGACGTTTTGTTTGGAGCATAAAGGGGCTGAGGGGTGATCAAATTGGCTGGAATCTGACATGCTGGGTCCAATGGAGGAGACCAAGATGGACCATCCACTTCATGGTTTTGTGGAAGATTCTTGCAAATGCTATGCAATAATAAATAAACGATTAGGAGATTCTATTAATGTTATATATTTTTAACATTTTCTATGCAGCCTTAATTCTATTAAAAAATGTTACATCGTCAGAAATTACAGATTGTGACGTCATCTGGTGGTTAGGCCAGTTATAGATCAAACCCTCGTTAGTAGAACTGGAACGGGCACGTGACTGCGTTTGGCAGGACGAAGACATCATGAGTCACGGGTGTGCCCAGCTACAACTGCAGGGACTCAGTACACACTCTCAGCGCATGCTGTATCTCTGTTTCTGCCAATAAAGATCACTTCATTCCTAAGCGTATGTCTCGCCATATTGGTGACCACCGATGATCCAAAACGGTTCTTTTGGATTTTCACGATGGACGCAGCTGGTAATCTACCTCAGCAACCCAAAGCAGTTGACATCTCGGCTCAACAGAATGCATTCTCTCTCAAGCTGCCTGTGTTCTAGACATCGCAGACCCAGGTATGGTTCCAGCAGGCTGAGGCCCAGTTCCATGTTCGATGCATTACAGCTGACAACACAAAGTATTATTATGTGGTCGGCGCTCTGGATCAGGACACGGCCGGTCGCCTCGTCCATTTCCTGCACCAGCCGCCAGCTGCCGACAAGTACGAGGGCCTCAAGCAGCTCCTCCTGCATATCTTTGGTCTCAGCCGCCATGATTGCACATGGGAAGTCTTGGTGATCGTGTTAATTAGCGAGATGCTCACCTTGATGGGTGTTCATCAGCCCTGTATCCTTTTTGAACAAGCTTTCCTGGAGAAGATGCCTGAGGACATCTGACTACTCCTTGTGAGTGAGAATTTCAACAATCCCCTGCAGCTGGCTGAGCGAGCGGACAACCTGCGGCAGTCTAAACAGCAGGGCTTTGCTGCTATCGATTGGGTGATGGTGATGCCTCGGTGGGCCCAGCGGCCAGTTCCTGCCTCTACCGGGGGTTCGGCTATGAAGCCAGGCCCGAGAAACACTGGTAAAGAAACGTGGTGCTTCGATCACCGACATTGGGGTTCGGAGGCCAATCAATGCCGCCCACCCTGCACGTTTCTTGGAAATGCCACAGCCGACCGCCAGTAGTGGTGGCTGCGGCCGGCCTGTAACATCACCTCTACGCCTGGGACCATCATTCAGGGTAGCGCTTCCTTGTTGTCGGGCAGAGGTCAGCATTTTGTCCCCGTCGGAACTCGGTACTCGTTCCAATAAGTGAGGACCTTCCCTTATCGCAGTTAATGGCACCTCTATCCAGACATATGGAGATTGCACAGTCCCTCTCATCTTCGGCTCCTGCCATTTTACCATTGCTGATGTTTCCCAGCCTTTGCTGGGCACCATTTCCTTCCAGCACAAAACCTGCTGGTGGATGTGAGGGGGCAACGCTCCTTCTCTCCTGTTCCCACGTCTCATCATGGGATGGTTTTTTCCCATGCCCCATCTGATCTCAAGGACTGCCTGTTTCTGATCCTGCGTCGGGATGCTCATCAGACGCTGCTCCAATTACCTTTTCTGGTGCTGCAGCATGGTGTTTTGACTTTTGTGCTGGACACGGGGGGCCGTCGAGAGACTGTGTAGGTGGCTCGCCTTAAGCCAGCCCATTTGGACATTGCTCAGCCCATACAGGTGTCCCTGCCTCTTCGGCCGCTCCTGCCTTCGCCTTTGACGGTTGTGGCGGTCAATGTGTGTACCTCATTCGTCTGCCTGTTCATTTTCGTTACTCCGGTTCTGGTGGGAGGGCGGGGGTCATGTGGCGCCATCTGGTGGTTAGGCCAGTTACATATCGAACCCTCGTCATGAGTTATGGGTGTGCCCAACTGCATCTGCAGGGACTCAGTTAGTGCTCACTCTCAGCACACGAGCTGTATCTGCCTATAAAGATCAATTTATTCTCAAATGTGTGTTTTGCCATAAGATTATAATTTTTATAAATTATAACAAATAAACAGACAATTGCTATTTGTTAACAACGTTATCCCAGCAATGGCAAAAAATAAGAATATATTAGGATGCAGTTGCACTTCAAACTTGTGTCAATTCAAAGTGGTTTTAGTTCTGTGTCAGGCTGTAAGTGATTGTGTCACCCTGACAACAAATCCCAATTTGTATTCAGGGCACTCTGAAGCCAAGCTGTGCAATAACTCCTCCAGAGCTTTGTTTATATGACTTAGTTCATATTGGTATTGTATGACCATACCACAGTATATTGCTGTATATTAAAATAGCCACTCATTGCACTTGTATGTGGTAATTTTTCAGCATTTTCGATATTATTCAGGTGTGGTCTCCATGTTCTCTTTCTTAACATTAAAACATAGCTATCTTGGAAACAGAATTCTCTGCAAGCATGCAAATGGAGGTGAAGAGATTTGTAGTTACATTTCAGTTCAATGAAGCACTGTGGACATTAAAATGCCAATTTCTATCTCACATTTCACCTTAAACTGATGGTTGCTGTGAAATGACAGTCTTACTGTTAGTGATTCAAATATCAGGAATCTGGATGGATGAATTTTATCATTTCAATTAGGTGAAAGTTCAGCTGTTGCTCAATGCAATCCTGGAAATAGTGTGCAGAGATAATGTTTAAAAGCAATCTATACATTGTGTTAAGTTTAGTACTGTAGTGCTGAGAAGAAAATGCTCCAGATGATGGTTGATAAGCAAAAAAATATCTGGTAACGTAAAAACATCCTTGGTAAATAGGTCTAAGGCCATGTGTTGAAGACCGTCTCATCAATAACCTTCAGAGTGCACCTTGTTTGGGAAAGGTAAGATTGATCTTTTTGTGCAATCTGTGTTTCAGGGATTTGGGATGCCTCACATATTTCAAAAGCACTCGATGGAGAAAGCCATATTATTTACTCAGCTGTAGTTACAAATAACCTTCTACTACCCATGCTATTAAATAGCGTTTCGATGTTAAATGAAATCCATTTGATTCGTGACATGGAAATTGTGACATTTTGCATTAATGTCTGCAAAGACCGCTAAAGGCATTTTTAGCAAAAGTTTATGAACCTTAGATTATCCATTTCCTGAAATGTATGCGGTTAAGCTCCGACAGATTAACATCTGAAAACCTGTGGAGTGGCGAAATAAGAAAAATTACAATTCAAACACACCTTTTCTCATTTACAAGCTGAGGAATTCAAGGTTAGATGATAAGTCGCATACAAATTCCCTGGCAAAATTGTGATATAGTGATTAAAAACAACATATTTTAATGCACTGCTTACGTGGATCTCGGAGAAGCAGCAATCAAAGGGAAGCAGGGAGAAGAGCTTATTGGCTGAAACCTGTGTGAAAGGTGAGTCAGAGAGGGAAAAACAGTTTAAAACTGAGGAATTGGCAAATTAGGCAATTTATCAGCTGTTGGTGGGAGAGGGTGGAGTACCTGGAGATGTGAGTATAAAACACATGGGGATGGGGGGGGGGGGGGGGGGTGTTTTGCTTACACAGAGGCCCAGGGAGCCATTGGTGAGAGAGGGTGGAGTTACCTGGAGCTGTGAGACTGAATTCTGCAATGTTCCATCTCACTTCCAGAGAAGGAATCTGGTGAAGCCTCTGATTGGTGGAAGAGGACCACAGGAAGCAGCTGATTGGGTGCAACCCTGGGTTTATGATTTTTGCATTTCTGCGTTCAGGTTTAAGGATTCTGGGAGTTAAGGATTCAGTATTTATTAGTAAAGTTTAAAGGACATGTTTTTGTGTTTTTTAATATTTAATACAGAGTAATTTGGGAGTAAGATATGTCAGTAGAGATTGGCCCCATGGTTTGCTCAGCCTGCAACATCTGGGAGATCAGGGGTATTGTTGGTGTCCCTGGTGACTATGTTTGCAGGAAGTGTGTCCAGCTGCAGCTCCTGGAAGACTGCATTGAATGATTGGAACTGTGGCTGGATTCATACTGGAGCATCCATGATGTGGAGAAAGTTGTGGATATCATGTACAGTGAGTTGGTCACACTGCAGGTAAAAAGTAAGAGGACAGAATGGGAATGGGTGGCCAATAGCCAGCAAAGCAGTAGGCAGGTAGTGCAGGAGTCCCCTGTGGTCATCTCCCTCCTAAACAGGTATACCATTTTGGATACTGTTGAGGGAGATGGCTCATCAGAGGAATGCAGCAGCAGCCACGTTCATGGCACCATGGGTGGCTCTGTGGCACATGAGGGGGGGGGGGGAAACAGAGGGGAAGGGCAATATTGATAGGGGATTCAATTGTCAGGGGAATAGATAGGCGTTTCTGCGGCCGCAAATGATACTCCAGGATGGTATGTTGCCTCCCTGGTGCAAGAATCAGAGATGTCACTGAATGGCTGCAGAACATTCTGGGGGGGGGGGGGGGGGGGGGGAGAGAGAGGGTGAACAGCCAGTTGTCGTGGTGCATATTGGCACAAACGATATAGGTAAAAAAAAGAATGAGGTCCTACAAGGTGAATTTAGGGAGCTAGGAGATAAACTTAAAAGTAGGACCTAAAAGATAATAATCTCTGGATTACTACCAGTACCATGGCCCAGTCAGAGTAGAAATAGGAGGATATTGCGGATGAATACGTGGCTTGAAAAATGGTGCAAGAGGGGAAGGATTCAAATTTTTAGGGCACTGTAACCAGTTCTGGGGGAGGTGGGACCAGTACAAACAGGATGGTCTGCACCTGGGCTGGAATGGAACCAATGTCCTTGGAGGAGTGGGGGGTTACACAAAAAGCTGGAGAAACTCAGCGGGTGCAGCAGCATCTAAGGAGTGAAGGAGATAGGCGACGTTTCGGGTCGAGACCCTTCTTCAGGAGTGTTTGCTAGTGCTGTTGGGGAGGATTTAAACTAATGTGGCAGGGGGATGGGTACAAGAGCAGAGAGGCAGGTGGGTGTAAAACGAGGATAGAAGTAATAGGTAGCAAGGTGAAAAGTAAAAGTAGCAGGCTGACAAAACCAGGGCAAAAATCAAAAAGGGCCACTTCTCAACATAATTGTATAAGGGGTAAGAGTGTTGTAAAAGCAAGCCTGAAGGCTTTGTGTCTCAATGCAAGGAGTATTTGTAATAAGGTGGATGAGTTGAACGTGCAGATAGCTATTAATGATTATGATATAGTTGGGATCACGGAGACATGGCTCCAGGGTGACCAAGGCTGGGAGCTGAACGTCCAGGATATTCAATATTCAGGAGGGATAGAGAGAAAGGAAAAGGAGGTGGGGTAGCTTTGCTGGTTAGAGAGGAGATTAATGCAATGGAAAGAAAGGACATTAGCTTGGAGGATGTGGAATCGGTATGGGGAGAGCTGCGAAACAGTAATGGGCAGAAAACGCTGGTGGGTGTTGTGTACAGGCCACCTAACAATAGTAGTGAAGTTGGGGATGGTATCAAACGGGAAATTAGAAATGCATGCAACAAAGGTAAAACAGTTATAATGGGTGACTTCAATCTACATATTGATTGGGTGAATCAAATTGGCAGGGGTGCAGAGGAAGAGGATTTTTTGGAATGTATGCGGGATAGTTATCTAAATTAACATGTAGAGCAACCAACGAGAGAGCAGGCTATTTTAGACTGGGATTTGAGTAATGAGGAAGGGGTAGTTAGCAGTCTTGTTATACGTGCCCCCTTGGGCAAGAGTGACCATAATATGGTTGAGTTCTTCATTAGTGTAAATAGGCAATTTACAAACTCTAAAAGTGTTCAACACATTTTAATGATAGCACAAGGTATTACATACATCCTCAAGTACTGGCTACATTCTTCTAGTGAACCGTATCCAGGAAGGGGAAGGCGTTATGATTGATGTTAACTAGGCGGGGTTAATGGTACTGAGGTAACTATGTTATTGGTTGCATGCAAAACCATCTACATCCTTCCCCTTAGAAAATTTAAAAGAAACAGACCGTTGTCACTACAACAGAATTAAACAGAATTAAACAGAATCGCCATAACGAACAGGTGGCTTGCTGATCCGGCCCGAGCGCGTACGGATGCCTCCCCCTTCCCCCGGAGGAGCAGAAAAAACAGGGGGACCCGAGACAGCAGGGGAACCAGGGAAGGGCGGTGGGGTTGGAGGAACAGGAGAGGGAGAACCGCGACCGCCAACAGGTGACCCGCGCAGAGGGGAACCGGGCGCTCGATATGGGGACCGAGGCATGCAGGGAACGCTGGCTGGGACAGGAGCCGGCTGCTGGTATGAGAGCGGCGGGGCATAGGGGCCCGGGGCCTGCGGCTTCGGCTCATTAACCGCAAGCAGGTGTTGTCGGCTTCTACGGTAGATGGTTCCCTCATAGTCGACCAGATACGAACGAGGTGAGTCGGCCACCCCAACCACAGTAGCCAGACGGGAGTGACCACTGGCGGTTTGCAATCGAACAACCTGTCCAGGCAACAGAGGATCGAGCGGTCTGCACGACCGATCGTGGGAACGCCGCTGGCTGTCATGTTTCTCTTGAATGCGCCTCTGCACAGAGGCAGGCTCCAGCACCCGAGGTTTCAGCTGGCGCTGGGCAATTGGGATGGTAGATCTGGTTGTTCTGGACATCAGACGCTGAGCAGGGGACCCCATGGCCGGATCTCTGGAAACATTCCTGAGGTTCAGGAGATCCAAATACAAATCAGAGTTAGACAGTCTCGCTTGTTCCATCAGAAGCTTGGCGCTGCGGACGGCCCGTTCAGCAAGGCCGTTGCTCTGTGGGTACTCCGGGCTGCTGGTGAAATGCACAAAATTCCATTTGTCAGCAAAACTTTTGAACTCACGGCTGGTAAACTGCCTGCCATTGTCAGTCTGCAGCCTGACAGGGGACCCAAACGTGGAGAAGTGTTTCCGCAGCTTCCGGATCACCATCTCTGACGTGAGGGATGTCAGCAAATCCACCTCGAACCAGTTTGAGTACGAGTCGACCAGGACAAGGTAGTGGTTACCACGCCACTCGAAGATGTCGGCAGCCAGCGAGGACCAGGCCAAGGCAGGAGCGGGCTGTTGCAGCAGGGGCTGTCGCTGCTGATGTAGAGCAAGACTGTTGCACGTGGAGCAGGCAGAAACACGGTCTCGAATATATTTGGCCATTCCAGGCCAGTAGAATTGGCACTGAGCGTGGGCGAGTGTTGCATCGACCCCGGGGTGTCCGCTGTGGGCTGCGCAGTAGTAAGAATCGAACAGGGAGGACGGGACCACCACTTTATGTCCCTTAACGATAACGCCATTCTGGAGCACCAGTTCGTCACGGACCAGGAAGAAGGGCTGTGTTTCAGGCGGTGCAGCGGAGCGCTTTGTTGGCCACCCTGATTTAATCACAGACGCAAGCCGTTGCAAAACTGGATCGGCAGCGGTGTGCTCGGCCAAAAGCTGCAGCTGCTTGGTGGGAATAAAATTGACGCCCAGTACGAGCAAGTCCTCTGTTTCGTAGGGGTGGCGAGCACAGGAGGCCCGCGGGGCCCGCGATAACGTGTCCGCGATGTGCATCTCGGTGCCTTTCTTGTAGACGATGTCGAAATCAAAGCGCTGGAGCTGCAGCATCATACGCTGCAGCCTGGCAGGGGCAGCATGAATCGGCTTGTTCAGGATTGTCACCAGTGGCTGGTGGTCGGTTTCGACTGTAAATCTGCTGCCAAACAGGAAGTCTCTGAACTTGGAGCAGGCAAACACCACCGCAAGCAGCTCCTTCTCGATCTGAGCGTACCGCTGCTCGGTGTCCGTCATGGTGCGGGAGGCATAGGAGACAGGATGTAACGATCCATCGACAGATTGGAGGCATGCCGCGCCCAGGCCGAACTTAGAAGCGTCACATGTGACGGTGATGGGGCGATTCGCATCAAAAAATCGCAACGTCGGAGTGTTAATCAGTTTCAACTTGAGACAGTCAAACGCCTGCTGGTGCTGTGGGAGCCAGACCCAGGCGATATCCTTTTTTGTCAGCTGCCGCAGGGGAGCACTCAGCTCACTGAGATGTGGTACAAACTTCCCAAGGTAGTTCACCATGCCCAAGAAACGTTGTAGACGTGGCACGTCGGTGGGTCTGCCATCTCAGAGATGGCCGCTGCCTTCAAAGGGTCGGGTTTTAGTCCGTTAGAGGTGAAAACGTGTCCAACATACGTGACTTCTGAGACACGAAACCGGCACTTCTTTGGGTTCAGCTTCAGGTTGGCCTTTCGCGCCCGATCCAGGACGCGGCGGAGGTTCCGGTCATGTTCGGCAATGTCCTTTCCATAGACTAAGATGTCATCCACGATGATGGCACATGGCAGGCCCGAGAATATCTGCTCCATCGTTCGCTGGAACACCTCACTAGCGGAATTGATGCCGAATGGCATTCGCAGGAATTTGAATCTGCCGAATGGTGTGGCGAAGGTTGTCAGGTCGGAAGATGCTTTGTCCAACGGGATCTGCCAGAACGAGTTCTTAGCGTCTAGGACCGAAAAGACGGTGGCTTGCTCGACCTGAGCCGCCAAGTCCTCATCAGACCGCATGGGGTAGTGTGGTCGCCTGATGGCAAGGTTTAAGTCCTTGGGGTTGATACACACACGTATTTCATTCTTGTCTTTCTTTATCGTGGCAACCATGGTGGAGACCCAATCGGTGGGCTCGCTGACCGCTTCTAGCACCCCCTTGTCGACCATGTTGTTAAGCATCGCCTCGACCCTGTCTTTCATGGCGTGGGACACCCTGTGAGGTGCGCGGACCACGGGTTGTACATTTGGGTCAATGGAAATATGGTATGTCAGCGTTATGATTGATGTTAACTAGGCGGGGTTAATGGTACTGAGGTAACTATGTTATTGGTTGCATGCAAAACCATCTACAATTAGGATGGAGAGGGACATTGTTAATTCAGAAACAATGGTTCTGAACTTAAACAAAGGTAACTTTGAGGGTATGAGATATGAATTGGCCAAGATTGACTGGCAATTCATTCTAAAAGGGTTGATGGTGGATATGCAATGGAAGACATTTAAAGACTACATGGATGAACTACAAAAAATGTTCATCCCAGTTTGGCAAAAGAATAAATCAGGGAAGGTAGTGCATCCGTGGATAACCAGGGAAACCAGGGATAGTATCAAAGCAAAGGATGATGTGTAAAAAGCAGCCTACCAGAGGACTGGGAGAAATTCAGAGACCAGCAGAGGTGGACAAAGGGCTTAATGAGGAAAGGAAAAATAGATTATGAAAGAAAACTGGCAGGGAACATAAAAACTGACTGCAAAAGGTTTTATAAGTATGTGAAGAGAAAGAGATTCGTTAAAACAAATGTAGGTCCCTTGCAGTCAGAAACAGGTGAGGTGATCATGGGGAACAAGGATATGGTGGACCAATTGAATAACTACTTTGGTTCAGTCTTCACTAAGGAAGACATAAATAATCTGCCGGAAATAGCAGGGGACCGCGGGTCAAAGGAGGAATTGAGTGAAATCCAGGTTAATTGGGAAGTGGTGTTGGGTAAATTGAATGGATTAAAGGCCGATAAATCCCCAGGGCCAGATACGCTGCATCCTAGAGTACTTAAGGAAGTAGCTCTGGAAATAGTGGATGCATTAGTGATGATCTTTCAAAACTCTTTAGATTCTGGAGTAGTTCCTGAGGATTGGCAGGTAGTAAATGTAACCCCTCTTTTTAAGAAGGAAGGGAGGGAGAGAGAAAATGGGGAATTACAGATCAGTTAGTCTAACATTGGTCGTGGGGAAACTGCTAGAGTCAGTTATTAAAGATGGGATAGCAGCACATTTGGAAAGTGGTGAAATCATTGGGCAAAGTCAGCATGGATTTACAAAAGGTAAATCATGTCTGATGAATCTTGTGGACTTTTTCGAGGATGTAACTAGTAGCGTGGATAAGGGAGAACCAGTGGATGTGGTGTATCTGGACTTCCAGAAGGCTTTCGACAAGGTCCCACATAAGAGATTAGTATACAAACTTAAAGCATACGGCATTGGGGGTTCAGTATTGATGTGGATAGAGAACTGGCTGGCAAACAGGAAGCAAAGAGTAGGAGTAAACTGGTCCTTTTCAGAATAGCAGGCAGTGACTAGTGGGGTACCGCAAGACTCAGTGCTGGGACCCCAGCTATTTACAATATATATTAATGATCTGGATGCGGGAATTGAAGGCAATATCTCCAAGTTTGCGGATGACACTAAGCTGGGGGGCAGTGTTAGCTGTGTGGAAGATGCAAGGAGACTGCAAGGTAACTTGGATAGGCTGGGTGAGTGGGCAAATGTTTGGCAGATGCAGTATAATGTGGATAAATGTGAGGTTATCCACTTTGGTGGCAAAAACAGGAAAGCAGACTATTATCTAAATGGTGGCTGATTAGGAAAAGGAGAGATGCAGCGAGACCTGGGTGTCATGGTACACCAGTCATTGAAAGTAGGCAGGGTACACAAAAGGCTGGAGAAACTCAGCGGGTGCAGCAGCATCTAAGGAGCGAAGGAGATGGGCAACGTTTCGGGTCGAGACCCTTCTTCAGACTGGCATGCAGGTGCAGCAGGCAGTGAAGAAAACTAATGGTATGTTAGCTTTCATAGCAAATGGATTTGAGTATAGGAGCAGGGAGGTTCTACTTCAGTTGTACAGGGTCTTGGTGAGACCACATCTGGAGTACTGCGTACAGTTTTGGTCTCCAAATCTGAGGAAGGACATTATTGCCATAGAGGGAGTGCAGAGAAGGTTCACCAGACTGATTCCTGTGATGTCAGGACTGTCTTATGAAGAAAGACTGCAAAGACTCGGTTTATACTCTCTAGAATTTAGGAGATTGAGAGGGGATCTTATAGAAACTTACAAAATTCTTAAGGGGTTGCACGGCTAGATGCAGGAAGATTGTTCCCAATGTTGGGTAAGTCCAGGACAAGGGGGGTACAGCTTAAGGATAAGGGGGAAATCCTTTAAGACCGAGATGAGAAATACTTTTTTCACACAGTGGTGAACTCTCTGCCACAGAGGGTAGTTGAGGCCAGTTTATTGGCTATATTTAAGAGGGAGTTAGATGTGGCCCTTGTGGCTAAGGGGATCAGAGGGTATGGAGAGAAGGCAGGTACGGGATACTGAGTTGGATGATCAGCCATGATCATATTGAATGGCGGTGCAGGCTCGAAGGGCTGAATGGCCTACTCCTGCACCTAATTTCTATGTTTCTATCAGCCAATATAAGCAAAGCTGCTCTACTGGAACAGCAGTGATGGAGTGGCCTAGTGAGGGAAGTGCGAGTCTTTGGCTTGAGAATCTTCTGTGAGGAGGAGAGGAGACTACTCCAAAAGCTGGAGAGGATGGGACACGGTGAACACATGGTGGGTAAGATGAGGTAGTGTGATGCTCGCAGGATGTGGGAGGCCAGGAACATGGATGGAGCCTCTGGCTGCTAAAACTGTGGCAAGTGTGTCCAGGTTCAGCTCCTGAAGGACCATGTTGGGCACTGGAGAAACAGCTGGATGACCTCGGGGCCATCTGAGAAAACGAGAGCAAGGGTGGCATTAGTGGAGTGCAGGAGACCCAGGTGGCTGTGCCTAATGAAAACAGGTGACTCCAATCCCGGAGATGGGACTCGATCGGTGAGACCGATGTCGAGCAGATCCATAGTGGTGGGTGACTCCATTGTCCGAGGTGTGGACAGGAGATTCTGTGAAGGCAGGCGAGATGCACGTAGGCACAAACAACATCGGGGAAAAAGGAGGTTCTGCAACGAGAGTTCAGAGAGTTGGGAAGAAGACTGAAATGCTGGACTTCTAGGGTGGTTATTTCTGGACTGCTTCCAGTACCTTGTGCTAGTGAGGACAGGAACAAGGAGATGGGGGATCTGAATGTGTGCCTGAGGGGCTTGTGCAGGGAGCAAGGATTTAGATTTATAGACCACTGGGATCACTTCTGGGTTAGGGATGACCTGTACAAAAGGGACGGGTTCAAGCCTTAACTGGAGGGGGACCGACATGCGAGCTGGCAGGTTTGCTAGGGCTACACGTGTGGGTTTAAGCTAAATGGTGTGGGGGGGGGGGGGGGGGGTTGACAAATTGGGAGTATAAAGATGGAGTTATTGCAGAAGTGAGTACAGGAAAAATTACAAAAGGCTCCCAAATTAATGGGAAGAAAAGTTCAAGAAGGGATAAAAGAGTAAGGTCAGGCCCAATTGCGAGAGGGGAGGTGAATACTGAGGTCAAAGTGTTGTATATGAATGCGCAAAGTATAAGAAATAAAGTAGACGAGCTTGAGTCTCAGTTAGAAATTGGCAAGTATAAGGACTTCCGGTGGCGCTATGGAGTAGGCAGACTCGCGCCATTTAACTCCGAAAATCCAAAAAAATGGGGGGAAAATCGGGACTTACCTGCTCAACAACACTACCAACTGACTGCAGTAAGCCTGTGACGTCATCAGGCCTGCGACAAAGCCGACGGTATGTCTACACAACATACCCCCCCCCCCCACCCCCAACAAAGAAAACCGACCAGGTCTAGAGAAGTAGGCCTGACTGAAGCCTCGGCCTCAAGTTTAACAGCGTCCCAAGAAGAAGTCTCAAGGAAGAAAAAGACAGATGTGGAAGAATTGAGAAGTTTCCTCACCCTGGAAATCTCAAAAATAATGGCAGAATTGAAAAAACTTAAACATGACTTCACAGATGAGTTGAAAACTTTTAAAAAAGATATTAAAGAAGAAATTAAAAAAGATATTGCTGCTATGGTACAGGAACAAATGGATGCCTGGAAGCTGACCATGGAAGAAAATCTAAATCAAAAGATTGAAGAGATAAATGTTAAATTGACACTGATTGAATCTGTATTTAATTCAAAGCTGGACCCCATCTCGCAGGCACTAGAACAACAACATAATTCTGTAATCGAATTAGAGGAAATCGCTGAAACAAGCTCTGAAACTACAAGCAAGCTTCTCTCCGAGAACAAGCGTTTATCAGACTTATTGCATAAAATAACTGAAAAATGCATTGACCTGGAAGGACGACAGAGGCGCCAGAATCTAAGGATTATTGGCGTCCGGGAAGGAAGAAATGGGAACCGTGATCCCCGTAAATTTGCTGCAGATCTACTGAAGAAAGTTTTAAATCTGGATCAAGCACCTTTACTTGCTCGGCCACATAGAGCACTGAGACGCCGTCCAGGGGCGGATGCCCTGCCAAGACAACTGACAGTGAAGGTGCAATATGGCCATGTCTTGGATGACATGATGAAGAAAATCGTTCGCAGCAGATATCTTGAATTTGAAGGAGACAAGATCAGCATATTTCAAGATTACCCGGCGGAGGTTGGCAATAAAAGAGCATTGTTTACAGACACAAGAGTACTCAAGAATATAAAGAACCTGAAATATGGATTGATGTACCCTGCAACATTGAGAATCACCTACGACAAGAAAGGATACTTCTTCACCAACCACACAGAGTCCTTTAAATTTGCAAAGAACATTGAGGACATTGAGAATATTGAAATTACCAAGGGCGAGAGCTAAAAAGAGGAGAATGAGGATTAATACCTATCATTAAATATATACGTGATGATATTGGATTCGGTACTTTACTGTGAAGAAACTGAATTTTAAATTACTATATTTGAGCACAGTTATGAATTTAGAATGAAATTGATCATTGTTACATAATATTTTATATTATAGTACTAATTACCACTAATCATTATTAATGATAATTATTAATTATTATCAATTATAATTAACTAGATTAATTCAGAATTAGTTAAAAGGATGAACCATAAGTTGATTAAAATAGGAAATGGAGGTTTAATCCTTGTTATATGAAACTATTTAGACTAATCATGGACTAATACTTTTGTCATATGAAACTAATATTTTACATTGAGATTATCAACTATTCCATTCTTGGAATATAACCATAATTTCCCTACCCCGTATAATGTTTCTCTTTATTGAGTTTGAAAGTTTTCCTTTAAGGAAAGTATGGAGCTAGTAACTTTTTTTAACCAAAAGCTACGGAAGTCCTTAGATGCCTAGCCACATTTGGGTGGCTATCACTAACTGCACTAATTTTAGGTGGTTTTTTTCTTTCTTTCACACTTTGCTAATATAATAATCTAGAATCTTTTCAATTTTCAATATATTCATTATTTTGAATGGAATTATAATTGTTATTTAAGGAGAAGACCGAGGGAAAAAAACTTACATTATCTGAAATTCACCTATCTGAGGTCCGGGTGTAAGGTATGGTTTAATGTGCTGAACCATCTGCTCCATTATAGACCACCCTAATCATAAGATGCAAGACGTAAAAGGGAAAACTGGGGGTGAAGGAATTACATTCTGCAGTTGGAATGTTAAGGGAATTAATGAACCCGTTAAAAGAGGCAAAGTATTAGCTCACTTAAAATTGCTCAAAACAGACATAATTTTCCTCCAAGAGACTCACCTTAAAAAAGAAGCGCAATATAGATTGAAAACAAAATGGATAGCTCAAACATATCATTCCTCATTCACACATAAATCTAGAGGTGCTGCCATATAATCCGTAAAGGTATACCTTTCAAACATATATCAACTATAGAGGATACTGTTGGTAGATATATCATAGTAGAAGGCGAATTATACTCAAAAAAAGTGACTCTCCTTAATGTATATGGACCAAATTTTGATAATCCACTGTTTTTCAAGAGAATACTTAATAACATTTCCGAATGCACACAAAATAATTTAATAATTGGTGGTGACTTAAGTTGTACACTAGATCCATATTTAGATAGATTTTGATTTTCTTTGAGTTGATGATCTATGTCAAGTGAAATCTCAAACTCATATATAAATAATACCAATATTAAGGATGTTTGGAGAATTGAAAACCCATCCGGACAAGAATATTCACTTTACTCATCTGTGCATAAATCATGCTCAAGGATAGACTATTTTTTAGTAGACTCTAAACTAATTCCATTTACTTATGTCACAATATCATAACATTATAATTTCGGATCATGCTCCATTAACGTTTATGATTAAATTAAATGGAATGGACAAGAAACGGACACAATGGAGACTTAATCCTCAAATCTTAAAGGAACAGGTATGTTGTGTATATCTTGTGAAACAGATCGATATGTTTTTCAAGGTAAATGACCAGCCTGAAATCTCTGCTTCCCTTCTCTGGGAAACATTTAAAGCATTTATATGAGGGGCATTAATTTCTTCTCAGGCATTTCTTAATAAAGAGAATAGAGCTAAACAACAGAAACTGGAAATGGAAATAAGGCAATTAGACATAGAAAATGCAGGAGCACCTTCATTAGCAAAACATAACAAAATAGCAGCAATGAAATATAAATTAAATTAATTATACTCTGACCAAGTAATAAAACTTTATCAACACACAAAACAATTAAATTTTGAATTTGGTGATAAACCACAAAAAATTATTAGGATGTCAGCTTCGTAAATAGGATGGGGAAAAACGATTCATAAGATTAGATCAAATAAGGGAGAAATACTAACACTCCCCAAAGATATTAATGACAGATTTTTACAATACTATCAAAATCTTTACTCAACTAAATTGGCAGAACAATCAACAGGAATGGAAGCATTCTTACAGAAATGTAACCTTAAAGGCTTAGATTTGCAAGAGCAAGAATTATTAGGAGCTGAAATAACAACAAAAGATATCAAAGGACAAAGGACATTTATTGTCACATACACCAATTGGTGTAGTGAAATTTGACTTGCCATGCAGCACACAAATAAAGATAAGACACAACACTAAAGAATTAACAATGAACATAAAAAACATCCCCCCACAATGGTTCCCACTGTGGGGGAAGGCACAAAGTCCAGTCCCATCCCCAAGTCCACCCATAGTCAGGCCTATTGAGGCCTCCACAGTCGGTGCTACGGCGGCCCGATGTTTTAGGCCTTCTCGCCGGGTGTTGGTGTTCCGGCGTCGGGAGAGTCCTCACAGCGGCTTGGGACACCTGGAGCGGCCGCTTCCCTACCGGAGTCCATGGCTTCCGAAGCTGACAAGGCCGCGCTGGATGGAGCTCCACAACTGGCAATCTCGCCGAGAGATACGAGGCTCCCGATGTAAAAGTTCAGCGATGCCGGCCGCCCCACAGTCCCGCAGCTCCGCGATGTTCGCCTGCGGTCTCAGCATTCTGCAGCTCCAGCGCGGCAACCCAGGCAAGGTATCGCCCGCTCCGCTCCCCGATGGTGCTCCAGCGCTGAGCCGCTGCCGAAGCCGAGGTTCTGGGCGACCCCCTCAGGAAACGCCGCTCCAGGCCCGCTTGTAGGCCGCGACGACGGGTCGACGGTGCAGCCCGGAGAAAAGCTGCCGATTATCGATGATTCAATTAGATCTTTAAAAAATGGAAAGGCCGCAGGCCCTGATGGCCTAAGCTCTGAATTTTATAAAAAATGTTAATGTCTGATCTCTTCACGCTTACAAACACTGTATAAACACATTTATACTCAACAGCAACTCCCGGAAACTTTAAACGAATCTACAATAATACTTATACCTAAAATTGATCAGGATCTGAAAGACCCAGCCTCATATCGAGCAATAATTCTATTAAATACTGATCAAAAAATACTAACGAAAATCCTATCTTATAGATAGAGTTTAGTGATTAACAAATTAATACACCCTGACCAAACAGGCTTTATCACAAAATGTCACTCATTTTACAATCTGAGACGAATAACCATATAACAATTACAGCACGGAAACAGGCCTTCTCGGCCCTTCCAGTCTGTGCCGACCATTTATTTTCCCCTAGTCCCATCTACCTGCACTCAGACCATACCCCTCCATTCCCTTCCCGTCCATATACTTATCCACTTTACTTTTAAATGTTAAAATCGATCCTGCCTCCACCACTTCTGCAGGAAGATCATTCCACATCCACCACTCTCTGAGTAAAGAAGTTCCCCCTCATGTTACCCCTAAACTTCTGTCCCTTAATTCTCATGTCATGCCCTCTTGTTTGAATCTTTCCTACCCTCAATGGGAAAAGCTTATCCATGTCAACTCTGTCTAGCCCTTTCATCATTTTAAAGACCTCAATCAAGTCCCCCCCTTAACCTTCTGCGCTCCAAAGAATAAAGACCTAACTTGTTCAACCTTTCTCTGTAACTTAGTTGCTGGAACCCAGGCAACATTCTAGTAAATCTCCTCTGTACTCTCTCTATTTTGTTCACATCCTTCCTATAATTAGGCGACCAAAATTGTACACCATACTCCAGAATTGGTCTCACCAATGCCTTGTACAATTTTAACATTACTTCCCTACTCCCATATTCAATGCTCTGATTTATAAAGGCCAGCACACCAAAAGCTTTCTTTACCACCCTATCTACATGCGATTCCACCTTCAGGGAACTATGCACAGTTATTCCTAGATCCCTCTGTTCCACAGCATTCCTCAATTCCCTACCATTTACCATGTACGTCCTATTTTGATTTGTCCTGCCAAGATGTAGCACCTCACATTTATCAGCATTAAACCCCATCTGCCATCTTTCAGCCCACTCTTCCAAATGTCCCAAATCTCTCTGTAGACTTTGAAAATCCACTTCATTATCCACAGCACCACCTATATTAGTATCATCTGCAAACTTACTTATCCAATTTTCCACCCCATCATCTAGATCATTGATGTACATGACAAACAACAGTGGACCCAACACAGATCCCTGAGGCACCCCACTGGTCACCGGCTTCCAACCTGACAAACAGCCATCCACCATTACTCTCTGGCATCTCCCATTCAGCCACTGTTGAATCCATCTTGCTACTGCGCCATTAACACCCAAAGATTGAACCTTCTTAACCAACCTTCCATGGGGAACCTTGTCAAAGGCCTTACTGAAATCCATATAGACAACATCCACTGCTTTACCCTAATCAATTTCCCTAGTAACCTTTTCAAAAAATTCAAGAAGGTTTGTCAAACATGACCTTCCAGGCACAAATCCTAATGTACGATTGTTGTTCACAAAATATTACTATCATAATATGTATTTGCTAATGTACTGCTTACCTACTCTAAAAAATATATATATTAAAAAAAAAGAAAGAAATTGGCAAGTATGATGTTGTGGGAATTACAGATACATGGTTGCAAGAGGGCAAGGGTTGGGAACTGAATATGCAAGAGTATACCCCCTATCGAAAATACAGACAGGTGGGCAGAGGGGGTGGGGTAGCTCTGTTGGTGATGAATGAAATTCAGTCTCTTGCAAGCGGTGACATTGAAACGGGAGATGTGGAGTCAGTATGGATAGAACGAAGGAATTGTAAGGGTAAAAAGACTCAAATGGGACTTATCTACAGCCCCCCTAACAGTAGTCTGGATATATGGTGCAAGTTGAATCGGGAGTTAAAATTGGCATGTAGTAAAGGTAATGCTACGGTTGTTATGGGAGATTTCAACATGCAGGTAGATTGGGAAAATCAGGTTGGTACAGGACCCCAAGAAAGGGAGTTTGTGGAGTGCCTCGGTGATGGATGCTTAGAGCAGCTTGTATTGGAGCCTACCAGGAAGAAGGCAATTCTGGATTTGGTGTTATGTAATGGACCGGATTTGATAAAGGAACTTGAGGTAAAGGAGCCATTAGGAGGAAGCGACCATAATATGGTCAAGTTTAATCTACAATTGGAGAAGGGTAAATCAGAGGTGTCGGTGATACAGTTGAATAAAGGGGAATATGCAGCCATGAAGGAGGAGCTGGACAAAGTTGACTGGAAAGATAGTCTAGCAAGGATGACAGTGGAACAACAATGGCAGGTATTTCTGGGAATAATACAGATAATCTAAGTTAAAAAGATAGCTTTGTAAACAAACAGCACAGGATACTGGCCACTCGAGGTATGGTTTGTGAATTAACATGACCTTGAGACGAGTTCTTATGCATCAGCCAAATGTAAGACTTTGGAGTTATGTTAATTGGACTACATCAAACCCGGCATCGGGCACCATCAATTATGTTTTTCTTCTTCATTGTGACAGATATCAAGGACATTTCCAAACCAGACTTATTTTGTCACTTTGCACATCAAAGCATGGGCATAGACATCGTTGTCTGCCTAACAATATTGAGATTTGTGTATTCAGTGATTCAATCCTCACAACAATAATTTTGTGTTTCCTTGTCCACAGAAGCCCTTGGACCATTCACATGAGTTACTTTGATGCTTGAACAATGAGAGTTTTGTCAGCTACAGTGTCAGTGCTCCAACTTTAAATATGTAATTCTATGGAACCATTTGTTGGACTCAATACATTGCATTAAACATGATCATTATAGTGTAGCAAGTCATGACAAGGTTCCTAATTCAGTCTAGGAGAGTCTAGGACTAGATCATAGCCTCAGAATTAAAAGACGTTCCTTTAGAAAGATTAGTAGGCATTTCTTTAGTCAGAGGGTGGTGAATCTGTGGAATTATTTGCCACAGAAGACAGTGGAGGCCAAGTCAATGGATATTTCTAAGGCAGAGATAGATAGATTCTTGATTAGTATTGGTGTCAGAGGTTATGGGGAGAAGGTGGAAGAATTAGGTTAGGAGTGAGAGATAGACGAGCCATGATTGAATGGCGGAGTAGACTTGATGGACCAAATGGTCTGATTCTACTCGTATCACTTATGACGTTACGATCATGAATGTCCCTTCAAGGATCAGGAATACCAAGGAGTAAGTGGGGATATTGCATTCCATCAAGGGGACTTTAAGCATATCCGTGAAGTTCTTCCTTTGGCTCATATTTACGTTCCATGACAAAGCATTGAATAGAGGGTCCGTTTTGGGAGTCTCATGTCAGGTATATGAATGATATAGCCTGCACTACTTAGTCAGTTGCGGTTGGGAATTAGTCGTTTCTTAAAACCTTTCTCTAGGTTTTAAGAAACTACTAATTTTGCTGCTTTAGTTTGGAACTTTTAAATTGGATAGGCATATGGATGAGAAGGGTATGGAGGGTTATGGTATGAGTGCAGGCAGGTGGGACTAAGGGAAAAAAGTTGTTCGGCACGGACTTGAAGGGCCGAGATGGCCTGTTTCCATGCTGTAATTGTTATATGTTATATGTTATAGTTTTATTAGTGTAATTTCAGATCTGGTCCTCATTATCTGTAGTTGTACGCAGTATTTCACTAATGCATCCTGACCTATGTGACATTCCACTGCAAGTGCTCTTCCGATAACCTCAAATAAAACTTTCTTATTGGCGGCAGTAATGTTTTTGGCTAAATGTAAAATGAGAACATTTGGTTCAAAGGCTCTTGAAAATCTGATAAAAGCAGAAAAAAAAAAATCCAGAATTGACCTAAATACCATAGGGTCGATCCTCCCGCCTTGAGCCTTTAAATCCGTGGTGATTGTAACCAATTCCATGGCAACAGATGGCTACTCTTTACAGATTACAGCAGGCATGCTGTAGTTGTAAAGTGGCATGCAGATGCCCATCACTGCTTTTCCTGTCCCAATTCCGTTCAGCGAAAGAGTGTAAATCATTTTAAGCTGCCCTTTAAAAAAAATATTTGTATATTGCACACAGGATATTTCACCACACTTTGTCTTCCACGCACAGGTTGGATATAGAATTTCTTGCAATCTTAAACATTTAGATTTGACATACATACAAACACAAGGCATCATATTCTTCCAGCTGTGGAACATTTGCAACATTCTAAGATCAGTTTAATGTAGTGGCTTGGCATCATGCAGCATGTTGCCTTTCACCATCAAAAACTGACAAATAAATTCAGTGCATGAAACTGATGTGTAATGAAACATAGCCAGCCATATGGCATGCACGGGGAATCGACATTTCTATTTCTTGCTGTATTCCAAGGTCTCTTTATATATATATTTTTTTGAGATTTGGTTGAGACCTGCATGTATCAAAAAAAAGTCTCACTTTTTTTCTAACGAGAAGAAAAACATTGAAGGCCAAGATAATTTAGTTTAATTAATTTTAGATATATGGAGAGAGAAGAAATCAGACATATGAAAGAATGGGAGAATATTTTAAAATATGAGTCATCTTACAAATTAACACATTCTGGCAGCTCTCTATCTATATCATTAAAACTCAAACCTTGACCACTTCCTGTTTGCATTGCATATTGATTTTAGAAAAAATGCTACTACTTACGGCTGTGATTTCTTGGCCATCTTACTAAGAGTCCCACTCCGCTGTGCAGGGCGAGGATTTTTCATATTGATGAAAACTAAAGGACTTATTAATATTTTTTAAATGTTGAGATTCTCTCCCCTGTCAATCATGCCATGAAGGCCACGCCCCTTCAGGTGGGAGGGGGGAGGGACTATAAAACCCGGAACTGTGGACTGCCTCTGTCTCTGCAAGATAGAGGAGCGAGAGGTCACGACTCTCAGTCTGAGCTGTGAATAACACCGAACACATGTCTACTAAACTGTGGGTGGTTTTACTGACCTGTGAGTGCCCTTAATGTGGTTTGAAAAAGGCAAACATGGTGGTGGTTGGTTTGAAAAAGCAAAGCAAATGTGGTGGTGGTTGGTTGGTTTGAAAAAGCAAAGCAAATGTGGTGGTGGTGGTGGTTGGTTGGTTGGTTTGAAAAAGCAAAGCAAATGTTGTGGTGGTGGTTGGTTGGTTTGAAAAAGTTAAGCAAATGTGGTGGTGGTAATTGGTTTGAAAAAACTAAGCAAATGTAGTGGTGGTTGGCTTATAATTAAAAGTAAACTTTGCCACTTCCTATTTGCACTGTGTATTGATTTTAGAGAAAATGTACCACTTATGGCTGTGATTTTTGGCCATCTTACTCGGAGTCCCCTCCCCTCATCAGGTGCAGAGAATTTTTCTCATTGATGAAAAATAAAAGAGTTATTAGTGTTTAAAAAATGTTGAGATTCTCTCTCCTGTCAATCACGCCACGCCAGTGGGAGGAGGGAGGGCCTATAAAAGTATGGGTGACTCGGTCTCTTCAAGATGGGGGAGAGAGGTCATGCCCCTCTGTCTTAGCTGTGAACCAACTGAACACACTGAATGTCCACTGAACTGTGAGTGTGGTTTTTAAGTGTTTTTTATATGGTGCTTTGTGGTGTTTTATGTGGTTTTCTGGTGGTTTCACCCTGCTTGAAATGGTATGAAACGGCACTTGAATTTGATGGACTTGCACCCTGCTTGAAATGGTAAGAAACTGCATTTAGAAACATAGAAACATAGAAAATAGGTGCAGGAGTAGGCCATTCGGCCCTTCGAGCCTGCACCGCCATTCAATGTGATCATGGCTGATCATCCAACTCAGTATCCCGTACCTGCCTTCTCTCCATACCCCCTGATCCCTTTAGCCACAAGTGCCACATCTAACGCCCTCTTAAATATAGCCAATGAACTGGCCTCAACTACCTTCTGTGGCAGAGAATAGTAAGATTGAACGAGAACTTACCAGTTCGAAGGTTGATCTTTATTTCATGAGGAGTCGAAGTGAGGGATTTCGTGAAGAGCCCGCCGGCGCGCATGCTCGACATACTTCAAAGTAGCGGCGTGGAATCACAGAAACCAATGAAAAGAAATGACTTCACATAGTAAGAATGAAAACGACTAAGATTACCAGATGAAGGTGATTGAGGGTTGGGCGAGGAGGGCACGAAATCCCTCACTTCGACTCCTCATGAAATAAAGATCAACCTACGAACTGGTAAGTTCTCGTTCAATCTTACTATTTCATTTCGGAGTCACGTGAGTGACTTCGTGAAGACTTCAAAGCTTCTGTGATGACACGCCCTGGACCACGTCCATGCTGTCACACCACTACCAGGGATGGATGGGAGGAATAACGTGCTGACTAGTCCATACTGCAAAACAAATCATATTTATTAACAACAAATCAAAAACCCCTTATTCGGGGACATCTCCACGTTCTTGCCCCGCATCTAGTACGGCTGCTGCGAACTGTAGAGGCGCAGCGACGGGCCGATTGTAGAAACGCTGGAACACCGCTTCATTAGCCCATCCTGCTGTGGCGAGAATATGGTCCATGGGCACCTCCATGACCCTCGCCGCCGACGTCGATGCAGCCCTGGTGGAATGAGATTTGAACACATTAGTGTCGATACCTGACTTACCCAAGACGACTCGAAGCCACCTGGATATCGTCTGTGTTGTCACTCGATGGTGAGGTCTCTTATGAGTGACAAGCAGGTATCTCTCCTTTCCTCTGATGCTTGCCGTCACCTTGACGTAGTAACGGATGTGGGAGGCTAAACATAGCCTAGCATCTGCGGGGTATGCCGGGAACTTCAGCTGCAGCCCTGTGCACCCAGGTCTGTGCTGCTTTAGTAGCTCGTCAACAAAGAAAACTACTTCTGTGGGGGTAGACATCATTCTGTCGACACGTAGTTTATGGAGTGTCTGTACCCTCTGTGCTGAAGTCAGCGCTAGTAACATCACCAGTTTCATGGTGAGTTTGTCCAGCTGGAGCCCTTCCATGGGGGACCACGTCCTGAGCAGAGCTAAAACTACCCTGACATCCCAGGTGATATTGTAGCGTGGTGTAGGCGGATTCGTATTGAAAATACCCCGCATGAGCCTGGACACTAGCTTGTTGGATCCCACCTCAATATTGAGGTAGAATGATAGAGCGCTCCTGGCGCTGTTGATGGCACTGTAGCTTAAGTGTTCATCATGGTGCAACCCCGCGAGGAATTCCAGGACGTCGGTTATAGTCACGGCATCGTACGTGATGCGAGAGCGGCTGCAGAAGGCTTCCCACTTCCTGATGTGAGAGCGGTATCTTCGCCTTGTAGACTCTCGGCACGACGCTGCAATGGTATCCATGGTCCGGGTAGAAAGGCCGTATACAACTAAAGGCCGATTCAGAATCTGCAAGCCAACAAATTTAAATAGCCATGGCAGGGATGTGGCTCCCCTGATACAGGGTGAGTAACTAATTCTGGGCTACCCTGCAAACGGACCCAAGGTTCACTGAGCGTGTCAAAGACCATCGGATACCACGGCTGTGTAGGCCAGTCGGGTATGATAAGGATGCCCTTGGCACCATCCATCTGAATTTTTCGTAATACCCGACTGATGAGGCAAAACGGAGGGAATGCATAGAAAAAGCAATTCCCCCAGTCTAGCGAGAATGCATCTAACGCTATAGCCCCAGGATCTGGTTCCCATGAAACGTAGGTTGGTACCTGATGGTTCAACCGGGACGCAAAAAGGTCAATGTCCGGTTTCCCAAATCTGGCTGTGATTTTTGCAAAAATTTCTGGATGTAACATCCATTCAATATTATCATTGAACTTGCATGACCTGGCGTCCGCCACAAAATTAAGCTCACCTGGCAAATAGGTGGCTGAAATCCAAATGTCTCTCTTGACACACCAGAGCCAAATTGAATTAGCCAATTTATCACATGAAACTGACCTGGTACCGCCCATGTGATTTAAATACGCCACCGCTGTGGTGTTGTCTATTTGGAGCCGGACATGTGCTCCAAAGATCTTGGAACAATATGCACGAAGTCCGTGAAACGCTGCAAGCAGCTCCAAATAGTTGATCCCTTGTGATACCAACATTGTATTCTCAAGGGTATCCCATCGGCCCCCACAACTAGAATGTTGATTCGTAGCTCCCCAGCCATCAGAGCTCGCATCAGTTTGTAAGTATATCATCGGTTTCGCCTCACTAATAGTTTTAAACGAGTTACTAATGTGGCAAACCCACCATCGTAACTCATCCAATGCTGCAGGCGGCAGCTGCATTGATCGATCATAATGACCAGCATGCCGCCGCAGCGCAGCAATCTTGGCTCTCTGCAAGTTTTGATAATGCAGAGGTCCATACCGGGCTGCCGGAAACAAAGCCACAATCTTGCCAATGACAGTAGCTGTGTGACGAATCGATGGTATACGAGTATTGAGTAAATCTGTACACACCTGTGTTACCTCCTCAATTTTGTTAATTGGTATGGTGACTCTCATGCTTATGGAATTCACCTGGAACCCCAGATAATTAATTACCTGGGTGGGGCAGAACTTAGATTTTTCTGGATGAACAATGAACCCAAGCTGTTGGAACAAATTGACCGCAGCTGCAACCCCTTGTTGAGCTGATTCCAAGGTGTGTCCGATAATTAAAATATCATCTAAATAGTCCATAACGATATGATGTTGTTGTCTTAAATAAGACATAATTGGCTTCACCAATTTAGTAAATAATCGAGGGGCTGTGGTGAGCCCATTAGGCAACGCCCTATATTGCCACAGCTGGTCCATCCAGATAAATTTTAAGAACCTTCTGTAATATTTTTGCATGGGTACGGTATAGTACGCATCCTGTAAATCAATACACGCCATAAAGCACCCTTGTGAGATCAATGATTTGGCCGTTTCAAACGTGTCCATTTTAAAATGAGTATATGTTACAAAGTTATTCAGAGTGGTCAGATCAATAATGACTCTACAGCCTCCATCTTTCTTAGGTCGGGTAAAAATATTGGAAACAAATTCAACGGGCTCATGAACCGTTTTCTCTATGACCCCTTTCTGTTCCAACCTTAAAATTTCCTTATAGCCTATGGACTGTTCCACAGCCGTTAGTTTAAACATACGACCCGGTCTATGCTGAGACGGAGGGATGTCCCCATTAATAAACTCAATGCTATGGCCCTGAATATTCCGTAACACATACTCATCACTGGTAATATCACCCCATGCACCCGCAAACAACCGCAAACGCCCACCAACATGTGAAGTTAAACAAAGAGAAAAAAGAGAACCAGACCGCCTCACCTCTGTGGTTACCGGCGGTCCCTGACACGAGTGGGTGGACGTAGAGGTGCTGGGTTGGTTTGAGGTCGTGGCGTCCTCATTTTCCATCTCGGCTTCTGCCGAGCCTGTCCTAAAAAAGACCCCTGTGGTTGGGGTGGTTGATATCGGTTTGGAGCTGGAGGGTAATTCCTGGTAGACGTGCTGGCAGACCCTCGTGAGTGGCCAAGCGGACCTTTGGAGCTCGATGGCGTGGGGGCACTCTGAGAGCGCATGAGCCCCACGGTCTTGGCTTGTTCATCAAGCTCTCTGACCCTTTTGGAAAGGTCTTCGCCAAAGAGCTGACGGGGCGGCGGCGGCGGCGGTGGTTTGCACAACCCTGCAAATTTGGGGTTGAGCGCTGGGCGGATGCTATTTTTCCGAAAGCCGTTGATTTCGTTTTGAGTAGCGCATAGAAGCGCCAGAGCATCCTCCTGGTCCAAATTGAGCTCCTCTCCATCGACCGACCGCACAAAGGCAGTAATCCCGGCCGTGAGGAGTTTCAGGATCCGCTGAATCTTTAACTCCTGCTGACAGATAGCCGCACTGATGTTGCCCCATATCGGCGTATTGACCACAGGCACGTTGAGGGAGTTGCAGTTTGATGGAGACTTGTGACGGCTCATGGCTTGTAGTAGAACTTCCTCCTGAAGCTGGTGATTATTTAGGAAGTCCACAGTGGCTGCCAGCTTTGTATTGATAGGAAGCCCCAAGGAATGAGGGGCTGCAAACTTGGTGGCCACATCGAGGAGGTCCTCCGCCGGTAATTCAGGCGGGGGTGGGATGGGGTCGCCCACGGCCTCCTCGTCCTGCTGCTCCAGGCTGGTGTATGAAGCTGGTGATGAAGCCCTGTGCCTGTCGCTGCTGGATGCCTGTTGATGTTGGATGAGACGTTCCAGCAGCCGCTCTATACGGTCAATACGCCCTTCACCCTGAACACTCAGGTGGTCGGAGTCCTCCAGCTCTGAAAATTGGCCGGGGCTCCTGTCATCGGCCCGCACCTCGTCGAGACCCTGCCGGTGCCGGTAGTTGTCGTCGACAGCCGCCGAGGCGAACTGCGCGATTCCTGCACGGGCGTGTTCAACCGCCTCCGTGTAGCGGGAGCGGAAGCCGTTGCCTCTAAGGACAGATGCGGCATGGTGTCGGCACGAGCCGAAGCCTGGATACCTTGGGCCCGTGCAGGCTTGCCAGCTGCCCACATCGTGGACCTTGCCGACGCATGGTCTCGCCCACCCATCCATGGGGCGCTCGGCGACCGTGACGGGACCCCCAACTGACTCGTCCCGGCGTCGGAAGTTGGGGGGCGACGGCTGGACCTCACAGCTGCCCCGGGTCCCGTCCTGGAACCTGACCGCTCCTTAGCGGCAGGCAGAGCCTTAGCCCCGACAGGGTTAGGCGTCTGGGCTCCTGCCCTTCCCCTGCGCAGGGGGCTTCGTGAAGCGGGCCGTGCAGCCGCACGGACCCGTCTGCTCGAGGCCGTCAGCAAGCCTGCTGACGACCGGACTGCCATGGCAGGGTCGTCCTGCTCTGGCGGCACACCACACTCCTCCTCGTCAAACTCCTCCGAGCTGTGGTGTGCGGGCGGGTCCGGACCTGAAAAGACAGAGCTCACCGACATCTCCGCCCTCGTTCCGGTCTGCGTTGCAGGTACCCCCGACAACTCTCGCTCCGGAACTGCTGGCCGGCGACTTCTTCCCGATCTCCGGCCTCTCAAACTCCCATCCATGTTCTTGCTGTGAAGCAAACACAACAAGAACCACCAACTTAAGGTAGCATACTTACCTGCGTGGTTCCCTTATGAAGGGCTGGCGAGGAGCACGCTCCTCCGTCAGCCGTCGCAGCAACGCGTTACGACGATATGTCGAGCATGCGCGCCGGCGGGCTCTTCACGAAGTCACTCACGTGACTCCGAAATGAAATTCCAGAGACTCACCACTCTCTGTGTAAAGAATGTTTTCCTCATTTCGGTCCTAAAGGAATTCCCCCTTATCCTTAGACTGTGACCCCTTGTTCTGGACTCCCCCAACATCGGGAACAATCTTCCAGCATTTAGCTTGTCCAACCCCTTAAGAATTTTGTAAGTTTCTATAAGATCCCTCCTCAATCTTCTAAATTCCAGCGAGTACAAGCCGAGTCTATCCAATCTTTCCTCATATGAAAGTCCTGACATCCCAGGAATCAGTCTGGTGAATCTTCTCTGTACCCCCTCTATGGCAAGGATGTCTTTCCTCAGATTTGGAGACCAAAACTGTACGCAATACTCCAGGTGTGGCCTCACCAAAACCCTGTACAACTGCAGTAGAACCTCCCTGCTCCTATACTCAAATCCTTTCGCTATGAATGCTAACATACCATTTGCTTTCTTCACTGCCTGCTGCACCTGCATGCCTACTTTCAATGACTGGTGTACCATGACACCCAGGTCTCGTTGCATCTCCCCCTTTCCTAATCTGCCACCATTCAGATAATAGTCTACCCTCATGTTTTTGCCACCAAAGTGGATAACCTCACATTTATCCACATTATACTGCATCTGCCATGCATCTGCCCATTCACTCAACCTATCCAAATCACCCTGCAGCCTCCAAGCATCCTCCTCACACCTAACTATACCCCCCAGCTTGGTATCATCTGCAAATTTGGAGATGTTGCATTGAATTCCCTCGTCCAAATCATTAATATATATTGTAAATAGCTGGGGT
This sequence comes from Raja brachyura, assembly GCA_963514005.1. The sequence goes on from OY740787.1 coordinate 28,190,298, forward strand.
CCCAGCACTGAGCCTTGCGGCACCCCACTAGTCACTGCCTGCCATTCTGAAAAGGACCCTTTACTCCTACCCTTTGCCTCCTGTCTGCTAGCCAGTTCTCTATCCACATCAATACTGAACCCCCAATACCGTGTGCTTTAAGTTTGTATGCTAATCTCTTATGCGGGACCTTGTCGAAAGCCTTCTGAAAGTCTAGATATAACACATCCACTGGTTCTCCCTTATCCATTCTACTAGTTACATCCTCAAAAAATTCTATCAGATTTGTCAGACATGATTTACCTTTCGTAAATCCATGCTGACTTTGTCCAATGATTTCACCACTTTCCAAATGCGCTGCTATCCCATCTTTAATAACTGACTCTAGCAGTTTCCCCACTACCGATGTTAGACTAACTGGTCTGTAATTCCCCGCTTTCTCTCTCCCTCCTTTTTTTAAAAAGTGGGGTTACATTAGCTACCCTCCAATCCTCAGGAACTATTCCAGAATCTAAGGAATTTTGAAAAATTATCACTAATGCATCCACTATTTCTGTGGCTACCTCCTTGAGTACTCTGGGATGCAGACTATCTGGCCCTGGGGATTTATCGGCCTTCAATCCGTTCAATTTACCCAACACCACCTCCCGGCTAACCTGGATTTCACTCAGTTCCTCCACCTTATTTGACCCCCGTTCCACTGCTATTTCCGGCAGATTATTTATGTCTTCCTTAGTGAAGACAGAACCAAAGTAGTTATTCAATTGGTCTGCCATGTCCTTGTTCCCCATGATCAATTCACCTGTTTCTGACTGCAAGGGACCAACATTTGTTTTAACTAGTCTCTTTCTCTTTGAATTTGGTGGCCTTGCAGCCTGCTTGAAATAGTATGAAACTGTACTTAACCATATAACCATAAAACAATTACAGCACGGAAACAGGCCCTCTCGGCCCTTCCAGTCTGTGCCGACCATTTATTTTCCCCTAGTCCCATCTACCTGCACTCAGACCATACCCCTCCATTCCCTTCCCGTCCATATACCTATCCACTTTACTTTTAAATGTTAAAATCGATCTTGCCTCCACCACTTCTGCAGGAAGATCATTCCACACAGCCACCACTCTCTGAGTAAAGAAGTTCCCCTTCATGTTACCCCTAAACTTCTGTCCCTTAATTCTCATGTCATGCCCTCTTGTTTGAATCTTTCCTACCCTCAATGGGAAAAGCTTATCCACGTCAACTCTGTCTATCCCTTTCATCATTTTAAAGACCTCAATCAAGTCCCCCCATAACCTTCTGCGCTCCAAAGAATAAAGACCTAAATTGTTCAACCTTTCTCTGTAACTTAGTTGCTGGAACCCAGGCAACATCTTAGTAAATCTCCTCTGTCCTCTCTCTATTTTGTTGACATCCTTCCTATAATTAGGCGACCAAAATTGTATACCATACTCCAGAATTGGTCTTACCAATGCCTTGTACAATTTTAACATTACTTCCCTACTCCTATATTCAATGCTCTGATTTATAAAGGCCAGCACACCAAAAGCTTTCTACATGCGATTCCACCTTTGGGGAACTATGCAGTTATTCCTAGATCCCTCTGTTCCACAGCATTCCTCAATTCCCTACCATTTACCATGTATGTCCTATTTTGATTTGTCCTGCCAAGATGTAGCACCTCACACTTATCAGCATTAAACTCCATCTGCCATCTTTCAGCCCACTCTTCCAAATGGCCCAAATCCCTCTGTAGACTTTGAAAATCTACTTCATTATCCACAGCACCACCTATCTTAGTATCATCTGCATACTTACTTATCCAATTTTCCACCCCATCATCTAGATCATTGATGTACATGACAAACAACAGTGGACCCAATACAGATCCCTGAGCCACCCCACTGGTCACCGGCTTCCAACCTGACAAACAGCCATCCACCATTACTCTCTGGCATCTCCCATTCAACCACTGTTGAATCCATCTTGCTACTCCGCATTAACACCCAAAGATTGAACCTTCTTAACCAACCTTCCATGGGGAATCTTGTCAAAGGCCTTACTGAAATCCATATAGACAACATCCACTGCTTTACCCTCATCAATTTCCGTAGTAACCTCTTCAAAAAAATCAAGAAGGTTTGTCAAACATGACCTTCCAGGCACAAATCCATGTTGACTGTTCTTGATCAGACCCTGTTTATCCAGATGCTTATATATATTATCTCTAAGTATGCTTTCCATTAATTTGCCCACCATTGATGTCAAACTAACAGGTCTATAATTGCTAGGTTTATTCTTTGAACCCTTTTTAAACAATTGAACAACATGCGCACTACGCCAATCCTCCAGCACTATTCCCGTTTCTAATGACATCTGAAATATTTCTATCATACCCCCTGCTATTTCTACACTAACTTCCCTCAATGTCTTAGGGAATATCCTGTCAGGACCTGGAGATTTATCCTCTTTTATATTTTTCAAAAGTGTCAGTACTTCCTCCTCTTTGAATCTCATAGTTTCCATAGCTACTCTACTTTTTTCCCTTACCTCACAGAGTTCAATATCCTTCTCCTTGGTGAATACCGAAGAAAATAAATTGTTCTATATCTCCCCCATCTCTTTTGGCTCTGCAGATAGCTGTCCATTCTAGCTCTCTAATGGTCCAATTTTATCCCTCGTTATCCTTTTGCTATTAATATAGCCGTAGAAACCCTTTGGATTTACTTTCACCTTTCTTGCCAAAGCAACCTCATATCTTCTTTTAGCTTTTCTTATTTCTTTCTTAAGATTATTTTTACATTCTTTATACTCATCTAGCACCTCATTTACTCCATGCCACCTATAAATATTGTAGATATCTCTCTTTTTTCAAACCGTGTCCAATTTCCCTTAAACCATGGCTCTTTCCGATTTTTACTATTTCCTTTCTACCGAACAGGGACATAAAGATTCTGTACTCTTACAATTTTCGCTTTAAATGTCCTGCATTTCTCTTCTACATCCTTCCCATCAAACAAAATGTCCCAATTCACTCCTTTTAAATCATTACGCATTCCCTCAAAGTTAGCCTTTCTCCAATCAAAAATCTCAACCCTAGGTCCAGTTATGCACTTGAATTTTGTGGCCTTGCACCCTGCTTGAAATGGCATGAAACTGCCCTTGAATTTGGTGGCCTTGCTTGAAATGTGTAAAAGTGCACTTGAATTTGGTGGCCTTGCACCCTACTTGAAATGGAAGCCATTGGAGTCAACTGCCAGCTCACCAGCCGTGAGTTAGTGAGCTGCCAGAATGCCAGGCTTGAATGACTGAGCTGCCAGCCCAAGAATCCATTCGGCCCACAATGTCCATACTAGCCCTCTGGAAACCAGTCCCTTCAGCTTTCAACACCCAGACTAGCACTCCAGAATGCGTGTCCCCCCCACTAGCCACCAATATTGGAATTGGTGGAGAGGTGGAATATTGCATTGGGGGACCTGGGGGACCAGCCCTCCCATGTGAACATGGGACCCAATGGGTCCCATGTAGTCTAGTACATAACTAAAACTCTGATATTGTTATCTTGCATTTTGGTGGTATTTCTATTTGCGCAAAAACTATTCGCGATAGCGTGACGATTTTTCACCAGTTTATTCACCATTCTCTTGCGTGGTGAATCCACCAAGTTTTGTTCCGATCAAAACTTGAAAGTCGTAAAATCAATCTCTTCTCCTGCCATTCAGCGCCTTACGGAATAGTCTCTTCCCCTGTCACTACCCGGGACAGTCCGCCAATTTCTGCGCCATCGCGTCTTTACTGGAGCTAAGGAGAGCCGGCGGAGGTTTCCAACCAGACTTTCAAAGGGACCCAAAGCAGCCCAGCCCAGCCCCCAGCCGCCACACCCCAAGCCGCTGCCTTGTACCAAGTGTCAAAGTTAATTTCTTAAAAAGCAGATAGCAACAAAAACTGTTAAAGGTAAACCATGGTAATGTTTAATTGATTCATCAGACGGGAGTGGCAAAGATCTACAAAGAGCACAAACGTTGCTTGGTGCTTCTCTGGCCCCACTCGCACAACTATGGAGAGTTAACACAATTATACATTTTTCTTATCCGTAAAACACTTTTACCAAGTCTGAATATGGTATAACTGAAAGATTCTGTAGCCTTTCAGAATATAAGAAAAGCTGGGTCGAAATCAAGCTCATCCAATACAAGTTATTACTTATCTCTGGAACGTCAACTATTTTATTTGTTTTCAATTTTGGCTTCTTTATGGCCTTGAATGAACCATGTGTTATTACGCCGGCTGTCATCTTAATTTCTTTATTGAAAAGCCAAACTGTCCTCCATATCGTGTTCCATATAATTTACAAAGTCCTTTAGACTTGGCACCGAGCCATTCTTTCGTGCTACTAGATCATGCTTTTGTAGGAGAACAACTCTATTTTAGATTTGACTATTCGCTCTTTCACAAGCAACCATTCAGCCCGAAGCAGCAGCCAGTCACACAGGACTAGGCCTCCGTGTGACTGGGACCCAGCAGGTCCCATTTAGCCTAGTATGTTACTAAATTTACTAAAATGCCTTGTTTGAAGAACTAGTTCATTGCTATTGATATATTATTACATGTAATCATAATCGTAATTTATTAGCCAAGTATGTTTTGCAACACACGAGGAATTTGTTTTGCCATAGTCATAACAAAAAAGCAACAAGCCACACAACTACATAAAAATTGCCACAAACATCCACCGCACCAGCTCCTCCACTTTCCTCACTGTGATGGAAGGCAATAGACAATAGGTGCAGGAGAAGGTCATTTGGCCTTTTGAGCCACCATTCACTGTGATCATGGCTGATCATCCACAGTCAGTACCATATTCCTGCCTTCTCCCCATATCTACTGACTCTGCTATCTTTAAGAGCTCTATCAAATTTTCTCTTGAAAGCATCCAGAGAATTGGCCTCCACTGCAGAGAATTCCACAGATTCACAACCCAATGTGGAAAAAAAAAATCCTTGTCTCCTTTCTAAATGACTTGCACCTTATTCTTAAACTGTGGCCCCTGGTTCTGGACTCCCCCAACATCGGGAACCTGTTTCCTGCCTCTAGCATGTCCAAACTCTTAATGATCTTTTATGTTTCAATTAGATCCACTCTCATCCCAAATTCCAGAGTATACAAGCCCAGCTGCTTCATTCTATTAACATATGACAGTCCCACCATCCCGGGAATTAACCTTGTGAACCTACGCTACACTCCCTCACTGGCAAGAATGTCCTTCCTCAAATTTGGAGACCAAAACTGCACACAATACTCCAGGTGCAGGGATTTATCAGCTTTCAGTCCCATCAGTCTACCTAGTGCCATTTCCTGCCAAATGTGGATTTCCTTCAGTTCCTCTGTCACCCCAGATCCTCTGGAGGATAAAGTTTTATCTTCTTTCCTCCTTTCCTCCCCGTGGCGGGGGAGTCAAACCATCCGATCAAGCTCCCACATCGGGATGGTCGAACCTCTGCAGCTTGGAGTTCCCGAAATAGGTTTAACCTTAAACACCAAAGGCCGACCCTCTGGCAAAGGGATCACCCACTCCGAGATGGTAAGTTCGCAGGCTCCACCGTTTTGGAGCTTTAGATATAGTGAAGTATTTTGTTTTGCGTGCTATCCAAGTTAATCATACCATACATGAGCAATCATACAACACGTCTCTTAATTATTGCCCAGCACTCTCAAAATGAGTATAAAATAATTTCTGGTATTTCTAACAAAAGTTACGGAGAAATAATGTGCATTTGAACCAAACTAAGGGGACTCAGACATTGCTGAGCATATGTTGCTGAGATGCTGTAACAAGTGATGGAGTGCCAAGAAGTTCAGTGTGTCAGGAGTAGAGGAGAATCTATTTTTTCAGTGGCTGCGACCTTCACAGTTGCCATTGAAATCTTCGTAGTAGAGAAATAAGTCACAAATATTCACAGCAACTATGACAATTAACAATCCATTGAGACTTTTTGCAGGGTCAGTTGATCAACTCAAATATTATATCCACAAAATTTACTTTAGTGAGGATTTTTATGACGAGTGCATTTGGGATGTATTGAACGTAGGATCTGAGAGAATACATCAGATCTACATCAAGTTTAGGATGAGGCCAAGTCACTCCCTTTGAATCCCTTTTACTGAAACCAATTAACCTAAAGCCTGCACATCTTTGGAGTGTGGGAGGAAACCAGAGTATCCGGGAAAAACCCATGCGGTCACAGGGAGAATGTACAAGCTCCATACAAACAGCACCTGTTGTCAGGATCGAACCCGGGTCTCTGGTGCTGTGAGACAGCAATGTTACCGCTGTGCTTCCAGAGTCTCCAGACTAAAACCAGTAAGTATTTGGTTGGAAGCCACAACCATTCTAAGGGATCTTTAACAGGATACTTTGAATCAACTTGAGACCAAACAGCAGCAAAAGGAGCAAGATAACTTTTGAAAGTAGAAATCACCTTGTTTTAATAGCTGTTAAGAATGCAAGGTAGTTTTGGCCATTAAGATAAGCAAAGCTTCACTGTCAAAACACTTTTATTTATCAGCTATTGTAATACCATTCACACAAAACAAAATCAAAGTGGGAAGGAAAGTAGCCCATATGAATTTTGCCTCCTAAATTACAAAGGGGCAAACATTTAAAAACATGTAAGTAAGTGTTTAGAGGAGTGCGTGGCGAAGTATCCAATCCAAGTGTTACCCAAACAGAAACCATGGATGAAATGTTAAAGAAGGAACTGCAGATGCAGGAAAATCGAGGGTACACAAAAGGCAGGAGAAACCCGTCCTCCCAGTGGCTCAGCACTTCATCTCCCCCTCTCATTCCGTTTCCGACCTCTCTGTCCTGGGCCTCCTCCACGGCCAGAGTGAGCAACACTGCAAGTTGGAGGAACAGCACCTCATATTCCGCTTGGGGAGTCTGCATCCTCTGGGCTTGAACATTGAATTTTCTCAATTCTGCTAACCCTTGCTGTCTCCTCCCCTTTCCACCTCTCCCCCAGCCCTCGGGCTCCTCGTCCTTTTTCCTTTCTTCTCCCCGCCCCCCCTCCCCCCCCCCCACCCACCTCCCATCAGTCTGAAGAAGGATTTTGGCCCGAAACATTGCCTATCTCCTTCGCTCCTTAGATGCTGCTGCACCCGCTGAGTTTCTCCAGCCTTTTGTGTACCCACCATGGATGAAATGTAACGTTCATTCCCAGGTGAAGGACAAGACTGCTTCATACGTTAAATGATCCAGAAAGGTACAAGAAATATTGCTATGATCTTCACAAAGGCATCAGGAATGCGATGATACAATCTTGAAACAAACCTGTGTCCCAGGATAACCTCACAGACACCCATTGCCTGTGGCAAGGCTTGAATCTTATAATGAGCTACAAAACAAAGTCAGGTAGCATTGTCGGTGGTAATCCCTGATGAACTTAATGCATTCTTTGCTCAGAAGGCCAACAGGGCAATGACATTGTCCCGACAGACCGGAGAGCGCCTTTTGCCAGGTTCAATGGAGCAGGAGGGTTACACGAGAAACTGGAGAAACTCAGCGGGTGCAGCAGCATCTAAAGAGCGAAGGAGATAGGCGACGTTTCGGGTCGAGACCCTTCTTCAGTCTGAAGTTGACTCATCTGCAGTTCCTTCTTTAACTAAACTCAATGGAGCAGGAGTTAGATTGGCCTTCCTGATGGTAAATTCATGAATGGCAACTTGTCCAGATGGTGTCCTGAGCTGAGCCCTGAGGAACTATGTAGACCAACTAGTGGGAGTGTTCATTGACATATTTACTCTCTCCCTTCTCCATTCTGAGGTATCTATTTGTTTCAAGAAGACTATTATCATCCGGGTGCAAACATAAAGCAAGCTCTCATGCCTTATTGACTACCGTCCAGTGGGCTTGACATCCACCATCATGAAGTGCTTCGAGGGCTTTGATCCACAGCAGTTTGCCAACCACCACAACAGGTCTATGGCTGGTACCACCTCCCCTCCCCGACATTCATCTCTGGAACATCTCAATAAATGAACATCTATATCAGACTTCAATTCATCGACTATAACTAAGCTTTCATTGCCATTATCCCAACCAAGTTCATCTCCAAACTCGTGGCACTTGGAGTCAACCCTTCCCTCTACAAATGGATGCTCGACTTCCTTACCCACAGACCACAAACAATGAGGATAAGTGACAAATCATCCTCTTCGATAATTTTCAACACTGGTGCCCTGCAAGGATGTGTTCTTAGCGCCTTACTATAGTCCATATACACTCACAACTGTGCAGCCAAATACCAATCTGACTCAATCTACAAGTTTGCAGCTGACACCAGTACTGGAATGGATATCGAATAATGATGAAACAGGGTACAGAAAGGAGATAGAGAACCTTGTAATTTGGTGCCAAGACAACAAGTCAATGTCAGCAAGACAAGGAATATTGTGATTTACTTCATGAAGTGAAGCAGTACACACTCCCCACTGCCCCCAGTTTACATTAATGGTGCCCAAGATGAGATGTTTGAAAGCTTCAAGTTCATAAGAATAAATATCACCAGCAATTTGTCCTGGACCACCCATATTGAAGCAATGACCAAGAAAGCACACCTAGTTTGGCATGTCCCCAACAATCCTTACCAACTTCTACAGATATGCCATCTAACGCATCTTATTGGGATGTATCACAGCATGGTTTGGGAACAACTCCATTCATACCGCAAGGAATTACATGTTGGATGTAGACCAGACCATCAGTCAAACAAACCTCCCTTCCATTGACTCAATCAACATTTTACACTGCCTCGGTAAGGCAATCAGCATAATCAAAGACCAGTCTCACCCGAGACTCTCCATGTTCTCCCCTCCATCGCCATGCAAGAGGTACAGAAATCTAGCATACCTCTAGATTCAGGGACAGTGTTTTCCCAGCAGTTATCAGGCAACTGAATAGTCTTCTGATCAGCTAGAGTGTAGTCCTGGCCTCCCATCTACCTTATTGGAGACCTTGAACTATCTTTAATTGGACTTCAGTGTTATATTTTGCATTAAATGTCTAACCTTTATCCTTTGTTTGTGCAGTGTGGTCAACTTGATTGTGTTCATGTATAGTCTTTTCTTTGACTGGATAGAATGCAGCCAAAAGCTTTTCACCATACCTCAATACAGATGCCAATAATAAACTAAACTAAGTTTCACTGCCTGATTAATTATGTGCCAAAATTAAATTTTCATATATTGGACATTCTGCAGAGTTCTCTAATATTAAGCAAATATATTTATGGTGGGCAGGATCTCTACCTGGAGGTAATAGTTTTGCTCAACCAAATAGGTACTTTTACATTCCAAGAAATATAAATATAAAATGTTGGGAAATTAGATCTTTCAACAAAGTTTATTTCATTTTACACCAGTGAAATTAAATGTTTCTTGGCAGAATTTTCAGAAAATATAGTCACAGTTATGCATTATTCAGCTGCAGAGATAGTAATTCATATATTGTACTGTATCTGGCATTTAACATAAATTGAACATTAATTCTATTTCTCCATTTATAGATATGGCTGAGCATCGAATATTTCCAACATTTTTAAAATTCAGATTTCCAAAAAGTGCAGTTCTGGATTGTTTTCAGGGCATTTCTTAATAGTATTCAATATTACAAAACTACCAGTATCAGATACCAAATTAAACACATCGTCTAGTAGAATCATGTACAAAGTTTTTATTTGAACAAGTTGAAAGGTTGAACAAGTTAGGTCTTTATTCTTTGGAGCGCAGAAGGTTAAGGGGGGACTTGATTGAGGTCTTTAAAATGATGAAAGGGATAGACAGATTTGAGTTGATAGAGGGTTACACAAAAAGCTGGAGAAACTCAGCGGGTGCAGCAGCATCTAAGGAGTGAAGGAGATAGGCGACGTTTCGGGTCGAGACCCTTCAAGTTGACGTGGATAAGCTTTTCCCATTGAGGGTAGGAAAGATTCAAACAAGAGGGCATGACATGAGAATTAAGGGACAGAAGTTTAGGGGTAACATGAGGGGGAACTTCTTTACTCAGAGTGGTGGCTGTATGGAATGATCTTCCTGCAGAAGTGGTGGAGACAGGATCGATTTTAACATTTAAAAGTAAAGTGGATAGGTATATGGACGGGAAGGGAATGGAGGGGTATGGTCTGAGCGCAGGTAGATGGGACTAGGGGGAAATAAATGGTCAGCACGGACTGTAAGGGCCGAGAAGGCTTGTTTCCGTGTTATATGGTTATATGGTTATTTGCATTATCAATAACCCAAAAATCTGTTTGGCCCACATTAGTATACAGATTTTTCATCTAAAGGGCACAACGTTGATTGGATCATGTTCAGTAGAGTTTCTCAAGACATTCCCAAGGGCACTTTACTTGAGTCATTTTTTATTTGAGGAATATTGGCACACAATAGTTATAGATTCCTTTGTACTTGTTAATAGTAAGAGAATGCCATTTCACATTTAGGAATAATTAATCACATTCATATCTCTAGAATGCACTTGCAATTCTTGTCAAAATTATCCACAAAACTTTCAAAATAGTCTTGAGCATTTTGTTTGTACAAAAAATATATATTTTTTGCCGAGCCTGTGTTCTATCAGGAGGATATTAGTTCCCCCTCGAGTGCTTGGAATACATTACCAACACATGCTGGGAAATATACACAAAAGAGAACTTCAATATCTTAGTAAATATTGTTTTCCCTTGGCATGGAGATGGGAAATAATTTTCGTCAGTTAGAAAGGTGTACAATTATTTAGTATTCATTCCTTAGCTTTGTCTTCTTATTTAGACCAAACTTTGTTAGAGATTAAATGTCAACGAAGGAGCCAAGAAAATAAAATTAGATAATAATAACAATTTATCATAAAAAGGAAACATTTCATGCTGTTCCCAAATACTTTGCAGTCAATTTCTAAGCTGTTTCTAGACTTTTTAGGCTACCGTTGCATTTCTGTGTAATATGGCTAGCGGTGTTGGCAAAGGTTCCAGAATTGTGGGTGTGTCAAAGAGCGTAATTGGATCTACGTTATAGGATCATTCAAGATTGAAGCAAATTCACTGAAGAACAGTCCTCCGTGCAATCTGGACAGATCTTTCACTGCTATTTGCAAAGCAAAAATCAAAATCAAGGTGGTGGAAATCTGAAATAAAAACATAAAGTATTGGAAATATTCTGCACTGCAGGCTGCTTTTGCAGAGAGTGAAACAGAGTTACTGCTTCAGATCATCAACGGAGCAATCTGAAACATTCATTATTTCATTCTCCTCTTGACCTTCTAAGTATTTTTAGCATTTTTCATTTTTATTTCCATCATCAGATTGTAAGACATAGGAGCAGAATTAGGCCATTTTGCCCATCAAGTTGACCACCATTCAATCATGGCTGAAACATGGTTCTCAATCCTACTCTCTTGCCATCTCCCTGTAACCTTTGACACCCTTACTAACCAAGAACCTCTCAATCTCTGCTTTAAAAATTCCCATTGTCTTGGCCTCTTCAGCTGTCTGTCATGGAAAATGTCCCATTCACTAAAGCAAACAAATAATTGCAATATCAGCACAGCATATGTCAATTGTACAAACTTGAAATAAGCATTTCGGAAGTACTTTATTTTTGGCTAATCATAAATTTCAGATTCCAATCATTTGTACCTGAACAATATCCCAAGATTATAAATGGAACACCAACTAACACTCCATATAAATAGTCTCTTTGACCTGGTCAAACCCCAGAGATCTGTCAAATTATCCTTATTCTCAGCGTTTACCCCATTGTGTACATGACCAATATTAATAATTCTACGTGACACAGCTATCAGCTGCAGTATAATGAGAACAAAGCAGTGTGGTGTGCATGTTATTTATAGAAGAAATTAAAAAGGGATTTAAAGATTGAAACTTTTTTCCAAATATTTTCATACTGTTATAAAATATGTGCAATTAGTATTGAGTGAAGATCTATCCATGATTTTCCATCTTTCAAAGTATAGTTTGTCTGTTTTGTCTCGGCACACTTTAATAGAGATAATGCCTTATCTCATATAAATCAATTGGCTCGGCACTTACTTGGATGGAATTTCACATACTGTGTGTTGAAACGATACAATAACAACGATATGTGTATCAAGCCTGACCCAATTAACTTGGGTCACTGCATTGATCACAGAACGTTACTGGAAAGTGATTACAGAAATTAGATCATGTATTAACTGCACTGGGTTGCATTGTATATAATCTGAGTAAATGAACTGCAGAGCTAATAAAACAGGATGCTGGATTGAGATTTCCTTCCAGCCCTCCTTTACTGTCTCTTAAAAGATACTTTTCCTTATCATGCAATATTGCAGGTAATTACACTGTTTAAAATAGTACTGTGATGTTGAGTTCAGTATTTATTGATTGCTGTGAGTTTTTTAATGTATTAATTTCAAAATGTCATGAGATTACTCTGCAGGCAAAATGTAATTAAATCAAAATCCCCAAAAAGGAGAGATTTTATTTACTGATTAGAATCCACTTGAAAATATGCTCATTGTGTTTTGTGGGTTTCTGGTTCAAGTTATTAAGGTTATTTGATTTATTTTTCAGTCACTTCTGTTCATTTTATCTTTTTAAACAGCAGTGTTGGTGTCATCACCTAGGATACAGCTCAACGGGAAAAAAAATCAGTACAACATGAATTTTACTCCCCTTATGCCAGATTGATATTTGCACAGCTGACAGTGAAGAGTCTGACAAATGTATCTCACTATTAATATTAATAAAATGTGCATTAGTGGAAATTTGCAGGAAGTCAGTCTATTAAGAATAAAATAACTCTTGGGTTTGAATGCCGTTATACTAAAAGTCACAGAGGAATACTCTCTTAATCAATCACTGCTGTTTTACCCCATCATCTGGGAATATAGATAGACTGAGGTACAGCAGCTAATTTGAATAACCCTTGATACTTTAATAAGGTAGATAAAAGTGCTGGAGAAACTCAGCGGGTGCAGCAGCATCAATGGAGCGAAGGAAGTAGGCAACATTTGGGCCGAAAACCTTCTTCAGACTGATGTAGGGTGTGACGGGGGGGAGGGGAATGGGAGGGGGAGTTGAAGTGCTGAGCCACCGGGAGATCAGGTTGGTTAATGCAGACTGAGCGGAGGTGTTCGGCAAAATGATCGCCAAGCCTACGCTTAGTCTCACTGATGTAGATCAGCTGACATCTAGAGCAGCAGATGCAATAGATGAAGTTGGAGGAGATGCAGGTGAATGTCTGTCGCACCTGGAACGACTGCTTGGGTCCTTGAATGGAGTCGAGGGGGGAGGTAAAGCGACAAGTTTAGCATCTCTTGCGGTTGCGAGGGAAAGTGCCCGGGGATGGGGTGGTGTGGGAGGGAAGGGAAGAATTGACCTGGAAATTATGGAGGGAGCGGTCTTTGCGGAAAGCAGACAAAGGGGGAGATGGGAAGATGTGGGGAGTGGTGGCGTCACTTTGGAGATGGCGAAAATGACGGAGGACTATTTATTGTACGTGACGGCTAGTGGGGTGGAAGGTGAGGACTAGGACTAAGATTGGAAAGACCTTTCTTACCCTGTCTCCTCCATGAAGCTACACCTTGAAATCTAAACTGTGACTCACGCTAAAGACACAGTATAAATGCAAGCCTTTGTTACGTTCATTACCCTTCTACCTTTCTATATCCAAAAAACACTCCATGCAAAGGCCTAACTTAATTTAGTCCATCACAGTACTGACCTCTCCACCATTGAAGGAATCTATAGAAGGCACTGCCCAGTTCAAGAATAGCTCCTTCCCTGCCACCATCAGGTTGTTGAACACTACACAACATCAACCTCAGATAATAAGCATAAGCACAGAATGGGGCTAGATTGTAGAGCAAATTCCAAGTAGTGGAAAAGTATATTAAAGTATAATAATGAACTAGAGTTACAAGTACATGGCATCACCTCTAGGAATGGGATGTGAAAGAAGTTATTGGTTCAGAAGTCAGACAGAAGTGAGGAGGAAGCTGTTCTTAAGTCTGGGCACACAATCTTTCAAACTCCTGTATCTTCTTCCAGAAGGCAGTAGAGAGAAAAAAAGAATGGCCAGGGTGGCAGTCACCCTTGACGATTTCTAGCCTTTCTGATGCAATGCACCAGGAAGATGAATTGGACGGGAGGAATTGATGGGCCAATGATAGACTGGGCAGCATTCACCACTTTACACACGTTCTAGTAATTAAGAGCATTGCAGTTGCCATTCCAGGCTGCAATACATCCCATCAGAGTACTTTTTACATTGCATTTGTAGAAATTTGAGAGAATCCTCCTGGATATGCCAAATCTTCTTGGTCACCTAAGAAATTATCTACAGATGCACTGTAGAAAGTATCCTGACATTGCAAAATGGACTGGTATTTCAATTCCAATCCACAGGAATGAAAGAATCTACAGAGAGTGATGGACGCAGCCTAAGTCATTATGGTCACATTCGAAAGAAGGCAGCATCTGTTATAATGGATCCCAACCACTGGAGCCATACCCTTTTCTCACTGAAAGAGGTACAGAGCCTGAAGACCACCATTAACAAGTTCAGGAACAGCTATTTTCCTTCAACTTCAGATTCTGAACTGCTCTGTACAACCGCAATCCTATCTGAGCAGCAGAACACCACAGATTACCTCTTACAATGCCCTAGATTTATTTTCAAATTGTGTTTTGTGCTAAAGTCTTGTTTCTTGCACAGTAGGGTGCATATTATTAAATGTTGATTATGGGAAGCTAAACTTATTATAGACCAGTTAAGATAGTATAGCCAGAAATTGTTCATTTTGGAGCTCATGGCAAAAACTGAATATATTTATGTCAAAAAGATAATTAATTTTAGGTTGGAAGAAAACCTGACAGACTGGCAAAGGGTGACAAATTGCTAAATTGCTCAAAGGAATTCAAAGACAGCTTGCATCACTTTTCCTCTTGTCCTTACAGACCTTATTCTTCACCCCAATCTCAATATTGTTAATCAACTTTCTCCGCTCTGGCTAAACTGGTCTTCATTTTCCAGGGACTAATCAGTTTCTAAAACTCAGTGATCACATCCATGTGCAGATGTGTCGTCGAAGAACGAGAAGCCAAAGCAAAGAAGTGGAAGCCAAATAACCGAACGGAAACAAAGCCGAAACACCAAATAACAGAAAGCGTACAAAGCCAAAATGCCAACTTATCAAAAGGGCGGGACACCTAAAAGCCATCTAACCAAAAGGGTGGGCTGCCTAATTGGAAACTCACCAAAAGGCTGCTCCGCCGAAACGCCAACTCATCGAATGGCCACTCTGCCATCAAATAATGGACATGACACCGTCGGGGGGGGGGGGGGGGGGGGGGAACTTGCCAGTGATTGGTCCAGACCCCGTGTCCATCACATCACTGGCCAAAGGGGACGAGAGGGTGGGAATCATTTTCCCACACAAGCCATAAGTGACTGGGCACTGAACCCGAGCACCAAGTTGTAAGTGGCCCAAGGAGTGCCGATGACAATGAACAATTTTATCACCTCCCACACCCAACCCCCCCACCCCCCCGACAACAAGAAGCATATTTTATTTATTATTTAAAGGGGTTGTCCCGCTGCGGCAACCTAATTGGCGAGTTTAGAAGAGTTTGCTCTCGACTCATACTCGCAGCATGGTCGACATGAGGTCCTAGAAGGTCTTTGTAACACTCCTTCATGATCGAGAGTAGTTCCTGCATACTCGAGGCCTCAGCTATGTCGAGGCGTATTTTTCAATATGCTGAAAAATGCGCTCGAGTAAATAACGATTGCCATGGAAAAATATTTATTTTCTCGTAGGTTTAAACGAAGTAGGTCATAGTAGGTTGGCATGTTATTCGTAGGTAATCGAGGGTAGTCGAAGGTAATCAAACATAGTCGTAGATAGTCTTCAACATTGTCGAAGGAGCTCAAAGGAGGTTGTCCTCACTCTCCACTATTCGGTGTCCAATTTTCCTGAAGCTAGTCTTCAACATAGTCAAAGGAGGTCTTCAACATGACACTTTTCAAACTCACGCCATTTAGGTTGCCACAGTGGGACAGCCCCTTTATACCACCTGGTTGCCTGCGTAACACACACAAGCTACCACGCACAAAACACCAGATCATCTGTAATCTGTTTTAACCAAAGATTGACACAAAAAGTTGGAGTAACTCAGCAGAACAGGCAGCATCTCTAGAGAGAAGGAATGGGTGATGTTTCAGGTCGAGACTCAGTCTTCAGACCTGAAGACTGCGTCTAAAAGGTCACGCCCAAAACGCCACCTATTCCTTCTCTCCAGAGATGCTGCCTGTCCCACTGAGCCACTCCAGCATTTTGTGTCTATCTTTGGTGTGACAGTTGCCTCATTCAGCAGCTTATTGTATTGTGCGCATGGAAGAGGCACTTTACATGCCGCTTGCATCTATTCATCCAAGTGTGCTTTTAATGAAATCTCACATCTTTGCGAGGGAGGGATGGAATGGATGCAACCACCGGCTAAAGCAAAGGCATAGTTAGGACGGGGAAATAATCCCACCACTTAATTAACCAGGTTCCTGAATGCAGGAACTATTTATACATGTAACATTTTTTTTTAAATCAGTAACTCTCTTTTGAGTTTTAATGCCGACCCTGTCCTGCCGGAAGGGCTTGCAGCAGCTGGTTTCATAGTGCCTTCATTGTTGGTAGGTGCTGATCTTTCGCATGGACTGCTGTCAGTGCCAGTTTTCTCAACTTCCATAGCCTCTCTGCATTAGTGGAGTCAGACTATGATCTTTGGCAATAACTCGTCTGTGCTGCAATTGCCACAGAAGCTTTTCAACGTCATTTTCGTTGCCCGTCAGATTTTAAACAGGAAAACAATCTGATGCCGAGCGGACATGATGTCAAAAAGCTGAAAGAACAAGATACTAGAGGAAGGTCTATGATCTTTGGGGAAAAAAAGATCCTACTTATCGAAAAGAAAACAAATCTCAATCTCTTTGAATCGCTGACTTCGAAAAGCTGAAAAAGATCATTACATATTGAAAAGGAAGGTATTACTATGTTTAAACAATAAATAAAATGTGCTTCTTGTTGTCGTGGGGGGGAGTGGTAGGAGATAAAATTGTTTGTAGTCATGCACACTTATCATTGGCCCGCCAGGGAATTTGTTTGTCCCCCCCATGTTTTAAAAGCAGTTTACTATGGCTGCCAATGCCCTGAGCCATCTGTCCCCGCGGCCGGGGTGAGGGGTGTGTGTGTGGGTCAGGGTCCGGGGGTCGGGGGGGGTTGAATCACCCTGATGTTGGGGTCCGATGACGGTGTGTCACGGTCAGTGACTCTGGTGGGCGGAGGGACCAGCCTGTGCCACACCTCTGCTCCACCCGGAGATGCCGACCCACAGCCTGTCACAGTGCGGCCGCACAGGGGAGACGAGGTGGAGGGCGGCCGTGGCTGTGGGAGAGTGGGGGCTGGCCCGAGGGATGTGTTCCTTCGGCTGCTTACAACTTGGTGCTCGGATTCATGGAGCCCAATCACCTATAGCTTGTGTGGCCCTCCCATCTCCATTGGCCAGTGATGTGATGGACGCGGGGGTCTGGACCAATCGCTGACAAGTCCAGCCCCCCCCCCACTGCACCCCTTGGCAACGTCATGTCAGTTATTTGAATTTTCGGCAGATATTTCATGCTATTTCATGCTATTTTATGTCCTTCTAATAGCGTGAGTTGGCTTGTAGGCGATGCAGCCTTTCAGTGAGTTGCCATTTCGGCAGAGCGGCCTTTCGGTGAGTTTGCTTTTAGGCGTGCCACCCTTTTGGTCAGTTGGCGTTTCGGCTTCGTAAGCTTTCAGTTATTTGGCGTTTCAGCTTAGTTTCCATTTGGTTATTTGGCTTCCACTTCTTTGCTTTGGCTTCTCGTCCTTCGACGCCATGTCTGGGTACAGTTCACATCAATCCTTAATCCTGTCACAAAAAGTGATTGCTATTAATGTGACCATACTCAATGGTCCTTTCCTAATTTTATCACTTCCCCAAATTATCTATTTTTTCAACCAAGGTACAATCCCAGCCTTGCCTCAGCTCCTCTCCTGCAGAGACTCCCATCCATGCCATTTTACTTTCATTTTTGACAGCTCCAATACACTCTTGGTTGGCCTCACTGGTTTTACTCAATTTTAAATTATCTTGGTTTTCAAATTTCTTCATGGTCTTTCCCTTCGATATCTTTGAAATTTGCCCCAACCCTATGTGATGAATGCACTGTTCCAATACCCAGCCTCTTGATTGGCATGAGATTTAGTTGTTTTACAAATGGAGACCAAACTTAGAAAATACAATGGTTATGAGATCCAGAATTCACTCCCCAAATGTTGTCCCTTTAGTTCTCTTGTTATCTTTTAACATACTCCTTAAACATATCACATTGATCAAAGTTTTGGTCATATATCATTTGTGGTCAGCGCCATTTTTTCTTGATCTTAATCCTTGGGACAAATTTGTTATATTAATGGCATGATAAAA
This sequence comes from Raja brachyura, assembly GCA_963514005.1. The sequence goes on from OY740787.1 coordinate 28,208,832, forward strand.
GTCAAAGTTATTGTTGCTGACATAGCATGGAAAGACATCTCTGTTATTTCAAATACTGTAAGTCATTATGTGTTAGGTGATGGTAGACACAAAATGCTGGAGACATAACTCAGCGGATGAGGCCACATCTTGGGAGAGAAGGGAGAGAAGGAATGGGCGACGTTTCGGGTCGAGACCCTTCTTCAGACTGATATCAAGGGAAAGGGTGGGACAAAGATAGAGTGAAGGTGGAGACAGTAAGACTAGTGGGAGAACTGGGAAGGGGATGGAGAGAGAAAGCAAGGGCTATCTGAAGTTAGAGAAGTCAATGTTCATACCGCTGGGGTGTAAACTACCCAAGCTAAATATGATGTTGCTTGAGGAAGAACTATTGGTTGGGATAGAAGGGGAACTCATAAATTGGAATGTGAGATTTTCATGTCCATCTAATAGCGTGCCCATTTAATGCCTCATTCACATAGTGGGTGAGTCTGGACCTGTTCTTTCACTGCCTGATCTGCTGAGTTACTCCAGCACTGTATGTCTTATTTTGCAAAAAAAGACCTGCTGTTCCATTGTTCTTTTCTTCTTTTTCTCTACTGGAACGTATAACCTCCATGACTCAGACAACGCTAGACCAGACAAAGTTGACAGTTAAATCTGTTTTGGGAAAAAAAAACATTTAAAAAAAAACAGTGTTTAGCATGTAGCAAATTAATATGATCTGAAGACTGTATTAAATAAAATGTTTAGGTGAATTTAGCAATGCATCAGCACACCAAGGATAACAAGCAATTAAGAGACCGGGTTTTAATTTCAGATTTAATTATTTCAAAGAAATATTTTCCAGAGAACATTTAAGAACAAGTTATTTTTCAAAACAGCTGACACAACTGATACAAAGTTTTCTATTTGACTATTTCAACAAAACGCAGAATGTATTTTTACTGAGTACAGCACTATTAGAGATAGTTCACATCTCTGGAACCAACACTATTGAGTAAAGAAGTCCAGTATCACCATGGAAACATTACACAATTCAAACTGACAAAGTAAAATTAACAGATGGAATGCTAGCTTCCTTGCCTTGGATAGGAGTTACCAACATATCATCTTTGGGCAAGGTATAATTAAAACAACAATCTAATTCAATATAGAAAAGGAGCATATAAACCTTGAATCAACAAAAGATCTGCACACAGAATCTTGGCAGATCTATCCTATTTCCAAACAGTGCCAGGTCAGATTTGTATTTCATTTTATTGCTTATGTGACAGGAATGTATTTCTTGCATGGTTTACTGTTGAATACTGCTGCAGCAAAAAAAGAGTAATCATAACAGAATGTCCCGTCTCACCGAATTAGCTTGAAAAATCAGAGCAACACAGCTCAAAAACCACAACAAAAGCTTAGTCTGCAAAATAACAATAATAGTGACCTTTATTAAATTTACAATGTCAATAGCTTTGCTCAGGTGGATACCAAAAAAATCTATGGGTAAAAAGAAGATCATTTTTCAGGTCAGCCATGAATATACTTACGGTGCAGTTCCTTTAATTAAAATTTACAAACCCAACTTGTGACAGACAACACATTTTCCTGGGGATCTATTTATCAATGTATGCTGACAAGTGCTGCTTTTACAGCTCTATTTTGCTCCCCAGCTGGAAAGCACAGAGGTCATGCTCTAGGTGTGCAACCAGCACGGGTGACGTAAGGAGCCATTTATTATGTGCTAACAAGGAAAGTGCATCTTCCCCTCCAGTGTATTTTATGTTACTTGTCATTTCAGCAATTACTATAAATGCTGTTCAGTGATTAATTGTATCACCTCAGAGCTACACACATTCTGAATATCAATTTGAGCAGATGTATCACAACTGTATTTACTACATAGCGGTCGTCCAAGGCTGAAGATTGAAAATGCTGGCATCATAGTTCCAGAGATTGTAATTGCACACAACTGCAACATTGCAGAGACACTGTCCAAGAGACCATCCCTCAAATTCTGGAGACTGCATAGGATCATAAGATCATGTGATAGGAGCAGAATTAGGCCATTCGGCTCATCAAGTCTACTCTGCCATTCAATCATGGCTGATCAGATAGTTATTAATGAATATGATATAGTTGGGATCACGGAGACATGGCTCCAGGGTGACCAAGGCTGGGAGCTGCACATCCAGGGATATTCAATATTCAGGAGGGATAGACAGAAAGGAAAAGGAGGTGGAGTAGAGTTGCTGGTTATTGAGGAGATTAACGCAATAGAAAGCAAAGACATTAGCTTGGAGGATGTGGAATCGATATGGGTAGAGCTGCGAAACACTAAGGGGCAGAAAACGCTAGTGGGAGTTGTGTACAGGCCACCTAACAGTAGTACTGGAGTTGGGGATGGCATCAAACATGAAAATAGAAATGCGTGCAACAAGGGTAAAACAGTTATAATGGGTGACTTCAATCTACATATGGATTGGGTGAATCAAATTAGAAGGGGTGCTGAGGAAGAGGGTTTCTTGGAAAGTATGTGAGATAGTTTTCCAAACCAACATGTAGAGGAACCAACAAGGGAGCAGGCTATTCTAGACTGGGAACTGAGTAATGAGGAAGGGTTAGTTAGCAGTCTTGTTGTGCGTGGCCCTTTGGGCAAGAGTGACCATAATATGGTTGAGTTCTTCATTACGATGGAGAGTGACATTGTTAATTCAGAAACAAGGGTTCTGAACTTAAAGAAAAGTAACTTTGAGGGTATGAGACATGAATTGGCCATGATAGACTGGCAAGTGATTCTTAAACGGTTGACGGTGGATATGCAATGGAAGGTATTTAAAGACTGCATGGATGAACTGCAACAATTGTTCATCCCAGTTTGGCAAAAGAATAAATCAGGGAAGGTAGTGCATCCGTGGATAACAAGGGAAATCAGGGATAGTATCAAAACTAAAGTTGAAGAATACAAATTAGCCAGAAAAAGCAGCCTACCAGAGGACTGGGAGAAATTCAGTCCAGCAGAGGAGGACAAAGTGCTTAATTAGGAAAGGGAAAATAAATTATGAAAGAAAACTGGCACGGAACATAAAAACGGACTTCAAAAGTTTTTATAGATATGTGAAGAGAAAAAGGTTAGTTAAAACAAATGTAGGTCATGTCTGACGAATCTGATAGAATTTTTTGAGGATGTAACTAGTAGAGTGGATAAGGGAGAACCTGTGGATGTGTTATATCTGGACTTTCAGAAGGCTTTCGACAAGGTCCCACATAAGAGATTAGCATACAAACTTAAAGCACACGGTATTGGGGGTTCAGTATGAGGTGGATAGAGAACTGGGTTTCAGACAGGAAGCAAAGAGTAGGAGTGAACGGATCATTTTCACCGAGCCTTGCGGTACCCCACTAGCAGGCAGTGACTAGTGGGGTACCGCAAGGCTCGGTGCTGGCATCCAAGCTATTTACAATATATATGAATGATCTGGATGAGGGAATTTAATGCAACATCTCCAAGTTTGCGGATGATACGAATCTAGGTGGCAGTGTTAGCTGTGAGGAGGATGCTAGGAGGCTGCAAGGTGACTTGGATAGGTTGCGTTAGTGGGCAAATGCATGGCAGATGCAGTATAATGTGGAGAAATGTGAGGTTATCCACTTTGGCGGCAAAAACAGGAGGATAGATTATTATTTGAATGGTGGCTGATTAGGAAAAGGGAAGATGCAACGAGACCTGGGTGTCATGGTACACCAGTCATTGAAAGTAGGCATGCAGGTGTAGCAGGCTGTGAAGAAAGCAAATGATATATTGGCATTCATAGCAAAAGGATTTGAGTACAAGAGCAGGGAGGTTCTACTGCAGTTGTACAGGATCTTGGTGAGGCCACACCTGGAGTATTGCATACAGTTTTGGTCTCCTAATCTGAGGAAAGACATTCTTGCCATAGAGGGAGTACAGAGAAGGTTCACCAGGCTGATTGTTGGGATGGCAGGACTTCCATATGAAGAAAGACTGGATAGACTCTGCTTGTACTCGCTGGAATTTAGGAGATTGAGGGGGGATCTTATAGATGCTTACAAAATTCTTAAGGGGTTGGAAAGGCTAGATGCAGGAAGATTGTTCCCGATGTTGGGGAACTCCAGAATAAGGGGTCACAGTTGAAGGATAAGGGGGAAGTCTTTTAGGACCGAGATGAGAAGATCTTACGAAAGGTAAATCATGTGTGACGAATCTTGTGGAATTTTTCGAGGATGTAACTAGTAGCATGGATAGGGGAGAACCAGTGTATGTGGTGTATCTGGACTTCCAGAAGGCTTTCGACAAGGTCCCACATAAGGGATTAGTATATAAACTTAAAGCATACGGCATTGGGGGTTCAGTATTGATTTGGATAGAGAACTGGCTGGCAAACATGAAGCAAAGAGTAGGAGTAAATGGGTCCTTTTCACAATGGCTGGCAGTGACTAGTGGGGTACCGCAAGGCTCAGTGCTGGGACCCCAGCTATTTACAATATACATTAATGATCTGGATGAGGGAATTGAAGGCAATATCTCCAAGTTTGCGAATGACACTAAGCTGGGGAGCAGTGTTAGCTGTGAGGAGGATGCTAGGAGAGTGCAAGGTTACTTGGATAGGCTGGGTGAGTGGGCAAATGTTTGGCAGATGCAGTATAAGGTGGATAAATGTGAGGTTATCCACTTTGGTGGCAAAAATAGGAAAGCAGACTATTATCTAAATGGTGGCCGATTAGCAAAAGGGGAGATGCAGCGCGACCTGGGTGTCATGGTACACCAGTCATTGAAAGGAGGCATGCAGGTGCAGCAGGCAGTGAAGAAAGCGAATGGTATGTTAGCTTTCATAGCAAAAGGATTTGAGTACAGGAGCAGGGAGGTTCTACTTCAGTTGTATAGGGTTTTGGTGAGACCACACCTGGAGTAGTGCGTACAGTTCTGGTCTCCAAATCTGAGGAAGGACATTATTGCCATAGAGGGAGTGCAGAGAAGGTTCACCAGACTGATTTCTGGGATGTCAGGACTGTCTTATGAACAAAGACTGCATAGACTCGGTTTATACTCTCTAGAATTTAGGAGATTGAGAGGCGATCTTACAGAAACTTACAAAATTCTTAAGGGGTTGGACAGGCTAGATGCAGGAAGATTGTTCCCGATGTTGGGGAGTCCCAGGACAAGGGGTCACAGCTTAAGGATAAGGGGGAAATCCTTTAGGACCGAGATGAGAAGGACTTTTTTCACACAGAGAGTGGTGGGTCTCTGGAACTCTCTGCCACAGAGGGTAGTTGAGGCCAGTTCATTGGCTATATTTAAGAGGGAGTTAGATGTGGCCCTTGTGGCTAAGGGGATCAGAGGGAATGGAGAGAAGGCAGGTACAGGATACTGAGTTGGATGATCAACCATGATCATTTTGAATGGCGGTGCAGGCTTGAAGGGCCGAATGGCCTACTCCTGCATCTAATTTCTATGTTTCTATGTTTCTATCTTTTTTCACACAGAGAGTGGTGAGTCTGTGGAATTCTCTGCCACAGAAGGTAGTTGAGGCCAATTCATTGGCTATATTTAAGAGGGAGCTAGATGTGGCCCTTGTGGCTAAAGGGATCAGGGGGTATGGAGAGAAGGCAGGTACAGGATACTGAGTTGGATGATCAGTCATAATCATATTGAATGGCGGTGCAGGCTCGAAGGGCCGAATGGTCTACTCCTGCATCTATTTTCTATGATTCTATGATTCTATCAATCTCTCCCTCCTAACTACATTCTCCTGCTTTCTCCCCATAACCCCTGACATCCGTACAATCTCTGCACAATCAATGCAACTGTGACAGACTGTTGGCGCTTTAAAAGGAGTGTGATCAGTGAGCTCACATTCATTCCCAGGACACAGCAGTATTTCCTCTCAGTCTACGGAAGAGTCTTGACTCAAAACATCACCCATTCCTTCTCTCCAGAGATGTTGCCTGTCCCGCTGAGTTACTCCAACATTTTGTGTCTATATTCCCTGTGGAAAAATTAGTCGATGAAAATGTAATTCAGAATTCATCAGCTAATAGAGCCAATCGACTTAGGAAGGAAATCTAGGCCGCTTCAGAAGTAGAATTTGGGCCTTTAGTAGCCAAAAAATAGATGGACTAACAAGAGTGCAATGTCAGCAATATTTGGGAGAAAATTATAAATGTTCATTCTGTAGGGAGCAGATTGAATGTCAGATGGCAGATTACCTCCAGGGGCTTTCTCTACAACTCAACAAGCATGATACCATTGGTGCATATTCTACTTGCGTCTGCTCCAAATAGCTGATATTATGTTGGTCTTAGCTCATTTTCATGTCTCTTTCAGATAACTGTTAAAACCTTCATGACAAAACCGTTGGACTTTACCCAAGACTTTGGCCTTCATTAGTCAGAATATTGAGTATAGATGTTGGGAGATCATGTTGCAGCATTATGAAACATTGGTGAGGCCGCATTTAGAGTTCTGGGCACCATGTTATAGGAAAGATGTCAAGATGGAAAGGTACAGAGAAGATTTACAAGGATGCTGCTAGGACTCGAGGGTCTGAGCTATAGGGAAAGGTTTAGTAGGTTGAGACTCTAATCCTTGGAGCGCTGGAGGATGAGTGTGATTTTATAGAAGTGTATAAAAGCATGAGAGGAATATATTGGGTAGATGTACAGAGTTTGTTGCCCATAGCATCAAGGACCAGAGGACAGGTTTACAGTGAAGGGGAAAAGATTTAATAGGAATCTGAAGGGTAACTTTTTCACACAGAGGGGTGGTAGCAATTAAATTCATCCTCATCTCCATCTTAAAGGAACAACATGCCAATCTGAAATCATGTCTCTTGGTGCTATATTTTACTGCGACGGGAAGCATTGTCTCAGTATCTACCCAGGATTTCATATGTTTCAATAAAGTCACTCTCATTCTTCCAAATTCCAATAAATATGGGCCAAACCTGTTCAACTTCTTCACATAGGACAATGTCTATTCCAAGGATCCCTACGAATTGACTCCGATGAAGACATTCATCTCCTTAAATAAGGTTAAAACTCAATACAGGGCTTCAAGTATAGTCTCACCAAAGTCCTACAGAGTTGAAACAAGATCTCTCTACTTCTATACTTTGTAAAAAAAATCTCAGCCAAAAAATGCCTAGATATTCATCGCTGATCAGCATCTCTAAACATTGATTATAGAATTCAAAGTTCCAGGGCTCTGTACTCCACAAGAGCCAAAATAGCATAGTATTATCGAAAGAGGATGAAAATATAAGGAGTTAAGTTTTCAAAACAATCTCTCTAAGGAGAAATTAGTATGATTACATTCAGAATAATTTGCTTACGCTTGGGAGACCACAGGATTTTTCTGCTTAAAAATCAAATCATTTTATCTGCACCTATAAAATGTGATATTTAAAGGTTTGAAGTTCTTAAGTGTGGGTTAAGTCATGAAATTACAAATTGCATTAGTTTGAACGAGAATGTGGGTTTGATTGAACACAATCACAATCAGTACCACTATATGATTATCACAGATTATTTGACTGAAAGACCTTTGAAATACTTATCTCAAGAGGTTGCAGGCTGACAGTGAAGGAAGGAACTACAGATGCTGTTTTATACCGAAGATAGACTCAAAATGCCGGAGTAACTCAGTGGGACAAGCAGCACCTCTGGATAGAAAGAACGGGTGATGTTTTGTGTCGAGATCCTTGTTCAGACGGCTAACAGTGTCGTTCCTGCAAAAGTCCACTGAGAATATGCACTGGCATTGCTATGTGCTGTATTCAACCAGAAGGCGCGGAAGCACCCAGAAAGTAACCAACAAACAATTCACCTTACTTTAGGCTGGTCTGCAAACTAATTTTACATTCAGATCACAATTTTTCTGCAAATCATGCAATTGTATGAATAAAAATGAACTAAAGCCATTGAGCTACCCGCAGACAGAAAAGTTTAATGCTGATCTCTGGTGTTTTCTGTGTGTAGTTTGCATGTTCTCTCTGTAGGTGTCTTCTAGGTGCCCTGGATTTCGTCCCACATACCAAAGATGTGCTAATTGGTAGGTAAATGTAAGTTACCCCACGTCAGGAGGGAGTTGGTGGGGCTGTTGCATATGACAAATAAACCCTCTTGCCTCTTGAGTTTACATTCTAAAGGCCCTGTCTCACGGTGCGAGTTGACACACGAGTGACCCAGAGTGACAGACTCGTGGTTGTGTACGATATTCCAAGTTGATGTGCAAGTGTTTGAGGCGAGTTCCCACGGGTATGGTAATCTGCGATGTTCCGAGTTTGTCTCCAGAGTTACCAAGTTCCCCTCCCGTTACACTTGAGCCAACCGTGAATGAAGGTATGTTTTAATAAAGCAACAATGTTAAAGAAAACATCTCCATCCTGCGGCTTTGAGTTAAAGATAGAATTCAGCGCGGCTGCATCTATTTATATAACCTATAAAAGGGAAAATGCGCACCCTCCAGTGCCAGAGCAGTTATACTTATGATTTGTTAGAAACGCACATCACGTAGTTAGAAGACCAGCTGGCGAAGGTTTGTTATATTTGGAGGGGCAAGTGAAATATAATGATGATAGGTCTGAGGTGTTGCAATTTAGGAGCGCTGAAAAATTCGGACATGTGCAATGAGTGGTAGCAACATTGGGAATATCGTATCAACAAGGAACGTTGTTGTACAAGTGAAAACAAATTACTTGAAGGCAACATCACAACTGGATAAAAGATAGACACAACGTGCCGGAGTAACTCCGTGGGTCAGGCAGCATCTGTGGAGAAAAAGGGTGGGTGTCGTTTCGTTAGACGGGTCCGGATCCAAAACATTTCTCCAGAAATACTGCCTGATCTATGGAGTTACTCGGGCACTTTGTGTCTATCTTTGGTATAAACCAGCATCTGCAGTTATATGTTTCTACTTAGCACAGCTAGATGGGGTGGTTAGGAAGTGCGGGAACCAAATCAAGGAGGGAGTGCGGGAATCAGAAGCAGGTGAGTTTGACGGGAGCATGGGAGCCGCACACAGCGAGTGGAAAAGTGTTTGGGAAGCCGAACCCAGCCTGAAAGAACGAGCACGGGTATTGGGTCCCAACAGGAATAGGTTAAAGGCTTGAAGAGAAGATGGAGACAGAGACACTCACATTCAACAAGGACAGTAATTCTGCTGTAACATGATTGTTGCTTTGCGAAGTAACGTAGTTTTTTTAATAGAAAATCATAGCAATGGGGAAAAGGTGTTTCACCCTTGCAGTAATCAAGTTATTTTCCTGTGGTGTTTTGAATAACTAAGTTTATTTATGTTACTGCAAGCTAAAATACAAAGGTTGTGTGTTACTTTGTTTAATAGAGTTTCGTTGTTCAAATATCAAAGGAAGCGATTGTTTGTCAATTTCCATGGTAGTTAAACCCATAGTTGGGCTCCGGTGATTGGGTTGATCATGAGATCATGGTGCCTCGTCACTGCTGGAAGGCTACATGGAAGCATTTTTGTCTGCTTGCTAATTTCCAAACTAACTGTAGTTCCCAACCTGAAGGGCCCGTTTCTGTGCAGTATGAAGCAATAATGAAAACAAAACAGTACAGAAGAGCCTGGGTGTGTAGGAAGCACAGGCAGAACAGGGGCAGAGGGACAGGAGCAGACGCTGTATGTGTGGGGAACTAGTGGTACTTCCCCAACTCTACCCCCACTCTACATCTCTGCGTCTCATCATACAGATCAAACTCCCCACCATTGACTACAAGTCGATTTCATGCTGCTTCGGGAAAGCAGCCATCTGAACTAAAGACCTTTCCTACCAGGGCCATTCCTTCCTCTCCCCGCTCCCATCGGAAGAAGAAACAGAAGCTTAAAAGCGCGCATCAGTAGAATCAGGAATGCATTCTTTCCCTCTGTTATCAGGCTTTTGAATGGTCCTTCCATAAGTTGGGGGACCGTTCGATTCTCCTCTACCCCATTGTGGCCATTGGTCTTTGTCTCTGGAATTCAGCGCTAAAATATTGAGAACGACAAGATCTGCATTTTGTTTCTGTCCCGATCTATGTACTTGAATTTAGTTTATTTCTATTTATGTATAGTATTATCTGATTTGACTGGATAGCATGCAAAACATAACTTTACACATGAAAGTAATAAATCTAAACCTAATGTTGTTTGTATCGGGTAGTTGTGCATTGTCGTGGTGAGTTTGTCGGTAGCAAGCATCTTTCTGAAAGCAATGAATGCTGAGGGCAAACATTAACAACCTGAATACGGACTTCCAAGAGGGTCTTGACAAAGTCACAATACGTGGTGTAAAGTGAATATTGAAAGCATGTACATGAGGTCAACAAAATATTAGACAATCTTGGTAAATGCTTGTAGGAAAGTGAATAGTGTGCCCCACCCCCTCCTCCTGGATCACAGTCACAGTCATCGGTAGCCACAGTCACCCGTAAATAAACCCACTACATCCAATATGCGACTTTTTATGATCATGGATGACAATCCATTTAACCTCAGTGTAAATTCAAATGAAGGTTCCTGCTCCCGCCTTCTGCTGTCACTTTCAATGCTGCTACTATTGGAGTCTGGCCTCGGGTAACTCCATTCCCACCTGGGGAATGAAAAGTTTCCATTGACGGTGCCACGGTAGACTCACGAATCAATAAGGTAAATGCACGGGCCACTACGTTATGACAACGAGTTTAAATGTTTCAATTTTTAACTTGAACATTACATTTGACTCGTGGAAAATATCAAACATGTTTGATTTTTTTCACGAGTTCACAAGTTTCACGGGTAACTACCGTTAGCACCACGAGTCGCTAAGTTGCTCGCGCGAATTCCGACGTTTCCGCTACGTTGATTGTACGGGATTACCGCGAGTGAAAACTCGGGGTACCTCGTGGGACAACTCGCACCGTGAGACAGGGGTTTAACAGTGAACCATTTCCAGAAATTATCTTCTTCTTTAATCACTTCTCCATAATATGGAGCAAAGGTCAATCCAACCAGTCAGCCAGGTACCCTTGGAATCTGGCTGACTGTCTGGTGATGTGGAAAAGTGTTAGGCTGTTGTGTAGAATCACGGAAATTACAACCTAGAAAACAGCTGTCGAGCCGATCACATCTATTCAAGTGTTACCTCTTAAATTGAATCAATCTACTCCAAAACGTTTTCTGCCTTAATAGGATCATTGGAATTACTGTGCAGGACAGGCTATTGCTTTTATATGAAGATTTTAGCTAGCATTGCCTGATTGCCTGTTAGACAATGATAAATGGTTTACGAGTACATTGCAAGATTTATATGCTCATTTTGCCTGACACTATTGCTTTCCACCTGCCATGCATCAGTAACCTTTCCCACTCCAACCCCTCCCCCACCCAAACCTCCACCTGGTACTCCTGCCTGTAAACTGGATTTCATGGTTTGTTAAAATCCAATTATGTTAGCCTGGTTCAGCAGACTGAAGGCTACTGAAGGCTGATAAATGAGGCCATGTTCCATCTCTGACCAGCATAATAAGGTGTAGGAATTAATGGATGGAAAACTTACTCCAGAAGGATAATTTTGAATCATCTTAATGATGTGACTGCAAGAATATGCAATTTTGGTTGTTTGATTTCCAGTAAAAAGGCATTGTTCTTTGCCAATCTTTGTGTCATGTAAATAAATTTGTTCTACTTTTTGTCATGATTGTTATAGAAATTGCAACTCTAATTGGGTTTTCTGCCATTTAGAAGCCATCTTAGTATCAGGGCTGGCACCAGTTGTACACCAGTTCATACCAAACAGACATGTCTACCAGCCTTCTCTGTCATGCTCCTTCACCAGAGTTGGTGACACAATAGTATACAAGTAGGTGTCTTCAACATTGACTTGAGACCCACGGCGTTGCAAAGAAGTGTCCTCCTGATTTATTATCGTCCCTAGTTGTTGAATAGATCCTCAAGTTAACCTTGGCCTTATTAATCTACCTGCAGCAAGTGCATCGGTCCATAATCATAATGATAGTAGTGATCCTTGTGTGTGTGGTATTGTAATTGCCTTTGGGATGCGGGAGGTAATGGGAAAAGGGCCTGTCCCACCAGCGTGCAACTCTATGCGATGAACGCGATCAAACTAGAAGCGGGGGCCGCGCGGAGGTCGGGTGATCCCCTGTACAGGGCCGTTCCCACCAGCATGCGCCTGCATGCGGCAAGTGCAACCAAACTGGCAGTAGGGGCCGCGCGGAGGTCGGGTGAGTGGCGCAAAGTGAGGCAAACTTGGAGCGAAGTCTAAGGTAAGTTCGCCAGGACAGAGAGGGGCACACAGAGAGGGGCACAGAGGCACACACACACACAGGGCCATGGAGCCACACACATAGAGGGTCACGGAGGCAGCTACAGATGGGTTCACGGAGGCACGATGTTGGGGCGGTGTGTAAACGTCGAGACGACTGCGAGCCGACAAGCCGTTGCCGCGCGGAATTTTTGGACATAGTCAGTTTTTCGGAGCCCCGCGCGGTGTCGGGACGAACTCGGGACGAACTCCGCACAATTCCGCACGGCTCCGGCGATCGAAGTGGGACCGGCCCCGCGACGCCGGACGGCTCAAGCGATCACGTTAGGTCGCACTAATCGCATAGAGTTGCATGCTGGTGGGACAGGCCCTAAAGGCTCGGAAGAGATCTGTCAATTCAAATCAAACATTGATGGGGTGGTATAGGTTATCATCAGCTGCAGAAACGTATGCCACCACTATGTCAAACTACATGGCCTGATATATCCTTCACTCAACTACTACCATCATGCAAAGAGATTATCTCTGTGTCAATGATGTTTTGTCCTTTAACTGTGCACTGTGGACAGCTTGATTGTATTCGGGGTACACAAAAGGCTGGTGAAACTCAGCGGGTGCAGCAGCATCTAAGGAGCGAAGGAGATAGGTGACGTTTTGGGTCGAGACGCTTCTTCAGACGCTTGATTGTATTCATGTGGTCTTTTCTTTCACTGGACAGCAGTAAAAAAAAAGCTTTTCACTGTACAGTGGTACACATGACAATAATAAACTAAACTAAACTAAAACTAAACTAAACTAAACTAAACTGGGAGCAGCACCGGGGATGCCTAAAAAGTGCCATTCCAGTGAAACCGCACCGCTGGTGCATAGGCAAAAAAACACTCCCAGTTTTGCTCTTGATAAGGCTGTGGCATACCAAATTACAGCCCCCTGCCTTCCTTCCATTAAAGAGACCCTCATAATGAAGTTGGATAGAGAGTTCCAAAACCTAGCACCAGTGAGGATAAAAGGAACAACTTTTTATTTCAATTAACTAGATATCTCTAGTTTCGCTCTCCTGTGACAGTGGCTGAAGAAGGGTCTCAAACCAAAACGTCACCTATTCCTTTTCTCCAGAGATGCTGCCTGACCCGCTGAGTTACTCCAGCATTTTGTGTCTATCTTCAATATATTTCAAAGTCAGGACTGTGCATGACTTAATGACAGATCACATACTTGCTTTAACTAGTGGAAATAGTTGTATTTAACTCCTCAATGGTACAATCATAAGGAAACAAATAAAGCAGAGCATCAGTATGGCCTTTCAAACCCTTCATAACTGGATGAGATTGTAGATGTATTTCTGCTAAAATCTCATTTAACCTCAAAGGTTAACATCGGAGTTGAAGGACAGTGGAAACATTCAGCTTGCTGATGCTTCTCAATCCATGTGTTGCCATCAATTTTCTTGTTGGTTTCTCCATCACATGTGGCACTGAGATCAGCAGTAACATTTATGCATCTTATATTTTACTGAATTTCCAATCCCTAATCATAGTCGTCTGCCTGTCTGAATGCCAAATGGGTTGGACCACAACATTCCAATTCCTTAAATCTGCATTTTTTTGGCTTTATTAAGCTATGTAAAACATTGTTGTAAACCTATGTTCAAAGAATATCAGTATGTTATTTTGTTGCGAAATCATTAGATCTTTCCCATTGCTTGCAAAATAATAGGAACGAGTCACCAAGTCCATGTGTACAAATTTCTGAAGCAAAAGATTATGTCACACAGACACAATCAACACAAGTTAGAAAAATAGAAACATAGAAAATAGGTGCAGGAGGAGGCCATTTGGCCCTTCGAGCCTTCTGATCATGGCTGATCGTCCCCAATCAATAACCCGTACCTGCCTTCTCCCCATATCCCTTGATTACTCCAGCCCCTAGAGCTCTATCTAACTCTCTCTTAAATCCATCTAGTGATTTGGCCTCCACTGCCCTCTGTGGCAGAGAATTCCTCAAATTCACAACTCTCTGGGTGAAAACATTTTTTTTCACCTCAGTCTAAAATGACCTCCCCTTTATTCTAAGACTGTGGCCCCTGGTTCTGGACTCGCCCAATATTGGGAACATTTTTCCTGCATCTAGCTTGTCCAGTCCTTTTAAATATCTGTTTATATAAGATCCCCCCTCATCCTTCTAAATTCCAGTGAATACAAGCCTAGTCTTTTCAATCTTTCCTCATAAGACAATCCCGCCATCCCAGGGATCAATCTCGTGAACCTAGGCTGCAATACCTCAATCACAAGGATGTCCTTCTTCAAATTAGGAGACCAAATCTGTACACAATACTCCAGATGTGGTCTTACCAGAGACCTATACAACTGCAGAAGAACCTCTTTACTCCTATACTGAAATTTGCTTGTTATGAAGGCCAATATTCCATTAGCTTTCTTCACTGCCTGCTGTACCTGCACGCCAACTTTCAGTGACTGGTGTACAAGGACACTCAGGTCTCATTGAACCTCCCCCTTACCTAACCTAACCTCGTTGAGATAATAATCTGCCCCCTTGTTTTTGCTGCCAAAGTAGATAACCTCCAATTTATCAATATTATACGGCATCTGCCACGCATCTGCCCACTCACTCAACCTGTCCAGGTCACCCTGCAACCTCCTAACATCCTCTTCACAGTTCACACTGCCATCCAGCTTTGTGTAATCCACAAACTTCCTAGTGTGGCTCCTAACTCCCTCTTCCAAATCATTAATATATATTGTAAACAATTGCGGCCACAACATCAAGCCTTGTGGCACTCCACTCGCCACTGTCTGCCATTCTGAAACGGACCCGTTCATTCCTACTCTTTGCTTCCGGTCTGTCAACCAATTTTCTATCCATGTCAACACCCTACCCCCAATACCATGTGCTCTAATTTTAGTCACCAGTCTCCCGTACGGGACCTTATCAAAGGCTTTTTGAAAGTCTAGATACACTACATCCACTGGCTCCCCTTTATCCATTTTACCTGTCACATCCTCAAAAAATTCCAGAAGATGAGTCTAGCATGATTTTCCTTTCATATATCCATGCTGACTTGGACTAATCCTTTTACTGCTATCCAAATGTTCCATTATTACCTCTTTAATAATTGACTCCACCATCTTTCCCACCACCAAAGTCAGGCTAAATGGTCTGTAATTCCCCTGTTTTCTCTCTCGCTCCTTTCTTGAAAAGTGGGATAACATTAGCTATCCTCCGATTCACAGGCATTGATACTGAATGTATTGAACATTGGAAAATGATCACCAATGCATCCACTATTTCTGGACCCACCTCCCTGAGAACCCTGGGATGCAGACCATCAGACCCAGGGGATTTATCTTCCTTCAGCCCCATTAGCCTACCCAATACTATTTTTCGCCTAATGAAAAATTATTTCAGTTCTTCTACCCCCCTTGGATCCTCTGTCCTCCAGTACTTCTGGGAGATTGTTTGTGTCTTCCTTAGTGAAGACAGATCCGAAGTACCTGTTCAACATCTGCCATTTCCTTGTTCCCCATAATAATTTCACCTGTGTCTGCATTCAAGGGACCCACATTTGACTTTGCTATTCTTTTTCCCTTAACATATCTAAATAAGCTTTTACTGTCATTCTTTATATTCCTGGCCAGCTTCACTTCGTACTTCATTTTTTCAGCCCGTATTACCCGTTTTCTTTCCTTCTCTTTCCCATGAAAGTTTCCCAATCCTGTGGCTTCCGGCTACTCTTTGCTGCGTTATACATCTTTTCCTTTAGTTTTATTCTTTCCTTAACTTCTCTTGTCAGCCATAGTTGCCTCCTACTCCCCTTAGAATCTTTCTTCCTTTTTGGATTGAAATGATTCTGCGTCTTCCGGATTATGCCCAGAAATTCCTGCCATTGCTGTTCCACCATCATTCCTGCTAGGATTCCTTTCCAGTCTACCTTGGCCAGCTCCTCCCTCATGCCTTCATAGTCACCTTTGTTCAACTCCATCACTGACATGTCCGATTTAACCTTCTCCTTCTCAAATTGCAGATTAAAATGCAATAGAAATTTATTTTAACCTAACTTACTTTACTATTACCATTATGTTATCCATTGTTCTAGAGGATTATTTATTAATTAGACTTCCACACTAAGTTCAATAGCTCAGTAGTATTTTTATTCTTCAGCCTTCATGCCATATTCTGGCTGAGTAATACAATTATTTATTGTGTAGAATATAATGCAAGTACACAGTAGTATAATTAAGTCTAACCACAAAGTAATTTACTCAGTTTGACAACAGTATAATATGTATAATCATGTAACAACATTTATTTTATTTTTCACATTTTTCGATTTGCTTTTTGGAAGACTGACATAATATAACTTATTTTACGAACAAAAATAATACCACTGGAAACACATTTGTGAGTAAAATATGTATTTTCTCATGTGTTATCTGCTAACTACTAATATTCCATACATCACTAATGCTACATTTTAACACCATTTTCTGTGAGTTGTTCTCCACATGTTCAGACGTTGCATAGGTTATTCTAATGATATTATTTTATATTTTCTAAATTAAACCCTATTACCCAGAAGTACTCTGGACCACAATATTACTGCAGTTCTGTACAATGTATATGGGCATTAGTAGATGCTCATTTTGGCATTTATATGAATATATTAAATAGAATCACTTTTGTTCCTCCATTAAGCTGGTTTCATAAAATGACTGTGATGATGATGTTATCATGTTATTGTGTTAGGAAAAATATTATAAAACTCCTTAGAATGCTATTTAGTTCCCATTAGCGTTATCTGTGTTTGGTGAATTAGTTGGAAAATGTCAAATCCCGGTAGTTTTTGCGGTACAAATTAAGGCAAAGGATTTATTAGGTTTTGTATCAAGTGTGGGATTCCTAACTGATGCTAGATCAAATTTATTGTTCTAAACTGAGGTCATTTTGGAATTTAAGGGACAATTTATGACATGGGATGCATTCTCCAACACCATGCAGGCTAATGAAAGTGAACTGAGAGAACATGATTAGATGCTATTATGTACAATGATGTCCTCCTGGGAACATACTATTTGAACAGAACATTCGGATGAAACTAATATAATATGCGCAATTTACCACTGGCCCAAGCAGGAAATGTGTTCTAAGGAGGTCAGTAGAGTGGTTATGAGCCGTAAACAGGAATTAGTATAATACTACTCCTAGGGGGGGTTAAGATGCAGCATTCACAGCACTGTATTTTTCTTTTAAAATGTATATGTAATAATTCTGAAAAAAAATAGATATAACAGCAAAATTTCAGTTTAGAATTTTCAATCATAAAAGGGTAGGAATCCAATTAACTATGAACTAACCTTACTTTGCAATATTTTGTGCAGAAAAACAAAATGAATTAAGATAATTCCAAATGAAAAATACTGCCTTGGCCATGAGTAAATCTGAAGCAATATCAGATTAAAAAGAAAATGAATGTAAGCTACTTATAAAGTCAACCATTTTCTAAATGAGACATTTTGATAAATCAGATTATTTTTGCATTACCACTTAATTATAAATAATGCTAATTCTGGGTTTGCTTTACTTAAAATCTTTACAAAATAAAATCCTTCATCATGGATCACACAATTTAATAACAGAACATTTGCCCACCACCTCCTGACTGACCATTAAACACCCATTCATATTAATCTAATCTCCTAGCACTTGGCCCTTCGACATCTGCACAAAGCGAATTCAAACACTTGTTTAGGCATTTCTTAATGATGCTTCCACCACTCTAAGGTAGTGTATTCCAGTTACTCCCCACTCCCTGGGTGAGAAAGGTTCCCCATATATCCCTTCTAAATCTTATATCTCCTCCACTCTACATGTCCTCTAGTTTTATCTACCTCTGATATGAGGGAAAAAGATTCACAAAGGACAAAGGACAAAGGACATTTATTGTCACATACACCAATTGGTGTAGTGAAATTTGACTTGCCATGCAGCACACAAATAAAGATAAGACACAACACTAAAGAATTAACAATGAACATAAAATCATCCCCCCACAATGGTTCCCACTGTGGGGGAAGGCACAAAGTCCAGTCCCATCCCTAAGTCCACCCATAGTCGGGCCTATTGAGGCCTCCGCAGTCGGCACTACGGCGGCCCGATGTTCCAGGCCGTTCTCGCCGGGTGTTGGTGTTCCGGCGGCGGGAGAGTCCTCACAGCGGCTTGGGACACCTGGAACGGCCGCTTCCCTACCGGAGTCCGCGGCTTCCGGAGCTGACAAGGCCGCGCTGGATGGAGCTCCACACTGGCGATCTCGCCGAGAGATCCCAGGCTCCCGATGCCAAAGTTCAGCGCTGCTGCCCGCAGCCGGCCGCCCCCCAGTCCCGCAGCTCCGCGATGGTCACCTGCGGTCTCAGCATTCTGCAGCTCCAGCGCGGCGACCCAGGCATGGTATCGCCCGCTCCGCTCCCCGATGGTGCTCCAGGGCTGAGCCTCTGCCGAAGCTGAGGTTCTGGGTGGACCCCTCAGGAAAACGCCGCTCCAGGCCCAATGGTAGGCCGCGAGGACGGGTCAACGGTGCAGCCCGGAGAAAAGCTGCCTCTCCGACCAGGTAGGGACCGGGAAAAGTAGTTTCCCCCTTCCCCCCCCCACCCCCCACATAAAAAGGCTAGGGCTCCAAAAACAAACACTAAAACTCACTAAAAATAAAAGAAAGAAGTTAAAAAACAAACAGCTGCAGGCTGGGCAGCCATACCAACTGGACGGTGCCCCCTAGGTCATCCTTCCACTCCAGGGAAAACAGACCTGGCCTTCACCATCTCCCCTTATAACTGAAATGTTCCATCGCAAGCAACATCCTCGTGAAGAGTTGAGGTTGCATTTGGATCAGATATAATCTTATTCAATTGTGGAGCAGGTTTGAAGGATTGCGTGGCCACCTCCTGGCAGTAATTTGCAAATTGAAAGTAAAATGATAGCTTTTTAACATAACTGCAGTACGTCTGAATATATAAATAACCACAGTTTATCAAAAGGTATTTTCTTTCCAAATTTCTACCCATCCCTTCATCAAGACCTGCGCAGTTTATTTTTAGTGTAGTTTAAAGATGCAGCATGATATATCAAAGATATGATAATTGATCACACATTCAGGCTAGTTGCATGTTCTTCCACCGTCTCATAAATTCTCTACACACTAGGGGAAATTAATCTACAAATTCACATGTGTTTGGAATGTGGGAGGAAACTGGAGCACCTGGAGGAAACACACGCGGTCGCAGGGAGAACGTGCAAACTCCACATTGAGAGCATCCAAAGTCAGGATCAAACACAGGTCTCTGGCACTTAGCTATTCTGCTGGTTACCCTAAGAAACTCTAATGTATGTTATTCCCTTTTCATAATTCAACATAGACACAATCCAATCCAGTTATTATTTTCTATGTAACCTATTAGAATTTCCTTTATACCAGATTCTAGAATTGTCCTTACCATTGCTAACTGCCCTATGATTCCCTATTTTCTCCCTCTATCCTTTGTCAAGGGCTGAAGTTACAATTGATATATTCCAATCATTGTAAATTAGTCTTGAATTTAGGGAGTTTATGGATTTTTTAGGGAAGACAATCTCTGCATCTATTGCCTCCACATCCCCTATCCATCTGTTTTTCTACTGAGCACCAATTTTTAATTGCAACACTTTAACTTTGGTTTTGTTTGATGACAGGACACTTTAAATGTTACCTCTTAATTGACATAGATAATATTTTCAGCCAAAAAAAAAAACTGATTTTGTAATATTTTTAAGTCTGAGTGTATTTCATCAACTGGTGAAACAATAGTCATTACACCAAATGATAAAACAATAGCAAACAATGGTGAAACTATAGTCATTATACCAAATGGTCAACTCTTGTCTGGCACTCACCTACATTCAAAACAAATGAAATACATAAGCACAATACTTATTCAAATTTATCTCTGAAAAAGACCCTCTCCAAATCTACATTCTTCCTATAATGGGGTGACCAAACTGTGCGCAATACTCCAAATGGGGCCTAATCAAAGTCTAATGGAGCTGCATCGTGACTTCATTTATATTCAATGACTTATGGTGGCAAGCATATCATACATCTTCTTTACTATTCTATCTACTTGTGTGGCCTACGTATGAACATGGACCTCAAGTTGCCTCTGTACATCAATGCTGTCAAGGGTCTTGCTCTCAAGAGTATACTCTCCCCCTTGCATTAAACCTCCCAAAGTGCAATGCACTACAATTTTAGTGCCACAGGAAAATATATCAGGGCTTTAGCTTCACAAGGATTGTGCGCTGGTCATTCCTGTGAATACTGTCATGAACAGATACTCCTGTATATGGGGGTTTCTCCTGGCTCAGGAATCTAGAAGTAAGAGCTAATTGTCTTAAAATAAGGGGAAGACATTTAGGACCGAAAGGAAAATAAATTTATTCACCTAGTGGGTGGTGAATATTTGTGATTCTCTTACCCAGAGGACACTGGAAATGCTATTATTGATGTGTTCAAAGCAGAAATGGATAGCTTTCTGGGTATTAAAGGATTCAAGGTACATAGGATACAATAAAGATGTTTGAATTTGATCTTGCCAAATGATGGAGTAGACTCAAAGGGCTAAATGGCATTTTGGTGCTCCTATTCCTTAATTTTTTGCAATTTTCTCATTCATACCATTAAGATGTTACACATTTTCCCTTTATTATCAATATCTGATGGGTCATTATAGAAATAGACAATAGGTGCAGGAGTAGGCCATTGAGCCCTTCGAGCCAGTACCGCCATTCACTGTGATCATGGCAGATCATCCACAATCAGTACCCTGTTCCTGCCTTCTCCCCATATCCCTTGGCTCTGCTATCTTTAAGAGCTCTGTCCAACTCTCTCTTGAAAGGATCCAGGGAATTGGCCTCCACTGCCTTCTGAGGCACAAAATTCCACAGATTCACATCTCTGGGTGAAAACGTTTTTCCTCGTCTTCGTTCTAAATGGCTTACCCCTCATTCTTAAACTGTGGCCCTAGGTTCTGGACTCCCCCAACATTGGGAACATGTTTCCTGCCTCTAGCATGTCAATCCCTTCAGAATCTTATTTGTTTCAATAAGATGTCCTATCATCTTTTGAAATTCCAGTGTATGCAAGCCCAGTCGCTGCATTCTATCAACATATGACAGTCCCGCCATCCCGGGAATTATTTCAGAATAATGTGCATGCTGTTTAGTTAATTCAGATATAACTTGCTCAGTTGTTACAACTTGTTACACAGCCATCTTCTGAGTATTGCTGTTAAGTGGCTGTCCCACTGCGGCGACCTAATCTATGAGTTTAGACGAGTTTGCCCTCGATTCAAACTTGCAGCATGGTTGACACGTGGTCCTAAGAGGTCCTATGAGGTCACTGGAACTCTCCTTCATTCTCGAAGGAAGTTCCCGCACACTTGCGGCCTCAGCTAGGTCGCAGCCTCAGCTGGTCTCCAAATCTGAAGAAAGACATCCTTGCCATAGAGGGGGTACAGAGAAGATTCACCAGACTGATTCCTGGGATGTCAGGACTTTCATATGAGGAAAGATTGGATAGACTCGGCTTGTACTCGCTGGAATTTAGAAGATTGAGGGGGGATCTTATAGAAACTTACAACATTCTTAAGGGGTTGGACAAGCTAGATGCTGGAAGATTGTTCCCGATGTTGGGGGAGTCCAGAACAAGGGGTCACAGTCTAAGGATACGGGGGAATTCCTTTAGGACCGAGATGAGGAAAACATTCTTTACACAGAGAGTGGTGAGTTTCTGGAATTCTCCGCCACAGAAGGTAGTTGAGGCCAGTTCATTGGCTATATTTAAGAGGGTGTTAGATGTGGCACTTCTGGCTAAAGGGATGAGGGGGTATGGAGAGAAGGCAGGTACGGGATACTGAGTTGGATGATCAGCCATGATCACATTGAATGGCGTTGCAGGCTCGAAGGGCCGAATGGCCTACTCCTGCACCTATTTTTCTATGTTTCTATGTTTCTAGGTCGCGGCCTCAGCTAGGTCGCGGAAGATTTTTCAGCATGCTGAAAAAAATTCCGCAAGTATAATTTGGTCGGTATGGATCTTTTTAACTTGTAGTGCAGTGGAGTGGGGTTGCTATTTAGTTACAGGCAGTTGAGGGCAGCCGTAGGCAATCTCCTTCGCTGACCGGGCATTTTGATAGGCTCATTGGAGTTTTCAGGACCAAAGAAAACCGACTGGTAGGTAAAATGCCCGCTAAACTTTATTATACTTCTTAAAAGTGTCTCCACTCTTTCTCCCCCCTTCTCTCCCCTTCTCTCCCCTTCTCTCTCCTCCTCTCCTCCTCTCCTCCTCTCCTCCTCTCCCCCCTCCCCCCCACCCCCCGCGCTCTCTAAAGGACTTACCATACACTGTGCAGCCGTCTTTTACCTTCCTCTTCATCGCAGGTCTGAATTTCAGACAGCGCTCCCCCGCTTTCCCTGGCCCCCGCCTTTGCGATGTGTTTGTGTGTGTGGTCAGTCGATCCAGCTCGCGGTTTCAACGTGGACGGTCGATCCAGCTCGAGGTTTTCCAGGCGAACGCCTTCGAGCTTGAAGGTCAAAGACACTCTTCTTAATTTGCGGATTAAGTCGCCGCAGTGGGACAGCCCCTTTAGAGTATCTTAGTTTGTGCTCCAGTTGATTACCATGTCTGACAAACCTTCAATCAGGAACAATGCAAGATGTATGTGGTTTCCCATTCTTATTTATCAGTATCTACATAAATCATGAAACATCTCAAGCACAAATCAAACTCTGAAACATAAATTATTCAATGAAACTGCAGGGATCATTAAATTAATTCTATTGAACAGGTGCATAGACTTCAAAGGCAAATGCGTGCTTATCTTGTTATTTTTTAAAAGGCACATCTACCACTGGATATTTGCTGTGGTCTAATAGGTTTAATACCCGAGAATTAAGTGAACTGAGGTGCTTTCCCTTGACATCAAGGCAACATTAGATGAGTGTGGCATCTTTGAAAGCTAGTATTGTCCTGAAAATCTTTCCAGTGCAAGGCCTCATATCTCACATGAAGGAAGATGGTTGCTCTTGCTGGGGAATCATAACAGGTCTGGGACATTGCCACTGAAGTTCCTATGAACAATTTCCTCAGTCCAACAATCTTCGGCTGTTTCCGCAGTGACTTTTCTTCCATCATAGGTCAGAAATGGGTATGCTTGCTAGGGATTATGCATTGTTCAATTCCATTCATGAGTTTTCAGACAATACCAGCATGTTGAATGACTTTGATAACGTTCAACCAAGGAATGATAGATTACAATTAGCCTTTGTAACACAGAACAGCCAGGTGGCAACGATCTCTCTCAATACAGCTCTGGTCAACTATTGTGTACCTTCTACAAAATGCTTCATTGCCACATTAGTACCTCCACAAGCGACATCCTTCAATACCATATAGCAGTACATAAGATTTTAAGTGGTACTAGACCAAGGGGGGACCCTCAACATGTGATGGGGGGGGGGGGGGGGGGCTAACCACCCCCCTTGATATTATATTAATATTATTAATTCGCTCCTTTTACCCCATCCCCCGCCCTATCCATTCATGCATACCTCCCAACTCACAGGCGCGACGGGAGAGGGAGAGGGAGAGAGGGCAGGGGGAGAGAGAGGACAGGGGCAAGGGCAGAGATGAGCAAAATCTTTTTCTTATGGTCGGAATATGAAAAATTATGGTGTATTGTTAATGGTGTATGTAGTTTTACGGTTAGAAGATTTGAAGGGGATCTTAGGATAATTGTTTTACATGAAGACTCATTGATGCCTCGAACATACTGCCAGTGGAAGTGATGGAATTAGATACAAGTGCTATATTCAAGAGACATTTTGACAGACACTTATATCGACAAGGCATAGAAGATTTCAGGCTT